>OW799236.1:73832712-75032712 GCA_941918925.1 Phyto melanocephala | reverse complement strand
TTTAATTAAATTAAACAAATAAATTAAAGTTTCAATTGAACCGGAAACTTTAAATTGGCAACACTTATTTTGCAGCAGGTTAATTAAAGCGCTTTCGATTATGTGGTTTCACAAATGATGATTTGACTCCATCCGTTGCAACTAGTAGTTTAGTTCAGTAAGGCAACAGTGTGCAATATTCGCCATACTCTGATCCTTGGCGATGTCCTTTTTTGGCTCAATACGCAGGTCAACAAAGAAAATTTCCGGGTTTGGGGTGTGAAAAATTCTTTATAGATTATTCATTCATAAAAAATCAGAGCTTTTATGCACTTTATTGAATGGTGTCATTATTCGGCTTTACTTCAAAAAAAGGGGTCCAACAACAACCTAACTGTTAACGATAAACCATTTTAAAGGCTAAAATTATTTTACTTCTGACTTTAGCAATAACAAATTTTATTTTTATTTCATTCTAGAATTATTTATTGCTAAATCATTTAAATGGAAAAAATTTTTACAGTCGCACAAATCAACATGAGTCGTAAATGTACTTGTACATTGTACTTGTTAGTGACTACCAGTGCATAGAGTGGGCAAGAGCGTTTTAACTTTTTGTTATATCTATTAATTTTTCCTACAATATTTTTATCACATTTACTTGATGAAACTATCAGTGACTTAGTGTTCTTATATTAAACAGCAGCTACGTTTTCGTTATTAGTTAATTGGCACACAACAGATGGATTCATATATCGTTACATACACTTATAGGGGGAATATCGAATCAGTCCACTACTATCACGGGTCCCTTTTCAACCCCTTCGCTCCTCAGTGATTTCGTGTCCACCGATCAGTACACCTTCAATCACTGAGTCCCGCGCCACATCCGGCGTTTGCTCTGGACTAGGAAAACGATTTCACACTGCCAACTGGTGATTGTCGACAATCCTCATCGCCAGCATCTCTTTCAGACTAAGGTCCCCCATCGCACTCACACTTAATGTGTGCTTGCCTGTGATCCTTAATCTTCCGCTCGCCAACGCCGGACTACATGCGCTGCTGTTTTGGCATCCTCCTGGCACATTATACAAATATCATCATCCACGATTCATATATCGTTAGTCACAGGTGCAAAGGTCCTTACTCAAATAAATGTAACTTTACAGATGGTAAAAACGTAATAGAAACTGTATCATCATAATGTAACTTTTTTTGTAAAATTGCTTGTTAAACTGTTCTTTTTGATTGATGCATTAAATTTTTGTGTTGAAGAGTATTTGCATTAAATGTGTTGGAATTAAAAAAAAATATGAGTTACAGCCTTTCTACCAACTTTAAAAGTGCTCATGAAAGTTACATGCCATACAGCGCAACAATTACCATTTTAATAAAAAAAATCATTAATCGAACGCCTTGTTTTTTCACAATAGTCTAGTCAATTGAGTACTAAGAGCGTGCGATGTATTGCGGACTATTGCCGAGGTACGGTCTTAATTCACAGGCGTAGGAAAATTTACTTTTTTAATCTGAGCCATCGCGGTCCCGTACATGCTAAAAATGTATCTCTCAGGAATCCTCTCTTTAGGAAATCCTATTTATAATTAATAACCACTACTGTGTTATTCTAAGCTAATTTCACCAACATAATTTAACATTTGATATGAGGAATTGAAAATTATTTTTGTTTTTCTAAAAAAAGTTTTTGTGGAAATTCAACAAATGTTTCTGTTTATCTTTAATTTATATTAAAACAGCATTTACTGTATGACATATTTATTTTTAAATCTGTTAAAATAATAAAGATCTATAACAAAAACATAAATTTTTCTGTAAATAGATGCTTTATGATACAACAAAAAAATTAAAATGAAAAATATGAAAAAATAGGTCACATTTATTTATCTTGATGTATCCAATCAATACCCCAATGCGACAGACAAATGAAAAATGACACTTTGACTAAATTGTACACATATCAAAGATATACATGTGTACATGCATGCATGTGTTTGTTTGAATGAATGCATGTACAAACATATTTAAGCGATTTTTAACTTAATATATTTTATATATAGAACAGATGGAAATTGCAATAAATATGCAAAAGTGTGTTTTGAGGTCATTAAAAATATGATTGTTTTTTTGACGAAAAACGTTAATATATTATTTAATTTTAAAAATCTTATTGACATTTTTTTAATTATATTTTAAATTAATTAGTAAAAACTTGTCTTGCTTTCTACTATGCATAATTATGAAAAATGTGTTTTGACTTGATTGCAAATATCATTTTCATGTGTAGCAACAAAAAAAGCTTTAAGCTTTTAATTCTTGATATAATATTTTCAATAAGCTGTTTTGACACCTGTAATAATTACAGAGATATACATGTGTATGCATAGGCATGTATTATAATTACCACCCGTTTTTTAATTAAAACATTAATTATTGTTAACATTATTAAGCCTTTTTAGTTATGGCTTATACTCGAGGCATAACGCAAGCTCTTTCATGGTTTAAACACATGTGTCACCAACAACCATCATCGTCGCATGCAAAAGAGAAAAAATTTTAAATTTAAGCTGACATCTTTATAAAAATTCGATTACATTTTTGTAAAAGAAAAATTTATTTTAAAATTTATAAGTATGTAGTTAATTTTGTCTTTTTTTGCATTTTAATTGTAAAATGTTTGTATATTAAAAAACAATCCATTCATTCCTTTAAGTAGTCAGTCAGTCATACACGCAGTTACTCATTCATTCTTTAAACATTCATTGATATGCATAACTGGCAAAATATTGTATTTATCCTTCCCTCTCTCTACTCTTTAATAAAAAAAAAGAAGATTTTCTTTTTATTAATTCCAACTTCATTGAAATCCAATTCATCCGTTACTACATGTGTTATTGTTATTGTTTCTTTTTCTTAAAAGACAGAAAAGCCGCCTTGGTAAACCGTTGAGAGAAAAAAAAAATTAAGAAAATAAATACAAAATATGATGAGAAAGCGATGCCTCGCTGCTTGTCGCCTTAAACAAATAATCCAATTTAAAATAATCATGCATGGCGTCTGCCTGCCATTCAACTCTCCGTTCGAATCCATAATACCTTCCTCATCAGTTTCTTATTTTAATATATTTCACAGTCTTAACTGTTTCTGCTGCCGCTGCGGATGATGATGATGTCGATTTCTTCCTAAGCTTATAAAACAAGCTCATCATTTTTTTTTTTCAAAGTACATATTCTTGTTTGCGTCTTCTTTAGCAGATATTTAAATGAATTAATTCTCATGCAAATGCTATTTTTTAATAAATTGTGTGTTGAAATATTTATAGGGGCAACGTAATCTAAACAAGAAAAGTTAAGTTTACAGAGCATAACGATAACGTAACGTTTCCTTTAGTCATAAATTTGTTCACCCAAAAACAAGACATTAAAATAGAAAGTGTAAAACTGAGTGGATAAAACGAATTATGAATCAGATTCCAATAAGAATTTTCTAATTTTTAATCGATATCGAATGTCGTCACTCGGCCCCAGAATTATGTTCGTGTGCTTATATTAAGCATATTTATTGTACCTGTAGCAAGTCTTTTAACAAAAATTGTTGAAGTTCTTTATTTTTAATGCGTGAGGTAAGGAACGCAATATATTTTTTTGTAGTCAGTTTAAATTTCTTTCCTTCCTTGGCATTTTAGGAACAATATTTTTCATAAGATAAGGCTGGCCTTTTTTGAAGTTTTTCTTTATTATTAATTTTTTTTAAACCAACTTTTTAAAAGGGTTACTCTTAAAAAAAAATATGGAAAAATTTCCCATTTTCAGACATCTTTTTTTTACATTTTTTTTAGAATATGTTTACAGATTAAGCCTAATATTTCAATATTCCGGAACAAACTATTTTTTGTAGAACATTTTACATCAGAACTATTATGGCAATTTTAATAAAAATGGTTTAACAAGTACAGCCACAAGAGTAGTGGTACAACAGAATTCGTTGTGTGTATTTCAAATAAAGTTTGATAACAAAATGTACAAAAATAACAGAAATAACAAATAAAAAGCTGCATAAATGTACAATATCTTGTAAAAAATTAATCAAATGCTCTAGACTTTTATCCTTTAAATTTCAAGTGTTATTTTTTTGCAATAAAACGAACCCCGGGTTTAAAAAAAATAACCAAACGTTTAAAAAAAGGTATAAACGAAGCAATATTGAAGTCGAAGCTGCGCTATACTATATATTATATAGAAAACTTTCTCTTTTCTAAAGAACTATTCTGTAGGAAATGCAGCTTCATTTTGGATTTTTTGTTTTTGTAGGAAATGGTAATTTTTTTATTAGCAAGCCTTCTTTAGACAAAATTGTTACTTTCCGAAAACCTCTTTAAAAAATAAAAAATTTTTTCTTCTAGAACTACTTTTCTTTAGAAAAGTTGCTTTGGAAAGTTTTTTTCGGCTTATTTCTTTTAAAACAGTTGATATCAATCGAAGAGTTTTTCTGATAAGAATTGTTCTCATTTAAACAATTTCTTTCTGGAATGTTATTTGTATATAGTTATAGTCGCAAACTACTGCCTATCATGAAATTGTGATCTATTTTTTATAAACTTTTTGCTGAAGATGTCGCTTTATTTTGGACAATTTTTCTCTGAGAAACTTGATATATTTTTGACAAGTTCTTTTTAAGAAACAGCTGGCCTTTTTACACAAAAAAATGGTGGGGTTATATTCGTTTTATCATTTCGTTATATCGTTATATATAAGGTATATATTTTCTGAGGTCTGGTTTCACTCGATGAAGTTCTAGCTATGTCCTTCCGTCTGTTGAAAGCAAGATAGAGCTCGAACCAAAAAAGTTAGAGGGCTAAAATTTTTACAGAATATTTTTTATACATAAGGTTCTTTTGGTATTGAAAATGGCAATTTAAAAAGAGAGCTATAACTTGTAATGCAAAAGTAGGACGAAAAAAACATGTCCTTCTGACGCATTGACGTAAAGCGATGAAACTTCGAAGGAATATTTCCTGATTAAAAAAATATCTGTCCCATGCTCAAATCTTCACATTACAAAAGAAGATAAATATACAAAAATTTATCACGCACAGTGTCTTTTTCGGTATATTTAAAATTTAAGACGTAATGAAACTGACAAAATAAGATTGACGATTCTGAAATTTTGTAAACGTTGCTTCTAGTTAAAGGATTTGTACTAACAGAAAATTAATGACACGCCTACTTCAATGTCTACCTTCCATTTAACGCTTTATCTTTAATTCATATAATTTTGAAAGAATAAAGGACTATATTGAAATATCTAAGTTAAATTAATTAGTAGAAACTACATTGACACGCCTTCTTAAATGCCTACTTTTTACGTAATATACTGTTAATGAAGATTTAAAGCTCATAAAGCCGACAGATACGCCCACTTAAATGCCTACCTTTCACATAATTGTTTATTTTAAGATTCAAAGAATAAAGAACTATATTGAAATATATAAGATGAATTTATTAGCAGAAATTATATTGACACGTCAACTTTAATGACCATTTTCATTGAAACACAAAATTTACGAGAACATTTTATCGAAGTTATACAAAGAAGGTGATACATATTTTTCAGTATAAAGAGATTATTCCATAGCGATTACTGTTCATAACAAAATAAAACATTTTCTGCCTGTTCAGCGATGTCGAAAGAAAACACAAGCGAATTTTCATTCGTACAAATGTATTGAAAACAACAACAAAAACTAAAAATTTGTTTTTGTTTTCAACGTATTTGTACGAATGAAAGTTCGCTTGTGTTTTCTTTCGACATCGTTGAACAGGCAGTTTGTGTTATAAAAACACATAAAATTGGTGGTGGGTATCAAAAATTCGGCACAGCCGAATATAGTGCTTTACTTGCTTAGTAACATTTTTTTAAGAAGACAATATTTTCTTTCCGATGATTTGTCTATAGATACTATAATCTCTACCAGAACCTTTTTTATTGTGGGAAGTTGTCTTCTCTGGCTCTCTTTCTGCATGTGATGTTGTTGTCTCTTCGAGAGCCTTTACTGTACAGTAAAGTACAGTGTACATTGGGTCAAATATAATAAAAATCTATTTTTTTAATAAAAATAAAAAATCTTTAAAGAAAATATTCCTTTAACACTTAGGTTTCAATATCACATGCTTATTCACACAATGTCAAAAATATCACTCCTTCGAATCTTTCTTTCCCATTTCACTTGAAAAGAAAAGAATCAAAAAAATAAAAACAATATTAAATTTTAGAGTATACCGTGTTGATGGCAAAATACCCGTATGACGATTGTCTTCTTGACTGATTGTTTGGGTGTAACGAAATTTAAAAAACAGAAAATTTTAAGTGAAATAAACACTGCAAATAAGTACGTGTTGTTTTCATATGGCTCATCCTCTTCGAATTGCCATAAATCAGACAAAATAATTTATTTTAAATTCATATGTTGTCATATCGTTAGTGTTTTTTTTTTTGTTCATTTTTCGCTTACAAGTAAAACTATTACTTATTATTCTTTTTCTTAGTTACTAAATCTGCGTACGAATGACTGGGGTTGGCTGGAAGGCTAACTTGACTGAGTTTGAAGGAGTTAAAGAAAACTTTAACTCCTGTAGTGTTTATCGCAACGTGTGTCCACTACTGTGTGCATGTGTGTTGTGTCTTTTAAAGTTTTCTCATCGTTTCTTAAATGTCAATTGTTGACGTGCTGCCAAGAAGTGTTTTGGTAGTCATTGTCAAACAACAAGTTGCAGTTATAGACTGGTTGAGTGACTGGCTGACGACTGCTGCTTAGCTGTATGTCAATGTTTATTTTAAGATCATCATCATATAATAATCATTACAAATGATTTAGGACAACGAGGGAATAACAAAAACCAAGTTATAAATTAAATTACGGAAAAGATTAAATGTGGGAAAATGGTTTTTATTTGAGCACTTAATACATAAGAAACATTTAATTTACATATATATTTATGAAAATATGATTTAAAAATAACTAACAATATTTACTTCACTTTATTTTAAGAAGCAACATGCATACATTGTTCGAAAGCTAACTCCAGCCAGTCAGCAAGTTTGTTGGTTGCTTAGAGGCAATTTTAGAAGGAAGTTAATATTAAGGAATCATTTAGAATTGCGCTTTATTAATGCATCAGTTTTGTTTTCGACAGCTATAATACATAAATATTTTTTTTAGCCGAACCAATCCAAACTTATTTCTTATGTCGCTTTTTAATCTCTTGAAAATCAGAATAAAAAAGTTTTTCTTCCCGCCTTTTTAATCATTCCCTTTAATTAGCAACAATTTTTGTTCATGTGTGTTCTTTATTGGATGTCATGTAAACAAAATCTAATTATTTTTAATTTCTTCAAAACATCATAAAAATTCTATTGTCATTAATATTAATTCTTTTAAGAAGCACTAGCAAGAAATGAGTAAATAATAAATAAAAATTATCCATTGAGCGTATAGACAATGTTAAAAGAAAAATTGTATATGACCACCATCTGCTTGTAAAGCTTACGTTTCCTTCTTAGAGTTTAAATCTTATTTTCTCTTGCACTCTATTGACGGTAGTGGTAAAATTGATTAATAGAGAGATGAGAGAAAACAGAAAGAAAAATAATATAAAAAAGATGAAGATCGTGAAGGACTTCGAAAAACTTCAAATTAACTTTACTAGTGAAAAAAAAAAAATTTATAAGAACCCGTATAAAAAATCAAAGTAAACTTTTACGTTGCAATTTTATATTGAATGAATTGAAATTCGACGCTCATACCCTTGGACAGTGACTTTATAACTTCAATCATAGTTGATCAAGATTAAAGATTAAATACTTTAAAAGCAATATTTTTTTGGTTTAAACAGGCATTATTCGATAGTCCTTTGTGGTCTTAAAAATATAAACAATAATTTACATGAATCAACCGGGAAAATTTATTTAAAATTCGTGCATATAAATATTTTTGGTTACAAAAAGCACGAATTTACAAGAGTACTTAAGGATGGTTATTAAAAAAAAAAACCACAAATTACCAAACCTTATTTCTTTTGATATATTTTGGGTTCTTTAAAAAACAAAAAAGAATCTTCTTATCGATTAAATATGATTTCATAAATCTAGTTGCCATTTTTTGTTATTTGTTTCCTTTTTGTTTGATATGGCAGAGTATCGGTTTTAAACATCATTCGATGACATAAAAGCTAAAAGAGTCAAATTGCAGCTCCAAAGCTGCCAGTTGACCTCACTATAGTGGCCAATAATACGACTACTGAACCTAGTGAGAAAAATATCGATTGCTCGATAAGTGAAGACACAGATTACACAAATTCAGTCAGTTCAGCTCTCTAGAGGTCTCCATTACTTGAAATATATTTGACATTTCCATCAAATTCATATCAAACTGTAACTTTCTGTGGATGAGTCAACAAAGGCGTCAACAAACTGACCAGCGGGTTTTTCAGTATCCAAAAAACGGCAGCTTTTTGTGTGACTATAACAAACAAAAATACGCCTTGTTAATTTTTTATATCCGATGTGGGCTTCTTTAACTTCTACACTAAAAAGTCGTAAGCCTTCGATAGCCTAGTGGAAATTCTCATCATGCTGGTGCGTTAAAGTTCAAATTATTGAGATCGATGGCGAGTCAATGTTCTTAGATTGAGTTAAACAATTTCGCTCACAGCAGCCTCGTTGTCGACGTTACTCACCATTTAACAAAAGAAACCATGTGATTGCCAATAAAATACTTGCACCATCATTTCCCGACGTTGGCTACTCGTTGTAGAGCGCGAAGGCATTACACTGAATAATAGTTTATATATTGGTCAAAACAAATCTATTAGTTGCAAAATATTAGATTTTAAAAGTAGATAACCCGTTACAATTTGTATTGTGGGAATATAAAAGCATAAATAATTTGTGAGGTCTACCTTAAATTCTCTTAGGAACTGCTGTATCCTTAAATAAGGTACTTAGTAGAAAAGCATTGTTTTCTGAAAAGGGATTGACTAACTAATTGTTCTTAGACACAGCCTGTTAAGAGCAGTGGGATCCTGCGTTAATGAACAAAAAAAATAAAACTGTTTATACATAATCAATTCATAAACATTGCAGTAGTGATTTCCTTGGACTCTTCGAAATCTATCAGAATAAAATTCTCTAATATTTCTGAAATTGATAAAATATTTGGAAGAGGGGGGAATCTTTATTTCTAGCAAAATATTGTTAAACTCAAGGATAAAAAAAAGATAAATTAAAAAGTATTGAATCAGTGTTCTTATCAATCAGAATAATTTTATTTTCAAAATTACTGAAAGAATCATCTTTTTAATACATTTTTAAAATCAAGCTGAACCCGATATTAATCAAATATGGTGACTAACTAATATGCAAGTATTTCTCTTCTTAGCTAATTATTAGTTACGAAAAACAGAGAAGTAAATCAGTCCCGTCCAACTTGTAGACTGCTCCTAAATAAATAATATGGAGCGAAATTTTATCATTCTTTTCTATATGATTTTCATTTAGTAGGAACCATCATTAGTCGTTATAATCTAAAAGAGAAAGCCAAACTGATTCAGTTTTGATTTTTGTTTTTCTGCCAGACCCACAATGCAATGTAATTACGAGTAGCAAAAACTAAGACATAAATTCTATAAACATTATTGTCACATTGTCATTATTATTACAAATACTAAACAGAATCATAGATTCCTCTAATAGTATCTGCAGATGTCTATCCCTGCATCTCACTACTTGGTCATTGTTTCCCTTTTTATTGCAGATTTTTTCTTTTTCTTTTTTTCGCTTAAATCATTAGTCTGGCTCCTATTGCATTTAAGACTTATACTCTTAAATATTTTTATATGCAACAGTGAGTGTGTAAATGTTTTGTATGCGAGTTGCATGTATACCCATATATTCTCATTAATGTGTCACTTTGTATCTGATTTTTTTTTATGATGATTTTCCTTAAGAACTTCTGTGTGTGTGTCGTTTGGTTTTTGGACGTACGTTGTTGTGGTCATTCTATTAAGAAAATTATTTCAAAAATATAGTCGGTTAAATTAGACTTTAAAATACTCTACACCAGTATTAAATGTTGATTATTTCGAAAGTGGAATAGTATTTATAAACAAAAGTGTAACTGACGGCTTACGTTTAATTTTTCTAGCAGACGGTAAACGTAGAAAAGATGTATCTTATTCCATTTCTCTCTTATAAAGATCAGACTTGAGGCAAGAAAAATTACTCAGATCTAAACTACGTAAATTAATTTATAGTTTGGGGTCTATTAGCGGCACTTCAGCCGAAGGGGTATCAAGTCACTTCTGCGGAAATTTTGAATTAAACCAAATACACAAGTTCTATAAAATACTTAATTTATTAAACTATTGTGTATACGGCAAATTTACTAAAATTCTTAAATAAATTATTTTAATTAGAAATTATTGAGAAGTATAAAGAGAAATAAAAATATTAAGGTTACATACTTTTTGGTATGAAAACCACTAGATCTTTCTACACTAATTGGTAACTTTCCAAGTCCTAACTGGGATTCGAACCTACGATCATCCACTTTGTATTGGTGTGAAAAGACGAGGTCGTCTAGGTTTTTTCGTCATGTCTCAGTTGTTTATTGAGAAATTTTTCTGATTTTCAATACCGGGAAATCAATCATGAAACTGTAGATCACACTCAAAGAAAAAAACGATCTACTAAATAATAATAAATTATAATTAATTTTTAATGGTATACGTATTAATATTGATGATCTTTTAAGACTTCAGTTTATGCAATAGAACTGATTTAGGTGTAAGATTAAATTTAATTTAATTAATTAATTTTCCTTTAGCTTAAGCCTTTTCACAAATAATAAAAGAAAGAAATACAAAATGTTGAGGACTTAAAACATGGCGACGTAAACCATTTTTCTCTTAAAGTTTATCAGAGTTACATTCAGAATAAATTGTAAATATCAAGAACTAACAACAAGGTATTGCCAGATAAAACTCATGAAGATTTTGGTTGTAACGTTAACAGAGTCCAAGAAATCAAAATATGTTTTGAATTCTGAATTAAGCATAGAAGAAATTGTCGGTCTGCAGCCATCAGACAATGCAGTATTATCACAAATTGAAAAGAATTATATTTTATGCGTCAATATCGTTTATGAAGTTCTCGTCCATATTATAGTACATTTGTGTTAATTGTATTTCCAATCCTCTTTTGAAATTGCATTAATCTTTACTTAGTGAAACTCGGTTTACGAAATTTTATTTTTTTAAATACACCAAAGTTCTTAGCGAAATAGAAGAGCAATAGAGAATTGCATGCACATAAAACATTAGACCCTTTTTCATTAGTTTTTTCTCTTTCATCAGCAAACTCAAATGTTTTGCAACAAATGTTCCATAATGTAGACGTCGACTAAGAGGCTCATGATAACTTATTTTACATTTAAAAGCACTTAACATAAAGTTGCTTGAAGAGAACTTACTATTAGTTTGTAGAGCCGAGCGAAAATCTGACGAAAATCTATCACACTGATGGAGAGCGGAATCTCCACCATACATCGATTTGACACATCACATCATCGGATGTCAAGATTATCAGTGCTCCTCGGAGTTACGTCCTAGTTTTTTTTCTTAATTCGCATACATTAATAAATTAATGGCCATAGACAATATGGCCACTATAGATTTAGTTTTTTATTCACAAGATTATTTTCCATACAGTAATAAACCCCATTATGGGTAGAGTTTGACCTATTGCGGCTTTGATACTGGGAGTTTTGGTTTCTTCAGTAAAGTGTGATAACCGAAAATGGTGGATTAGCTCTAAGCCTGCTTCCGAAGCTATTTTTGCAAATATTCAATCAATAATACTAATATTTTATTGACACGGTTGTATGAACATCGTTTTTGAAGTCAGCAATTTCAAACTATATAGAATACTATGAACCAAATATTGACAAAGTCCATAGAAGACGTGTAGAAAGCCTTCCTGTGTTCCACTTTTAAGATTCCATAAATGAGATTAGCTACTCTGTTAGTGAGTAAAAGCCGATCTTTAATTGAGTTTTATCCCTAAAAACTGACAGAGTTGCAAATGTTTGAAAACTCTGTTTGACCTTGACATTACCGTAAAATGTTTCAGTCAGTTTTTGTGGTAATGCTCATTTATAATAGAGCTAATTTGACACTTATCAACTCGGAAAGTAAGTCTCAGTTTTATTGCATAATATTAAGTGGAAAATTTTTTAAATCGAGCTTATCTGCAACTTTTATTTTTGTTAAAGTTTCGGTATCGTTTTTCGCCTCTATGCTTCTCACAAGTGTAAAAGGAACCAACACACAGGCCTTGTTCTATGTTATATATTGCGAGTAAAATTAAATTATTTGGAATTTCAATTGCAGTGCTTTTGTTTACATCAGTTATGTTATGACAGTTCTGAACAATTTTAATTCACTTGAAATGCCAGACGACTACGATATACAAAATGTTTTTAGTTGATGTTGCAAACATCAGTAGAAGCGCATAATTTTCCTCCATAATGGAATGGTGTAGATTATAAGCACAACAGTAGCAGCAGACATCACTCTATTGTTTACAACTTGCAGTATTATAGACGTCAATAGTTACTGTAAGATATTTTTGTAAGGGCTTTCATTAGGTAGAGTTTCCCAAACTTTTGTCTATCATAACCAAATGTTTTGTTTAAAGCCATTAGAGTTCCCCAAAAAAGGGTTCACTTTTCAGTTAGATTTCCTTAAGCATCAAAGTTATCCACAATTAAGATAAAGAAATGGAAATGGCGATAGCCTTACACTCCACTTTGAGAATAACTGTCTGACATCAATTTCTTTATTTGTTGTTGATTTTCTTATATTGTGTTAAATGGCGCCGCAATATTTTATTAGGATTTACGGTAGTTTAAAAGAATATTTTTTTCTGTTTCTTCTTTTTTAATAAATAATTGTTGGTAAATATTTTGCAAAAAAAAAGTTTTTTTGCTGTTTCTTAATATCGATATTAATGTCTTTCAATAGTTTTACAAGACATTAACACTGTATAAACAGGTAATATTTAAAAGATGTGTCCATTAAGGAAATGGAAATTCCATAAAACCAATCTTAAGTGCTGTGGAGAGAAACTACTGCTGCAATTTAACAAGTTGTTGTATTGCAGAGTTAAAAACATCATGCTTTAGAGACAAATTTAGTTCGCATTAAAAAAATGAATAAATATTTATGTTTAAGTCAATTGTAATTACTAAAAGTATTTGCTAATTTCCTTTAGAAAGTTGATTTGGTTTAATAAAATTGAAAAATAAATAAAAGTTTACGTTTTAAAAGATTTGCTAAATGGCTGCATTTTTTGTAGGAATTAGTTGTTTGAATTCAAAATAGAGTTGTATTTATAAAAGTTATGTTTAACATACAAAAACGGTAAAAATATGTAAAATGTAAAACAAATAAGTCTTTCCCAGCACCTTTGACATCAATATTATTTATAAACTGCGAATTTGTTAATAAATTGTCTATAACGCTACCATTCGTATCCTATGAGCACCTGAAAATCGATAAAGACTGACGATAACTTGAGGGTCTGCTTTCAGTTTATGTTTATCAATTGTCATACTTGAATTAATTTCATTTACTTTTTTGCACTTAGGCCTATTCCATACAGGCACTTTGTTTAGCCAAGAACTTGCCCAAAGTGAAATATCTTTAGATACGGCATTAACACATTAGCTAAGAACTTAGTTCGGGTTTTCATTCACTATGTTGTAAAGCCGACAGTAGCAGTTGCAGTTTTCATTTAGAAAATTAGAAAAGCTCCTGAAATGCATAGATTTAACTTTATTAAGACACAACAACCTTTTTGTCTTATGCTACACCTGAGATTTCCTTTAGAGAAAAGCAAACTTTGCTTATAGAAGGATAGATAGTTTATCCTGAATATAACCTAGAATTATGCCATAAAAAGACCCTGTTCCAATTTAGTGGCGATTAGCCTTAACAATTGTAAGAGTTCATTACCATTATAGTTCTCATGACCTAAAATCTTAAGCAGTTTTAGGCTGTTGCACAATCTAATGATATCAATGCATTCCATTACCAGAGCTGAGTTGGCATCATAAGGGTCCTTAGGACCATCGACCTTAAATATTGAAGAACATTAACCCGTAGACAGGTCTGTTTTGACATCTAGATCGCAAACGTCTATACCAGTTTTGACATACGTCTGTTTTAAGTCATAAGTGCACAAGAGCATGCCTACTAATCATTACTCTAAGACCCATGGTTTAAAAAGACCTGCGAAAAATTTTGACGTTGAAGTATCTGATTGAAATTTGGATGTATGCTCCTTGTGATGGGGTCGCAAATAGTATTTTCTACGCCTTAAGATCTGCACTGCACTTTTCATAATATGTATTCAGATGTAATAAGACGATCTCAAGTAGAGCTCTCAGAGCAAGTTATTGTGTTCTTAACCGCAAAATAGGAAAAAAAAAATAAGATAAGACTGAGTTAGAGGGAAACTTTTCACGATCTGTCGATGCGTGTAATCGGTTTTTCGCTATCATTTATAGTTTTGGAAATATGAGACAATAGCTTTTCAAGTGACTATATGTCATCATGGGTTATATAATAATTTTTAAAAACCAGTACTCATTTTGAATCAAACACTCCATGTTTTGCCTAAAAGCCTCTCACAGCCCTGATGGAGGCGTACCTATATTGATAAGAAAAGACTTAATAAGTGTTTTACTCAATTTGGATCAGTAAATAGTTTATCCTTCTCGTAGAAGGTTTCAGGATAGTTTTTTTTCCGGTTCATAGTTAAATCCGTTGTGACAGTAGACTCCGAGGTTAAGAGAGATGTCCTTCAAGTCTACATCTAAAAAAATTATTAAATTCTTCAAGTAATTTTTCATAGGCTAAGTAGAATTAGTACCACCGGCAGGTTGGCTGTGAGTGCCATGGGGGAAATTAGTCTAGGGCAGATGCCGGCGATTACAAAGGACTCTTTGAGGAGGAATCATCAGTCTTCAATGTGAAATCACAAAAGTCTAAAGCAATCGCCTGGGATGGCACGGGACTCAGTGAGGTCGGGGATTCCCTCTTTTTTGTAGCCTCGTAGTCTCTGGGAAACAAATGGGGTCGAAAAGGGACCCGTTTGTTGAAGAGGTCTACTTCAGTATCCCCTTTTTCATAACATGCGTCTAAAAGAGAGTCGACGATTCCTGGTCAGCACTCCCGAGATGTCCTCGGAGTATTATCGAGGCCTAATGAAACTTATATGGCAAAGCATTCTTATAGTAAAATCAATATGAGTGCTGTGTAGATTTTATTTTAATAATGGAGTTTGCTTTGTCTAAAGTGTCTTTTCTATGGCTTCTTCTCTGTTCCTAAATTAAATTATTCATGCCATTCTTATAAGAGAATTATATATAAACCCTTACCAATGCTGTTCAGCTGATAAATATAGAAATTAATACCTCGGTAGAAGTGATGATGTCAGCCCAAAATCATTTTAAACCTTCTGATGGTTTATGCGTTGTCACGTACGTCAATTTTGTTTGTAATAATACTTAGCTGTTGTCTTGAGAAATGCGACTGGTGGTTAAAAATAATTTGTAAGCTTTTCCGTATGAGAACCTACAAGTCCCAAAGCACAATTCCTCAAAATCTGCATACGGCTGTGCATGAAAAGCAATTAACAGCATCAGGTTCTTCTGCGTACCTTGACAGCTTCAATGTTATTTGAAAAGAAAAAATATATTTCAGAAAAAGGCCTGCTTTGAGATACAAATCTGTTTCATTGCCTTAACATTTTGTATTTATGTAATTTTAAAGAGGAGCTATTCAAACTTTTGTAATCCCTTGTATATTACTTTTACTCCTACTTCCTTTTGGTAAATGTAAATCCATCTTAAAAATAAATAATCATAAACTTTTAAAGGCTTAGCATTTTTCAATGCTTAAGTACCAGTTGGGACAAAAAAAAACATACTCTTAATAATAATAATAAAAAAGACTTACAATGGACTTAATGGCTTAAGAAAACATTCCCATATTGTCAGTCGGTCACTCAACAAAACGACATTCTTTTTGAAGTTGATCATTATTTGTGCATAAATTAGGATTAAATGTCCCCACTGACCAAAAGAGATTTTTCTGTTGTTCTTAAAAAGAAAAAAAGAAAATAAAAAAGTATGTTACAATTTTATGCCTGTTTTTGGTCAACTGTAATGAGTTTAAAATGACAATAATATTCCCGTCATACACAGACTTTGCACTTTTATTCACTTGCATGTGTGTGAGTAAAAAACCTCGCTTAATGGTGCTTACAAACTTTATTAAACAAAGTTTATTTATTTATATTTTTTTCTGAAACAATTTTAGCCTTATAAGGTTAAAGGTATGAGTAAGTATTACCAAAAACAAAAACCGCAATAAAAAACTTCATAACAACAACAGCAACAACCACAAGGTATTGTTAACTTTTTTACCTTGAAACTTTGTAGGAAAATACAAACAAACTCCAAGAGTTAATTGTGTATCCAAAAAGGAAGGATTGGCTGACGAACTAAATGTGACTGACCGACTGACTGCGTATGAAGAGTGTCTTGAGTGACGACAATGCTTGTTTTCATTATGACTTAAATACATCATTATTTTTGGAGACTTTAGCGTCTTGTGGTCTTTAAGTATGTTGCATGATTAAATAAATGATTGTGTGAGAATGTGTGGAATGTTTTCTTTTTGTGCTTAGTTTAATGTTGTTGGTTTTCAGGAAATAATGAATAATTAAAATTTATTGTGTTTTCATAATTGATGACAATTTATTTGACACTTTTATGTCAGAAATATTTTGTTAAACTGTGAGACATTATTTATTATATATATTTTTTTGTTCGTTTTGTTTTTGTATCTAAATAAATAAATAAATGAAACGGAAACTAAACGACATGTAAAACTACACAATTTATCATAAACTAATGTAAAGTGATGTTAGTTATCTGTCTTGAGCATTTTTAGATTAAATAAAATAGGTTGAAATATCGACAAAGTTATTTATTTAATGTCTGTTGAATGTCTCCTTTTTACGTAATTCGATAATTTGGAAGGTTATGTTTATTGAATTCTCTCTCTTGATCGTGTCTAAGCTTGGGCTAAGACACGACAATGAATTGCAATTTGAAGAAGACGTCGTAGCTTTGGCATTTACTATAACTTAAAAGTTTTCTGGGCTTTAACTTAGCGAACTTCGCTGCAGCACGTGGGCCAAATGTTACTCCCATCGGACTTCTTAAACTTTTAACAACAGACAATACCGTTTGTTTTTTAAGTAGAATTTGGAGAACTATCGAAAAAGGACGCTTACTTCTAAACGTATTGGTTAGATAAAAGGAGCAATCGCCTGGAGTATAGCAGATTTGGTGGCTCCCGTTGTAATGTTTTCAAATTATCATTTTTCTTCAGCAGTTGTGGTTTCCTAATGAAAGTGTTGATCTAACCCGAATCACTTAAAAATGGACAAGTCTTTGCAATCAGTATTTGCTGACGATGTATTCGCTGTCTTAGACTTCCAAATGCAAATGCCTTACCCTCATACCTAAACAAGAGCGTTGAGCGTCAAGCGTTGCAATTTTGCATGTATTTTGTTATTGTAACAAAAACAAAACACATGTAAAACTCCAACACTTGACGCTCAACGCTCTTGTTTAGGTGTGAGGGATACAATGACAAGAAGATGTTAGTTCTCTATACTTCTCTCTTCTACTTCCTTATCGTGAGGTTCTTATGATTTATCACAAATTGTGTCGTTTTTACATTCACATTGAGCCACATTTTTGTGGTCAGTTTGCAAATGGGTTTCTTTCTCTTTCTCTCTCTCTCTCTCTCTCATATTTTCTTAGCAATTAAATAAAATTTTTATGATATCAATTGTTTACTCCTCTGACAATTAACATCTGCTTTTTGCATTGTACCAACTTTTTTATTAAATATATGTTCCCATCTCCTGTAGGTCATGAGCCGATGATTGTCTCGCTACGTCTTCTTGAGACACCATGCATTCTTAATAAATTGATATTATTGTATAATAAGCGATATTTTCTTATGTGAGGTATCACCATCCTGCAGATTTCGCCACGGCCGCATCATTGTTTTGTACTTCTCTGATAACAAGGTTAACACGGTTACTACTGACGGTGACCAGGACTACAAATATGTGACTATAAATTTCTTTTGACTTCAGTTAATACTTGACTCAAGTAGTATGATGTTTTCTGAGGTATAGTGAGTGCTACAATTAGCAATTTTCATTAACAATTTAAAAGAATGTGCACTTTGAAATTTTTACGATTTTACTCCGATAGTCAATGCAAATAAACGCCCATACTAAGCTTGATTAATATAAGCATGCGTGGAGGGATACCGAAGCAGACCATTTCTATAAACGCGCTTCTTCCCCCTTCATTTTCTAGTAACTTAAAGGCTGCCGAAATTGTACCCACTTCCTCAGCGAGTTCCATGCTGTCACATGCAATTACTAACGGCTTAAACAGTTTCAAATTATACACCCATATTCAATTTCAAAAATACATATAACAGAGTTCCTCGTAGTCACTTGCAACTGCTTTTTACTCGCCCATTGCATTAACACTTAATGTGTATCAGCCTGTGATCCTAGGTCTCTTACCAACCAATGCTTTATAAGCCTTGTGTTTGACTCGTTACGTTGAATCATATTTGTAAAAAACCTAGTTTATTAAATATCTTTACTCCCATTAAATAACATTGTTGTACGTGGGAGAAATTAACTACATTGTTTGCAATAATGTACTAAAGCAACTCATTTATCCAACTTTACTTTTCTATCTCGATTTTCATCTTGTTCAAGTTCAAGCGTGTTATTACCAACGGAGCTTAGGATCTATCAATCATATAAGTAAACCTATACCGCGCTTAGCCAGGGCTCTTTGGGTACCTGCAATCCTTCCTATATATAGTTGTTTCCATCTACCTTTTCAGATTCACTAAGTCCATCTACTGAAAGGCTTACCAGCACTAGTCCATTTCTTAGAGCACCTCTGGCTTGTGATTTACAGAATGCGGTGGTTTTCTACAACCTTAGTTTCTGTTCTGCCCACAAGTCCTTTAACATTATTTATACTTTGTTATCTGAAGCGCACATATAAGGTTTCAGAACATATTGCAGACAAATATAGAATACACGTTTTATAATCGACTGGTAATCAAGGGTCATTAGAGTTCTTTTTCCGTCCTCTTAAACTCCCAAAAGGCGATCCAATGTATGTAGCAATGCAAGAATCTCTGTTTAGTACAGAGAAACGTACTCTCCTAGTCGTACCAATTAATGAGACTCAAATAGACGCTTCATGAGGATCTAAGTCCATCGTTGTACACAAGGTCCATAAAACTCCCTTATAATGGAATATATGCGGCACAGTGAAAATTTAACTAAATATTCGAAATCGGAAGGAACGATTAACACAAGAAATACCAGTCACTCCATCTATCTATCTATCTATCTTTCTATCTATCTTTTTTTTATGGACGTAGTGCTAGCATCTAGTGGCCCCACGATATGCTCCCCAATCCATCCTGGTACCACCGAAGCATTTCATCAGGATGGATGGCTTAGTGTAATTTCAAATACGTATCTAGACACCAGAATCCTATCTATTGATCTATCTATCTATTTTTTATTTTTTAGAATTATAATTCTGGAGTGGTGTACTTCCATATAATCTTTACAAGTTTAAAGGTCGGCTAACATTTTTCGGAATTGACTGTTAGCTTTTTAATAGATTATCAAGTAAGTTCGGTACAAAGGCCCAATAAAGCAACTTTTTCATGCTTTTCCGTTTTGACATTTTACATAAAACCAACAAAAATTCTTTTTACTCGATTATTGTACGAAGTTTCATGAAATTCGGGATGTGAGACATGCTCAATCAGTACCATGTTTAAATCTCTGTGTGAGATATAAATGGTCTTAAAATTATAGTTCAAACCTTTTCCAATAAAAACTTCTCCCTCAGCCAGAGTTCCCGAAAACAAATAGCCTAATGTTTTGTTTTAAATGTTGGATCCAAATAATTTTACTTTTATTAAATATCCCACATCTATCCTTTCTGTATCATTATCCATATGTCCATTATATCTTCTTTGGTACTTTCTTTCCATTACTTTCTATTGCATTTTTCTTTTAATTTTGTTTTTTGTTTTTGTTGTTATTTGAAACTTATGATTACATTTTGAACAATGTAATAAACTTATTCCACAACTTCAAGTTGTTTGTTCTGTAGTTTGTGTATCTTTAACAGCTTTTAGCATGTTGCCATTTGAAAGGAAAAGGAGTAAAACGAATACTTGTTTTTTTCTTTGAAAATATGAGAATAATAAAATGTTTGAAAGACAAAAGATACATTTTCTTCATCATCATCATCAACAACATCTTCATCTTACGCATATGTTGTTTAAGTGCCATTGTTCTCTATGTGGCAAGTGAAAGAAAAATATTTGCAAATTTAATTTTATATATTTTCTTTATTTTTGTTGTTTTTTTGTTTGTTTGTTGCTGTAATTTATTGCATAATATAATGTATTCTTGTGGTTCTTCTTGAGACAAAACAAACAAAATGTTTTATGTGTCTGGCTAAAAGTAAATTGACACAATAAAGTACTTTAACTACATAAAACAATATTGCCTTTTATAGGTTTTTGATGTTCACAAGTACTTTTGTGAAAGCTAATTATTATTTTGAGTTATTGTGTAAAATATTTTTATTTTAAATTATGTTTTCTTCTTTAAACTGGTTTTAACTTCTCTTTATTGTTTTGTTTTGTTTTCGGTAAAAATTTTTTTCCCTCTACATAGTGTGTTCCAAGCATTTTTGTTACTCCAAAAAGTAGATTTATATACCCTTTTTATGCATTCATTTATTCAAACAATAGTTCATGGCAAACAAACAAAAAAATATCCCAATGAAGACAAAAAGGATAAAAAAAAGTATTTTCGCTTACTTTAACTTTTTGCCTTATCAATTCAAAACAGACGCTCGGTATTAAAATCACCCACTAACCACTTACTCTGTCATATAAAAATTCAAATTCACCAAATATGTATTCTAATGAATACTATTTGTGAAAAAAGGAAAAAAAAAACAAAAATACAAATCCACAATTTTGACAAATGCGTTAAAATATATGCAGTTAACGAATTTTAAAAAATTCTCTTTCTAGTTTATTTGTTCGTCTGTGTGTGGGATCATAAAGGACATCCCTTAAGGGATTAAATTTCAACAGCTTGTTTTTTGTTATGAAAAATTTAAGCTTTCGACATTGTTGGTCCTTTTGTATTTGAAAAATATTTTGCTCATTTGAAGTTTATTTATCTTGTTTTTTATAATTTCGAAAGGCCACAAAAAAAGTTTTATTAGTTAATGAATGTAATCAGGCAACAGCTTTCAAAAATACATTTAAAAAAAATTTTAATTATAACATGGTATTAATACTGCACTTATTATTTTGTTAGGTAAGCAGTGTATAGGTTAGATAGCTAAAATCAGCTGTGCTGTATCTTAAGCACCCTCCATCAATTACTTAATTCTTATGAAACGTACATTCAAAACAACAATCCTTTACTTTATTATAGAGTTTGTGACTCATTCTCATATACACATAAGGTATAATTTGTTGTTGTTATAATGTTTAAACTTCACTATCGAAGCATTATTAAGAGTGTTGGGAAACGGGATTCTAATTGAAAATAATTTATTACAAGGTAGGTAGGTAATAAGGCTGGTGCAAAGTTACCCTCACCCAGAGACCAATACGTTCCATTGTGACGCCTTAATATATCGGGTGTCCCAACTAGAACGCAATTTTTAAATTTAAATAAAACACAGATATTTAAAAAAAATCGTGAAACTTTATTATAACGTAAAGTAGACAGAATGAGGTTATGTATGGAACAATATATCGTGCAGATGGCCGCCGCGGCTTTGCTGGCACACACGCGATCTTTTAATGAAATTTTCAATGAACTTTTTGCATAAATGCTGCGGTATTTCATTAATGCAGCGTCCAAGTTCCTCTTTTAAGGCTTGAGTCGTCGTCGGCTTATTCGCGTAAACCATCGACTTCAAAAAACCCAAAGAAAAAAATCTAAAGGTGTTAAATCACACGATCTAGGCGGCCAATTCTGGTCTCCAAAACGCGAAATAACACGACCGGGAAATGACTGATGCAGCAATTGAATTGTTTCTCTGGCTGTATGACATGTGGCGCCATCTTGTTGAAACCACATGCCCTCCACATTAATTTCTTCAATTCTAGGCAAGAAAAAACTGGTTATCTGGCTGCATAGTGGATTTGGAGACACCAATTTGCTGAGCTCGGTGTCGAATTGAGGTGGATGGAGTTTGAGCGACATCATCACGTACAGCTGCGACATTTTCAGTCGATCGACCTGGTCGAAGGCGCGTTGTTGTCTTTACATCACTAACAGACCCAGTTTCGGCAAATTTATCCATTAATCTCTTTACAGTTGACTCTTTAGGAGCATTATTGTGACCCCAAATTGATCGCAATTTGCGAACTGTAGCCGCAAAACTTTCACCATTTTGGTAAAACAATTTTACAATGAGAATGCGTTGTTCATTCGTGTAGCGCTCCATTTTTACTAACCTCGTACCTTCTACTAGGAAACAATAACAATTGTTCAAATGTCAAACAATGACACTTCGAATGGCGCCAAATTTAAAAATTGCGTTCTAGTTGGGACACCCGATAGAACTAAAAAGAAGAATAAGAATAGAAAGAAAAAGCGTCTCTCTAGACTCTAGCGATTTCAGACTGACTATTGTCAAATATCAACACCCGAGTATCTTTCATAGGCTAAGGTTAACTATAAAATTCCCACTTATTACGTGTTTAGCTGTGTTGTTAAATTAAACTCTGCCGCATGAGCATGAGCAGCATGAGTCATCTTCCAAAATTATCGTTCTTCTTAATTTTTATCTCCGTTTCTGGTTGATTTTTATTTCTCATATTTTAGTAGCAGAGGTGCGTAATCCAAATTGCAAGCATCCCACGTTATTTCAGTATCTGAATGATAACTTATGCGTATTGGAATACGAAGGCATTTGAACAGTAAAGAAAAATTAATATAAAGGTTCTCCTCCAGTTACAAAAAAAAATAGTTTTATGGTGCTTCTCCAGTAATTCTCCAGTTAAAAAAAGTATCCTGTGGTTAATAGTAGCAACCTCTTAAAACTGTATCAGATCACAGTTACGCTATGCCGCACAATTATACACTTCCATACTAAGACCAAAATCTCATTTAGTGAGATAAAAAGAAAAGTCCTGATTGCTTGACGCGTAAGCCTTTGAACCCAACAGAGCTGAATTACTACTCGATTCTCACGTCCTGTCTTTCTAAGCACCGTGCCTCTACATACAAATCTGCTTCCACTTTCTCAGGGTCAAAGAAACCATTTACGGAGAAGCAAACAGGTACCTTTTCAAATCTCGTCTGCGTTTTTATTGCCACCTTCACTGACATGTTTCTTATTATTCAACGTCATTACCATATTTACAAAGGCACGAATTCCAACATCGATTCCCTTCACAAGACTTAAATATCAATATGTATGTAACAACGTAATAGTTTGTGATTAAATCCAACCGAATAGACTTCTGCTTTTACATCTATAAAAGAGATTTAATTTTTAGTAAAAGGCATTCTCTAGTTTTAAAATGCAGAATTTACATCCACTACTGCCAACTTCATTTAAGTCATTTAAGCGGGAAAAAGGTTCTTTCGGCATATTGTTCGGTTATATGATCCATTTAAACCCGTTATAATCCTACTAAAAGGCCTACTTCTCAAGTATTGTGAAAAAAGAAGTGGGTATCACTTTCATTATAAAAATACTTACATATCATTTCGAAACTAACTAAAATGAATAATTAAATGTTTTAGGATTTTTTCAAGCGCGTTTATTTGTAAACAAAAAAATTTAAATATAAACAAATTTTGACAGTGGCATCATCCAAATAGCCAATTAATCGGTTAACCACACCTGTTAAATCAATGCACTTTGATTTACATTCTACATGGGCTGAAATCAACAAAATTAACTCCTTGTTCAAAATGTGATGCTAAACCTGTCAGTTTATTTATTGTCAATTAATGCATTTGAGATGTATGTATGCAGTAGTGAGAAGCTAAAGAGTAAATACTTATGCCCTGTTTTGCCTCTCACAGCTCTAATCCGTTAGCTGTCAACGTTTTTTACACAAAACAAGAGTATTATGACATTCTTAAATTAAACTTTTCAAAATATTATATGGCAACACTGAACACACCTAAAGGGTTCTTTTATATACAATTTCCTCGATTAAAAATTTGTAAAATAATGTCTAAAGCAAAAGTTTTTTTAAATTTACAACAATTATCCGTTTTGTAAAAAAATTTGTGTTTAACAAGAAAAAGAAAGAGAAATTGAATAATATTACTTTTCATTGTTCTCAATTGCTTCTTGCTAAATAAACATAATTAAATATAAACTTTTTGATGATTCTTATTATATCCCTTAATGTTTACCGCTTTCAAGAACAGGGGAATTACAAAATAAAAGTATTAAAAAAATTCTTCAGAAATTGTAACCGCTTAATTTAACTTTGCAATTAAGAAATTAACTTGACAAAAAGGAAAAACACAGCAGAAGCCCCAGCAACACTTTGATGTCTACAAATTGGTTTTATTCATACCATCGTAAACAGCACTATAGTCTGCTCTACTTCATCATCCTGCTCATTTGGTTTATAAGTGTTTGATGTGTCTTTTACAGCTACTGCTGGCACTGCTTAAGCTGATGAAACTTATAGCATCATTATAAACAATGACAAATATCTCTTCATCAGCACAAAATGTTGCAAAAGAAAACATCATTTATTTACTAGTTTTATGACTAACGTCTTCAGATCAGATGAAAAATGTGTCAAAAGAAAAAACAAAACTACTAACAAATTAAAACAATATGCAACATAAAAAGTTAAACCTCTTTTCATAAATGCTTATCTCCAACAGTTTTTTGCCGTTTTGGTAAAGGCACACAATAACAACGAAGTCTTAACCTTTACAATTTTCTTAATGTTGAACAACAGTTCGGCAGCCACAAGCAACTCTAAAGAAAGCCAAACTTGAACTAGACTTCATTTCGGTTTTATGCGGCTGCATATCAGATGTAGAAATCTAAGTATGTTGGTGTAGAAATGAATGCATTGAATCAGCCCTGCAGATCATGTTATTTAATGATAAAATTTCTTTTAACATTTCTTTAAACAGTTAATATATAAAAAAGGTTCGCAACACAAAGATTTCAGCCGCTTTTCAAGGGACATATGTGTAGTTATTAATATACGTAGTCCTTGTATTTGATTGGTTTGTGCTAAATTATTTATTTTTGATTCTAATCATTTTCCATCGATATATAATATTTTATCCAAGTGTTATGCCCTTCTAGACTGACACACAGACGGGCCAAAAAATTTAAATCGTCTTTATTATATATACAATTATTTATTAGAGTCTTAGATAACTATTTTTAAAACTGTCTACTCCTTATATGATCACATCAGACCACCATTTTGTAAAAATATATAACAACATAACAACCTTAAACTTATCTCTTTATTCAGTCTAAAACTGCAGGGTTTTATATAACGCTCGTAATGCATCTGCATATGCATACTACAGCTGGTGCCATTATGTCTGCGATTATTATCTTATTATATTCATGAAACTTTGCCTTAGAATGCAGCTATTTACTTGTAGTATATGAAAATGTTGTTGTTAAAGAAGAACTTCATAGATACATCTAAGAATTTTAAGTGAGAGTGTTGCTCTGTGGTACGTGTCTTGTTTATTTTTGAAAACTATTGAAAATAAAAGCAAAAGTTTATTTTCCTTAGTTTTTCTTACAAATGTTTGTAAAATATTCCTTTAGTAATTTTTTAGTTTATTTTGAATATCTTTTAAGTAAATAGTGCAATCTTATAAAAACTATCAGGAGTAACTATAGTGCAAATAAACGATAATGGCTGTAGACATGTGAAGTAATTAAAGCGATTTGTTAAAGAAAGAGCTAAGGTTTCATTGGATGATTTGCACTATTATAAGGTTTTTAGGCAATAAAGTCAACAAAGGATCACACTTGGTAAATATGTTAACAAATAGGCGTAACAACTATTTTGGGGAAAAATTTATTCAATCTTAATTGATTGTTCTAACATCAAACAAAGTCAAAACATTAAACAATAGATTCATCAAATATTGAATAATTTATATAGATTTTTGTAACAAAATAAGCAATTATTAATTAGGGTAGAAATTAACGCATATAAGCGGCTATGTCTTTGTCGCCAAATATTTGTGTAATGTGATACACCTCTCAGGGAAAGCATTTTAAAAATTTATTATTTGAGCCTTCACCACCAAAAATTCTAAATGATATATGATTTCAGTTCTGAGTTATGAGACCAATCCATGTCTGTCTTTCTCTACTATGAAATGAATTCCAACCAAAATATTTCCAGCTTTGTGATTTAATTTGATATTGACAATCAGCTTAATAGTTCCAGTATATACGATACATATTGCTTTTTACTTTTCTTGATTAGTAGTGAAGTTGGCTTTGCAATTTCTTTACAGCTTTGAACTTTAGTCTATGCCATTTTATCATGGGAAGGTACACTCTTCAAAAACATATATAAATGGTTCAATTAGTTTTTTTTAATCAAAAATCATATTCATATTATGAACCTCACTGTTGAGAGAGGAATACGCCACGCTAGTGATTTCCATGAAAATTTTAAATAAAGAAAACGATTGATTTGAATTAAAATATATTTTTTTTCAATCAAAAAATGAAAATTTCATATAAAAACAAGTAAGAGTTCTATATTCGGCCATGCCGAATCTAATATACCCTTCACAACGTGCAGTCACGCAATAACAGTAGTTTATATCACCATTCATCTCATATGAAATACGCACATACATATAAAAAACATACATATAAAACATCCCATCCCAAAAATATAAAAAAAAATTAAAAAATTGAAAAATTGAAAAAAAAAATAAAAAAAGATTAAAAAAAAATTAAAAAACAAATAAATAAAAATATAATAAAAATAAAAAAAGAATTAAAAAAAAATAAGAAAAAAATGTCAAAAAAAAAAATTTTAAAAAAATTAAAAAAAAATAATAAAAATAAAAATAATATTAATAATATTAATAAATATTATATTATTATAAATAATATCATAAAAAAACAAGTAAGAGCGCTATATTCGGCCGTGCCGAATCTTATATACCCTTCACAACGTGTAGTCATGCAATAACAGTAGTTTGTGTCACCATTCATCCCATATGAAATACGCACATACATATAAAAACATACATATATAAAAACATCCCACTGTAAAATTATAAATTCACGTATGTATATTAAAAAAACAAAAAAAAAAAAATTTAAAAAAAAATTAAAAAAAAACAAGTAAGAATGCTATATTCGGCCATGCCGAATCTTATATACCCTTCACAACGTGTAGTCATGCAATAACAGTTGCTTGTATCACCATTCATCCCATATGAAATACGTACACATATGTATGTTAAAAAAAACAAAAAAAAAAAAAAAATTAAAAAAAAAAAAAAAAATTAAAAAAAAAAAAAATTTAAAAAAAAAGTTATTATATATATAATATACACATATAAAACAAAAAAAAAAAAAAAAAAAAAAATTAAAAAAAAAATAATAATAAAAATATAAATAATATATTAAATAAAAAATAAAAAAAAAAATAAAAAAAAAATTAAAAAAAAATTTTTAAGAAAATTAAAAAAAAAATTTTTTTTGGCTCAGCTGGGATTCGATGCCACGTTTTCTCTAACCAGTATACACGTTTGTATGTATGTATGTTGTTGTTGTAATGTTGTTTTTGTGAAAAAAAAACCGAGGTGGTCGTGGGTTTTTGCTCATATCTCAGTTGTTTATGTACCGATGTTTCTGATTTGCAATAGCGATCTACTCCCGAATATTTCTGATATTTTAATACCTTACCCGGGTCCAACCTATGTCGGAGGGCTTCAAAAAGTTGATTTCAACATACACACGGACAGACGGTCAGACGGACAGACTGACAGGGCTTAATCGACTCCCCTATTCATAAGCTTTCATAAAATATATACTTTATGGGGTCGGAAATGAAAATTGTAGAAATTTCACACGGAATGACAAACCTATATATACCCTTTTTCACTGTGTGAAGGGTATAAAAATTAAAAAAAAAATTATTATATATAATATATATAAAACAAAAAAAATTTAAAAAAAAAAATTTATAAAAAAAATAATAAAAATATAAATAATATATTAAATAAAAAATAAAAAAAAAAAATAAAAAAATTTAAAAAAAAATTTTTTAAAAATTGAAAAAAAAAATTTTTGGCTCAGCTGGGATTTGATGCCACGTTTTCTCTAACCAGTATATATGTTTGTATGTATGTATGTTGTTGTTATACCCTTCACCAGTGGTGCACAAGGGTATATATAGCTTTGTCATTCCGTTTGTAATTTCTACAATTTTCATTTCCGACAGCTTATGAATAGAGGAGTCGATTAAGCCCTGACCGTCTGTCCGTCTGTCCGTCTGCCCGTCTGTCCGTGTGTTGGTTGAAATCAACTTTTAGAAGCAACTATATGTTCCTCAGATCTGTATATGGTATCAATATCTTGGAAATATCCAGGAATGAATCGCTATTGAAATTCAGCACAATCGCCCCATAACTTTCTGAGATATGAGCAAAAAACCACGACCACCTCGTTTTTTTCACAATTACAACAACAACATACATACATAGATACATGTAAAAAACATACCAAACAAAAAAAATTACAAAAAAAAAAATATTAAAAATAAGAAAAAAATAATAAAAAAAACTACAAAAAAAAAATTTTAAAAAAATTTAAAAAAAAATTTAAAAAAATTTTTTAAAAATTTTTTATAAAAAATTTAAAATAAAATATAAATAATATATTAAATAAAATAAAATAAAATTTTTTTGGCTCAGCTAGGATTCGATGCCACATTTATTCTAACGTATACGTATGCACGTATTTTATATGGGATGAATGGTAATACAAACAATTGTTATTGCATGACTACACGTTGTGAAGGGTATATAAGATTCGGCACGGCCGAATATAGCACTGTTACTTGTTGTAATGTTGTTTTTGTGAAAAAAAAAATCGAGGTGGTCGTGGGTTTTTGCTCATTTCTCAGTTGTTTATAAACTGATGTTTCTGATTTTCAATACCGATCTACTCCCGAATATTTCTGATATTTTAATACCTTACCCGGGTCCAACCTATGTCGGGGGGCTTCAAAAAGTTGATTTCAACATACACACGGACAGACGGTCAGACTGACAGACTGACAGGGCTTAATCGACTCCCCTATTCATAAGCTTTCAGAAAATATATACTTTATGGGGTCGGAAATGAAAATTGTAGAAATTTCACACGGAATGACAAACCTATATATACCCTTTTTCACTGTGTGAAGGGTATAAATATATATTTTTTGGGTTCAGTTGGGGTTCGATGCCACTTTTACTCTAACCAGTATACCAAGTTTGTATGTTGTTTTTCTGATATTTTAATATCTCACCCTGGTCCAGGAGATGTCGGGGGGGCTTCAAAAAGTTTATTTCAACATACACACGGACAAACTGACATAGCGTAATCGACTCCCCTATTCATAGTCTTTCAGAAAATATATACTTTATGGGGTCGGAAATGAAAATTGTAGAAAGTTCACTCGGAAGGGTGAAGGTGAAGGGTATAACAATTCAATAAGGAATGTACTTAAATTGTAATTACAAATAAGACACTTTTTGGTATGAGAGCTAATTTAATAAAAATTTAAAACTACTTGTATGTTTGTTTTCCGAAGTAGAAAATGGAATCCACGCCAAGCCAAACTACAACTGATTAAATTCAAAAATGGCGCATTTAAATGGACGCTAGTGGCGTCTACTCCAAAATTACTACTACTACTACTCTACTTTGAAATTAATAAAAACTAAACAGGGAAACAGAATTATTTTCCAGCAATTTTGCCATTGGCGGCACACTTTTGATTCAATGATTTTATCAACAAGAAAAATTGTCGAACTTGGGCGTGTGAGCAACCTGAATTCATAAACGAGGCATAATTTTATTATAAAAAATTTACAGGTTGGTGCAGTCTTAATGCTTAAAGAATGAAATATGTAAAATTGCACCCCATAAGAATGTATAACATGAAAAAAATCGTAACAACGTTCTTTTAGAAGAGGATACCTAAAATATACGTGTATCGTAGCATAGAGTTTGAAATACTATGTATAATTTAAAACGAAACACTTACATACACTCCAAATCTTTAATGTGCAGCTCTTAGTTGTCCCTTTTGTGAAAAATTCCATAATATATTCAAAAACATTTGTCATGAAGTTTTACTTAAGGTCGCTGAATAAACTGCAGCTCAAAGTAAAATTTTAGGATGTGATTTTGTGCTGCAGTGTAGTTTTTTAACTAATTAACACGGCTTCAAGAGGGAAGGGTTAAAATTATCAGGATCTTTTTAAGTAGTTTGTACAACATCACAAATACACTTCTTTTCTCTTTTCAATTAATTTTAAATCAGTCGGATGGCCAGTATTTATTTGGTACTGGAATATGCTAAAAAGGCAAAAGTCAAATTTTATACAATGTCACGTAATTTCATCAAATTTCATCAATTCAATTTGACATTCAAATTTTTTTAAAGGATTAAAAATGAATTGTAATGATTTTAACAAAAACTTTGAAATATATTTATCTCTTGTGTTGCTAATTTGTTAAATTTTTATTACGTTCGAACAGACCAATCAAAAAATCTCGTTAAGCGTAACGTTTGAATGAATTACTTTAAGTGTCAACTTTGTTTCATAAAGTGTCATGTTAACTTATATGGGTTATAAAGGGTAAATCGAAAAAGTAACCTAGGAATATGTTAAAAAACGTATTACATTTTAAAAACTACAAAAGCAAAAAAAAAATTATTTTTTAGCGAACTTCAAATACAAAAACGATGCTCTCTTCTCCACCTTCCACATGCTATCAAACCTAATGTTTCTCTTCCAAATGTTGGCCCATCTAAGCTCGTACAAATAGACTGAGTTTGACGCTGTACTTCTGCAAATAAGGAAATAATCAGAGCTTATGGGTCGATCCAAGTTAGTCATTTTAACCAGTTCACTATATTATAGTTGATATAATCACATAATCATAAAATATCAAAACGTTAAACGAGCCTACAGTAGATAACCCAAATATTCTCCTTCTTTTATATTTACTCAATTTATTCATTTATACTCAGTCTAATAATAAAAAAAGTCCTTAAAAGAACCTATTAGCTGATGAGTAATGCATACCTTTATCAACATTTGTCACAAATGTTAGATAAAATCTCCATTGAAAAGAAATATTCCACTTATTTAAAGTTTATCCACTAATATCCCTTAAAACAAATGTTGTCTATGTCAATTACTTGTCTTGGAAATTATTTAAGTCTTGTCTGCAAATGGTAATTTATTAAAATATTAAGAAACTTAATACTTGTTTTTCTCTCTTACCCTTGTTGAACTAATCTGCAATCCACGAAGTACGTTTATGTTGTAGTCATTAGCTAAACAACATGTTTTTCTAAGGATTTACATCCTTAAGCAATGCTTATTATTAGACAAAATGCTATTTTTCAATTACCATTATTCTAACATTACACCCATTCTGGTTGTCATGTCTTCCTTTTCACTTTTCCCTCACTCTCTCTTCCTCTTCCTCTCTTGGCAATCAGCCTGCTTTGTGCCACTCTCCAACTGTCATATTCAAGCATTTGTTAAAGCCTCATTTCCTTATATATTCATAGGCTAATACCTAAGTACTGACGTACGTACGTATACATAACTTCCTTACTTTCCTTACAAAACTGTTTATGTCCATTTAAATTATGTTATTGCTAATGCTGCTACTGTTGTTTGCTGTTGTTCAAAACAATACGTGGTGGTAAGCAACAACAAATAAACAAACAGTACAACATTGGCACACACCAACAGCATCAATTCAAACAGCCTTAAGTGCAACAAACAACCATCTATCCTTTTGCTAACTTTCCGTTCTAACCTTGTACTTGAATTTTGCAAACAACAAACATGTTTTTGTAAATCTTTGTGTATATGTGTGCATTAAATATATATTAAAGAGGGCGTGTATATTGTCCTTAACAGGACATAGAGAAGACAGCATTGGAGTGTATGGCATTAGGTAGACTACATGGATGATACTGACGAAGAAAAGTGTTGCTAACAACATGAATTGTTTAATTACAATAATAATATTTGGCCCACAGCATTTGTTGTCACACGCACATGCAAACATACTTAAATTTGCCAAAACATTTACGCTAACGAGAACGTAACTGTATATGTTTGTATGTATAAATGTCGATTTTAATACGTGTTTCTGTTGGTTTTCCTAATGTTTTTATACTGGGTTGGAAAATTTAGTACATTAAGTAGATTTTAACAAGAGATACGTCGAGATAAAGAACCAGTTAACATTATTTGAATGTGTCTTATCGAAGATGCAACATTTCAAAACTGTCAAAATAAAGTTAATTTCTTTTCTATTTAATCTTGTTTAATAACTTATAGACTTAAACAAGGGCCGCAAGCGTTTTAAAGCTGTAAAATATTCTTATGGCGAAGAATCGAAATAATGCGGCGGGATGTACTGCTTTACCAATGGTAAATTCGTTTTTGACAAAATGTTATTTTTTTTAATTTTGTGACTGTTAAAGAGTTATACCAGTGTAGCTATTCTAAAGTCAATCTACCGGTTTTTTTTTTTCATTCTTGTTTCTATTAAACAGCGTAATTGAATATTACAGTTCACTACAAAAAAAAATGACGCTCTACTTAGGTTTGTAATTTCAGTGTTAGCGCTATGTAGAATAAAACTTTATGCTTGCCGCCCTTGTTAAGCTTTGTCTGTAAGTTTGTAAAAGGGCTAGTGGTTTTTCTAATGCCTTTTTTTTTTGTTCCATTTCAGTACAAGAAAGTTCTGTTTAAGACTACTTTTAGTACCTATTTCGCTCCGTTTAAAGTATTTTCCATATTTTTTTTATTTGTGGGCAAGATATTCTGTTGCTGTTGTCTATTACTTGAAACATTTCCTGCCGTGTTTGTTGCTGCAAATTTATTTTATTTAATCCTGCTTCAATACTCGTGTTTAGTACTTTTAAGGTTTGAGGTCATAAGGTCGTCATTTGTACGTATGTGTAGCTCTATTTCTGGTTGATGAATTCATTTAGAACGATTTCTCGTTGTTTTTTTTGTTATTGTTTAAAACTTTTAAATGTATGTGTATGCTTCAGACAATGGTTTCGTTTTCTTCATTTATATTATTTTTGAATATAAATTCATTTGTGTATTTTGAATGCAGAATTTGCAAAAATAAAATGTAATAAAATTTTAAACAAAAAGGTTGTATTAAAATCTAATTCCTGTAGCCGATGAAATGTGTTTTTGTTAAAGACATTTTCTTAATTAAGTTTTAAATTAAAATGTGGGTTTTTGCTACTAGATGTGATGGAAGAGGAATGTTAATGCAGAAATTGGTTCAGGGAAAGCTTGAAAAATAGGAGTCAAAAACAAGAGAAGTTTAAATGTATTGAAATTCGCCAAAATTCCTAATACTAGATTACACTAGTGTTATTCGTTGGTTGAAATATCTAAATGATAGTGATTAGACATTTATAAATACCGGGTTAATCTACCTATTTGGCCTCCCTCCTTGAATAATAGTATGAAGAATCTATCCATTAGTTTGTAGGAAATAATTTTGTTTAAGAGTTTCTTTGGCGGTTGGCGAATTTAGTTCAGGAAATGGATACATAGAAACACTTCAAATGAAACGTGTTACCTTCCACAAAGAAGTAGGGCAAGAATTTCTGTGCCTAATTGCAACTTTATTTATTTAAAGAGATAGATGGTTGCCCCTATCTTTTCAACCATTAAGGTTATCATCAGGGATAAGCTTGTTTAGATCATTTTTAGAGATGACAAGGTACCAAATAATGCATTTGTAAATAATAATATTTATCTTATGAAAGATTTTTTTCACAAGCACTTACAATAGAGTTTTCCCTAGGCGTGCCTCCTCTTCAAAACACTATCTTCTAGATAATGATTGCAAGCTTGCTTCAAGTTAGGTTAGACGAGCGTTAAATCTGCATATCGCCATACTCGTTTCTGTAAAGAAGTTTTCTATTATTTTATTGTAGTTGTAAAAAAAACTAATAAAAAATAATAAAATCACGTGCTTTTTAAAAAAGTGTTAATTTTTGCCTTAAAGAATACCAAGTTCTGAATAAATATGAAAAAAACTATCCATCAAATCGCCCCCACTGCTCTGATGACAGGCCATTTTTATTTTCATGAAACTGTCCATGACTTTTCCACAAGATGTTAGTGTGTCTCACCGATGACGATTTGGCTCTCAGAATAAAGTATAGAACTTCTCTCTGATGAATTCGCATTAACCCAAAAAATTAAAAAAAGACCCAATTGCACGATCTTGGTGGCCAGTTGTCATTAAAATTTTTGGAGATAATTTCTTCTCGAAATCGTTGCTGCAATAAATGGATTGTTTCACGCGAGCTGTAGCTTCATCTTGCTGAAATCACATGTCTTATAGATCCATGCCATCTAGTTGAGGCCAATGAAACTAAGTTATCATGTTTGTGCAACGAATGTCTTTTTTTAGGTACTGCAATTTTGGACCAATATTAAAATAAATAAGGCTCAATCACGACGGCTGTTGCAAATCTGCTCGTCGTGTGTGCGTTTGTTTTTCAGGAATTGCATTAGGATTTTCTAAGCCACAAATTCGGCAATTTTCACGATGCTATGAAGTTGAAAATTTGCTTTATCGGAGAAGCTGACTTTTTTTTTTTTTAATTTGCATTGACTTTACTTTGCTCGATTACCCATACATTAAGCTTCTTGAAATCCTGAGGTTGTTGAGAACGGTGTCGAATTGATTTTTTCGGGTATTTGGCGACACTCCCGCTTACAACAGAAATATTTTAAGGAGACCGACCGGAACTTTGACGCCCAGAAGTCTGTTTTTTTGTGTTCTGACATTCTCTTGACCTTTTTGTGTCTGTTGCAGGGATGTTATCACCTGATAATGAATTCGCCTTAAATATGTCTTTGTGTATTTATTTCGGTTTTCAAAGAGGTGCCCCCTATTCCTCAATCAACTAGAAACAAAGTAAATAAAACGTTGCCTGCAAATCGCTTATTTTGTTGAATTTTTTGTTTTTCTTTACTTTAATGAATATGAACAAGGATTCTTAAGCTTTAATTATTCAAGAAAATTTAGGGATTTGGTATAGACCAAGAAGGTATATTAAACTAGGTAGTCTGAATTCATCATCATCATCAGCTGCTATTTTCCATATGTCAAAATTTCATAAATTCGCTATCTGCTCCTTTGATTTACAATTGTCAAACTTGATATAACAAAAAAATGCTACTGAAAAATCCTCTCCGAATTGCTATCACCTTCAATAATTACACCATTGTGCAGACTTTATGTAAATATTCAACACACTTGTTTTAATTTATTGTAAATTCTGCAGATATAGATGTATGTGAAACTTATTCATTTATTTAACTTGACAACTTTTAGAATTTTCATTAAAAATCGTTATATTTTTATAGTTTCCGGCAACAGTTTGCTCTTTGTGTAATTCTTCCTCCCTTTTTTTGCTTTTAATTTAACAACAATTGCGTTCACACCAAAAGAAAAAAAAAGGCAGAAGAAATAGAAAAACTAAAGTTTCCATTTCACGCCTTTTATTGTTCTTATTTTTAAAACATTTGCTTCGCGACTGAAGAAAAAAAATACTACAAAAGGAAGAAGAGAACATTATTGTTATGACTCTGGGCTTTTGTGGTTACTTTTTATTATAATTTGTTGAGGCGCAAAAATAACACGAAAACCCATGACTCCGAACACAAACAGAAAAAACTGAACAGGAAGGAAGGAAATTTGTAAAAAGGATATGAATAAAAAAAATCTGCTATTTTTACACTTCATAAAAAGTCATGCGAAAGCAAAAAAATTAAGAAAAAAAAATCAAAAATCGCATTTGAAAAAATATACTTTTATTGTGCAAATTTCTTTATAGCAATTTCTCACTAATGTCAGTACTTTGTTTTAAGCTTTTGCAATTCCATATCATATTTTTTAATCTTTAAAATTTATATTTAATACTTATCTTATACATTTGTGTTGTTGTTTTTTTTTTTCGTTACAGACGGAACTTTCGCACAATCTGCAACAATTGTCAGAGAAAGCACGTTCAACAACAGAATTTATACAACGGCTAAAGGGCATGAGTGATAAAGTGACGGTAAGTTTTACTTTCTTATTTTTTTTATCTTTTATTTCAAATATACAGTCTTTAATAAAATCAGCAATCCTTTAGGCCATTAAAAACATTGTTAAAGAAATGCTTTTATTTTTAAAAACAAACAAACTTTTAGTTGTTTCAATTAAAAAATGTCATAATTAATTTTAGCTCGCATTCAAAAGAAATTAAACTGTAAGCTTTAAAACTACATAAAAGTTAAAAATAAGAAAAACAGTTTTAAATTATTTCTTAATTAAGTAAATGTTTAGTCACAAATTTGTATGTACTTATTCAAGTATGTATGTATGTATGTGTGCGTATTGTTGAGTTAATGGAAAGATGAGTGTTTTTTGTGAAATTAAGGAAAACGGTTGTGTGTTTGTTTGCTTTTTTTCCCTCTTTTAAGTCTCGAGTTTATTTCTTGGAAAATATATAAATTTACAGTAGATTTTAATGACTCGTTGGGTTTAGAAAACATTTTGTTTTTATGCTAAAATAACTTAAGAGAAGTGAGTCATTAAAATGAGTAGCAGGGAAATTTTTAAATTATAACACAATATTATTAAATGAACTAAGAATTTAAAAAAGGCTTATATTTGCTATCTAGAGTATTTTTTAGACGTATAGAACTTTAAAAATAATTCAAGGAAATAAAACAAGTAAGAGCACTATATTCGGCTGTGCCGAATCTTTTATACCCACCAGTAATTTTGTGTACATTTAAAGCACATTATTTATTATTTTGTTAATCGCTATGGGATAATCTCTTTATGTATCACTTTCTTTGTAGAGGGTGGTTAAATTTTAAGGGCCCATGTTGAAGGTGAAATACAGCTAGACGTCAAATTTGTTTTCTGCATTTCATTTCACATTTCTCAATCTCAGGCTAACTCAATTTGAACAGTGCAAAGATTCGCAAAAAAGCAACGCGTTAAAGTTATTCATGTTTTTTTATGAAAATGGCCGTTCAAATCAAAATGCATTTTGTGCATTTCGTGATTCTTCTGGTCAACATAATCGTTCAAATTCATCCACAATCGGGAGAATTGCAAAAAGTATTTAAATTTCTGCAAAACAGGACTGTACAAAATGTTAGAACATCTGTGAATGCCTTCTTAGTTCGTTGAATGGGAACCATTGCTGTTTTTTGCGATAGTGTGGCAAAAGAGCAGTCAACAATCGAGCATCAACATTGTCATTGAAAATTTGGACTATCGGATCGTGGTGTGCCGCCTAGGTTGGGGGGCCATTTGACCGATATTTTGTTCCATACATAATTGAAGCATACAAATATTATCATTATAAAAATAAATGATAATAATTTCATAATAATTTTATTCAAAATCAACATAGTCCCTTAAAATTAAACCACCCATTATAACTTCGGTATGCTAGTAAAATGTTTTCGTAAATTTAGTCTTTCAATGACAGTGGCCGTTAAAATACGCGTGTCAATAAAGTTTCTGCTAATAAACATAACTTAGATATTTCAATATAGTCCTTTAGTATTCCAAAATCTTTATTCATAGAGATATTATATGAATTTGAGATAAACCGTTATATGGGATGTAGGCGTTAAAGTGGGCGTGTCACCTAAATTTTCCGACATAACAATGACATTAACTAGAAGGATATATGTAGCAAATTTCATCATCATACCTCTAATATTATCGGTTTTATGAGCTTTTAAATTTCATTCACGGTAGATAACGTGAAAAGTGGGCGTTATAGTAGGCGTGTCAAAATTATTTCTGCTAATGAATGCAACTTAGATGTTTTAATATAGTCCTTTATTAGTCCAAAATCTTTATTCATAGAGAAATTATATGAATTTGAGGTAAAACGTTATATGGGAGGTAGGCGTAAAAGTGGGCGTGTCACATTTGTTTTCCAGTAGAAAAAAGCAATCGATCAAAAAGCAAAGTGTGCAAAGTTTCAGAATCGTACATCCAATTTTGTTGCTTTTATGACGGGTTGGTTTTTAAATATACCAAAAAATACATTACGCGGTATAAATTTTCGTACATTTCGATCTATAACTCCTTTCCTAATGCATATATTTGGAGAGATATTGTCTTGACTCGAGATATATATATTCGAAGTTTCATTACTGTACGCCAATGAGTTTGGACACAATTGCATTTTATTCGATGTTCGAAGGACACGTTTTTTTCGACCTACTCTTGCATTACGCGCTATAACTCTCTTCCTAATATTCCGATTTAGCCCATTTTCAATACCAAACAAACCTTGTCTATAAGAAAGATTCTGGTAAAATTTGAGCCCCCTAGCTTTTTAGGTTCGACCTCTATCGTGCTTTCAACAGACGGACAGACGGACGGACATAGCTAGATCGTCATCAAATCAAACCCTGATTCAGAATATATATACTTTATGGGGTCTAAAATGGATATTTCGATGTGTTACAAACGGAATCACAAAATGAATATACCTCTACCATATTTTTGGTGGCGGGTATAAAAATGTCACTTTATTAGCTCGAAAATTTTAATTTTAAAATTTAAAAAATTTAATTTCAAAACAATTTCACCGCAAAAGCACCCTATACGTCTAATTTTGCATCACTTTTTTGTGTTTATCCGATCTTTTTCCGTCAGTAGTGCTGAATCATGATCATAGAACAGAGATTTGACATATCTCCACAAAATTAGTCTAAAGGTATCAAATTACCCAAACAAGGAGGCCAATTTAAAATTCCATCTTGAGATAATACGATTACGAAACGTTCAATTTTGCGGTTTGCGACTTAAACTAAATAAATCAAAGTGAATTTTAATATGTAAGAAAGCCTTTCAAATAAATATTGAGATTACTTTGTGCTAAAGGAAATTCTGGGCAATTTAAAAAATTGCCGATAATTGCTGTAGGTAAAAAGTGGAAAAAATAGAAGAAAAAAAATAAAACTTCACGCAAAGAAAAAATATGGTTGTGGTAACCATAATCGAAGAGCAACATAGTATGATTGAATTGTATGATTATGTTTAAAACATATAATGGTTACCAGTTATCATTATTATGTTTAATTAAAGTATCACTCAATAATCATATATATGACTACAACTGACAATCTTTGCTTTTTTACGGCAAATTATTGTCTTTTGCTGTAACATACACACGCAAAGAAAAAATATGGTTGTGGTAACCATAATCGAAGAGCACCATCCTATGATTGAATTATATGATTATGTTTAAAATAATAATGGTTACCAGTTATCATTATTATGTTTAATTAAAGTTTCATTCAATAATCATATATATGACTACAATTGTAATCGACAATCTTTGCTTTTTTACGGCAAATTATTGTCTTTTGCTGTAACATACACATATTGCTTGTACTCACCAATTTAATTGCAATTTTTTACCAATATTTATTTACATTTTCTCGTTTATTTTTAAATTTTCTTTAATTTTTCAAAATTTTTGTTCCTTTTTTGACATCTCAAACTTTTAAAATAATAAAAATTTATTTACCTTTAATGATTTTGAATAAATATAATGTTATTTTTGACGAATTATTTTTTTTAAATCATACTATTTTTAAATGATAACCATTTTGAAATTTTTACGAAAAGTAAACATTAAATGATACAATTCAAACAAATGCTTGATTATCGTGACAAAATATATGATGAGATAAAACAAAAATAACTATTACTTGTTTTCGACGACCAAATATTATTTTAGAAAAAAAATATGACCGTCGTGATCATGTCGTAACCATGGGTTTTCTCTGCGTGTGGATGCTTAAAAAGCATGGCAGACGACTTCTTAAGAGCTATCTATCCATAATATTTTAGCAAAATTTTCAGTGCAGTGTTTAGTTTCACAAATGCTTAAAAATACATAAATAAAAATCAGGTCACAGTGCTATATTTGGTTGCGCCAATTCTTAATATACCCTTCACAAAAGTTTACATACGAAACTACAGTATGGTCATACCAAAACACCAAATGTTCTCCACGGCTTCGCTGGCGTACTTCTATCCGATGATCTATCTTTTCAATGACACTGAGATATAATTGCAGTTCAATATCGTTAATACGCGTAGTTTTCTCATAGCTCTTGAATAGTTCTTGGCTTATTTACGTACTCTTCTTCTTTCAAATATACCCTCTTCTGCAACACTGTCGAGAAGAAAATTAACGTTGTCCGAAAATCGAACTACGCTTGCATGAAATGCTTTTTGATGTAAACGTCTATTGTGTACCTCTCCATGGTTGAATTCATCAAACACTGAATCAAAGAAATGTCAAATGAGGTTGGGCAAAGAACTTGACCTTAAGGTCTGACTCACAGTTGTTGTTTGTGAAACAAATTTAAACTTGCTGACTTAACAAACGGAAAACGTGGGACAAAATTTCTTATTTGTATTACCAAAGTTTCCGAAGGCATTTATGATAAATTGATATTACATACAAGTTCGTAGGCTATATGGGGAATTTTAAAAGTTGATTTCAACGCTCACCCGAACGGACATGGGGACAGAGCTTAATCGACTACTTTTTCTATAAGGATTTGGAAGATCGCAAATGAATACTCTAAAAGTTATAAATGACAAACTTAAACATACTCTTTTACACTCTCATATAAATAATAAATCAATTCGAATATTAATTTCGTTTAGTTGTCGTAAACAGAAATAGCAAAATGTATGAGGGAAAAATTCATACAGCCATGTACATGGTCATTCGTCACTATCTTATCGACGACTAAATGAAAGAGCATAACAAGTATCTAATGGAAAACCCTTTACCATTGTTATATGTTAGAAATAGATGATATTCATGTAAAACTCGTCATGTTGTTCTGTTCATGATCGGTTCATAGTTTTTTATAACTGCATCTGCTGTTTAGGCATCATCAGGCTCATTTCATTGTTATTTCTTATTTTTGGTTTTAAATATTATTTAAACTTTATTCCTGCAAGCTTAGTAAACACCATGTAGACAGTAGGTATTCCTAAAAGCCGAAAAAATTAAATATATTTATAGGCAAAAGAAAAGAGAAAAACTTTGTTTGCGAAAAGTCTTTACAACTTTCCTATGTCTGTAGTAACGTTTACTAAGACTAGACATCTGCTTTAAGTATTTAATTTTTCTTCCATCCACTCGAACAAACTTAACAATTACCTTTGATTTACCTGAAGTAAAAGAAGAACAAACATTGTAGAACGGCGCCTTGTTTTTACATTTTCTAAAAACTTAATAGAATGACGTTTACTTAGTCTTTTTTTTATAATTTTATTTTTAAGTGAAGAAAAGCAAAATGATATAAAAAATAGAAAAGACATAAGATACGCAATATTTTTAATTAAATCGTATTTGGCGCTTCTCTTCCTTTACTCTTGTAGACACATACAATACATACATATTTAATGAATTTTTTATATATTTTTCATATGAAACGTTTTTCTTGTCCTGTTCTTTTTGATTAGGAATCCTGCATAGAATTTGAAAGACTGGTGGTCGCACAATGTGAAGCCTTAATTCAAGCCATAAATGATAGACGTGAATATTTATTAGAGGCAATACGCATGGATAAAGATACAAAAATACGAATATTAAAGGTAATTCAAGCATAAACTCATTATAAATCATTAAATCTACATAAAGATAAATGTTTTTTGGTTAAATTATTTTAAGGATCAACAATCAAATTGCACTGGCAAACTACAGCAAACCACAGGCTTAATACAGTTTTGTATTGAGGCCTTAAAAGAGACTGACAGTGCAGCGTTTTTACAGGTAATTCATTATAAATAAGCAAATTAATCCTCTATATTTTATAAAACACTTCACCTCACTTTAAGTACGAATAAAAAGCTCTTTACAATTTTTAAAAATTTTAGTATTCATTGTAATATTTTTGTTTTCTCTTTTGTTTGTCTTGTTTATAGGTTGGTTCGATGTTAATAAATCGCGTTGCCAATACCGACATGACTTGGCATCAAGAAGTTACAAATGCTGCTCCCCGTGTTTCACCCATTGTTGATTTAACCCTCGATGATGCTTCCGTTCTACGAGCCATTGATAATTTAAATTTTATTCAAATGAAACGTAAGTTTTTAAATTAAAACTTTTTAAAATATTCTCACTTCAAAAAAAAAAAAAAACAATTCTTTTATATATTTAGTATAGTTTAATCTAAATCAAAAGAAATAAATTTAGAATAGTACCAAGTCATTATAATAATTGCGCACATATGTTTGTAAGTAGTTTTGAAATTCACTTTCTAACTTTAGGGTTGGTTGGCAAGTAATGGAATTAAATAAAAAGTTTTTATACTTTTGTTTTTGGGTTAAATTTAAAACCATCTAACACACACTGCTTCCAATCTACAAGTCAATTTAAAAAAATGTAAATTTATGTAAAAACATTAAAATCACATAAGGTCTTGTAATTAGTCACTGGTGTGAGTTATACCTCCCCGTTTTGTTTGTGGTAATTATAAATAGTTAGAAAGAGAGTGCGTATGCGACAGTGTGTGATATAGAAAGACCCCTTCTTAAAACCACTTAATACATTATGGCACTCTTTATGCACAGCTGTGACAAATCACTTTAAAAATTCTATATTTTCAACAATATTACACAACACAAAAATTAAAAAAAAAAAATATCAATAAAATTTTAATAACGTTTGTTTTGTCTGAAAATATTTGTATTGAAATATGAGACATATAAATATTAACAACATTTTTAAAATAAAAAATATCTTTAAAATTACACAACTTCCTATAAAATGAAGAAACGGGTGCAGTGAAATTCTTTTGAATTTTCGAAAAAAAATTTAACTTTTTGTAAACTTTCTCGTGGAGAAAAAAAAATAAATTTTTTCTTTATAAAATAGTTCCTAAGAGATTTCGGAAAAAAATTGTCAAACACATTTTTTGCAATAACTTTCTTAAAAATCACGGACATTGAAAACATTTTTTTTGTAGATTTTAAAATGAATGTAAGAAGAATTTGTTAATTAAAATTCAAGGCATATTAATTCTTTAAATAATTGCAGTTCGAAGAGAATTTTTTTTGTTTATATTTTTATATATGAAGTTTGACATTTAAAATAAATGTGAGAGGAGAGAAATTTGTTTTTCATCTAAAGACTTTGACAGCTGAAATTTAAAATAAGTAAAAAAAAACAAGTAAGAGCACTATATTCGGCTGTGCCGAATCTTTTATACCCACCACCAATTTTGTGTACATTTAAAGCACAATATTTATTATTTTGTTAATCGCTATGGAATAATCTCTTTATAATAAAATATGTATCACTTTGTTTGTAGAGGGTGATTAAATTTTAAGGGCCCATGTTGAAGGTGAACTACACCTAGTCTTTAAATTGGTTTTCTGCATTTAATTTGACATTTCTCAATCTCAAACTTACTCAATTTGATCCGTGGAAACATATGCAAATGAGCAACGCTTTAAAGTTATTCAGGTTTTTTATAAAAAAGGGCGTTCAAAACAAATCACATTTTGTGCACTTCGTAATTCTTTTAATCAACAAAATTGTTCAAATTCGTCCACAATCGGGAGAATTGTAAAAATATTTAAATTTCTGCAAAACAGGTCTGTATAAAATGTTAAAAAATCTGTGAATGCCTTCTTAGTTCGCTGAATAAGAACCACTGCTGGTTTTTGCGATAGTGTGGCAAAAGAGCAGTCAACCTCGCCTCATCATCATGCCTAACAATTGAGCATCAACATTGTCATTGAAAATTTGGACCATCAGATAGAGGAGTGGCGCCAAGGATGGGGGGGCCATTTCGCCGATACTTTGTTAAATACATAATTGAACAATACAAATATTGTCATTATAAAAAGAAATGATAATAATATCCTAAATAATTTGTGTTTTATTTAAATTCAACATCGGTCCTTAAAATTTAACCACCCTTTATAACTTCGATATGCCACTAAAATGCTTTTGTAAATGTAGTCTTTTAGTAAAAGTGGGCGTTAAATTAGGAGTGTCAATAAAGTTTCTACTAATAAATACAACTTAGATATTTCAATATAGTTCTTTATTTTCCCAAAAACTTTGTCAATAGAGAAAATACATGAAATATGGGAGGTGGGCGTTAAAGTGAGCGTGTTACCTAAACTTTTTGGCACAACGATTACATTGATTAGAAGGATATACGAAGCAAATTTGATCATCATGCCTCTAATTTTGGCGGTTTTATGGGCTTTTAAATTTCATTTACGGTAGATAACGTGAAAAGTGGGCGGTATAGTAGGCATGTCAAAGTTGTTTTTGCGAATGAGTACAACTGAGGTGTTTCAATATAACCCTTTATTATTCCAAAATCTTTATTAATAGAGAAATTATATGAATTTTAGGTAAAACGTTATATGGGAGGTGGGCGTAAAAGTGGGCGTGACACCTTAATTTTCTGGCACAGTAATGATATTGCCTAGGAGGATATACGTAGCAAATTTGATCATCACACCTCTAATTTTGGCGGTTTTATGAGCTTTTAAATTTCATTAACGGTAGATAACGTGAAAAGTGGGCGTTATAGTAGGCGTGTCAAAGTTGTTTTTGCTAATGAGTACAACTTAGGTGTTTCAATATAGCTCTTTGTTATTCTAAAATCTTTATTAATAGAGAAATTATATGAATTTTAGGTAAAACGTTATATGGGAGGTGGGCGTAAAAGTGGGCGTGGCATACTGATTTTCCGTTACAAAAAAGCGTCTCACCAGAAAGCAAAGTGTGCAAAATTTCAGAGTCGTACATCCAATTTTGTTGCTTTTATGACGTTTTTGTTTTTAAATATACCGAAAAATACACTATGCGGTATAAATTTTCGTACATTTTGATCGATAACTCCTCTCCTAATGCATAGATTTAGATAATTTTCGGGGAAAAATATTGTTTTTACTCAGGAAATATATATTTTCGACCTACTCTTGCTTTTCGAGCTATAACTCCCTTCCTAATATTCCGATTTAGCCCATTTTCAATACCAAGCAAACCTTGTCTATAAGAAAGATTCTGGCAAAATTTGAGCCTTCTAGCTTTTTTGGTGCGACCTCTATCGTGCTTTCAACAGACGGACAGACGGACGGACATAGCTAGATCGTCATCAAATCAAACCCTGATTCAGAATATATATACTTTATGGGGTCTAAAATGGATATTTCGAGGTGTTACAAACGGAATGACAAAATGAATATACCCCCACCATTTTTTTGGTGGCGAGTATAATAATCAGCTGAGGAAACCAGACTACCTGATGAATAGATGTGTCTTGATGGAAATTATTCGATTCCAAATGGCATGGGAATCGGAAATTAAAAAAAAAAAACATTTTAAAAACTTTTAAAAATCAGTAAACGTAAAAACATTATTTGAAAAGTAAAAGTTGGAACGAAAATGGTTTATAAAATTCTTAAGAATGTGAGGGATGACTTTGCCTTTGGCACAAAAATTTTATTATCAAAGAGGAATTCTAATATTTCAGAAAGAAAAGTAACTCAAAAAGAAGATTGTCCGTAGGTCAAAGAATATCCTGGTCTGAAAACTTTGCAAGTAAAAAATGTTTCACAAGCATACATATACTGTTAAGATTACGGAAGCAAAATATCGCAACAAACAATTAAAAACAAGTTTTTTAGCAAAAACTAATTGCTGCATTAGGAACGACAAGACATGTTTCAGCTGACTTCTCCCAACTTCCAGGCCAGTAAATTTTCATAAAAAATTTCTACAAAAAATCTTGATATGATCATCTATCTGCACTTGTTGTGAGAGGAGCAGGTTTTTTTTTTTTAAATAAACAATAAACACGGTATCTTTATGTATCAAAATGTGCTTAGAGAAGCTGCTTAGGTCTTTTGTTTGACAGCAAGAAGTGGTACTAGAAAACTAAGGCGCTTTTGGTGCGTCAGAAAGCATATTGTTAAGAGGTGGTCACACGATAATTTAAAGCAGCGAAAAAGTCGGAAAAGATGCCAAAGCTTACCGCAGAAAGTAGTGTTGATCAGCTCAATAGGTATTTAATAATATCATAAAAGCTTTGATAGAGGGGGTACCAGAAGAATCAAAAACTATATAAAATTAGAATAATAAATGCAAAATTTTTATATATTAATATAATTAACATAAAATATTTACTAATTATCTAGGATATTCTCCCAATAAATTTCAAAATTTTGGTTTGTTGGTTGTTGGTTGTTGGGTTTAAGCTGGTCTATATATATTATATGGTGCTTATGCCAGATCATCAGTAGACCTTTAAACCAAAAAATTTATGAAAAAGTTTAAAATTTGTACTAGCTTTATTTAAAATTTTCATAAACAATATGAGAATTTTAAATAAATCAAGAAACGAAATTTGAAAACTCTTCATGAACCCAACCAGCAATTTTTATTCATTCTTATTTATTTTATTTTTCTAATCCCTCTATATTTGGCTAAAACATGGTTAAGACTAAATATAATTGAGGGAAACCGAAAAATAAACATTCTTTTATCAACATAAAATATTTACTAATTATCTAGGATATTCTTCCAATAAAAATCAAAATTTTTGTTTGTTGGTTGTTGGAAACAGTTTTTATTTTTAAAATTGAACGATGGGTCGTGCAGAATATCTAAGTTATGTGATGGACAATTTTTTTCCAGAGCAGTACGTATATTAAGTTTTTAAGAAATATCAAGCATTTTTTTTTTAAATAATTTGAAAATATTTGCTTTAAATTTTTTTTTATGAGATTTTTTGAAAAAAAAATTACAGAAAATTTATATTTTTGTAAAAAAAAATTCATAAATTTTGCTTCTAAAGGTTATTTGTAAAACTATTCCTTTAGAAAAAATACAGTTTTTACTAAAAAATTATTTTGCGTTTAAAAAATTAAATAATTTTTTTTGTACATAAAATACTTGACAACTTTTATCTAAACTAAATTTATTTTGAAAATTATACTTTAAAGAATATTTTTTCCATAATGTTTTTTTACTCTTGTCACATAGACATTTAATTTTCACAAATAAGCGCGAATAAAATTATTTTGGTGTAGCAAAATTTCAAAGAATTTTCTATTTGCAAATTTGTTATTAAACTATAAAATAGGTAAAAAAATATGTTTAAAATAATTTATGTAAAAAGATTTCTTTAGCTATTTTGTAATATTTTTTTTTTAATTTTTGAAAAATTCCTTTTTATTTTTGTTTAATTGTCTTGAAAATGCTGTATATCACAAATCGAAATACTCATAAATAAGAAAACCGTAATGAGTTTTAAAAATTCATTAATCTACTTCGTGATAAAGAAACACATGATTTTTTTATTAGAGATCATATTTAGAAAATTCAAAACATTAAACATTTGTTTTCATCAATCTTAATAAGTATTTATTTACATAAAAAATTCCTTGTATTTGTATTTAATAAAACAATATTTTTTACCATAATCAATGCAAATTTTACAAAATATTTCTACTTTTTTCTCTCATTTCTTTACCAACGTTACATGCGGCTTTAACTTGAAAATTTAAATAAAATAAAAAATCATACAACATTCTTAAACACAATCATTTGAAAAACAAATCCCTGGGTTATGCATCATTTCATACAAAAATTAAAAATTAAAATTCAATATCTATTTTACAAACCAACCTTGTGTCAATATTCGTAAATTAAATTACGCTTTTATAGCTGCTAAAGATGGCGATGAAAGATTACCAGCAGGTGAGATGCTAGATGATCATTTAATCAGCAATACGACATTTACCACATCCATACTATCCACCAATACAGTCATCAATACCTCATTATTAGACAGTAACACAACAGCGGCGACAATGAATAATGCAACAACACCTACAGCCAATCCAGCAATAGCTATGACAATACCATCCATGCCGACCAGCTTATTGTCCTTTCAATACAATGAGAATAATAAAACCTCAACATTACGCTCCACCAAATCCAATAAATCATCATCATCTTCCTCCTCAACATCATTATCCCTGAAAATGAATGCATTTAGAAAATTAATTAACTACGACGAATCCATATCATGTATGCATTTTTTTTTATAATTTCTTTCTTTGTTTTTTCTCCATTTTTGAATTTTACACAATTTCAAATTATTCAATAATATTGTTTGTTTACAAAAATTGTTAAATAAGTTTTTTGTTTCAACATCAATATTTTCTAAAAAATTATGTATGTTTTATGTGTTTTTGGATCACTGTTTGATTTGTTAAATTTTTTCATATTTGTTACTCATACATTCATCCTTATATGTGTTTATATTTTGTGTCTAAACCCTAACATGAGTTCTATGTTTTTAAAATTCTAAAATTTATTTGATTAAATAACAAACATTTTGGTTGTTGATTTTATGTTGTTTTTGTTTGTGTTTAATTAATTGCACTATTTGTTTTATTTCAGTACTAAAACAAGTCTTTTGGTTGTGGTCTTTTTTAAAACTTTTTTTATAATTTAAATTAACACATTTAACTCAACTTTAAAGTTAAAAATGTGGAAACAAATTTAATTGATTTAAATATTGACAGCATGTCAATGCAGGATAACCTTATTGGGTTGTTAGTAAAAGATGCTCAAAAGTAACAACTTAAAATTGTTCATATTGTAATCGTAAATACATACATAATATATAAGCAGGTGGTCCAACCTCAGAAATTTATTTAAATAAAAATGTTTTCGTGCTAATAGTCAACACATTTGTCACCGTTAAACTTACAACACTCGCTCTTAATTTAATCTATAATATATATATTTTCCAGCGAAGTGCTTTTCAGATAATTGGTTATGTTCGCTTACATTGAGAAATCATCTAAATAAGATTTTTATCTCAAAAATACATGGCAAAAATCTTAACCAAGTCATGAAATATGTTGAGGCGAACTTTTTTTCTTGCATATTTATCAGCAACATCGACCCATTAAACCTGGTCGTATTATAGCCAAACCTAAACAAAAGCGTTAAGTAATTAAAATATGCAAGTATTATCTTATTGTAATAAAACCAAAAACTCCATCGCTTGACCCTCAACGGTATTATTTATTTAGGTTTGGCTGTTGGTTGTCTCAGTAAGAATATACTTTTTCATTTTCAGATAAAGACACGTAGTTTTTGAGATAATTACGATTTTTTTTTAGGATGCTAAAGAAGATATGTTAGAATTAAATATGGAATAAAATATCTGTCAAACAGTCCACACGGTTCCGCTGGTAGACCATTAGTGTTTTCATTTTCGGATCTCCGATTTGAGGTTAGGAATTGTTTCCGGATTATTCGCATAAACCCTCATCGCACTGAATGTAATGTCCACAAGAGATCCGATTTCATATTCCTGTAATGAAATATTTCACTGTCACTGCAATTTTGGTCTCCTCTTCAAACCAGTAAGGCTCATTCACGCCGCCTTACAAAAATCCGCATCAGACAGTTCCTCGTTGGGGGTGCACTTGTTTATCATGTATTGCAAGAGAATTTTCTAACCCACAAATAAGGCAAATTCGTGTATTCGTTTTCTGATGAAAATAACCTGCATCGGAAAAAATAATTTTTCGGAAAATTTGCATTGGCTTCACTTTGTTCCATAACCTATTAAACGAATTGCAGGTTCTTTCCCAAAAATGTTCGGTTAAGCTTCCGATTAAACTGAATTTTGTACAAATGAAGGTAAACATTTTTTTAAAAGTTCGCTGCGTTAAATTTTAAGTTAATAATAAGGATGGAAAATTGATAAATTCGGGTAGTTTGCTGGGTAAGTGAAGTCTGGATAATACCGTTTTGATTAGACCACATTACTCGCCAAATTTGGAGCCTCTTTGAAGAAGTCTAAAAGTGATTGTAACTAGATATCTCAGCAGATCGTTTAGTTTGACCTCAGAAATCCCAGATATGTTTCCCTAAAATTCTATGTCTTCAGGGCATTCTTGCAACCAGGATAGAACACTCTAAAACAAGTAACAGAACAGATTTTTCTCAAAACCCAGACAGCTGACAAAATGCGTATTTAAAGCTTGTTCGAGTCGGCTTACTTGTTGTCCTAACATCCAGTTACCCGTCGGGTCATAAGTTGCAACTTACGCCTGATATTAAAAAAGAGCAACGCTACCTGTTCTCGGAGTATCTGGAGATCTTGCTTTTGATAGGACCCAACGGGATTTCGACTTGCACTTCCATTGGAGATATTAAAAGCAGATCTCCTCGTGGCTAGCTTAACCATTCGCTCGTTGTCATAGTGGCCCTGTACAGGAATCCAGATTACAGCAACGCCAGTTCGCTGACTAGGCCTTAAAAACTATTTCCTGCATTTGCCGATTATTTTCGACGTCATGGTGAATAACCTGAGTGACGTCCGACTGTCGACAAAAATACCAAAATTCTCGTGAATATTTTTGTCATTCAGTATCCCATACGACTCTTAGATAGTAAATATTTCAGCCTCAAATAAACTGCATTTATTCCGATGGCAAAAAGAGAGCTCTATCCCTACTTTACCAGAGAAACCACTGTTGTCGAAGCTCCCTATAAGAGCATCCCTATCCTACTTACTCCTAAAGGGAATTAGAATTGTAAATATGCAATGTAACACCATATACGGTAACATAATAAGAAGATTGGTTCAAGATTGAAGTCAGCCTGGCCAGAATTCCCGCATATGCTTACGATTTCCCACATCCAGATGAGCCTTATTTTACTACATGCAGATGTGGCAATCGAAGCAATATTATTAAAATTTTTCTATACCCACGTGATAACCTTCATGATTCGACACTGCCGAATATAGTCCTTTTACTTGCTTTTACTAGAAAATTCCTTCATCTGTTCCTTTAAAAACATTGATTCAAGAAATTGAAAAGCAGAATACCAATCAGGAACTTTACTTGAAAAATGTATATCCAATACGGGCGGCTTAAATTGGCTTTGTGATGCGGTTATCATCATCTCCATTCTAAATAATCTTGTCGGACAATAAAGATTTGTGAATCATAAATAATATCTTGAAGGCTAATGTATTTTTTTTATGAATGAATATTTTACGATTAAACTCCCAATAATAATATTTCTTTAAATTCTAGCATATTTTTACTATACAGTTTTTAATTTATCAATTTTTATTTCGATTTTACATGGTTTCTATGCTTTATCTCTGTTCATGGTTGCTGTTTTTATATTTTCACCATTCATATAATCATTCCCCGTCACCACCTTCTAAACATGCTGTAGATATAAAAAACAACAAACAATTTATTTATTTTATATGACATTTACACAATAAAAGGTGTAATTATTATAGAACGTACTAAAAAAAAAACAACAACTCCAAAGGTTGGCTGGTGTTCATTTTTCCGGTTTCCGGTTACTTTAGTTATTTCTAAAAGTCTTTACTTACTACAACTGTTACTGGCTACACGGAATAAATATAAAGTACAACTACTCCTAACTACTAACACATTGCAATTGGTAGAGATCCTGCTGTGTTAATTTAGTTTTTGTTACAGTTGTTTTTTTTTTGCCGTGTTTTGTTCATTTGCTATTACTACACCTAAGTTCCGTTTCCTATTGCTTAATGATTTCTTAAGTTTATTGTTTAAAAACTCTCCCTTTTATACTTATATTTCGTTTGGGTCTTTATTTTCGTTTCTGCCAAATACCTAGAAAAATAAATAATGTTTTTTCTTGTTTTGTTTTTGTTTTGATATGTTTATAATTTATTGTATTTTATACCCCTAAGTCATAATAAATAAACTGTATCATTGTAGTTTGAAATGTTAAATACTCTTGAGTTTTTACTAATACTTACACAACACAACACAACCTTTACCTTACACTTACACACAATAACAACAAATTCCTATAATTTATAAGTAAATTTACATATTGTGCTAAACAAAAAAACAATTGTTTATTTTCTTCTATTTCCTTTACGTGTGTGCGAACAAAATTCTCGACTGTTGTGTGAAACAAACAAACAAAAAAATATGAACAAATTTTGGATTATTAAACTGAAAAAAATAAAACCAAAAAAAAAATGCAGCTCCACAACCTCCTGCAATTATACCCGAAGATTGTTCAGCGGAAAATAATTCTGTAACCGTTGCGTGGCAGGCGCCAAATCATTCTTTCGTTGAGGGTTACGTTCTAGAACTAGACGATGGCAGCGGCGGAGAGTTTAGGGTAAGTATGAACACAATTTTTTTGTTTCTATTTAAAGGTGTAATAAATTATGTTTTAAATATAAAATATGTATTTTATAAATGAAATTCAATACAGTGTATTTCAGAAAAATATTTAAAGAAAGATAATTCTCTAATAGATTACGAAAATAGTACGGGTCTGAAAAGGAAAGTTAGTTTAAATATAAAAAAAAATAAATTTTTTCATCATTGTAGAAAACAATTTAGATCTTCCGAAAAGGTTAGTTTTTGTGCAGATTTTTAAAATGCGAGATTCACAAAAGACCGCGTATCTTTTGAATGCGATTTTTGTCTTCAATAACTAATGTAAAAATTTTAATCGTGCACATCTGTAACTTTGAAACAACAACGTTTTTATTTGCTTCAAAAATCATATGCGGAAGGTTTCGCACGACTTCATTTAATAAAAAAACCAAAATCACACCGATTTCTCACCAAATCTTATGCTGAAGGTTTTTCATTGGTTTCAACGTTTGGTTCAGAAGTGGTGATTTTGAAATGAACTACAAAGATTACCCAGGCAAGCTAAAAAGCTTTTGAGATCAATGATTAAAGGCATTACACCATGAAGACTGTTGTCAAATACAACAAGAGCTCTAAAATTGGTTGGAAGCTACTTCAGCAACAAATTTAAATTATTTGCGAGCATTAGGTTACAGCCACAAGTAGGACAATTGAGCACCATACGAAATGAAATCATTAAAGGTGAAGTCTTTAAAAGATGATTTCTAATGTCCGAAATCTTAAAAGTTTTTAAGCAGCCGGAATCACCAAATAAGCAGGGAAATTTGGAACCATAGTGATTTAAGCTTGAACGTTAATCATTTTTCTTGCCAATTCTTTACTTGCAATGAAAATTGGGTCTATTACGATCATCCGAAGCGTAAAATAAAATCTGGTTTATCGACACTAAAACTAAATATCCATGGTGTTAAGGTAATGCTTTTGAGGAACCAACAGGTTCTGATCTGTTATTACCTACTGAGATTTTACCTAAGCATCACAGGAAACATGTACACACACTACAGTCTAAACCTTGTCCCGCCCATCTGCTAGTTGTTTTATTGATGCAATATGCTCTCTCTGCAATACGCTTCACTTCAGAACATTTTATCAGAAATTGACTTGATTTGTTCTTGGCCTCCAAAGATGAGTAGTTCTTTTGGCACAAAAAGCATATGTTCCTCGAAGTTGCTACAGGTTCATAGTTATTTAAAAAATTCCTCTCGTAGGCATGTTATCTTGTTACTGCTAGTATAGGGGTGATAACAACCCCTTTTTGCCGAACATATGAGAATCCTGGAACTCGTAGATAAAATGTTTCGGAAGGCATAGATGCTGATGGTGCGCATGAATAGAGTGAAGGTGGTCTAGGGGCTGAATCACACCCTCAAAGCGAATGGATCCATTTACAAGCAGGGCATGAATAGTCACATCACTATCTTTACTGATGGGGCATAGAAGAATCCTGGCCCTCATACTTAAAGTGGTTTGGGAGATTTAGATCGCGGTAGACTAAGGATCACAGGTTGGCATACATTTAGTGTGTATGCTATAGGGGACATCAGTCTAACGAAGATGCTGACGATTACGAAGATCTAGGTGATTAGGATTATCGGCAATGTTAAATCGTTTTCTAGTCCGCAGGGAACTCAGTAAAGGAAGGATGCCGATTAGTAGCTATGAAATCACTGAAAAGCGAAGAGAGTTGAAAAAGGACCCCACAAAGTAATGATAGGCTTCGATGTAAAAGCTAAGAATTTATAAAAATAGCACGTTTTGAAGCAACAAACCCAATAAAATAAAGATTTCTATTGGTTTAGTTAGGATTTTGTAAAAAGAAATAACAAGTTTATGTTTAAACAAGTGTTTGTGTTAAATTTAAATTTTACTTAATAATTACTTTAATTCTTGTTTAACTTTAAAGCTTTAGAAATTTCTTTTTATTATTTTTCATAAATCATTTTATTTCTTTTTTTTTTGTATTAAATTGTTTTATATAATTCTATTTACCTTTCATTTCATGCCTCATTTATAGGAAGTTTATTGTGGCAAAGAAACAATATGCACCGTTGATGGTTTACATTTTAATTCAATGTACAATGCTCGTGTCAAGGCTTTTAATAGTGCTGGAGAAGGTGAATACTCTGAACTTATTGGATTACAAACGGCTGAGGGTAAGTTTATAAAGTTCAAAGCTCCCTAAAGAGCATACGGCGACTGTTAGTAAATCCACTACTATTTGTTTTTTGCATTACTTTAGTTGCAAAAAAAAAATAAAAGAAAAACTACAACAAATCCAACAATAATTTCATTAGAATTTAAATGCAGCTAAACCTAAATACTTGGAATAAATTTTAAACGAAAATTAAATGAATGTGTTTTAGTTGCTTTACTTAAACTTTACAGGGTAATTTAATACCTTGTTTTTAATTTATTTTTAGTTTAAAATTATACAATATATTTAGTGAGTTTACAAGGTGTCGTATTGTCATAATGGCATAATTTTTAAATTTGTATACCTTCACACAGTGGAAAAAGGTATATATCGATGCCTTACTTCCTTCAACCTCGTATCTTAAAAAATAAAATTTTTCAGGAGAGAAAAATAAACGTTCATCTTTTTATACTTCGGTGTTTGGTTTAAATGCAATTATTAAGGTATTGATTGTATTTATGTAAATTAGTAGTAATAATATACTAATCTTTTTTAGTTAAAGCATAAAACAATCGTTTGATATGAAAAAGTCAAAACCGTATTTTTTAAGTTACGAGGTTGAGGAAGTAAGGCATCGATATAGGTTTGTCATTCCGTGTAAAATTTCTACAATTTTCATTTCCGACTGCATAAAGTAGATATTTTCTGAAAGCTTATGAATAGGGGAATCAATTAAGCTCTGTCAGTCTGTCCGTTTGACTGTCTGTCCGTGTGCATGTTGATATTAACTTTCTGAAGCCCCCCGACATCGCCTGGACCCGGGTGGAGTATTAAACTATCAGAAATATTTGGGAGTAGATCGGTATTGAATTATCGGTACATTAACAACTAAGATATGAGGAAAACCAACGCCCACCTCGTTATTTTTTAACACAAAAACAACATACAACAACAGCATACTGGTTGGAGTAAACGTGGCATCGAACCCCAGCTGAGCCCAAAAAAAAATTTTTTTATTTTATATATTATCTATATTTTTATTATATTTTTTTTAATTTTTTTATATTTTTTTAACATTTTTTTTAATTTTTTTAAAATTTTTTTTTTATTTTTTCCTTATATTTTTAGATATTTTTAATTTTTTTTTGTTATTTTTTTTTATTTTATATTTATTATTAATATTTTTATTATTTTTTTTAAATTTTTTTTTATTTTTTTAACACGCATACGTAAATTTATAATTTTACAATGGGATGTTTTTATGTATGTATGTATGTTTTTTATATGTATGTATGTACGTATTTCATATGAGATGAATGGTGATACAAACTATTGTTATTGCATGACTTCACGTTGTAAAGGGTATATAAGATTCGGCACGGCCGAGAATAGGACTCTTACTTGTTTTAAAAAAGGGTTAGAATTTTTTTTAACAATAAAATACTTTTGATTGATTTAAATTTTTTTTAAAGATATGGACATTATAACAACACAACACGTTGGACTTCTTGTGAATACATCAACCGTAGTTTCTGTGTTTAAATTATTTTGTTGAGTAAAAAATTAGTTTCTGTGTAAATTTTACTCTATATCAAGAAATAAATGTCCGTTTTTTATAAGATTCCTATAAATAAATAAATAAAACACCCTGATAAAGGCTTGTAATTTCACTACTTTACTAATTCACTCATGCGTAAGTGCCAATTGTGTAAATTGTCTTTTAAATCATTCCAAAATCTTCATCTTTAGCTTCTTTTATTTAGCCACTAGACACTTTACACTTTTCCATTCTCCTCTTCCCTTAACCATAAACATTGATTAATGCTTTCCGCTTTGCTGTTTGTTGCTTTGGCAACTCGCTGTTTGCTGTTGCTGCTACTCAAGTAAGATTTATTAAAAGTTGTAGGTAGCGTTACGTTAGTGTTGATTTCGTTAAACATAAAATTTTATTTAATTTAACTGATTTTCTCTAAGGTCGCCAACAACACCGTCATTTGAGAAGAGCCAGTTAAAGTCTAGTCATGAAATGCCTTAAGGGATTTTAAATAGAAAATTGATTAGTCCTTGATATTTAATTACCTAATGCTCATGTAAATCTTAATGTGTGCAAATGACAAGTAAATAAATTTTGATGTCTAGGTGAGAGTTTTGGAAGACAGCAGCAGCATTTTAATTATTTTTTAACGTTTGACAATTAAGCCGCTAGAGCTGTAAAAGCAGTCAAAGGCATGTTTAAAGAGTTGAAAATAACTACTTATCACTTTAATTAATGGCTTGATAAATGTCTAAATATTTTATTTAATCAATATAGAAACGTATAAAAAAAATTGTTAAATTTTATATTTCATTTTATATTTAAATCTATTATTTTATCTTGTTTATACTCATCATAAGACCGTAAAAAACTGTGTTTAAAAATTAAATATTTTTTTATTTGACTGGCTGGTGTTTAAGAACTAAAGCGTGATCCATTTTAAGATTTCCTACTTTTTTAAAGAAACAAACACAGAAAATTCAAATTTATTGGGGAATGTTTATTATAGTTTGAAAGAATATTATTTGGCATTTATTTTTTTGAAGATTATGTCTATCAAATGTTGGCCGTTCCTACGTTGCAGATGGTTCATATGTTGAGTCCAATTTTCAATGACTCGTTCGAGCATTTTCTGGTAACTGGCAAATGACACGCATGATGTTTTCCTCCAAAGCCTGAATCAAAGCGGGTGTCCGCATAAATTTTAGACTTTACATATCTTCAGAGGAAAAAGTATAATGGTGTGATATTACACGATCTTCGTGGCCAATCGAACGCCCCAAAACGTGAAATTATGCGCTCACCGAAGTGTTCGCTCAATAAATCCATTGATAAATGCGATGTTTGGCAAGTGGCGCCGTTTTGCTGAAACTAAATGTCGCCGAGATCAAGAGCTTCAATTTCAGGCATCAAATAATCGTTTATAATGGCACGATAACGGTCGCCACTGACGGTTATGTTCGCAGCTGCATCATTTTTAAAGAAATATGGACCGATGATTCCACCGGCCCAGCATGCTGGACGTGGTCTATTCGGTCGAATATTATCCCATAATGAATGCTGGGTCTTAAAATGGGTGATGGTGTTTCAAATAGTATGCTCAGTGGGCGTGGGCCGATTATATTGACCGTAAGTTGAGCGAAGTGCACGAAACACATTCCTCACAGAACGTGAATTTTCGTAATAAAGTTGAACGGTTTGTAAACGTTGTTCAGGCGTAAGTCTTTCCACTATGAAATGCCAAACAATACAAAAATAACATGAAAGCATGAAAGCATGACATGACTAACATGTGATCTGTTAAAAAAAGGCTATTGCAAAAAGTATCTCTACTTGAATTTACAATAGCAATAGTACGAGAGAACGAAATTGAAAAAACTTTAAAACAACTTAATAGTTTCCACCGTAGAATTAAATTTACAATTGAAATAGAAACACAAGGACAACTTCCATATCTGGACGCATTGGTTATTAAAATTGGAAACAGAATCAAGGTAGATTGGTACCAAAAACCAACTTCATCAGGACGAATTATGAATTATTATTCATGTCTTCCTAAAAACATTATAATTAATACGGCATTCAATTTTATTACTAGAGTTTTAACAATAAGCGATAAACTATTTCATGACGAAAATACGAGGAAGATAACTAGTATCTTGACAAAAAATTCGTTTCCAATACATATATTTAGAAAACTAGTTCGGAAACGTAAAAGGAATAAAAGTAGAACTAGGACGGAAAATATAGCAAGAATTTACAAAGCATTTACAGCCTTGACGCACACCCGCTTTAACAGGAACTTTGTCGCTTATTGCGTTTTGGTGTAGTATACGACAATTTGCGTTTCTGTACAACTCCTGAATGATCTCAATTATTTTCCTAGGAACGCCTTTACAGGTCAGTGCTTTCCAAATGGCATCGTGTGAGAGTGTGTCAAAGGCTTTTTCGAAATCTATAAAGACTAGATAAAGGGGCGATCTCCATTCGACTGACTGCTCAATTATAATACGGATGCTGTTTATATGATCTAAGCAAGACTTTTGTGATCTAAAACCCGCCTGTTCACAACGAAACTCTTTGTCAAGGGAGTCGGAAAGTCTTCTATTGATAATATTAGCGATTATCTTGTTTATCATGCTTAGAAGTGTTATTCCTCTCCAGTTTCTACACTCTGTAAGATCTCCTTTCTTCGGTATGTTGATGATCAGGCCGTCTTTCAATTCGTCGGAAAGCTCATTGTTGTCCCACAATCTTTTTACCACATTCTGGAGCAGGAAGGCACTTGTTTGGGGGTCTACTTTTAACAGCTCAGGATTGATGTTGTCAGGTCCTGGAGCCTTGTGGTTTTTAAGGGCGTGTATAGCGTCAACTATTTCTTCTACTGTAGGGGTGGATACGGGTATGTCGGCCCTCTCGGTATGGGTAGTGCAATTGCATATTGGATGTGGTATGGGCATGTCCGATGACAGCATGTTGGCATAATGATGTGTCCAAATTTGAAGATGAGTATTTTTTGAGGTGGTGAGATCGCCGTTGCTGTTTCGTAGCGGTTTTGACGAGTTGAATTTTTTATTAGTAAGTTTTTTTATTGTTTTGTATAAGTCTCGTGTTCTACCTGACTCGGCTGCAGTTTGTGCTTCTGTGGCAAGGTTTTCCACCCATTTACGTTTGTCTCTACGCGCGCTACGCTCAACTTCTCTGTCAAAAAAGCTGTAGTTGGCCTGGAGTCTGGATTTTTCCAAGCTTGTTCTGGCATTATTCATTTGAGACTTGATTTCTTTCCTCGTGGTTATGAAATTCCACGTTGTATCGGATATCCATGCACTGATATAACAGAAACCAAATAAATATTCTACTATTTGCACTGAAAATATATTTTAATATATCTTATTTTATGTATCGAATAAAAATTTTGAGGTCCCAGGCGATCTAGTTTAAAATAAGGGACAAATGCTGTATTCGACCGTGTCAAATCTGATAATACCTTTTACCATCATATAAATACGTAGAGTGATCAAATCAAAGCTTAGACGAGATTTAAGATTTAATATTGTACGCCATTTATATTTATTCTTTTCCGATGTCGCCTTTGATTTTGAATTTGTTCATTGTTAGCTGTATTATACTTCATTTGATACAAATATTGTGGGGGCTGAAGGATGCAAATCCGTAATTGCTGTATATGACTAATTTTAAAATTTATGGAACTCCACTTGTCCTTATGTTTTATACCAATATTGAGGGGAATTTAAGTTATTATATTTGATCTAAATATAGATTTATTGTACGCTCATTTTTTAGTGACGGCCATAATGGATTTTATTTATTTTTCTTCTATATTATATTCTGCTAGTCAAGCCTTTTTTATGCCCATATCGGTACTCTTTGTTGACAAAAAACATTTTTTTTTTAAATTTGGTTTTCTTTTGTAAGTTTAAGGGCAAACACTATAGGAATTGTATTTTTTGCTTATATCTCAGTTAGTTTCAAACCGATTTATCAGTTTATTTCAGCAAAAATTTGCGAGACTACGGCTTGTGTTTTGGTGTCTTTAGCGTTTCTAAAAATTAATAAGGACCTTTAGTAACTTAATACATTTAAAATGTATGTATATATTTTGCACAATTATTCATCATTCCTATAATTTTGACGATTAGTGACCGATTTTTTCAAACTTTTTTTATGAATAGCCCTAGAAGCATATCATATCTACAAATTGTAGCAAACGTGCCTATAAATTATCCTGGAGCGGACAAATTTTAATTTTTTGGTATAAATATGGGAAAATTCAGAGTCAGTTGTGTTCATTTCTCATATCTCAGAATGTTGTGAGTTGATTGTAATGAATTTTAAAAGCGAATTATTCCCGTATTTTTCCAAAAGATTGATATCACATATCTATATAGATCTGTCCTACATGTGAAGGGTTGAAAAAGTTGTTTTCAACCAACACACGGACAGTCTCCTCTAGGTTCGAGCTTTCAGAAAATATATACTCTATGGGTTCGGAAATGAATATTGTAGAAATTTTAAATGGAATGACAAATCTGCAATATACATGGCACCACAGATAAAGGGTATAATAAAACTCTATGTATGTATGTATGTATGTATGTATGTATGTATGTATGTATGTATGTATGTATGTATGTATGTATGTATGTATGTATGTATGTATGTATGTATGTATGTATGTATGTATGTATGTATGTATGTATGTATGTATGTATGTATGTATGTAAATTTAATAATTTATCTTTATTGCACTTGTTTTAAGCGTTGCTCCTTTTTATTGAAAATATTTATTTCTTATCTTTAATATAAAAATGATTTTCTTTTTTGCTTTCCCTAATGTTCCTTTATTACATTGCACAATGAGTACTTTAAACGGACAGCTAATAATAAACAGTCAATAACTAGCAAATTTAAAAGGAACACACAACCAACTAAACTAAACCGCAATAACTAAAAGAAATAACCAATGCCAGGACTTAGAACTAAAGGGAAGACTATGGCACTTAACACCCATTTTGCCATTTTTTTCTCTATGGACGTGGTACTTAGCAATTTTTCGATTAAGCGATGTATTATCACAGGAGATATATGTATGTGTATAAATATTGCTTTAACAGAAATACTTGGAAAATAGTATTAACTTTGTGCGAACGTGTCACTGCTAACTTGGATATCCAATTTTTATATACCCTTTCTATTAAATCAAGCAAAAACGCTACCAATTTTTTTCGAATATTTCACAATCCCCATAAAAAAAATAACCTAATAGCGTCAGATCACTTGGATGAGCAGCAAAAACTGTCAAATCAGCCACCACAGTGCTGCTAAATTAAATTTCTCTTCTCCTTAAAAACACACTTTATTTTAAACCTGAAAATATGAGGACGTTTTTTTTGCCGACCTATAATCGTATGGACGTAAATAAGTTAAATGAAATAATTTTGGTATTGGGAATAAAACTACTTAAGCAGTGACCGCATTTCGGTTGTTACTTGTGAAATATTGACGATTGAAACGAATCGTTCAGTTAATGAAACCAAATCGTAAGAAGAAAAAAACTTTCTTAGCAATTTAAGTAAAATTCCCTGGAAAATCAGAGGCAGTTAACAAACGTATAAAATAACATTAAAGTTAATGTCTCCTTTAGTTTCCCACAGGGAGAGAGAGTGAGAGAAACATACATTTTACAAAACCTAAAGCATACTTTGTGGTGCAGACAATAACATCATAACAACAACTCACAGACAAACACATTTACATAAGTAAAGGAAAAAAGTACGATAACTATAAACAACAAAAAAAAAACGGAGTAATCAATAAAAAAACAAAATGGTGAAGAATATTATAAAGCATAACAAGGAAATGCAATCAAATTGAATTTCCTCTGTATTGGCTAAACAAAGCTTATTTGCCTGTCTTTCCGGTGTGTGTGTATGTGTCTTTTTAAATGTTGTTGGTTGCGGTATTATTTTTTTCATCTTTTTTTCATTCCCTATAAATAGTATACAACAACTTGTGGTTTAAAGAGTTTATATTGCCAGTCAAGTTTACTTAGGACTTTTAACATTTAAAAAAAAATAAAATAAAATTAAAAATTGAAAATACCGAAAGATGTTTATTTGTCTTCTAGTATGCATACATTGAATTATCTTGTTTGTTTGTTTATTTGTTATTTGCAGTTGCCTGGTTTACATTTGACCCGGTTTTAAGCGGTGGCCCTGGCTCCGGTCTCATCTTCAGCAACAATAATTCCACTGTCTCTGTTGAGGGCTGGGAACATCGTGTTGCTTTGGGTTCTGTGGGCTTTTCACGTGGCATACACTATTGGGAATTTACCATCGACAATTATACAGCCGATACAGATCCAGCCTTCGGTGTGGCACGCATCGATGTTAATCGCAATAAAATGCTAGGTAAGTAACTACAAGTTGTAGTCAATTTTTTCCTACATGTTTAAGTACCAGTAAAGGAATAAGTGCAGTGGGAGAAAATAAAAAAAAATCGCTGAACTCCTTGTGTTTAAAAGATTTTCTTTTCTTTATTTTATTGTTTTTCGAGAAAGCACAATAGTATTTATTATGGGAAGGAGTGGGGCTCTTATATTGTTAGTGTTATTTTGTATGAAACAAATACAAACTAGTTTTTATTTTCCAGTTATTTATTGATGTTTTGTGTTCTTTATTGGAGATGGTGAGCAGGAATTATAATTTCTTTGACAAGATTTATAATAAATTGCTTGTCAAAGATTAAATGCTATAAATCAATGAATAAAATTTATTGCAAAAAGAGAGATATAGCAAAATACTTTAATATAAAAAGTTAAGTTAGACAGAATATTTATCAGCATAGGAACAAATAGTAACTTTTACTAAATAATTTTGCTTTTCGAGTATTAAAAAAGGACAGTGTTAAGAATAATAAAATACAGAGAAAATTTTATATGGCTTTTCTAAAATTTATATACTTTTATTAAAGGTTGACTTATTTACTAAAAAAAAACAGGGATTATTTTAATTGCAAATAATGACACTTGAAATTAACGTTATAAAAGTTTAGACATATAATTAATTTTTAACTCAATCTTATACATGAACGACTGTTGTTGTTGTTATCTGTTGAACGACTGCAACTGAATACTATTTATACCATACTATTCATGGTTGTCCCATCTAGTAGTGATATTCTGTAAATTTTCACAAAGTTCTCGCACATACACACGAATATATTCTGGTAATTACCACGGGCCGATACATTAAACAGAAGAAATCAGATTTTAACGCGAAGCAAAAGCACTTTTTTTGTATTATATTTCACAGTGCGCTTGTCAAATTTTCTACGCAAAATATATTCATGTGTCAGCCTGCTTTTGCAGTTTAAAAATTTTTAATTAAAGTGTGTTCATTTAGAACTGACAAAGCGACTGACATTAGCTGTTTTGCAAGTCAATTGGTTGTGGCGCTTAATACTTGTTTTAGGTTATATCAGATGAAACTAAAGATAAAAGTGTAAAATCAAAATTGTGAACCTTCTTTAAATTGTTAATTTTGACAGGCACGCGAGTTACATATCCGATCCACAACTAATATTAACGGCTAACTAAGTGTAGGAAACAATTAGAGTTTAAAGTTACAATTCTATTTTTCGTTCCCACACTTGGCCAGCCAGCAACGTCAGCATTTTTGTTAATATATAACATAACAACTCCCTGGACGTAAATTAGCCCCTTAGATTTTGCAAATATATGCATTTAGCTTTGGTGGGGCTATGTAAACTTTACAATGTAAGCCGATTTCAGATTGGACTTTCTCCAGTCACCAGTCGCAAGAATTATCTTCCGAACAAAACAAAATTCATGACAGTCAATTTTAATTCCTTTACTTCTAGCTGCTTAAAAGAAATATTTATTAAATATGAACGTTACCTACACTCAGAGCATAACCAGTCTTCTACCATAGTTTTTAAAATATTCAAAAACAGTAACGCCTAAATCATATTTTTTTATTCCCTTCTAATACACCTTCGCAATATTCATATTGTTTCATTGCTAAAGAATAACATGTTTTATACAAAACTACTTAACAAACTTATGTTTATATGACAACAACTACGAAACTTGTTATAAAATTGTTTAAAACGCAACAAAATAATAACAGAGTATCATTAACTTTGTATCCTTAAAACTTACAATGTGTTAGACTTAGTATCGCATAATAAACTTTCTAAGGAAGTAAGTATGTACGAGCGTAAGTGGCTGTAGTAGCAAATAGAATGAAGCTTAAGCAGATAACTGTACATTATCTGTCTAAAGTTTTAAAAACTTAAACATGATGGTGTTCCACAGTGGAAACCAAATTTTTTTCGTCCTGTCACAATGTTTTTTTTTTCCAGATTTTCCCAAATTAATAAAAAATTTCAATATTGTTAGGTTTTAAGTTTTTGAAAGAGTTGCTGTAAATAGGCAACATTTTTGAATTTGTTTTAAATGAAAACAATTTTTACGAAAAATAAAAAGAGATCGAAAGAAAAATTGACGAAATATTAGTAATTAACTACGAACCTTATATTACGATATTTTCAGAATGCAGACAATTACTTTTGTGAATTATCCTGCGAATTCCAACTTATTGGTTGACATTGAGAAGTTAATCCCGTTTTGTATTTTCTTTTTCTTTAAGTGCATATAGAAAACAAACCATATAAATAAATGTTACATCAAAATACAGATGCTTCTCCTGTAGATCCAACAGAACGTCCGAACTCAATTTCGTCACTTTAATTATATTCTATGTGACCAACCAACATTACAAATTGTTCTTTATTTATTTTCCTTTATCTAATTAAATTTCTTAACGAAATTGGATCGTCATACTTATCAAATCAGAGTACGAACGCGATAAAAAAAAAGTAAATCACGTGATTTCACACAAATAGCGCGAATTCAGAGGTGGGCGGCAAAGGATATTTCCGCCACAAAACCAGCCATAAAACAATTCATAGATATTAAAAAAAAAAATTATTTTGTTAAAAAATGTTTATCAAAATTTGCTTAGAAAAGAAAATTTATTTATTATAAATGAACCATAAATAAACACAAGCTACATAACTTGTATAAAACCTAAGGTTAACTTTCAAAACGTTCCGCTTTAAGAATCACTGATTTTCGAGAAAGAAATAACTGCTACCAATTTTGCTGTTTACAGAAAAGATTTAAAAATCAACTTGTTCATTAATTCGAACGTTAAAGGTTCAAGGTTTTTCTTTTTATTTTACCTCAGCTTGAATATATTTAAAAAATTTATATAAACAAACTTTCGTTGGTACAAAAGGAGAGATAGATTCTTGCTTTTCACATCCTCTTCATAACAAACCTGAAAGTTATGATCAAAAGGGGTTTCTAGTAAAGAACAAACATGTATGAATCATATAGAAATACCCGCCACGACTATGCATGGTATCATGGATCCAATAAATTAAATTTGAAATAGGATGGGCACATTTTAAGCTAGACCCTCGCTTTTAACTTTATTTTAACTTGGAGAACCAAAATGAAAACATCAATTGGAACTAAGTAGTACGATCTTAGTGACTGACTTTGGTTGGAAGTTATCTAACTGACGGCTTAAACAACACAAAACTGGGTATAATAAAAATATTTTTTCTAACTCGTTGTTTTAAGAAAAGCAGTAGGATAGCATAGGATTCACAAGGCTAAAAAGCTGGTAGTTCAAAAGGTGATATCACATCATGTTGTTACGTCCTGATCGTAAAATATTTGCCTGGTGTGAACTTCCTGTACTTTGCTATTTTAAGAATCGTTGTTGTCAAACAAATCACACAAATTTTTGGAATTTTTATTAAATTAAATAATTCCTAAAACTTAAAATTAAGATACACTCATACCACTTACGAGCTTGCACTTTTAAATACTGAAACAGCTAAGAAAAGGAAAATCGAAAGAATTAGCGGGCGAGCAATCGAACTTTAATTTACAGCAGTCAAATTTGATGAGAATGAGTAAAGGCTATTCGGCGATTTATTTAAGAACATCCGGTATGTGTTAAACTAAAGTAAGGCTTGAAATATACCAAAAATTTCTAACACAAATTCTAAGAAAAATTTAAGTCAAACGAAGCAATACATTTTGCAGTTTTTCGCAAAGTTTTTATTGCATCACGTTAAGAATTGACAGACAATTAAAAAATGAAGAATGGTAAACAAAGAATTCGACTTTCTTCAACCATCTTTTACTAGAGTCTTCAAGCACTAGAGTAACTATTTCTAACAAAGTTTTTGTTAATTTTATTGTCGTACCAAAAAAAAAACTTGTTCAAACAGAACGATTGTGTTCGACAGTTCACAATTAAAAATTAATGTCTACTCATAAGTGAAATTCAAATGCCTTCTAAACATAAATGGACCCCTTATTTTAGGCGCTTTCTCTACTAGACTCTAAACAGCGACAACACATGCAGTTTAAACATGATATTAACTTCGAAATACACGCTCCAATATATACTAACACATTCATAAGATACAGTTATATTTGTAGTTTTTAAATAAACGACAGGAAAAGCAGAAAGTTTGGCGTTCATTGAAAAAAAATATATTTTATCAGATGGTGTAGAACAATAACGCGAAACACGTAACAGCACAAAAAGTGACTTGCTTGTTAAATAAGCCAAAACAACAAGCCAGCACGTCCACAATGTCTTAGAGATTGGTTGGCTGGTTGGTTGGTGGCAGTAGTGTGAGGGGTAGTTGTCCAACAAAGAATACTAAAATGGCAAATAGGAAATATATTTTTTTTGTTTTAACATTGCACAGTAGCCCCAAATTAAAAATTTTTAAACTTTTCAAAACTTATAACTAAATGTAGACTAAATTAGACCCTAGTCTATATTTGATTTTAAAACCGAAAACAACTCAATTTATTAAAACCCTACTTACTGCCACATACACTCCTGGCACTAATACAATATTGTTTTTCATATAAATTAACTAAACAAATTTTTATTTAGAAAAAAAAAAAACGTATAAGAAACGCCGCCAGGCACTGTTAACTTTATATTTAGTAGTAACATTTGGTAGCACAAACAAAAAACTTTTCAACATTTTAGTGTCAGTGTCAATTACGTGGGAGGGGTAAAAAGGTGCTGGCAGACAGACAGACACAAACATGCCACTAACTCTTAAATACCAGCAAGAGAGCAACAGCAAAATAAGCAAACTTTTATATTTTAACTGCAGTATCTTATAAAATTTTAATTTGAAAACTTGTGATGAGCTGCTTTAACACGTGTCAAATGGTGCAGAAATTGAAGCAGGGAAAAGTTTTACACAGAAAAATATGTGTAAAATTTTCAAAAAAGAAAATAAAATATATTTTAATAAGAATTTTTGTAATAAAGCTTTTTGGTGTAAAGTATGATTTTAAAGAATTTTTTGGAAAGATTTTTTTTTATTTATTGGAATTTTGAAAATACGTGTCAGAAGTCAAAGCAGTTTAAGTATTATAGCAGCATGTAAAAAGTTGCTTCAATTCACAATGGACAACGTAGTGTTTAGGCCAAATTTTTGCATCCTTACAATGACTTTTTACTTTAAATTTCGCACTAAAATTGATATATTTAAAACAATCTTACAGAAAAAAGCTCTTGTATTGAGAAACCAGGAAAGCTGTTACAATCAGCCTTCACTCAAATCATATTATCTTAAGAGAAATCTTTCAATTTGTTAATTGCAAAAGTAATGGCAGTAAACATAACTTCATTAGGTCTTTTTTTTTGAGCTGTACAACTTTAGAATCAAGTGCAGTCGTGAATTGGCAAGGTAACTTGATCACCAGCCTTTTAATGCTGACAGACTTTTTTTGGTTGGGTTTAGTTTACCGATTCCCATTAAGACAATATAATCCAGGTTATATTTAGTAAAGGCCATGACTGACTATCAGATTTAGTCGTTCGATATGTCAAAAATTGTATGTAATGTTCAGAAATATGATAGTGTGGACACAAAGTGCACATGTGTGACAGATTTTTTGACAAGTGTGTCCGATTTGATAATCTTTTGGAAATTTTCATAAAATAATAGTTTCCGTGCGATCAGCAAGTATGACAGTATGGCATCCAGTAACACATTTTGTTGCGATTTTTTCATGTAGGACAGAAAACTATCAGATTTTTATTTGACATAATCGCACGACTTTGTAGGATAGTCAGTCATGGCCTTAATGCTCGATCTATAAGACAAAGCCAGTGAAAATTAAATTTCTTTCAACTACTCTAAAATGTAGGAGGAGTTTTGTTTTTACTCTTATTGAAAACCCATTTTTTCTTATGTCTTTAGTGCTTAAAGATATAATGTGGGAACGGTGGTTGGCTTATATGTAGTGCAATTTAAGCGCGTATTTTTTTATTAATATTTCAAGCACATGTTGTGTCAATTGTCCTTACAATGTTATCTCGCAAGTCTTCCAAGTTTCGCAATTAATTTCAAATTGAAGTTAAAGTTGCTTTTTTTGTTCGCTTAAATTAAGTAATAAGTTTAAGAAAAAATAGTCCAAGGACAATAATTTGACTTAAATGTTTCTAGAAGTATACTACACATTCATGTGGCACCTTTTCATTAAGAACTTCTATTGAATTGGAATCCACAAACAAGTGGTAATCATGGCTTAATCCACTCACCGTTGATTGTAGCGTTTTCCCTTGCTTAATTTTTAAATAAGATCGTACCAATAACTTCACTGGCTAATCGAGCTCACTGAACAGTAGTTTTTTTTTTGTGTAAGCGTGCCTAATAAACTTCTCATAATTTTTTCAAATTGAGCCAATAATGAACCTTCAGCACTGAATAAAATATTGCAATAAAAATTTGAAAATTTTAAATAAAGACGTGATCTTAATACAGCAGTAAATTTCTATATAAACATTGTATTGATACATTTTGGCAGTCAGTCTAGTTTATTCACCAGCTTGATTTGTAACTCCGTGTCGTAGAGCGAGATCTTTTACTTACAGTTTTCCACTGAAGTCATTGCCACATCTTCAGTGGCTGCGAGCGATTGCAAATCGACTGATTTTAGTCGATGTCAAAAAACCATCTACGGTAAATGAATTAGTCGCTTAGATAGACAATTGTTTCGAATAGTAAAAAATGAGTAGCGCCTGTGGTAACATTCCTTAACTGAACTATGGTATTCACTTCAAATGTTGACATATGGAAAGCATTGTTCTAGTGAATATCTATTCACAATAAAATGGCAAATTAGTAAGGTAGAACTGATTATAGAGTTGCCATATCTGTAATCAGTATGATCGTTAAAACCCAGTTGAAAAAAAGAAAAACCTTGATAAAACATCTGTCAATTATTAAGCACAACAAGTTTTAAAAGACATTTTCTCTATTAAAGTCCAATAATTTTCGCAAAAAAAAATTAAAAATTTATTGTTAATAAATTTATTTTGTTCATTGTCTTATTATTAAACTTCCTAAAACATATGACATATAAGAACATATAACATACTAAACTGTAGCACAAATAGTACTACAAATGAAAATACCGATACATGGTGCCGGTGCTGAAATCCTAGCTGGTTTCGAGAATGCATTCATTCCACTCGACTAACATCAGAATAATTTTTCAATATTCTTAAATGTTTGCAATTTAATTAAAAAAGGTTTAAGAAAGTTTAATAATAAGAAAATGAACTTAAGCCAGAATAGGATGATTTGCAATGAATTATTGAGAATTTTTAAATTTTTTTTTTTCTTTAAAAAATTTTAAATTAAGAGAGAGAAGAATGTTTTACGGGTTTTTTTCGACCTACTTCGCTTTCCAGTGATTTTATGGCTACCTATTGGCATCCATTTCTTTACTAAGTCTCTCGCCACTACAGGCGTTTTCCCTAGACTAGAAAATAATTTCATATTGCCTTTTGTCGACAATCCTAAACTCACATTGAGGTCCCCCAAGCATACACACTTAATGTGTGCCTACCTGTAAACTTTAGTCTACCGTGCTCTCAGTCTCTCTAACTTCTTTACGTACGAGGTCCAGGATTATCATACACCCCATCAGTAAAGATTCTGATTTCACTATCGATGTCCGTATTGTGCATAAATCCATCTGCTATGAGCGTGCAAAGAAGCTCCTCGACCACTTTCACACGACTCATGCGCTTCATTTGCATCTGAGTCTTCCTAATCTCTTTATGTAAGAATTCCAGAATTCTCTGATGGCGCAGTCAGAGGGCTGGTAACACCCCTATACCCGGATTATTAATATCAGTAAAACGGTGATAATTGTATAGTTTACTGTGTTCTTTTAACAATGTCCTTTCATTTAAAAGCCATATTTGAGGAATGAAGAATATTTGCTTGTAATTAATACTATATTTGACTCATATATCGGCCATTTGGTTTTGGACGTCATATTAGGGGTGTCGAACAGAATGTTTTGATTACTAGATTTGATCAATTATCCGTCATTTCAGACGGCATTTGGATTCGAATCTGCTCATAGTTTGTTAGTCAAACCATTCAGTTGATTCTAAAGTTGTCTTGAAGCTGAAAAAATTTATTTTGCATTGTAAGTTTAAGGAAAAATACCGAAATAGCTGTATTTTAGTGCTTATACCTTTCTCTGGAATAATTTTCGAAACTTCAACTTGCAATTCGGTATCACAATTCTGTCAAAAAATTTATTAGGAACTTTAGAAACTTTATAAAGAAATATATAATTATTTTTGCCTATAACTTTGCCCATTAATGGCTGAATTATCCAAAGGCTTGTACGCATAGAGAAATACCATCTCAGAACGGAAAAATAATTAGATTTTTGTTAAAAATATGTGAAAAAACTGGGGCAGTTGTATTTCTTTGCTTATATTGCAGCAGATTATAACCGGGTTTTGCTTGTTTTCACTAACGATATTCTTTCGAATATTTCCGAAAGCTTAATACCATATCCGGGTAAAAAGTTGATTTCTACAGGCACAGTCTGACATGGCTCAATCGATTTACTTTTTCAAAAGGTTTCTGAAGACCCAGCAAATAAAGACATGCATAAGAAATAATGAATGCATGGGTTCATCTCAGGATGATGTGGTTCAATTTAGGTGAAACATGCATGGTTTTAACATTAGCGATTTATTGGAGATCATGTGTTTATAAAAAACTACACTTCATTCCAATAAGTTAAATATATCGCAGCACTGGTTAAGGATATAAAAGTATATAAAAGCTTGACTCAGTCTTAAACAATAAAATTTTTTTGCGTTCGAGTAAATTATTTTTTTTTGCATTCCTCCTGAGCTTTAACTACATGAAGTTTTAATAGAAACAAACTTCAGTTTATTTTACAAAATCGAAGTTATTTATTTGTATGATTTTATTGTGTGCGTGTGTGCATATTTGCCAATAACTTCCGTTTCCTTTGTTGATTTCTATTTAATATTGTTGTTCAATTGTCAATTTTATCTAGCCGACACACAAACAAACTTTTAGTGATAAAAAAAAGACGCAACAGCAGTTTGTTCTTTCCTTCAAAACACAAGTAGCGAAAGTTTTTGCTTTTCACGTTTTTTTTTCGCACACAATTCTAACTCAAATTGTAACGAAATTGCCAATATTTTTCACTTTAGTGTTTTATTGTTTTTTCCTCGCTTTTTAATTTCGCCTTTTGTTACCAGTACTCTCTGATCAGTTGCCAAACTTTTGGTTTGGTTTATATTCACTTTAGCGTTTGTATTAAATAGAAATTTTCGTTTTTTGTGTTGCAAGTGTTTGTGCTTGTTGTCACGCCTCTTTGGTTTTTAGAGTCGTAAGATGAGTGTCTCTACTTTAACTTTTTTTTTTTCATTGTTCTTAATCTTTATTTTCCTTGGCGGTGGTGTAAAGGCGTTTATTGTCACAAACTTAAGTTTGTCATAGAGACAGATAAAAGTTTTCGATGCTGTTGTCTCCGTTACAGTCATGTTTAATATACACATTGGAAATGGGCTAATTGCGGGGTATTCACTAGGCGTCAGTGATTCCAGAGAGGTTTTGTTTAGAAACTTTTTATAAGTTTACTTTTGCAAAAGCTTTTTAAAATAATCTATTAACATTTCAGTTTTTTTTGTTGTTGTTGTTTTCTATTAGTATTGAATACTCAAAGTAAAAGTTACCCACCCCTCACATATATCCCGTTTAACAATTTCCAATAAGTAGGGTTATTATCTTTCTCAGTCTCTTCTTATTCAATATATTGAAAGAAAAGTAAAACAATAAGTTTTTTGTTAACTAGGTGCCTTCACGTTACCAATGACATTTTAAAAGATTTTAAACTTTTTCTATTTGTACTTAAACAGAGCGGAAGAGAAGTTTGTTTTTAGTTTTTGTTTCCTTTGTTCTTTTATTGAAAATCCATTAACAATAATGTATGGTGGCGAACTTAATCTCTTCTTTTAATTGAAGATAGAACTTTAATTGCAAAACTAATAAGGATTTGGAAATTCATTTCTCCTGGGAGTTGTGGATGATTAGTACTCAAATTCGTTAGATGCTATATTCAGATTGTAATAACTTTAATTATTGCTAAATATTAGGTACGATTTCGCAGTTTTTAGTAAACCTTTTCGAAAACTTCTCCATTCTCGATAACTTAAGATGATCCACCCTTTTGCCAGTTGTTGACGTCGTTGTCGTTTTCAAGTCCACACCAATGTGTTATTTTTTGATATGGAATTTCTTTTTTAGTTTTAAGCAATTTGATGCTAAACAAGAAACGTCAGTGAAGAATAAATAAAACCATATTGATGTTAATTGGCTCCAAAGTGATGTTGATGCAAGAACAAAATGATGTTAGATAAAAACGATAACAATGTTGAAAACTGGAATCGGTGTAGATAAGGTTATACAGGCTAATCACTCTTTGCATTCTGTTTCATTATGATACCTAAACAAGGCTATCGTCGAAGCTATAAAACTGAAACAAAATATTTAAACTGTCAACCGTCCAGTAGCACCAAGAATTTAACACCATTTTTTTTTGATAACTCCTACATGAATGAAATGTGTTGTCATAAGTTAGTGTAAAATTGTGATAAATACTAAGTTGCGTTGTTTGAAGTAAGAAACTTTATTTAACTCTTTCTATCTGTGGTTTCCATAAGCTATTCAAGTAAGTCGATATATTTTTCAACAGGTTTCCCTATGCTTCTTGTTTATAGAAGATATCAGCTCGTTAGTTATATACAACGAAGTATGTGTTAGATATAATCGATATGTTTTCTTACTTGAAAAGACCTCTTGATGGTAATATAAATGGAAAACAGTATTGTGCAAATATCCGATAGGCCTTTGATAGGTGGCAAGAATCCAAAATTACCGAATCCAGAATTCGGAAATAAATCAGGTAGAATTTTATTGTGTATGTTATGGTGACTTTGAGGGACGCTGTAGTCTGTGGCCTAGTCTCATGACAATGCAAAAAAAAAATTAACTTGGTCAATGTCTAAAGGAGAAATTTACAATTCTACATTATCTGTTGCGCCATTCTGTTGAAACCACATCATCTAAATTAAACCAAAATAAATTGTTTGCAAAGAAATAAATTGTCCTCAAGGAGATATAGACCCAAATGCCGCTAGCTAATAACACACAACAAATAGCGATTTTTTCTGGATACATTGGATGAGTATCGTCGCAAATTCGATAATTTTACTTGCTAAAATGGATCTTATCTCTGAAGATGTAGATAGGTGGTTAAAACTAGGGTCAACTTCCAACTGCTTTAGCTTCCATTTATTGAATTTCTGTTATTGTCTACGGTTCAGCTCCTGGGTCAGATAAATTCTGTACGGGTATAGGCCAAAGTTACTACTCCGAACTCGCTCAATTGTGGTCTGCAAAATGCCGAGTTTACGAGAGAATTGCGATATCGTCTGTCTTGTATTATTATGCACACTGTTCTAAGAGTGGCTATGTTTTTTTTCATTGCCGTTCTAGTTTATGGTACTGGTATACTGTTTGCTGATCCTGTTTACTTAAATATATATTCTACATGGCAAATAGTCCTTACGAATAATAATGATGACCGTGAATTGGGCGAAGATAGCGGAATGTTTCTCAAACAGAACAACAACCATTTTTATTTAACCTGTCAAAATTTTTAAATCCATATAGGAAGACATTTTGTAAGTCTATTCAGAGTAATATGACAAACCAGATTTTAGCTCTAACTAATTATAATAGAGATTTTGTGTCAATTTTGTATGAGGACCTGAACCTACACTTGTACAGGACTTAACTTGCCACCTGTAAGCTCAAAATTGGCGAACCGAAAGTCACCCTTCCTACCTTTACAATTAATTTACAAGTTCCTTAAATTTTACTTTTAAAAATCTGTTTTTCAAAAACAGCTAAACTTTATAAAGTCGCGCTACTACGTTTATTTTTTATAAATTTTTTGTTTTTACGTTGAAATATTAAATAAATCCCAGACAATCTCGGTTCCTCATTTCTGATGGTGCGGTTACATTTCAAACGTTTAAGTCTTTATATTGTTTTTGAATACTATCCACCAATCTGGAAATTATTTCAAATGTCTTTTAGGGCGCCTAAAGGATTTATGATGATCTTTGTCGAAACGGCATGCATGAAAACATCTGATTTGTTTTTTGAAGCGGAAAAGTTAACCTTTTAGCAATGAAACGTGTTGTAAGCATCACTTTTCAACAATGACAGATGCAAAAAAAGCAAATGCATTTATTTTGCAGTCACCTTCAATACTTAACGCTCTACTAAAATCGAATTTACCAATTGCAAGGTATTGTTATTTTGGTTTGCTTTAAACAAATTGTATGAGCATAAGCCGTTTTTGGGCAGCTAAAAACGCTTGTCGCTTTTCTTTTAGTAGGCTGATAAAAGTCAGTTTTTACACTTTTAAAAATATCTACTTGTAATAGGATTGTAAAAAAATGTAGTCTGTTATTTTGAAAAAAGTCATGACTGTAAAGGCGACGAACTGGAATGTAAAACCCCACCTTTTTGAATTAATATCTGTTTGTCTGTCTGTCAAGGTATCGACATACCATAAACAATTTACACTAAGCTATAATAATAATAAAATAGTTCCTTATGTATGTATGAAAAAAGATTTAAAACTTAAGCTCCACCTTAAAGGTGGAGTTACATACCATCCGTTCATGCGTTGTTGCGTTTGATACTTTTTCACCTTTTTATACGTTTCTAAACTCAAGTTACACACAATGCGTTTTATGCATCAACTCTTATGTTTTAATCAGCTGTTGTGTTAGGATTGCCATTCGTACTGTTTTAAACAGTACATGTACTGTTTTTTGTAATGTGTACTGTTATATTCACAATACCTAAAACAGTACGAAAAAGTACTGTTTTTTATATTTGTACTGTTTTTGGATACACATGTATTGAATTTTGTAATTTTTTGAAGAATGAAATAGGAAAAAATTGTATTGTTAAATGTGTACAAAAAAGGGATAAATATTTATAATTTATTTTTGAATTAACTTTTTTTGTAAGCATAAATTATTTTCTTTTATATAACTATACCACCTCTATTTGTGTTGTATAATTATTTATTGAATTTTAAAAATTATCAAATGTATTCATTTTAAAAATTCAATTGACTTTTTTTAGAATTTTTTTAACAATATTTAATTAGTACTTTTGGATTACTATATATAATTTAAAAAATATCAATTTTAAATGACAAATTATCAATTTTAAAGTAGACTTTACTTTATTGTTCATAAAAATTGTTATTGTCTTTAAAATAAACTTCAAAAAAATTATTAAAAGTAATATTATAGTCGACTTTAACAAAAAATGTTTTCTTTTTGTTGAGCCTAAATATTATTTTCTTAAATATTGTTAAATATTGATTTTAAGTTCAATAAGAATTTCTATGCGTGATAGATTAAGTGCCATTATTACAGCTTGTCTTTAGTTAAAGGTAGGATTTTGTCTGTTCGATAAATAGCTTTGCATTATTACATCTTCCATTTTTTATTGTTATTATTATTAAATTTAATAATATTTAATGAATAAAAAATAATAAATTAAGGGTTTATAATGCAAAGCCATTTATCTGCCAAACAAAATTCTGCCTTTAGCTAACGGCAAGTTGTAATACTTAAGAATTGATAATTTGTCAATTACAAGTGATATTTTTTACGTTATAAATAGTATTCCAAAAGTATTAATGGAATATTATTGTAATTTTAAGAAACAAATTAATTGAATTTGCATATTATAGATAATTTCAAAATTCAACTCGTAGTTTTTGAAATTCAATTACCAATTTCGAAATTCTATTTACTATTTTTTAAATATAATTAATAACTTTTGAAATACATTAGATCATTTTCAAAATAAAGTTTGAAAATATAGTGCATAATTCTGAAATATAGTCGAAAATGTTAAAGCATTGGTATTTCGTTTATTCAAACTAGTATCAATATTAAAATTGAAAAACGACGTTAAATTTGTGTTTTTGACCACGTGTTTACATGTTTTTATGTTTCTTCTTAACTATTTTTAAATAAAAATGTGGTGTATTGAAGTAAAAGTTATGTTATCAAAATCAAAATGTACTGTTTATCTTTTTTTTTTAAATTACTGTTTTTCCCCCTCAATGTACTTTTTTTCACTTTTCAAATATGGCAACCCTATGTTGTGTTTATATTTTTATTAACTAAAAACAATTTTGCCAAAATGGAAAGTAAAATTGACAATTTAAGGGCATTTATGGAATTCATTTAGTTTATGTACATGATATTTTGTGCTACAAAAAGTTCAAAAATAACACAAGCATCAATAAGCATCTCCTCCATTGCACTTGTTTTCTTTTTATAATAAACAGAGATGACACTCAGCACATAATAATTATCGATAAGTGGAATAAAAATTTTGGTAATGAAAAAATTGTGTTTAAAATTAGTTTTTATGAATGTTTTTCTTAAAAGTAATTGTAAACTTTATTTCGAATGCTTTTTCTTTTATTAAAAACATTTTTTAATACAAAAAAATTAAAAAAATAAATCCACCACACAATCAGATATATCGATAACATCGACAAAAAAATATTATTTGTCATCCATGGCTATCAACAACAGCTGACATTTATTCACCTTTTATGCGACGGATACAAAAGTAGAAAGTAAACCTACTTTGCTGCGTTGATACTTTTATGCATTCTATGCGTTTTGCCGTGTAACTTGTCACATACAATTACACTGATTCTACTTTTTGACTGATGCATAAAACGGAACAACGGATAGAACGCATGGTATGTAACTCCAGCTTTACATACCATGCGTTCTATCCGTTGTTCCGTTTTATGCATCAGTCAAAAAGTAGAATCAGTGTAATTGTATGTGACAAGTTACACGGCAAAACGCATAGAATGCATAAACGTATCAACGCAGCAAAGTAGGTTTACTTTCTACTTTTGTATCCGTCGCATAAAAGGTGAATAAATGTCAGCTGTTGTTGATAGCCATGGATGACAAATAATATTTTTTTTGTCGATGTTATCGATAAATCTGATTGTGTGGTGGATTTATTTTTTTAATTTTTTTGTATTAAAAAATGTTTTTAATAAAAGAAAAAGCATTCGAAATAAAGTTTACAATTACTTTTGAGAAAAACATACATAGAAACTAATTTTAAACACAATTTTTTCATTACCAAAATTTTTATTCTACTTATCGGTAACTATTATGTGTTGAGTGTCATCTCTGTTTGTTTATTATTAAAAGAAAACAAGTGCAATGGAGGAGATGCTTATTGATGCTTGTGTTATTTTTGAACTTTTTGTAGCACAAAATATCATGTACATAAACTAAATGAATTCCATAAATGCCCTTAAATTGTAAATTTTACTTTCCATTTTGGCAAAATTGTTTTTAGTTAATAAAAATATAAACACAACATAGGGTTGCCATATTTGAAAAGTGAAAAAAAGTACATTGAGGGGGAAAAACAGTAATTTAAAAAAAAAAGAAAAACAGTACATTTTGATTTTGATAACATAACTTTTACTTCAATACACCACATTTTTATTTAAAAATAGTTAAGAAGAAACATAAAAACATGTAAACACGTGGTCAAAAACACAAATTTAACGTCGTTTTTCAATTTTAATATTGATACTAGTTTGAATAAACGAAATACCAATGCTTTAACATTTTCGACTATATTTCAGAATTATGCACTATATTTTCAAACTTTATTTTGAAAATGATCTAATGTATTTCAAAAGTTATTAATTATATTTAAAAAATAGTAAATAGAATTTCGAAATTGGTAATTGAATTTCAAAAACTACGAGTTGAATTTTGAAATTATCTATAATATGCAAATTCAATTAATTTGTTTCTTAAAATTACAATAATATTCCATTAATACTTTTGGAATACTATTTATAACGTAAAAAATATCACTTGTAATTGACAAATTATCAATTCTTAAGTAGACTTAGGGCCATTATTACAACTTGCCGTTAGCTAAAGGCAGAATTTTGTTTGGCAGATAAATGGCTTTGCATTATAAACCCTTAATTTATTATTTTTTATTCATTAAATATTATTAAATTTAATAATAATAACAATAAAAAATGGAAGATGTAATAATGCAAAGCTATTTATCGAACAGACAAAATCCTACCTTTAACTAAAGACAAGCTGTAATAATGGCACTTAATCTATCACGCATAGAAATTGTTATTGAACTTAAAATCAATATTTAACAATATTTAAGAAAATAATATTTAGGCTCAACAAAAAGAAAACATTTCTTGTTAAAGTCGACTATAATATTCCTTTTAATAATTTTTTTGAAGTTTATTTTTAAGACAATAACAATTTTTATGAACAATAAAGTAAAGTCTACTTTAAAATTGATAATTTGTCATTTAAAATTGATATTTTTTAAATTATATATAGTAATCCAAAAGTACTAATTAAATATTGTTAAAAAAATTCTAAAAAAAGTCAATTGAATTTTTAAAATGAATACATTTGATAATTTTTAAAATTCAATAAATAATTATACAACACAAATAGAGGTGGTATAGTTATATAAAAGAAAATAATTTATGCTTACAAAAAAAGTTAATTCAAAAATAAATTATAAATATTTATCCCTTTTTTGTACACATTTAACAATACAATTTTTTCCTATTTCATTCTTCAAAAAATTACAAAATTCAATACATGTGTATCCAAAAACAGTACAAATATAAAAAAGGTATAGGTATTGTGAATATAACAGTACACATTACAAAAAACAGTACATGTACTGTTTAAAACAGTACGAATGGCAATCCTAACACAACAGCTGATTAAAACATAAGAGTTGATGCATAAAACGCATTGTGTGTAACTTGAGTTTAGAAACGTATAAAAAGGTGAAAAAGTATCAAACGCAACAACGCATGAACGGATGGTATGTAACTCCACCTTTAGTGGTTCATATTAGCTTCGCTATCCTTGCCCTCTAGTTGCTTTTGATCCAACCAGTGATTTTTTAGTTTTTTTTTCCTGGGTCTCTGTTAGAAAATTTTCGGTTAAAGCCTAAACATATATATGAATACGCTAAAGAAACTAAATTTCCTTAATGAAAACCATAATCTCAAATAGTCCATTTAATGTAATTATTTAGGAATTTCAAATTCTTTAGGTATTCGAATTTCGGCATAGTACCCACGTTAAAGTAATCTTGTCTAATACATCACAGTACATTGAAAAAGATAGTGTTCCAAAGTCTTATCACTATCCACATATGAGCTAGATAAGTTCTCATTTCCGGGTGACCTGTTATTACATTAGTTAATCTTCTAAGTGCTGACTTACTTAGTTTTAGAATATCTATCGACTTCTTAAGATTTAAGTCACCCCATAGTATATTCGCTACTTCACCAACAGTTGTGTTATTGCCACTTTTTGGCGTGTTCTTTAGTCGCCCAAATTTTAAGCTTATTGTTGAACCACTGAAAGGGTTTCTTTAATCCCATTTGGATTATTTGCAGCTTTATTGTTTCCGATTATGCCGAGTTTATCTTAATCTTGAATTGCAGGATATTCCGAAATTCAACTTTTTAGTTCGGAGCTTCGTTATCAGTCTTCTTCGTCCATCTAATGCCTTTTGTAATTGCCACAATCTTATTCTAGAAAACAGTATTTATCTCTATTGCGTCTAATGTCATATAACCTATTAAATTTCGGTTACTAATCTACCTTCTGTCCGTATTATTATTGAGCAGTTAACGCTCTTATATCTCGTTGTGATCACATGTTACCTCTGTGATGTTTTCCGTCGGTTAGATATCGATTATTTTTTGTTATCTTTGGTATTTACGGTCGCTCGCCAGCCATTCCACCGTTGCTAAAGTAGTTGCCCTTTAGGCTGCTTCATATTTAGCCTGTATCCCAATTGTCAAAATTTATAGTATATTCGCTATAGACATTGATGATGTGGTTGCCCTGACACCGCATATAGTAAGGTAACACTGTCGTTGGATCTTTTTAAGAGATTTTATATTAACCTTTTTTTCTAAGAATGTCCACCACACTATATAGGCATACGTTGCGATACGTATGATCATAATTAGCCAGTGTGTCATCTTGGGATTTATGTCCCAATTTTGAGGCTATCGCCTTTTGTTGACTATTAAAAAGGAAAATTTGACGACAAATTGTATTCAATTCTTTTTTGTCAAAATAGAATGTACATGGGAAACATTTTTCTTAGTTTTCTTTTTTGGAGATGGCACATCATCTGCCAAGTCGAAAATAGAGATAAAAACCCTTTATAATGGTGAGCCAAGGTACGAGGCATGCGAACAAGTTAAAATATTTTATACATTTTTAAACTTTTTTCTCTCGCTACTTAACTGAACAGCTGAATTATTTAGCAAAATGCCGCAGCTGTTTGCCACGTACATTAGCCTTTCACTATTATTGTGCTCAAGTTGCTAAATAAAATTAAAAACTTATTTCTTTCTCCCCCACCTATAGTTTTACAATTAAAAGCTCTTAAACGAAACGTTTTTTTTTTGTTTGGTTTTTGTGCTTGTAACCATATAACGTTTGCCTGTTTCCTGCAAAGAGATTTATTAATATTTTATATCAAAAAACAAAAAACAAAAGAAGCAACAATAAAATTAATCCTTCTTCTTCTTATTATTTCTTATTTTCTTTTCACTTGCAGGTAAAGATGAAAAATCATTTGCCATGTACATCGATCGTCAACGTTCATGGTTCCAACATAATTCAGTGCATGAGAGACGTGTTGAGGGTGGCATTAGCACTGGCAGCACCATTGGTGTTTTACTCAATTTAGAAAGACACACTTTAAGTTTCTTGGTTAATGGCATGCCACAGGGTTCTATAGCGTTTCGTGATTTATATGGTGTCTTCTATCCAGCTGTTAGTATTAATCGTGGCGTTACTTTAACCATGCACTCAGCTCTGGATGCACCACAAATGGATTATTTTTAAGCAAGAGACAAGGTAAAATAAAACTGTCGTCTTTCTTCATCAAAAAAAAATAAAATAAATTGTAAATAATTTAATTAAGTTCAAAATTCAAATGCAACTTGCTTTGATAGGCTAGTCTGTGTATGTAAATTAATTTTTGTTTAAATGTTTACCAAATTAGCTGTAGTCGTAGTAACATATCTGATATTTTAATAAAATATGTGTAATTAAAAAAAACTCGTCTGAAATTGCAGAAAAATACAAAAAAAAAAATAAATTTGCATTGGAGTTTCTAAGTTAATCTTAAGCTTAAAGAAAAACCTAAAACAAAAACAACAAATAATTTCAAAATATTAAACCGAAATCAAAGTTTTAGCCTAAATATAAGTATTAGAGGAGAAAATAAAAAGAGAAGGAGACGTTATAAACGTTTCGGAAAAAATGGTAGAAATATAAACACTTCATTAATCTTCGAAGGAAAGGTTATTTACTGAGCTTAACTTTTTTAAGGTTTTGAATTATTTACAATTAGTTTTAACATCCTAAAGGCGTAAACAATTTATTCAAGTTGTACTTATATGAATGCTTAAACGTTTTTATCTCTTTTTATTTAACAAAATTACTCTACGCAGGGTGTGGTCAAATTTCTTTAAAAAAGCTTTATTGAAAGTACAATGTAAAAAGTATTTATTATTTATGTGTGCTAACGAGCTGCTAAAGCAGCAAACCCTGAAATATAACAACGTCAGAATAAAATAAAGCTTAATCAGAACATTAAAATTGAAATAGAACATAGCATGTTTGAGGATATCGATAGTAGACCTAGACCAAAGAAAAAGTTGCATAGAGACCTTAACTTTAAATATTCTGTAATGAAATGTGTTCACATGTAATAAAAATATCGCTTTTAAGAAAGTGTTTTCTCTTCAAACTGTCCTAAATGAGATTATCCACTAACACTGCTTTTAATATTTTTTACTGTTTTTGTATGTGTTCTATTAGATTAGATGTCGCTGTTTATTTTGAAATACAAACACATACAAAGCTTTATATTTTATTTTATTGTTATTGTATTGTTAACACTGAAATATTGTGATTAGAAGTTGTTGTGTAAAAGAACGCATAACTTTTAGAACATTTTAATCAGCTCTTTAGTATATACATGACTCTGTTCTTAACAAGATTTTTAAGATATTCATTAAAAAGGTTTTTAATAAAAAGTTATTAACTTTAAATAGAATTTTTAAACTTCCTTTTACATTTTAAGACATTTTTATTATAATTAATTTTTTTTTTCTTGCAAAATTTTCTTAAGCCTCCAAAAATTTTCGTTTTTTTAAAGATGTATTTTCCAAGTTCAAAACATATTTTTAAGCAGCGTTAAGCGCTTTTAAAGCTTTTTTTGTAATATTCCACAAAAGCTTTGAAACTGTGTTTGCAATAATTTTAAAATTAAATAATTTATTTATTTATTAAAAATTAATTTCCTTTTCAAAGAAATTTGTAATTAAAAAAATCAATTTGAATATTTTCATTTTTAATTCGTAAAATTGTCTTTGAAATAATTTGAACAACTATACACATTTAAATTGTTTAAGCTTTAAGGTCTTTCAGAAAAAAAGTCATTAGAAGAAAGCTTTTTTAAAGGTTTTTTTAACAAAAATTGAGCTTAAGACAAATTGTAAAGCTTTGCTAAGTACTTTTTAAACTTTTGGTGAATTCATAGGCCCCTTTCGCATTAGGCAACTATAATTGAGCAATTCTTGTGTTTGTTGGTGTGAGAGGAAAGGTCGGTGTGAAGGGGAAAGAATTGCCGAGATTTGAGTACAGACTTGCTTGTACTTGGCAATTCTGCTTCTGCTGTCATTCTTGTCTTGGAATAATTATTTGTTTTTGACATTGTCTTTTATTTCTTCTTCGGTGTGTTGTGTAATTTTGTGTGTGTGAAAATTTTATTTGTTTATAAGTGAATCAAATATTTAAAAATGATGAGAAATTGGAAGAAACTGGAAGAAATTGAGCAACCAAGTTGCTGAATGTGAACATAAAAGCAAGTTCAAAAGAAAATAAATAAAAATTAAAATTATACTTGCGCAATTATAGTTGCCTAATGCGAAAGGGGCCATACAAAACCTTTTAAAAAATTTTCAAAAGCTATATTATATTAAATCTTTTTAAAAGAAAATTGAATTTTCTGAGAAACTTAAAATAAAAACACTTATAAAAAATTTGTTGATTTTAGAAAAAAAAAAAGTTTTTTATAAAAACTTAACTTAAAATTGAATCACTTCATCTTTTTTTAATTTTATAATGAATTAGAACAACGCGTTAAAGCTTTATTTCAAGTTCAAAATTATCTTGGTACCTAATCTTATAGCTTAACTTTACCGAAACTTTTAAATAACTCATATCGGTTGACTTTTGACAAAACATCTTAAATCGAGTTTAGAAAATGATTAAACAAAAAACCATAAAAACTAAACAGTATCATTATTTCTATAATACTTTAAGAGTGATCACGTAAAAGAGGAAAATTACTATTTAAATTTATTTTATTTTTTATTACTTTTTTGCATTCCTGAAAAAATTGGAAATTTAATAAAAATCCGTTTTTTACCTTGTCTTGTGTATTAAAAGGCAAGTAGATGTTCAGTTAGGCAGTCTACGCTCACATCACATAAAACAGCAAAGCAGTCCTGCCTTAGCTAGTTTATAATAATTCTTTTCTTGCTACGAGCTATGAGAAAGAGCACTTACAATAAAAAAAGTAGTAAAAAGATTTTGAAAAGAAATATGTTTTATTTTATTTTTTGTTCTGGTAAAATATTCAAAAATTCAATATAAGCTGTTTGGCCAAAGACCACAGATATAAGCTTATTTTTTCTAGATTTTATACTTAGTAAAGCTTCTTTCCTTAATTAAGCTTATTGAAAGTTTATCTATTTCTACCATTATTACCAATGAATAGTCACTAATTTTTAATTTGTGTAATTTGCTTAACGGAAGAGATCGCTTGAATTTATAACAAAAACGAAATAAAAAACAAATGTGTATAGAAAATTTTAATATTTATAAAACAAAAACAAACACGCTACACTAAGCGAGGCCAAAAACCAAATAGATGTTATTATAAATAAACATAATAAAAAATATATATATAAAAAAATACTTAAAATAAAACCAAATAATCCAGTAAATTGGATCAAATGTGAAAAGAAAATATAAAAAAATTAAATTAAAAAAAAAGAAATAAGAAATAAAAAATAACGTATCTCATTGCATTTAAAGAAAACAAAACACATTTTAAACTATAAAATTTCTTAAAACTTAAATCAAAATTTTATAAAAACTAAAAACATTAAACTGTAAATAGTATAAAATATTTAAACATTTATTTCGTTTTTTCTTTCACTTTCGCAAAATCTAACCGAAAATCTGGATGTTTTTCTTAAAAAATTTTTAATAAAATTTTTGATTTTGAATTCAATAAAAATGCTTAACTTTTGAAAAATTTAACGTTTATCTAAGCAACTGCCACAAGGTTCAAATATATTAGCAAAGCAAAATTTGCACCATAAATTTTGAAATTTAATTTTTTTTTTTTTTTAATAATAAAATAAAAACTATATTTAACAGATTTCTAACACATTTCCTTATTAGTTTTAAAATTAAGCACTAATTTATTTCTAAAATAAAATAAAGAAAAAAATTAAATTCCAAAGCAAAACAAACAAACCAACCATTAAACAAACTATTAATTATTAATTAGTCTTTAGTAAACATACGTACATACATGCATACATATTAGTTACATAAACCTTATCATTTCTCTTTTATTTTTCTATATAAATGTATTTGTATGTATGTATAATTAAGTGTTGAATATAATAATAAACTGTATGTACATACTTTATATAAATTGAATTAATTTCTATTAAGTATCGCTATTTAAAATTAATTCGTATTTTTTTTTTACTTATAATAATTGTTTTTGTATGTACGAATTATAATGTAAACATGAATTGCAATGAAGAAAAAAACAAAAACAATGTGAAAGCATTTTTTTTATAGTGTTGTATTTATATTTATATAAATTTGTATAATTTTTTACATGACAACATAGCAACAAATAATTCAAATTATTTAATATATGATTAAGTGCAAATATCTAATTAATTAACTAAGTATATTAAACAAAATACAGAATAAGAAACAAAACACATCCACTTACACATGCATACATACATACCTACATATGAAACACAACAATAACATATTAAATATTAAAAAGTTAAATTAAAATATAAATTAAATAAATGTAATGAATAAAATAATTAAATACAAACAAAAGCAAAAAAACAACACAATTATTATTCCAAAAATAAAACAATTATAAAAACCAATCAAAAACAAACTATTTTTTATTTATTTTGAAAAATAAAACAGGCTTATGATGCGCACTACTTAAAGTTCTAATTCTGCTGCATTAAGCATAAATAACACTTTGCTTGATGCATATTTGAAATCGTCGGACAATCTTCTGTACAATAGATTTGTTGAATATATTTTAGGGGTTCACGAAATTTTAGATTTTTTAAACCTGGCGCCACTGTGTGACGTTGAAAAATAATACAAAATCTCTTTTTTCTGGCAAAAAGGTAATTTTTTAATGTTCCCCTCTTCTATTAATAGGTGTAGCGACAAACACAAAACCTTTAAATATTGGTGGAGAAATCGGTGTTAGCAGGGCATTTTAGGAGTTTTTAAGAAATTAAGAAAAATTAATGAAATTAACATTTTTACGGATAACCAAGTTGAATGCAAATGTTTGTAATACTATTTAAAAAGTGATGAGAAAGTAAAATTTTATAAGGGCATTTAAAAAAAATAAAATTTTTTTTATATATTTTTTATATTTTTAAATTCTTTTCTTTATATTAAATTTTAATGTGAATCATTTTTATTTTGGCTTAAGTTCATTTACTCTTTTATTTAATTTTATTATTTTAAATTAAATTAAATTAAATTAAATTACAACCATTAAATTTGAATTCAAACGGCTAATATCTCGGCTAATATCGGAAATAATTTTAGAAAAAATATTCCTATGCGACTTATATTTATTTATAAAAAAGCTACTGAACGACTTTAGACCTTAACTAATCGTTGCCCATGCCGTATAATCAGAAACTTTAGAAACATCGTTCTTTTGCGCCTTCATACAAACGAAATTAGAATGAATGCGTCGCAAAGCATTGTGAAAGTCTTTGATTTCCTATCACACACATTATTTATCACAATATTAATTTTGAAACAAGTACGAGCGCTATATTCGGCCGTGCCGAATCTTATATACCCTTCACAACGTGTAGTCATGCAATAACAGTAGTTTGTATCACCATTCATCCCATATGAATTACGTACATACATATAAAAACATACATATATAAAAACATCCCATTGTAAAATTATAAATTCACGTATGTATTTATGTTAAAAAAACAAAAAAAAAAAATAAAAAAACAAATATTAAAAAAAAATAATTAAAATATATAAATATTAAAATTAAAAATTAATATAAAACAAAAAAAAATTAAAAAAAAAAAATTTAGAAAAAAATAATAATAAAAATATAAATAATATATTAAATAAAAAATAAAAAAAAAAATATAAAAAAAAATTTTAAAAAAATTAAAAAAAAATTTTTTTGGCTCAGCTGGGATTCGATGCCACGTTTTCTCTAACCAGTATACACGTTTGTATGTATGTATATATGTTGTTATTGTAATGCTGTTTTTGTGAAAAAAAAATCGAGGTGGTCATGGGTTTTTGCTCATATCTCAGTTGTTTATGTACCGATGTTTTTGATTTTTAATACCGATCTACTCCCGAATATTTCTGATATTTTAATACCTCACCCGAGTCCAAGCGATGTTGGGGGGCTTCAAAAAGTTGATTTCAACATACACACGGACAGACGGACAGACTGACAGAGCTTAATCGACTCCCCTATTTATAAGCTTTCAGAAAATATATACTTTATGGGGTCGGAAATGAAAATTGTAGAAATTTCACACGAAATGACAAACCTATATATACCCTTTTTCACTGTGTGAAGGGTATAATAATAAAGATTGATTATTAATTCGTTTTCCATAGTAGCATTAACCTGCATATATCATCTCATCTACAATTTATATGCTCAATTATTACATAAAATAATTTTTAATTTCAAAAAAGCAACAACCATTTCTATTTATTTTTCTCGATATTCTGCGTTTACATTGACGTTTGTAACATCGATTTTCAAGTGTAGTACAGGTGCTGCATAATTTAGAACATATTTTAAACATATTGAATATTAACGTCCAATCCTTAGTTATATTTGTAAAAAAAGTAAACAACGGTTTCTGGCAGAAGCTATAAAAAAAAAAAATAATCGAAAATTTAGAAGGTTAAGCTTACCTTTTATTTATGGGGGGTTAAAATATACATTCTCATGCTAAACCATCACATTAAGCAATATGTGACAGCATATTTAACATTGTTTAATAATGAAATTCAAAATTTTTGTAGTTTATCACAGTGATTTTTTACTGAGTTATTATTTCACATTATCACACACAAAAACTGACCACCTTATCGTAATTCTCAGATAACTCCTCCTTCCAAAAATTATTTTAATGCTCATACAAATTGTTCATGCTAATTGGAGTAACTTAAAATTTGTCTGGGGGTAGCAAAATCATAAACTGAATAAATGTCTAACAGATATTTTTATCTAATTTTTTAGGAACTCTGTGTGGGTCATTTCTAAGAGTATCCTAGTTACGCCAATGTTCATGCTGTACGGACTTAATCGATCATTACTTTCTTCCTTGTTTTAATTGTATTATTTTATATATAAAAAAACATACATACGTTCATCTGTATGTATAACAAATAAAATATTTAAAGTTAGTTAAGAGAAATCAGTTGGCTACACATCACTCCACAACACTCGTAGACCACATGTCACGCACAAACTCTCATACGATTAACAAATATAACAAATTGACATATTGACATAAAACCAAGCGAACCGAAAGAAAAAAAAATCAAGATGAATAATAGCATTGGTAAAAAATTCCAACAACAATGAAATTAAAACAATTTTATAAAAATCGAAAAAAAAAAAAAAACAAACAGATATGTTGTGAAAAATTGATGCACAATTTCCAACATGTGGTGACAACAACGAATTAAGTTATTTGTCAATGTCCTTTTTTCAATATGGCTTTTTCTCAAATACATGCATATATTTTGTAAGCCTTTGTATTTGTGTGGCCTACACTACGAGTATTAGTAGTAGTTGTTAAGCACTCTACCGTAGCACAGTGTTGCGAAACCAGAATTTTTTGGAAATCATATTGCATAAACTGTAATTTTAATTGTATCAATGAGAAATTTTTACAGATTGGTCAGAATGAAATCCCAAACAGAATGAGTGAAAACAAATTTACACCGAAAAAAATTGTTGGGTCAAATTTTCAACAATATTCAAAAATAAAAAAAAAAATTGTTCGAAAAATTTTAAAAAAAATTTATTTTAATTCTTCTTTTATTTCTGATAAATACCCTATGATTAGTTTTTAAAATAAATTATAGGGTGGTCCAAACAAGAATTATAAACGTAAAATTTTCCAGATTTTTCGATATTTGTTGAATAACTCTGAAATTTTATATAAAACCAAAATCTATTTTATTTCTTTTTTGAAAGCTGGCAATAAAAGCTTTAATTTGATACCGGTTTGAAGTCAATAGCTTCAGTTTTAAGAGAGTTATGACGGAAAGTCACCCGAAAACCAATATGATTATATTATGCAATAAGTGATTCCGAGAATTTCTGTTCCATTTCTATTGAATAAATACTGAGAGTGATATACTAAAATCGCTATAACTCCCAGGAGGGCAGGTATGGGCAGCTGATTTTTTCACAGTTCGTTGAAAACAAATTATGTAACATTTCTGTAGTAGTTTGGAACTGGCACTCTCTGGGACCTTTTAGATATTGCTTACCTAACCCAAATTTTAAGGAAAAATGGACCTTTAGTCGGGTTTTCGCTCTAAAAAAGGTGCATATGAAAATGTCTCAAACAACATTCCTTTTTTTACAGAAAATACTTGTCGAAAGGCAGATTTTTTTTCCGAATCAATATATCTGCCACCAAATTCAAATGAGATCATTTTGAATACAGCCCTCAAATCCCCTCTTTTCGTGAAAATTTTGTATATTTGACTTCTAAAATCAATTTAAAATCAACGGGCCAACATAAAAATAAGCTTTATGTGTTTTTTGTTTACTTGGAATGTCTGTGACAAAATTGCATCATTAAAAACACTGAAAAAAATAATCGGAAAAAAGTTAATTTTCCACTAGCCGCAACACAGTGCGTAGGTGATATTATTATATTAATTTGATGTGGTAGTGTGGTATCAGGTGCGAAAAAGTGCATGCATATGCCTCTGACGTCGGGCAAAAAAGTTCAAAAAATTGCAGTTTGAGTTTTTGATTGGGTCCCTTTTGAATTGTTGTCTCTTTGGTTTGGCACCAACAACTTCATCATATGTTCTTTAGACACTAACTCAGAAACATTCATATTTGATTTGATATTAACTACAACCTATAATTTGTGACTTAATATATTTTGCCTAACTTCAAATATTAAGTTTATTAAACAATTTTATGAATTTTGTAAGCAATGCAGATGTCATTCCCCAATCGTTTGCTTACCAAAGCACAACAAAGTATATCTTCTATACTGGTTATTATTTCAGCAGTGAAATAAGGTGTACTTATTTCAATAGTATTTTCTTTTCATATCTTTCGCTTCTTTACTGCTATCTTTTTTTAAGAAGTAACGAGAAGGCATTAAAAAACTAAGTATTCCTGGTACAGATGAAATTGATGGTGATGTTTCGCTACTCTCCAGCTGGGCAGCAAACGCTCCCAATAAATGACTCTATTGTCATATGTTCTCAATGCGTCTTTGTATGAAAACACTTCAGTAGTTTGATCACGTATGGTTGCAGTACACCAAGTTATTTGTGGACGTCCTGAGAACCTTTTGGGTTACACTGGAGCACTGTCATGGTAACCTCGTTATTGGATCTCTGTGTATGACCAATCCATCTAAATTTCTTTTTTAGGATCTCGTTCTAAAATTTCTGTTGGTGCATGCTTCGAAGTTGCTCAGCATTAGTTATTATATTGGACCAAACACAGCGAGTAATCGTTTATGATAAACGGTATGTGAAAACTTGCAGTTGTCATACATCGATTTTGGCTAAATTCCAAGTTTCACATCCGTAGAGATGAGTTAAATACTTTGGTCTTCAGTTGTTTTGATATCTCTTGATATGATTTGATATGATACTTTTGTTAAACAATACATGACATGACAGGTCCTGTTGATTCGTACAGAAACATCTTCGTTTGCGGCGCTGTTTATCCAGGTAATATAAAAACTGTAAATTTTCCATGTGGCTATTATATAGAGTTAGACAGGTGGAATTGATGTTGTTTATTCTTAAAAGTTTGGTAATCCGCAAGTCTATTACTTTAAACTTATTTTAAAAGCGTTATGGAGAGCCTTCAGTTTGTTCTCTATATTTTCGAGCATGTGCTTAGATACATAAATCATCAGCATAGTCAATATCGTTTAGGATAGCGCTTATGGGTTGTACAAAAGAAACCTATGAAGTGGGATAAGAGAAATACTCTTAAAAGCAGGCAAGCACTAGGTAAGCGGTGCTTACCCAGAAATAATATCAAATACATATTAAGGATTTATAAGTTTTAACCTTAAAAAGTTCAAGTTTAATTTTGTGTAAACCTTTCCTAACATTTGTTTGGAGAACTCAAGCCTTTTAAAGGGTAATTTTTTATGAATTAAGTTTTTCGGGCTGGCAGCACTGGTTGGTAATTGTGTCCAAACGACATCTGTGAAAGTGCGAAGTGTTCAGTATACTATGCCATTTCATCATGGAGAAACTCAAAAACGAGTAACGACTGCAAATCGTTGAAATTTATTATCAAAATTTGTGCACTGTGAGAAATGTCCATCGTTTGCTTCGAACTTTTTATGGTCGTCACAATCGACTTAGTGAACCAAAGATTCGTACTATTATCACTAAATTTCGCACCAAATTTACTTTGGTGGACATTAAACCACCGACTCGCGTTCGTAGAGTGCGTACCGAAGAGAATATTGCAGACGTAGCGGCCAGTGTTAATGAGGATAGTGAAATGTCAGTTTGACCGTGGAAGAAATGTTACCGTCAACGGCGAACGATATCGAGCCATGATACGCGGCTTTTTTTTGCCCCAATTGGCTGAGTTGTACTTGGTTGATATGTGGTTTCAACAAGACGGTGCCACATGCCGCACAGCTCGTGAAACAATGGACATATTGAAGGATGAATTTGGTGAGGAGTTTATTTCTCGAAATGGCCCTGTGAGTTGGCCGCCAGGATCATGTGATTTGATGCCTCTTGACTATTTCTTGTGGGGTTATGTGAAGACGTTGATCTATGTGGACAAGCCAAATACTATTGAAGCCTTAAAGTATAACACGTCATGAGTTATTATGGAATACAGGCTGAAATGCTCGAAAAAGTGGTGCAAAATTGGACCTTACGAATGGACCATTTGAACCCAAGCCGCAGGCAACATTTACATGAAGTTATTTTTAAAAAGTATATGACAAAGACCAATTTATCGATTCCAATAAAAATTTGAGTATTTAATTAGATTTTTTGAAAAAATTACTCTTCAAAAATCACGACTTAAATCACGACTTACTTTGAATATTGCACTCTCTGCTTTAAATTTGTTTAAAATATTGTTTGTGTTACGTACATCATAACCAACTGATACCACTTTTTATTCATGATTTTTCAATCTTTTCAAAAGCCCAGAAGGCAAAAAATAAACAAAATCCTGCCACACTTATTTATACATGCACCCGTCAACTTACAGGACACACTTTGATTATCAGACTTTTCTGGTAAGTTCCCAAAAAAATATATTAAGAGCTTGGCCGACCAGCGTTTGTAACTGTCACTTCTGTAATTGTCAAAAAGAACAAAAAAAAAAGAATGTCCGTTTCTTTTAAGTCTAACAAATATGTGAAATAGTAAAATAAATAAAATATTGAGCATAAAAAAAATAAAACCGTAAAAACGAAAACCAAACCAATTCACAATTGTAATATTCAATTTTTCCAATCATTTGTAAAACGTTTCATTTCATCTCACTCGCTACTTGGGCCTGGTTGGAACGAACGTTATGTTCAGTATCCCTGTAAAAATACAAACAAATCCAAAGTGGAATAAGTGCGGCAGGGAAGTAAAACAAAAATAAAAACTTTACTAACGTTTGTTTAAATTGAATGGGATGGATTTTTGTTGTATGAATGAATGCATTTTTCACATTTGTCAAATATGTCAAGTGACGCACACACCCGGATGCAGTATACAAACAGAAACTTGCACTTATACGCCGAGTTGCCAGAGAATTGAGATGACAAATCAGTAATAAAATAAAAAATAAAGTTTTGCCTTAATGAGAGTAACAATAGTACGTTTACGTTTACACAAATTCACAAACATTTTGTTTTTGTTTGTTCTTCTGTGAATTCTTGTCGCTGGTAAATAAAGGTGTCTAGGTTAGGTAGAACAGGCAGCTGTTGTGCAGCTCACTTGGGTCCATTATATTGATCCCTTTGTGATACCTGAATAGAAAAGCCAGAATAGAATAGAAAGGAAGCAGACAAGTCCAGAGTCTCCGGCGGGAATCGAACCCGCAACCCCTAAACTAGCAGAACAGCACACTGCTGACTAGTACATCGGGGCACCCTTTTTTTGTCTAAGTCAAAATACACTTTTTATAGTGTGTGTGTGTTTTCTTCTTAAAGTTGGCAGGTGTCAATCATGTTTATTCCGATTATTAAAAACAGAGCTACTGACAAAAGAAAGACTGTTCAAAAAGTGCGAAATATTGTCATTTAAAATAAATACTTCCAGTAAAATGTGGTCAAAAAACTGCATCGGTTGTATTTGTCAACATACCGGTCGTTGTCTTGAAAACATTGCAGTTTTAAACGAGTGTCGCCAGAAGCTCTAAATCATTAATTCGGCATAGTTCTAAACAACTTAAAATTTCAAAAAGCACTATGCAGCGAATTTTGACACCGTAGAGCGTACAAATTTCAGCCTACTCAGTAGCTCAAACCACCAGACCATAGAAAGCCCTGGTAATTCAACTGAAGTCAACTTTAGTTTTTCAAAAAAGTTATCTTCTCCGATGAAGCGCATTTGAGTGGCTTCGTGAGTACACAAAATTGCCGAATTTGGGGTTTAATCGATTCATGAGAAAAAAATTCACCCACAACGAGCAACTATCTGTTGCGGATTTCGGTCAGGAGGCGTGATTGTGCTTTCCTCTTTTAAATATGAGTCCGAAATTTCAGTAACTGTGTACGGCACTCGTTACAAGAACATGATAAGGGAGTTCTTGTGGCCATAGTTAACTGGACGGAATAGATTAGGACAATATGTGGTTTAGACAAGACGCCACCTCCTGCCACATCGCTCACGAAACAATCCCTTTAGTACAGCAACGATTTTCAGAACAAATTATCTCGACGAATTCTCATGTTCAGTGGCCACCAAGATCATGCGATTTAACGCCGTGCATTTTTTTCCTTTTTGGTTTTGTAAAAACTCAGGTTTATGCAAATAAACCGGAAGCGATTCCTGAGCTCAAATCCGAAATCAAATGCATAATCGTTAAAAAATTGCATGAGAAGAGCAACATTCTGTTATCAGAGCCGTGGAGGGAATTTGAGGTTTATTTTATCCCATACTTAATCCTGTTTTTATTTTGAGCTCAAAAAGTTCATTTTTACTGAGACACCTGTTACATTGAGGTAACATTGTGTAAAAAGCAGAGTTTTACCTACTCCCTCTTCTTTCAATGGTATAGGCAGCGATGCTCCTCCATCTTCAGCGTTTGATATCGCTCAACAGAGCTCGCGTCTCAAGAGCCATTATCGCTTATATTTTAAAATTTAGGAAAGAAAAGGGAGTTAGAAAGACGAAAAAAAATCTATCACCGTGGCAACGAAGTTAAACACAACTACTCGCGCTCACTAACAAAATGTCCCTTAACGGGCTGTCATCAATATTTTTAAGCCATTTTTTCATATTTACAAAAGCTTTGAAATGTAAAAAAATATGTACATTTGTACGATTGTATGTGTATTCGAGGCGAAACTGAAAATAAAACGAATTATTATGTCAATATTAAAAATATTGTAAACTTACTAGCTTTTGGCCCTTATTTTTTGTAGTTTTTAGCTGTCGACTCTGTTGGCTGCACATCATCAGTCATCGAGTTAGTTGCAGACATTTGTTTTATTGGTTGCTGTCACCAATAGTCTGTGATTTGACAAAATTCAAATTGCTTTATTTTGGTGTGTGTGTGTGTGTATGTGTGTGTGAGTGCATGTTAAAGTCAATAAAATAAAACAACTTAATTCTAAATTCTGTGGAATTGAAATCAAACAAAACTAAAAACTTTTTGATTTGCATAGAAAGTAAAACTGAATGATGGAGAGTGTGTGCTCTATTATTAACTCTTTGATTCTGATTGTATACGAGTATTTGTTATGGAAATTGTTTAGTTTCTAATAAAACACACGTATTGTATTTATGTGTGTGTGTATATTATTGCTAGTTTAAATGGAGGCAGTCAAAGAAAGAAATTGATGTAGGCCTTTATTTTTGCAATGAACCAGACTAGAAATAATACGGTTGTGTATATTGTCCATATGCAACTGCCAGTTACAAGATAATAAATTAAATTTTATTATTTAATTTGCTACTTGGTTACGGCTTAGTTCTTAAATTAATATAAAATAAAACAGCAGACTTAAACTTTTTTAATAGTGAATAAAGTTTTGTTATTTTTTAAGCAATTTAACTTTAAAAAGAATTTCACATAATCAGCATAAAATACACAGGGATTATATTTTTTTGATCGACTTTTTTAGTTTTCTCGTGTTACATACATTGATTTATTAAGAAAATAGTATACACTTAGCAGGGAAAAGAAATTTGAAATCCATGATGGGTCAAATCAAGCATTTAAAAATTTACCCCCTTCAACCCTCACAATATTGGTCAAATGAAAAAGCTTGATCAATAGAATATAGTAGGCTATGAACAAGTGTAAATTCCGAACAAAATGGCGGGTAATTTTTTTCCTAACCTACTCAATAAGGGTTATCTAATACCTTGACTAATAAAATACAGCTAACAATGTGGAAATTCAATATGAAAATGGCATCGAAAAAATAAAGATTTTAAAAAAATACGCCATTTTGTATAGATTTTTGTAACTAGACTACGCTACAATGTGGTCACTAATGTGCATGATGTTGAGGAATATTATCATATTCGGCACTGCCAAATATAGCACTCTTACTTTGTAGCCATTGTTTGTATTAAATTTTATCCGTTTAGGTCTGCACTAGTTGGTAATACTGAGCCTACGGGATACTTGAGGCCATGCGTAACTTTTCTACACAGTCGTGCGATTATATCAAATGATAATCTAATGGGTTTCTATCCTACATGAGAAAATCGCCACAAAATGTGTGATTCGATGCTATACTGTCTAACTTGCATTCATTCCAAATGCAACTCTAATCGCACAGAAGCTACTACTTTATGAAAATTTCCAAAAGATTATCAAATCAAACACAATTGAAAAAAAATCTATCACTTATGTGAACTTTTTGCCCACACTATCACACATTTGAAACACACATGCAATGATAAATCTGAAAGTCATGGCCTTTAGTTATGTACTAGTTTAAATTGATCAGACGATCATCAGATGCTCCTTTCAAAATGTACACATTTCATAAATTCTTTCTCTTCTCTCATAATTCCCAGTTGTCAAACTTAATGTTAACGAAAATTTTGACGAAGTGCATTCGTCTTACATATCGTCGCAAGAATTAAAGAATGCTGTAACTGCCAAAAATTGCAAATACGTTTTTTTGCATCACTTTTATTAGAAAAAAAACCGCGTCGATTGGTCTCGATCCCATATTTTTATGATGAAAAAAAATTCACTTACGCCGTCTGCGTTTTGAAAAATACCAGTGTCTTCTTTGTCGTAAGCCTTACAAAAGCTAGTATTTTTTTAAAATTGTTGCATACGAAACTTTTGCGTTAGCAAAATTTTTCAAACTAACGCTTACTCCCTTCTTTGCGTATGTGATTCATTATAAAGTATTTTTGTTTCCATAAAAAAATAATTGTAGTTACAGCATTTTATAGGTCTGTGGAAAAAAACCATTTGTTGTTAGTCGCAGAATCTCCGGGAATAATAGACTTGAGAAGAAATGTTTACAGCCAATACATAAAGCGAGAAAAAATAAAAATTTGTTTTAAAATTATTTTCCTAATTTGTATAGTTTTTGTGATATGTTTTTGGTGAACCTTTTATGTTGTGTCAGTTACAGTATTCTTTAATTCTTGCGACGATATGTAGTTACACCATGGTTCGTCCAAAAATGTTTAAACCATTAAAAAATTTATGACAATACGAAATGTTGGCACACCTTGTGAATTAATCAGTTTTAAAAAAAAACTTTTATTTAATAATATTTTTTCAAGTACTTGAAATCAATTTGCGATTGATTATTTTAAATAATGAACAGCATTTAAATTTAATTTTGCCATGTGTTTCTAATAAGCTTTTGTTATAGATGGAAGTTAATGATACGAAGGGGTTTCATATATGGCGATTTTTCGTTAAAATTAGCGATTATAAAAATGTTCATGTTAAATTTGTAATTTAGCGGTTTTTAGTTATAACTTTCAATAGCTTGAGAATTAATTTTTGATTTAACGGGTATGTTAACATACAGAATTGCCGCACACGAAATAAGACAAATTCTACAGACTCCACTTCACACAGACAAATGCATCGTTTGGTGCGGTTTACAAGCTGGTGGTATCATCGGGATGGAGTTCGAATTATGGTCAATAAAGATCGTTACCACACCATAATCAATTATTTCTTGTTTTAAAAATTAATGACATTATTCAGGGTGAGATGTGGTACGTGCCATACGGTGATGGCAACCACTGATTTATCAAACTCAGAATTTGGCGATAAGTAGATTTTGAGAAATAGACCTGTCCACTGGCCACCATATTCGTTCGATTTAATACCTCTCTATGATTTCCTATGAGGCCACGTGAGGTCAGTGCTATTAATCTTGACAAACCACAACAAGTGACGCCTTGGAGGTCATTATTATCGATGTTTTTCGTGACAAAATTGGGGCGCACGAAAAGCTTTTAAATCGTACAGTTTCCACTAAAATAATTTGATACCTCTACAACAAAAATTATTTATATACTTGAAATCGATTATTAAAAAAAGTAACCACATAACTAAAAACAATACACTTTCAACACATAACAGAAAAATAAGACAAGCAAAAGTAACAGTGAATGCATGAGTTCAATCTACTATGAAGTGGTTCTATTTAGATGAAACATGCTTGATTTTACCATTAACGTATCATCGGAGAGCATGTGTTTATAAAGTGTGATTTTTTAGTTATCATCTTTTTTGTTCAAACAGCTGACGCACGTTTCGTGGATTGTTTCGCTGTCAAACATCTTCAGTTTGGTCTATAATTTAAGATGATTACAAACGAACAACGCTTGCAAATTATTGAATTTTATTATCAAAATGCGTGTTCTGTTAAGAAAGTTCATCGCGCGCTTCTTATCGAAAAATTGTGTTCAGCGAAGAAGCTCTTTTTTGGCTCAATGGGTACGTTAATAAGCAGAATTGTCGATTTTGCATCCAGAAAAAGTCAAAGTTTGGTGCGATTTATGGGCTGATGGTATCATTGGACCGTACTTCTTCAAAGATGATGCGAATCGTAACGTAACTGTGAATGGTGAGCGCTACCGTGAGATAATATCCAACTTTTTTTTTGCCCAAAATGCAAGAGCTTGACTTGCAAGAAGACGGTGCCACATGCCACACAGCACGCTTATCAATGGACTTATTGAGAGGCGAGTTCGGTGAACATTTTATTTCACGTTCGGGACCGGTCAATCGGCCGCCTAGATCGTGCGATTTAACGCCTTTAGACTATTTTTTTGGGACTATGTTAAAGCTGATGTCTATAAACACACGACCCTTTCAATTGACGCATTAAAAGACAACATTGAAGCATTTATTCATGAGATACCGGCCGAAATGTTGGAAAGAGTATGCCGAAATTGCACTAAGCCGATGGACCATTTTGCACATTTGCATGAAATAATCTTCAAACATTAAATTTTAAGGACCGTACTATCGATTCAAATAAAGATTTCATAAATTTTTCTGAATTTTATGTGTTTTTTTTTTAACTTTCCTATAGCTCTTAAAAAATCACGCTTTATTAATATATTAATAAAATTTACTTCATTATAATAAGTGCATTAGAACGCGTTCATGGTAAATGAAACGAAACCCATGTATCATGAGTTAATAATGTTTGTTTACATGCATTTTTTAAGATATTTTGCATGCAGTTTCATTAATTTTTAAGCACATTATTAATGGCCAACTATTTTTGGATTTTGAAAAGACATTGTTTATTCCTCCTCTGGCTCTTACGAACTAGAAGTCATCATGCAAAATTTTTTTGCTGGGATACTACATGTATCAGAGTGATAATCGATTGAATTGAATTAAATAGGACATAGATTCTAGTTAATTTAGAGACACACGCATTATTTACATATACGCAAATCAATTAGTGGTTTTTATAATTTGGACGCATTTAGTTCTATATCAGACATTAATAATTTAAATTAGTACTGAACAATATTAATAAATATAAAATTCAAATATAAAGAAGTTTGGAAAAAAGGTCTAACGTCAGAAATTGTAGTTTTTGCCTAATAACAAACAAAATATGGATTTTTCTGAATTAATGAATAAAAACGATGAACAGCAATTGTGCTAGACTTAACAAAACAAAAGGGAGAAAAATTAAAAAATAAATAAAAAATCAAACTGAGATATTTTGACTCAAGACGTTTTTGTCTAACGTCAAAGATTTGTAAAGCCTAAAAAATAAGTAAAGATTTCTATTTTCATTGTAAACATTTTGTTTTATTTGTATTTATTTTAACTGTTACAAAAGTACTGAGCTGTTCCAATGTTACCACAAGACCTAAACCATAAATTATTTATAATTAAAACGCAATTCAAATGTGTGTAGTTTCAATTCTAACCAAAAGCAATATTTTCAAACTACGTAAAATAATTTTCAAAGTTTTTTTGACCGATTGTGAACTTAAATCCATCCATGTACAATAATAATATTTTTTTGTGGAAATGTGAACGATGTGTAATATTAAAAATCAATTAAAATTTAAAATAAATTTAATGTCATTTAATATTAATCAAATGTGATCGTTAATCGCACAATGTATCCATGTTATCTAATATGTATTAAAATTTAATTTTCTATTTATTAGAAAACATTATTTACAACTTAAGGTTTGTACCCGGTATAATCCGGGTCAAGGAAATTTTCAATTATTATTTTTTTTTTATAATTTACTATTACTAATTGATGCATAATAGTATGTATATTTAAACACTGATTTGTGTTAGAAAAAAATTAGAGCAACGGTATTTGGTATTTTTCGTCATGAGTTACACACGCAAAGAAAAAATATGGTTGTGGCAACCACAATCGAAGAGCAACATACTTTGATTAAATTGTATGATTATGGTTAAAACATATAATGGTTACCAGTTATCATTATTATGTTTAATTAAAGTATCACTCAATAATCATATAAATGGTTACCAGTTATCATTATTATGTTTAATTAAAGTATCATTCAATAATCATATATATGATTACAATTAAAATCGACAATCTTTGCTTTTTACGGCAAATTATTGTCTTTTGCTGTAACATACACATATGATTGTACTTACCAATTTAATTGCAATTTTTATACCAATATTTTTTTACATTTTCTAGTTTATTTTAAAATTTTTTTTTAGATTTTTCAAAGTTTTTGTTCCTTTTTTTGGCATCTCAAACTTTTAAAAAAATAAAAATTTATTCAGCAAAAAGAAAAACACCTGAAATCAAATTATTATTAAAAATAAATCATAGCTTGATTAATTTGTAATCATACTGTTGTCTCACCTATTATTTAATGATTATTTGTAATTTTTAATGCTTTCGAGTATAATATTATTTTAGCCAAATTATTTTTTTCAAATCATACTATTTTTATACCCGCCACCAAAAAAATGGTGGGGGTATATTCATTTTGTCATTCCGTTTGTAACACATCGAAATATCCATTTTAGACCCCATAAAGTATATATATTCTGAATCAGGGTTTGATTTGATGACGATCTAGCTATGTCCGTCCGTCTGTCCGTCTGTTGAAAGCACGATAGAGGTCGCACCGAAATAGCTGGGGGGCTCAAATTTTGCCAGAATCTTTCCTATAGGCAAGGTTTATTTGGAATTGTAAATGGGCTAATTCGGAATTCGGTCGAAAAAACCGTGTCCTTCGAACATCGAATAAAATGGAATTGTGTCCAAACGCATTAACGTAGACTCATATATATTTCCTGAGTAAAAAAAAAATTTTTCCCCGAAAATTGTCTAAATCTTTTCATTAGGAGAGGAGTTATCGATCAAAATGTACGAAAGTTTATACCGCACAGTGTATTTTTCGGTATATATAAAAACGAAAACGTCATAAAAGCAACAAAATTGGATGTACGACTCTGAAATTTTGCACACTTTGCTTTTTGGTTAAACGCTTTCTTGTAACGGAAAATCAATGTGCCACGCCCACTTTTTTGCCCACCTCCCATATAACGTTTTACCTAAAATTCACATAATTTCTCTATTAATAAAGATTTTGGAATAATAAAAGGCTATATTGAAACACCTAAGTTGTGTTCATTCGCAAAAATAACTTTGACACGTCTACTATAACGCCCACTTTTCACGTTATCTACCGTTAATGAAATTTAGAAGCTCATAACACCGCCAAAATTAGAGATATGATGATAAAATTTGCTACGTATATCCCCCTAGGCAATGTCATTACTTTGCCAAAAATTAAGGTGCCACGCCCACTTTTACGCCCACCTCCCATATAACGTTTTACCTACAATTCATATAATTTCTCTGTTAATAAAGATTTTGGAATAATAAAGGACTATATTGAAAGATCTAAGTTGTATTTATTAGAAGAAACTTTATTGGCACGCCTACTTTAACGCCCACTTTAATTGAAAGACTACACTTACAAAAGCATTTTAGTAGCATATCGAAGTTATAAAGGGTGGTTAAATTTTAAGGACCGATGTTGAATTTAAATAAAACACAAATTATTTAGGATATTATAATTATTTCTTTTTGTAATGATAATATTTGTACGGTTAAATTATGTATTTAACAAAATATCGGCCAAATGTCCCCCCCCCCATCCTTGGCGCCACTCCTCTATCTGATGGTCCATATTTTCAATGACACTGTTGATGCTCAATTGTTGGGCACGATGATGAGTCGAGGTTGCTTGCTCTTTTGCCACGTTATCGTGAAAAACAGCAATGTTTCCCATTCAACGAACTAAGATGGTATTCACAGATGTTTTCACATTTCATACAGACCTGCTTTGCAGACATTTAAATATTTTTTACAATTCTCACAATTCAAATTGAGTTAGTCTGAGATTGAGAAATGTCAAATGAAATACAAGAAAAAAATTGAAGTTTAGATGTGGTTCACCTTAAACATGGACCCTTCAAATTTAACCACCTTCTACAAAGAAAGTGATACATATTTTATTATAAAGAGATTATTCCATAGCGATTAACAAAATAATAAATATTGTGCTTTAAATGTACACAAAATTGGTGGTGGGTATAAAAGAGTCGGCACAGCCGAATATAGTGCTCTTACTTGTTAAATGATAACCATTTTGAAATTTTTACGAAAAGTTATCATTAAATGATACAATTCAAACAAATGCTTGATTTCCGTGACAAAATATATGATGAAATGAAACAAAAATAACTATAACTTGTTTTCGACAACCAAATATCGTTATAGAAACTATAATATGACCGTCGTGATCATGTCGTAACCATGTTTTTTCTCTGCGTGTGGATACACTTTTTTCTCACACTTCGAGAAACGGTGTGATATTTTGTTTCATGTCTTTTCGATGCGAGAAATGCTCATTTAAGTTACAGAACATGGGTACCTAGTTGCACAGTTAAGGGTATCAAGAGTAAAGTAAATTGATCTCTAATGTAAATTAGAAAAAAAAAATAACCTGTATTGGTTCTCAGGAAGTTTCGGAATTGCTAATTTTAATTTTGAATTAAAAAATTTTTGTTGAAAAGGACCAGGTACTTTGGACCATATGTAAGGGCTAATATATAACACAAAAATTAGCATTAACGCTACATAAAAGTAAATATTTCGCCAATTGTTTTTTATTTAATATTTTTTTACAAAGTTACTTTAACTAATTTTTACAAATCCACATACTCTTTGTCTTGCATGTACCACGATTGAGTACTACTTTAAATCATTTTCTGCAAATTTAAATAATATAAAATAGATGTTATATTTGTTGATATTTAAAGTAAATTTAGCTGAATAAACTATTAATCGTTCTTCCTCTCTGTTCGATTTGGCACGCCTACTAGCAATATCAGAACAATATGTTATTTATATTTCTATCCACAAAGAAATCCAGCAACCCGCTATCCTACCTATAGATCACAACTAAACATACATATCAACAAACTAACGCTATTTAATATTGAATAGTATTTATATATTATATGGAGTATGCAGACAATAGGTGTGTTCATTTACTTTCCCAGTAAATATTAGCAACGAGAGAGAAAAAGGGAATTGAGCAGAATTACTCCCAAAAATTTTTAAAAGTAAATAAACACTTCACTAGCCAAAACTTGTCAGCAAGAGCAGTGTTATAATATATAGGTGTATGTGAGTTCTTAACTACTGCTCTTGAATTTGGGAAAATAAGTTGCCAATTTTCAAACAACTCAAATTATTAATAATGAAAATATAAAAAATTGTTGAAGGATATAAAAAAATAGTGGCAAAACTAGTTTGCCATAAAATTTCTTTCTTTCTATTGACATTTTTTTAAAGACTTAAGGTGCCCCGGTGGACTAGGGCTGCCCCGGTGAACTAGTCAGTAGTGTGCTGGTCTGCTAGTTTGGAGGTTACGGGTTCAATTCCCGCCAGAGACTCTGGTGTTGTCTGCTCTCTTCTCTCTTTTCTATTCTATTCTTACTTTTGTATTCAGGTATCATAATGGGATCAATAAAATGGACCCAAGTGAGCTGCACAACAGCTGCCTTTTCTACCTAACCTAACCTAAGGTATCCCTACATTTGCAATAATATTGTTCTTAAATTCATATTTATTTATATATTTTGGTTTTTAATACATGTAGCAATATAGCCAATACAATTTATATTGCAACTATTTTCACTAAACTACGAGAACGTTCTTTAAACACTTAGAAACATTTATAAAACGAGCAGTTTCTAAAAAATACCTTCGATCATCAGTATCAATTATAATCCAAAATTAAATACATGAAAGGTCTGTGATTAAAAGTGACAGTCTAAAGCAACGCCAAGTTCTCGTCAGCAAAGTCCACAAAAGAGCTACTAAATTATCTAGTCGTAGGTAGGTAGGTAAGGCTGGTGCAAAGTTACCCTCACACCTTAATAAAGAAATGAAGAGAAGAATAGAAATAGTTGGAATAGAAGAGAAAGAGAAGCAGACCAGTCCAGAGTCTTTAGCGGGAATCGAACCCGCAACCCCCAAACAAGCAGACCAGCACACTTCGGACTAGTCTACCGGGGCACCCTACAAATGGATTAACTGCCGTACATTAAAATATTTTTTATGAACATGGTTAGTCATTATTCAAAAATGCTAGGTTAATTTGATGTTACTGTAATTTTTTTTAGGTAAATATGTCCACATATCCCTGTAAAAAAACATTATTTGAAAGTTTTCCTAAACTATGATATTAAACTTTATTAATCTTTTATTATTTTAAAATAAATAACTCAATTTATTGGAAAGTACCGGGTATTCAGGCATTTATTCTAAAAGTATAAGCTATCCTGTAAAAGGAAATTTCGTAATCAAAATCGAACAATAATACGTACACACATATCGTTGGTCACAAGTAGGAAGACTTTAACTCAAATAATTGTAATTTTACAGAAGAAGTTACAAACGTAGCGAAACTGTATTATGATACTATAGTTAGCTTTTTAAACTGTTATTTTTGGTACCATTGCTTTAAATTTTTGTGTCGAGGTGTATTTGTGTGAAACGTATTGAAATCACAGAAAAACTCAATTTCGTAAAATGTACGAGATAAGGCCTTTAAACTTGTGACCATCGATATGTATGTATTTTAATCATAAAACCTTTCAAATTACAAAATTATAATTGCTTTTCGTAATAATACTTTTTATCGTAAAAAAAATTACATTTCTGAAGTTTGTTCAAAACTTTCTCGTTTTTAACTTCTTATAGAAAATTTGTTTTGTAAATCTAAACACAAAACAGCTGATTAAAAAAATTCTTGCAGGTATAAATTTGACTAGCCAAGATTTGCCCAAATTGTTTTTGTCTGAATTTGAATTATTACTCTCTTTTGACGCTCTTTATTTGCAGATTTGTTGACTTAATGTACACTTTCTTGTAACAATAAATTAATAATTATTAATTTCAATTTAGATTTTTCTTTATCTGAATATAATTTTAAGTTATGTTTAGAAAATAAAGATTTATTAACAATACTGAAAAATGTATTATTATATTGCTAGCCTGTAAGGATTTTCCATTGTTGCTGAACAACTAAATAAATTTATAACAATTTTAGTAGATGAACAAACCTAACATTCGTTAGAAAATTTTTTTGAAATTTATCTGCTTATGAAATCTGTAACAACATTAATAAATATTCATGATGACGATACACATTTATTTATTGTTTAGGTTGTAGGTGATGGATGTGCAAATAAAAAACGGAAAACATTTCGTTTTTATTTTGCATAAATAATGTCTAATAAGCTGGAGTCTAAAATTTTTTACATTTTAATAATTGGAATATGGACTTTAGTTGAGTGTGGTTACATGGAAGATAACTATCCGAGCAGTGTAATAGAGGATGCCACTTTGGATACGGTGAGTAGGTTTTTTCTAGTCTAATTTTATAATTTTATTTTTTATTTGTTTAAGGCCCAGCTGATACGGAAATATAAGTACCCTGTGGAAACACATTACGTAACGACAAAAGACAAATACATATTAAGAGTACATCGAATACCTAAGCCAGAGGCTCCTCCAGTATTTTTAATGCACGGTATAGAAGACAGTTCATCTACGTGGATTTTTATGGGTCCACATGCAGCACCAGGTAAAAACTATAATTTCTCCGGCAAAAATTACGACTCTTGTAAATGCTTTATACCACCACGACTCTGTAATACAAAATTTCGGATTTTCCATAACATCTTTTGAAATTTGTGACTGTAGCTCTTGAATTTCTGCAAAAATATTTGCCTCGACTTCAAGGCTTGTCTCGGGTTTGTAACAAAAAAAATAGTAAGAGCTGGTCAATTAAGTTTAAAGTTTCTGAAAATTATTTGTTTACATTGTGTCTTGGTCTATGTAGGAATTGCAGAAAGCTTTTTCATTCTGCTGAAACCATATCTCAGGGCTGTTTTCAAGAGAAAAACGTAAATGCTGTTCTATCTATCATAGACTGATACCGCTTTTCATTTAAGGTTACAGCACTTCTATCTTTATTTTCGGAGAAGTAAGGTTCAATGAAACGTAGGAGAAACAAATCCCTTCAAATTAAAGTGAGCTTCATTACTCATAATAAGAATTTCAATAAAGTAGAAAGTAGATTTCATTTCTGGCCAACTGTTGAAAATTAACTGCAAAATTTAGACGTGGCCGATGAACTGCGGGCTTTAATTCTTGCATCGATTACACCTTTTACAGAAATAACAGTAAATCTTTTTTTTAAATGCACCTTAGTGATGTACGAGCCATTCCTAGCTGAGCAGAACGCCTTCTGGTAGACGTTTCTGGTGTTTCATTAACACTTTGCTGTACACGTTTAATATTTGGCGCAGTGCGAATTAAACGTTGTCTACCGGTTCAATACAAGTCTCTTACGTCGACATGTTGATGGTGACGTTGCACTTTGCAATGAATCATAGTTTAGGGAACGAAATTCTGACGTTAAAATGTCAACGACATTATCTTTGCGTTAAAATAATTAATCGCTAGTATAAATAATAATAATAATAATAATAATAATAATAATAATATATTCTGGTTCTTTATTCAGTTGTGGAGCGTTCCATTATTTATTTACTAGAAGTTATTCATATAATTTGAAAAAGCTAATACATTTGTTTTAATGTGACACTACATTGCATTACCTCTATCAAGATCAAAATGTCTTATTACACCCTTTACCTGTGATTCCTCATAGAACTTAATTAATTTTCTTAAAACTAACAGAGATATGAACAGCTTCACAAGCAGAATATATGGTAAACTGTGAAAGTATGTAAAATTCAAGATGGAGTCTAAAACAAAATGGCGGATAATTTAATGCTTAACTTCATTAATATTTATGTGTATTAAATGAAAGTACTTGACGAGTAGAATGCAGTAAATAATGTTAATGTATGAAATCCAAGATGATGTCTAAAAGAAAATGGCGGATAATGTTCTACTTTACCAACATGGATATCAAATAAAAGGACTTAGCTTGACAAATCCAGCTAACTATGTAAGAAACTATGAAATTTAGGATACGCTAGGATGAGGTCAATAAATCTATGCACATGGTGCTGAAGTGTACTATTATCAAATTCGGCACGACCGAATATATTACTCTTACTTGTTTTGGTCGTGTTAATTTTATTTAAGACTCGATTATATGACCGTATCGAAACGTTAGCTAAATGGAACTCAATAGAAAGAGCAAGAAAATCTTGGACGAGAATAGCTAAGTGACGCCTATGGGTTTTGAGATTTATATTTAAATATTTCTAAGAGTATTCAAGCAAATTTGTTTATATCAACTTACACAAGTTTTGGAAAAATTATAAAATTTTTTAAACATTTTTGCAAAAACCAAAGTAAATTCTATCTCGGGGTTTGAAGGTTGTAAATTTAAATTTTTTGTTATAAAATCTGTCGAGTAAAGAATGTTTTATTATTAGTTTTAAAATTAAATCTACTTCGATTTCGACGATTTTCTGACCTTTTTCATATCTTTCTGTTTAAATTATACTGAGAGAAATTTAAAGATAACTACATTATGGTATGATCAACTGACTTATCATCTTTTAGGCTATTTCTTGTGGGATAGTGGCTATGACGTTTGGTTGGGTAATGCTAGAGGCAATTTTTACTCACGCAATCATACAACCCTAGATCCTGACATAGATCGAGAATATTGGAAATTCACTTGGCATGAGATTGGTTTTTATGATTTACCCGCCATGATTGATTATGTTTTGGCACAAACTGGCTACAATAAAACTGGCTACTTTGGCCATTCACAGGGTACCACTATATTTTGGGTTCTATGCTCCACTCGTCCCGAGTACAATGAGAAAATAACAATGATGCATGCCTTGGCTCCGGTGGCATTTATGAAGCATGTAAAATCACCTCTTTTGGAAATGACTAAAAACTTTGCTAAGGCCTCTAAGGAACATCTAACAGATTTGCTGCCTCGCAACAATATGTTTTTTAAAATGTGTTTTTCTTGTAAATTAGCCGAAGACACATGCATTGATATATTGTTTAAATTAATGGGTAAAGATATTAAACAAACGAATATGGTAAGTTTAAAGAGAAATGATTTGATATTGAGCAAGTATTTGTGTTTTTTTTTTTTACAGACCATGTTGCCGGCTATTTTTGGTCATGTTCCTTCCGGCTGCAATATTAAACAGTTTGATCATTACTTCCAACTGGTGGATAGCGATCGTTTTTGTGAATATGACTTTGGTCCACAGGAAAATATAAAACACTATGGCGTCCCAAAGCCGCCAGAATATCCATTGGATAAAATCACAGTCCCTGTGGGACTATATTATGCACACAATGACTATCTATCCAGTGTAGTTGATGTAAGAAGATTGGCTAGAATGTTGCCAAATATTGTGGAAAATACTCTTTATCCCTATAAAAAATGGAATCATGTGTCAATGTTGTGGGGCATAGATGCTAGAGAATTGGCTCATAAGCGTATGTTGCAGGTGATGAAAAATTATCCATATGCATAAGGAAAGATATAGTAGAAGTTTAATGATTGTTGCTAAAATTTCAACTTCTGCTCATAATCGTTAATTTATCAAATACACACACTTTGCTAGCGGACAGTTCATTTATTGAAAAACAGAATAAGGGCGTAACGAAATTTTTTAACACAAATTAAAATCTTATATGTATGTATATGTACATATGTACATGTATTGCAAAATTCAATAGCGAGTTCGAATTTGTTCCATTTACTCAGCGTATTTTTTTCAGCTTTTATTTTAAGAAACTAATTTTCTACACAATGTTAATGTACGATTTAATATCTTCACCTCTAGAATATTTAGTTGAAGGTCACACACGACGAATTTAATTGCCAAACTTTTTCAATATTTTCTGTTGAACTTGCTTTTATGTTCACACGGCAATTTCTTTAGCGATTTTTCTGTTTTTTTAGCTTTTATTTTCTCATAAAACAATATAATTAATTTTAATTAACGTTTTTTATTAAAATGTTTTCACTAAAATATTTTTTTATGTTTTTTTTATTTTTAAATATTTTAAACGTTTAATTGGTGGCGTTTTTAATTCAAATTTTAAATTACTTACACACCAAGAAGCGAAACACCGAATAAAAAAAGAAATGTAAAATATTCAACAAAAAAAAATTTTCTTTAAATAGCCGAATACCGGCGATTATTTTCCCCTTTTTTTTCTCCTCAACTAAAACGGTAAAAACATCTAAAAACTCAAGAGTTGTCCAAATATAATCGTCGCACAGAGGAGTATTTGACCTGAAAAGCTGGCCGAAAAGGGAAAACTGAATTTTAAGAAATCTTAAAAACTAACTACACAGCTCGACAGACAACAATATTTTACATTATATTGTAAATTTTTAACACTTTTAGTTGCGATTTGTAGCTCTGAGACCCTGCTAAATTCAGGAAACTGAAGAAAATTATATGAGATTTAAATGTTATTTTCGGTTTCTGGATGTTTTTATGATATATTTTTACGGCTAAACGAATAAAGGTTTGACAATGATTTTTTTTTGCGCACTGTACTTTTGTTGTGCAGTGTAATTTTTTAAAAATCTGCCACTAGATGTCTTATGTCATACTACACCTAAAACTTTTAAAAAACTAGAACTTTTAATTCAAAAAACACGTTTAATAATTTTGTCCAGCTTTTCAGGCCAAATACTCCTCTGTGCGTCGTGTGTGACCATAGACTTACTGGGCGATGTTAATAAAAACGTTTTAGAAATTGCGTCCGTGAAAAGTGCGACAATAAAACAAGTAAGAGCGCTATATTCGTCCGTGCCGAATCTGATATACCCTTCACAACGTCTAGACATGCAATACCAGTAGCTTGTATCACCATTTATCCCAAATGAAATACGTACATATATATAAAAAACATACATATATAAAAACATCCCATTGTAAAATTATAAATTTACGTATGTATGTTAAAAAAAAAAATATAAAAAAAAAATAAAAAAAAATTTAAAAAAAAATTTTTTTTTTAAAAAATTAAAATATATATAAAAAAAAAAAAAAAAAAAAAAATAAAAAAAAAATTAAAAAAAAAATAATAAAAATATAAATAATATATTAAATAAAAAAAATAAAAAAAAAAATTAAAAAAAACATAAAAAAAAATAAAAAAAATTTTTTTGGCTCAGCTGGGATTCGATGCCACGTTTTCTCTAACCAGTATACACGTTTGTATGTATGTATGTTGTTGTTGTAATGTTGTTTTTGTGAAAAAAAAATCGAGGTGGTCGTGAGTTTTTGCTCATATCTCAGTTGTTTATGTACCGATGTTTCTGATTTTCAATACGGATCTACTCCCGAATATTTCTGATATTTTAATACCTCACCCGTGTCCAAGCGATATCGGGGGGCTTCAAAAAGTTGATTTAAACATACACACGGACAGATGGACAGATTGACAGACTGACAGAGCTTAATCGACTCGAGAAACTTTCAGAAAATATATACTTTATGGGGTCGGAAATGAAAATTGTAAAAATTTCACACGGAATGACAAACCTATATATACCCTTTTTCACTGTGTGAAGGGTATAAAAAGGATGATGCTTATGCGAATTCAACATGTCACAAAATTATGTATGTATTTCCTTCGGCCCCCTCTGTTGTTGTTGTTTTATTTGTACCAAGGCAATTGTCAGCGTTATCAACTTAGGAATTTCAAAAAGCACCAAAACCCAGAAAAATACGCGTAATTTTCATAAAAATTCACTGAGTTTAAAATTAATTACTTTGATTTTATTTATTTCGTAAAATTATAAATTTACGTATAAAATTATAATAAGTTTACATCGCTACTATTTGAAGCAAAAGGGACAGATGCATTTCAGAATAAGTTTATTTTAACTAACACGTTCTTAAACAGTTTAACATCTTTAACTTTACAGTTAATAATACAATAACTAGTTTACAGAAAAATTTACAGCTTTTAGACTCTAGTTGTCTTCTGGAATACCCTATTTTACAACCGGCAATGAAACTGAAGTTCAAATGCTAACGATAATCGATAGTCTATAGATATTCTATTATTAATATCATATGGCCAAATGTCAAAATTTTTATAAAAGTAAACCTTATCTTTTTGGTTTAGTTTTTTTTCAATGCATCTTTATACAAACTGAAAAGTACGTTTAATATTGAAATGTAATTTTTTTTTTAATAACTAGGTTCGACCAACTTGAACCATTCATTACTTGCATAATAAAATCTCGTGAAAATAGAATTTTATTAAAAGTAGGTCCTTTATGTCTTATAAACAGTTCAGGATATCGAGTAACGAGTATAGGAATTATATTACAATAAATATTGTAAAATATATAATCGCCTCATAACAATTTTTTTTGACAGTTGCTTTTTTACAACATTAATAACAGAAACATTGTGTACCATCAATCCTTATCATATTCTAATTAACTGTTGAAATATATTTTAGACTTTCAACTTGATATCATATTACAATGAGTAAATACTCTTTGTTTTGTAACAAAAATTACTCTTACGAAAATTAATTAATTAAAAAAAATAATTTGAAATTTAGTATTTGGTGTCTCCAAGGAAAAAACAAAAGCACTAAAAACAAAACGCACCAAGCACTCCGCGTCAAAACTTTCAAATGGCACCAAAAACAGTGCTAAAATCACCGAGTTGGCAATTAAAGCAAAGCCGCAAATAACGTTGTACAAGACAAATTTTGCAAAACCTGTTTTTTGCAGATTACCGTTAAAACTAGAGTAACTACGGGTATTGTGGAATATGCGTTTAATGTGGACCAGTGTCTTTTTTCAGAAACTATTAAAGATATGGTAACACTGCATTGAAGTACGTTGTGCCGTTCATTTGAAACGAAAATTGCACATGCGCTTTCGTAAGTAATTGATATGTGGACTTTTCAGTCTAGTGTTGAAAGTTAATGCGCGTGGTCAACTTTTTTTCGGCTTAAGTCAAAATAAATAAATTTTTGATACAGTTACATAGTATATTTTAATGTGTGGTTGTTTTATACAGTTAGAGTGAACACTAGTTTTGAATATATTTGGTAAGTATTTAAATATATTTAGAAATAATAGGTAAACAAAATTTTTTACCATTGAAACCAAAGTTCGTCTAATGTGGACCGCCCAAAGTATATTTATTTATTTATTTATTTAATTTATTGTCTATAGATAATAATCCTTACAGACTAAAGTATGTAAAATAACAAAACAAAATTAAGGTTATATATAAAATAAATATTCAATAATAATTCAACGATTTAAATATAAAATGATATTTCTTTTAACAATTTCTTTACTTTCATTAAGGCCAATAAGGTGATAATAATTATTAAAGTTTTCACATATACGACGAAGAGGATCATTATTAGCATAGTTGGTTCTATAGTATTTTAAGTTAATAAATCTGAAATTTCGAGTTGGTCTGGTTGGAACATTAAAAGATATTTTACTTAGCAGGAATTCTGAGTCGATATCGCCTTGAATTAGGCCCAGCACAAAAGAAAAACTCAGCATTGAACGACGACTTTTTAAAGTTGGTAATTTTATAAGACAGAGTCTGCTTTCGTATGAAGGTAGTAAAAACGAATTCCATCCAAGGCCACGAAGACAAAATATTAAAAACTTCTTTTGTACAGACTCGATACTATCAATATGAATATTATAGCAAGGATCCCAAATAATCGATCCATATTCAAGAATAGGTCGAACTAACGATGAATATAATTGTTTCGTAATATAAGGATCTAGAAATTCCTTGCACCACCTCTTCAAAAATCCAAGTACACCATTTGCTTTGTTAACAATTAAAGAAATATGGTCACGAAAATTTAATTGGTGATCAAGTAAAATACCAAGATCAAGAAAATTCAGAACTTTATCAAGTTTACACTCATTTATGCAATAAAATAAATCCAATTTCTTAATTCTGAAAAAGGACATATGCTTACATTTTTTTATATTCAGCTCCATTAAGTTGATTTCACACCAATTTACAAATTTGCCAATATCAGATTGAAGGAAAAGTTGATCTTCGGGATTATTAGAAGAACGAAAAATTTTGACATCATCGGCATACATCAAAACTTTAGAGTGCTGAATAACTGAAGGTAGATCGTTTATGAATAAGGTAAATAAAATAGGACCAAGGTGGCTACCTTGCGGAACACCAGAAGGAACTTTGATAGCATTAGACGTAGCACTTCCATACTTAACTTGTTGAGTTCTTAAAGACAAGTATGATCTTAACCATTTTATTGTCATATCCGTAAATCCCATTAATGACAATTTGTTAAGCAAGAGATCATGGTTTACCTTATCAAAAGCTTTACTAAAATCTGTGTAGATAGCATCAGTTTGCATATTATTTATAAAACCGTCATTTATTGTAGTAGTTAGCTCCAAAATATTAGTCGTTGTAGAGCGATGTTTACAAAAGCCATGTTGGGACGGTGACAAAATCGAAGAAATTTGATAGTATAAATTATCAGTTAAAATTTTTTCAAAAAGTTTGGGAATATCACTCAGCTTAGCAATGCCACGATAGTTTGATATCTCAATTTTGCTTCCATTTTTAAACAACGGAATTATATACGATAATTTCCAAATCAATGGTACGTATCCTAATTTAATGGATTTGTTAAAGATAGCAGTAAGCGGGTAACATAAATTTTCTGCACAATTTTTTAGAACGCAATTTGGTATTTCATCTGGACCAGCATTAAACGAATTATTTAGTGATAATAAATTTGAAAGAGTGGTTTTATAAGTAATAAAAGAGAATTGTACACCAGATGATTGAGGTATATTAAATGGGTAAGATGTTATGTTATTATATACTTTTTTAGAGTAGGTAGTTGAAAAAAAATCAGCAAACAAATTGGAAATAGAAACGTCATCATCAGCGTCATTTGATCCATATTTATAGTATTTAGGATTAACGGACGATCGCCGTTTAGAGTTCACAAATTTATAAAACGATTTAGGATTTGATCTCATTTTCGACTTCATACGGATTATATAGTTGTCGTATGCAGATTTATTTGCCAAATTGTAGTAAGAACGAGCAATACAGTATTTGGTATATTCTACAGATGATCCGGTCCTTTTATATTTCTTATATAACTTGTTTTTCCTGTTTTTAATAGTTCGGAGATATTTATTATTCCAGGGTGGCCCAATATTGTTGTTTCTAATTGTAATTTTTGGGACAGTTTCAGAAATGCAGCGGCGTAATGTCGAATAGAAGAGAGAAACAACATCATCTAAGTTTTCGATAGAGATTATACTATCCCAGTTAACGTTTGATAGCAAAGAGTTAAGCATCTGATAGTTTGCACGAGAAAAGCAAAAAACTTTATGGGGTTTAATTTTGTTAGGAAGTAAAACAGGTAAGCTTAATAAATTAAATATTTCCTATTTTAATGTAGGATGATAACGATCTTCAGGGTAAGTAACGGGAAGTGTTTTATGTAAAAATATATCCATCGGCTGGTTGACAAATGCAAGATCAAGAAGTTTTCCATTAATATTGTTTTCATAGTTAATTTGAAAAAGTCCATAGCTTGTGAGTGAGTGAATAAATTCATTTGAAACTGTAGGAATTAGATAGTTTATTTCTGAAGATTTATTCCACGATATGTTAGGTAGATTAAAATCTCCCAAAACAATAAATAAATCAGATGGAATAGATTGTTGCAAAACAAATTCAATGGCAAAGATGTGATTATTGTATATATCCAGAGAAGAGTTTGGAGGAATGTATGAGCATGTAATATATAAATTTGTATTTCTCAGTCGAATATTTACAGCGACAAATTCGATGTCATCGTTAAGTATAACATTGATTTCTTCACAACGAAAATTGTTATGTGCGGCAATAAGCACACCTCCACCCAACTTATGTGATCGATCATGTCTGAATATTTGGTATTTTGAAGATAATATTTCGTTGTTATTAATACATTTCTTATCGTTTAACCAGGTTTCAGTAAAGAGAATGATGTGGTATGAAAAATCAAAACTATTTGCATAAAGAGTGGTTAATTTCGTATTAAGGCCACGGACATTTTGGTAAACAATATTAATAAGATTATCGGTAGAAAAATTATTTAGTTTTTTTGGGTATCATTTTGAGTAGGTAAATAAACGATATCAGAACGAGAAGCATTTCTATATTCATATTCGCGTATTATAGCATTGGGTGGCCAAAACTCAGGATTGACAATAATATTAAAATATTCCTCTGGTACGATGATTTTAAAAGAAGATTTACTCCGTTTTTCCGAATAGTTGAATTTAAAAACAGATAATTCACAATCGTATCCAAGCTTTAATTTAATGTAGTCAGCAACAGCGTTAGAAGTAGTATCAGATGAAAAACGAGCAGCAAAAATTGTTTTCTTTGGAGAAATTACTTTAAGTATTGCAGGATTATTTAACGGACTAGAAACCACAGCCGGAGGATGTGAATTAATTTGTTGAATGTCGTTTTGAAAATTTAAATTACTTGCAATCTGTTGAATACGATTAGTATTAGGTTGTAATTTTTCGGTGTTATGAGGGAGAGACGATGAAAATAACGAGGGATTAGTTTTCGGATTTTGAGATGGTTTTACAGGTACATTAACTATGGAAGAAATAGTAGACGGACTCGGACGAGGTAAATTATCGGAAGTGTTTTGATCAACAGAAGAGTTGTTAGTAGACATAACAGGAGGTGAAGAGTTTAAAGTTGGAGTTGTTTTCTTTCTTTTGGGCGAGAATGACGCATTATCAAATAATGCTTTGAATTTTAAAAATCTTTGGGATAAACATTTTAGATCGTTATTTATACCGACAAATTCATCTCGCGCATTTTTAAAAAATGAATAAAATTCAACATCATAAATAATACATTTTTTACAGCACCAACGTAAGCCTTTATCTTCACGAAGATTGTCTGCAGTTCGTGCTGCCAAGTCAACACATTTTGCATGATAAACTGCGTTGCACAGCCAACAGGAAATCATTGGATCATCCGCCTTATTTCTGCACTTTGGTTTAGAACAACTCATATTGAAAAAGAATATACGTATCAGCACAGTTAATAAATTGTACAAAAATTGATTTAATTTTTATTTAATTTTATTTGAGCGCGTAAATAGAGGTATAAGTGTAATTTATTGTATTAAAAATAAAAAAGTAGTTGTTATTGTAAACGAGAGAAATAAAAACACTTGCAATTTTATTGTTGTAAATATTGATGAACTGTTATGTTTGTTTGTATTATTTTTATTTTCGATTTTTATTTTTATTTACAAGCAAAAGAAACAAGTTCAAATGTACTTATGTATGTATGTACATATATGAATGTTATATTTAAGTTTTTTAATTTTATGAGTCTTAAAGAAAATAAAACGATTTAAGACAGAGCGTAATTAAAAACACGTTTAACTCGCACGACGATCGATCGATTATTGTGGACTACTGGTCCAAATTACCCGACAAATAACTATGTACTTTCCTTTCTAGATTTTGTTAACAACAATGCCAAAAAAAGAAGAGAAATTCGTAAATGGAAAGTAGATGACATGAGAATAGCCATAGATGCTATTCAAATGACTATGTGGTCTATTATTTCACATTACCCGCACTCAGTAGTCCACATTACCCGCCAATTTTTTTATTGCTGGGATTTGGGTTTCGTACAATATTTTCTTATAACTTTTTTTTTCCTTTGACGTAAATAATTTTCAACAAGAAAACAACTAGAGAATACATTTGCTAATTTATTGGTTCACAACTTATTTAATATCCATATATGTATGTATATTGTGGAAAAAATTAAAAAAAAAACAAAACGGTAGTCCACATTACCCGAAGTTACTCTACTCTCTTACATTTGTTCAAACACCAAAACATCAAAATTATGTATGTATGCATTTTATCACAGTCAAATCGCAATTACAATGAGTCAGTTAGTGAAACGAACGGAATTGTCGAAAGTGATTGATAAGTGTAACTGAGGTACAAAAAGAAAAGTATTTGTCGAAAATTGGAAAGACAATAAAAATAAAAGGTTTAGAAATAGTGAAAGGTCATACGTAACAAGGAAAAATTTGGATATGAAACGTTTTTCCACTCAAAAAAGTAAAAACAGTGTTATTTGAAACTTGAAATTCTTGATTTTGTGAATTATTTATTTTATTTGTACTTTTAAATACATATGTATGTATGTACGTTTTTTTGCTCTCCTGAAAAATTACTATTTTGTCATTTGCAACGTTATTCGCGGCGATCCTTTAATTGTTTATTTTTATCTTATGTATGCAACAACAAAATACATTGCATTCTTGTTGACAACAATATAACATACTAGTTTAAAGAATTTACCCTACGTTGCCACAGGCAAGTATTTACTTGCAAGTAGTGTATACGTATTACTAACGAAAATCAGGAGAAATTCAAAAAAAAACACAAAAATTTTTTGAGTGGCTACACAGCACAGTGCAAGTTCATTTTTAAAATGTCGTCAACAAATAAACTTTAAACAAATTTAAAACAAATGGCGCTGCTTCAATTGGTAATTAAGTGTTGTCAATAGCCACTATTGAACGTTACCTTTAGACATGTAACTTTTTAATATAATTTTTTTATTAAATTTTGATATTTATATTAAAACTTACATTTTAAATGAATATATATTTTTTTTCTTTATATTCTTCATATACATATATACATATTTATTAAAAAAATTAGCTGAATTATTTACCACAATTGTATGATATATTATTGAGTTAACAAAAAACTCAGTATTAGACAACACTGTTTTTCGGCTTGTCACTTTACTTGCCGTAACTGTAAAAATTTTACTTGCTTAAAAATTTCTTCGCAAGCTGAGTCGCAGCCCAGCCTGCACAAAAATACGACAATGTCTGAGTCAGACAAGTCTTACAAATATCTGACTTTTTTTACGGACATTTCGTACAGATTTCTGTAAGACATGTCTGGGAAATTTAATGACCGACACGTCTGATAGATTTCTGACTGATTTCGTACCGATATGTCGAAGGGATTTTATTCTTTTTTGTTTACCGACATGTCTGATAGATATCTGACTGATTTCGTACAGAAATGTCAAAGTTATTTTCATTCCTTTTGCTTAGGATTTTTTGTTTTTTTCTTTACTTTATTTTCCTTTCTTTCTTTGCCTTAACCAATTTTGTAATCTTGATTTAATTTAATTTATTGGTGTGTTAAAAAAGTTTAAAAGTAATATAGAAAGTGATTGTTTTGTGATTAATAAACAATATACATATATAAAAAGAGTGTCACGTCAGTCTTTTCGGAAAAATGTTCAAAAAGATGCGTATTTGGTTTTTCAAGTTAGCTTAAAATATTTAAAAGAATTGTTTTAACTATTATATGTGGCATATAAACAATGTATATGAATATATGTAATTAAGTAATAAATTAAATGAATAAAAAAATATAACATAAAACTGAGTTTTATTTTATTAAATATTTCAGACAAACATCCGACAAACTTTCAGAAATCTGTCAGAAATCCATACTAATGTCGTATAATAAATCAGAATTTCCCTGCTTTTTCTTCCAGATTTCTGTTAGATTTTTATCAGACACGTCGGTAAAAAACTCAGAATTTCCCACGACATGTCTGTCAGAATTCGTGTCAACCACTTCATATGTTTGACGGTCAGAAGTCTAACAGAATTCGTATAGAATTCTTACTTGTTTGTCGACATTTCTTACAGACATCTGACAGATGTCGGACAATTTTGCAGGCTGGGAGGTTGCCAAAGTGTAGTTGTGTTAGTAAAAAAGTGTTAGTGTATTGGTTTTTTTTCACTTGCACTTGCATGTGGCAACGGTAGGTTAAGTGAGTGACAAAGAAATAACTAACGGTTGATTACAGAAATAAGTAACAGTGGTTAGTGTATACAAAATTTATGACATACTACAGTGGTAACAGTGGGCAAAAATATAAATTAATTTAAATACAATTTATACCCTGTTCAGACAGATATTTTTAATTAGTGTATTTAATTAGTGTTGATTGAGCAATTAAAATAAGTGTTCACACATACTCATTTTATCTTACTCCATTAGCATTTGATAGCTGTAAAAATACGATGTATTTATACCAAATCAAATAATGCCTTCTCTTCAGTATTTTTCATGTTCATAAAATATATTTATAAATATATTTATATATATATATATACACTTATATATGTATGCATATTGCATGGTTTAAGGTCAGTGAAAATTCTCACTTTTTGTTCAGTTATTTACATATTTTGATCGTGTTTTATTAGAATTCCGAAATATTTTACTATATAGTAACCCTATTCCTTTTAAAAATCGGTTTTAGTAAACAACGCATGTTTTTAGAACATGCATATACGATACGCATGCTTTTGGGACCTGACCTTAAACCAAGCATTACGTAAACTCAAAAATTTATTGCCACACTTTATAAATAGTTCCCTGTCTTGGTGCTGTTTATTATAATAGCTTAATCACAGTTGTAGTATTGTTGGTTTAATAGTCATGAGGTTTGGCTGGTGGTTTGTTACGTTGTGCGCACGTGTTCAATTCCCATGGGAAGTCTGTTTTTCACGCATTTTTTTTATATATTTTTTTAATAATTATTTTATATAATTATAAATTAATATTTATTCGAACTTTATATATTTTATTTATTCTATTTTTTAAATTAAACATTAACATTTTCTAAATTAAATTGTAATAATTTTTTAAATTATTTCGATGTTATTTACAATAGAATAAATGATTTTAAGCCAGAATAACAAATGATTTACTGCAAATTTAAAATTTTACTTACATATATTTTTATACTCGTTTAAAAATGTACTCACTTCAATTCCCTCAATATTGGTGCCAAACAAAAGGAATTTTCCAGTAGAGTACAGTTAAAATGTAAAAAAATATAAATTTAAAAAAATTAAAAATCCAAGGTGGCGCCCTAGATAAATTGGCGGATATATGAGTCATATAGTAGTTACGGCTTTGTGCCCCTTAACCCCACAATGTTGGTATCAAAGGAAAGGGCTCGACCAGTAGAATATAGTAAACTATTAAAAAAGTGTAAAATCAAAGGTGGCGTCTGAAACAAAATGGCGAACATTTTTTTAACCCCATCAATATAAGTATCATGACTAGTAGAATACAGTTAACTATGTAAAAATTCAAAATCAAAGAGGGTGTTGGAAATAAAGTAAATGCCGTACAACATGAAATATGAAATCTATGATACTCTACAATGTGACCATTGTATCTATGTATATGATGGTGACACTTACTTGTTTTACCCTTCACCTGTGGTGTTCAAGGGTAAATATAGCTTTGACATTCTGTTTGTATTTTCTACAATATTAATTTCCGATCCCATAAAGTATATATTTTCTGAAAGTTTATGAATAGAGGAGTCGTTTAGGCTATGTCCGTCTGTCCGTATGTTTGTTGCAATCAACTTTTAGAAACAACCACATGTTCCTCAGACCTGTGTATGGTATTAATCTTTTGGAATGTATCGCTATTGAAATTCAACACAATCACCCCATAACTTTCTGAGATATGGTCAAAAATAAAAACGACTGCACCTTTTTTTCCATATTTTTACCAAAAAAATTAAAATTTTTCAGCCATAGAAAAATTTATGGGTACCTTTGCTATTATTTGCAGATATAATATATCTCTACAGATATTGGTGAAAATTTTTGGATAAATCGGGCTATAATTGTTAAAGCTATAGGCACATTTAATATATATTCAAAAAACTTACAAACGAAAATCAAATTTTTTCAGCTTCTAGACAACCGAGAGAGTCAATATTAGTATCATCTGATAGGACTTCATTAGCGCATTATAAGGCACTATAAAAAAAATTAATATTCATGATGGTCGCCACTACAAAATGGCGGAAAACAAATTTATATATGGGTAAAATCTAGTATTTTAAAATGTAAAATATTAGTATCAAATGAAAGGGAATTGACCAGTTAAATACAGTAAATTATGGAAAACTAAAAATCCAAGATGGTGGTCTAAGTAAAATGGTAAATAAATATGTCAAATATAATAATAACGGCTTTGTCCACATTAATTCGCAAAATATCGGTATTAAATGAAAGGGCCTGACTAGTAGAATACTGTTAACTATGTAAAAATTAAAAATCTAGGATGGCGTCGGAAATAATAAGAAAAAATGCATACATATATACAAAAATTTTAAAAGGAGTACTGAATGATAATTGATAATGCTTTAAGTAAACATAATAATGATAACTTACAACAATTATACGTTTTAGCAAAAACCATACAATTTAATAACTGCATGTTGTTTTGAAATTATGATTACTACAACTATGATTTTTTTTGAGAGTATTTGAATATATGTCTCACACGTCTGGATTGAAACTGCAAGATCAAATTGTTTTTTTTTTTTTTTTTTGTAAAGCTCATATAAGAACTGTTTTTTAGTAGTTAAACTAAAGTTAGAATAAAGTTTCCTTAAAAAGTTACAGTAGTGAAAAGTTACTTGTTTTTAAATAACGACATAAAAAAATATTCCTAAGAAACTTCTGGAAAAAATTTAGCACCTTAGGTATAACACAGAATTTAAAAGAAAGCTGCTTTAACAAAAAGTTTTTTAAACTATAATATATCCCTAAAGATGATCTAAAAACATAGAAAACTACAAAAAATATAATTTGAATTTTATTGAACATAATAAGTTAGTGTAGTGAAAAGAAACTTGTTTTTAAATGATGACGTTAAAAGATGTTCCTGAGAATTTTCTGACTTTATGACTTTAAAACAGAATTAATAGAGCTTGCTTTAAAAAAAAAAAAATTTAAGTTATTTTACATAATGGTTTTTATTAAGTTTTTTTTTTAATTTATTTTGTTAGGTTGTTTTTTTTAAGTTTAATCTTTAAAAATCACTCTTTGGAAAAATGTCAAAAAAGGAGTAATTTTTCCAAATAAGTTATAGGTAACAAATTTATTTTTATTAATAAAAAGGCTTTTACAATTTCAATACCCGTCATTTTTGGAAAATTCCTTTAAAAATACTTTTCCAAATCCAATTTCGGCAGGACTTAAATTTTAAAATCATATTATTTGAAGAATAATGCCTTAATGAAAAATTTCCTATCATTAATTTAACAATTTTTACGATAAGATGGAAGTAATGTTATAAATAAAATGACTTGACTAGTAAAATACAACTAGGTAGTGTTTTTAACTACATAAATATGGTTATCAAAAATAAGGCCTTGAGTAGTAGAGGACAGTAAATTTTAAACAAATTAAGAATCCAAGACGGCGTTACTGTTGAATTGTTAACATGCCTACGTATAAAAGGCAGTAAAGGGTATATAAGATTCGGCACTTACATACAAAAAAAACATTATTTTTGTTTTTAATTAAAAACTAATTTTCCTTACTTTTTTGATGATACGTTGTTTTGTATCTTAGATAACAATATTAACTAAGTAATAATCATATGATAAATCCAATTTGTTTTTAATTAACAAAAATTACAGAATATTGTAATATTAAAATAGAAAACCAAAAAAAAAAACCAACAATAAAATTGGCCCCAACAGGGCTCGAACAGCAGACCTACCGATTAACAGTACTACAATACAACCACCCTGCTACACCACATATTGCACATTTGTATGATGTTATTCAAATAAACACAAGCATCGAAAATTCTATGTTATATGTTGATGAAAACATGCAACACTTTTTTATAACGGATTATTGCATATTAGTAACAACCAGAGATGTCAATTTTATTACTTCAAAAAACAAATTTCTGATATTGTTAAATAAGTATTGCTGCCCTTTTGTACTCATTAAATTTTGTATGTTTCATAATTTTTAAAGAGTTGTTTTTAAATTCCAATATTTTGACATGCTTCGCAGATCATTTTTAAGAATATATTAAAAAATTACATTATAATTATAGATTGTAGCATTCTAAAAATGGCCATTTGTTCAATGATCTTCTCAAGAATTCGTCATAAAATTTGATTATTTTTTTTTTTTTAAATTGAATTATCTAAAATTTCAAAATTATTTGAAAAATAACACTAACGCAGTGTCATTAAGTGGTCCTTGGGTCACCACATCTATATAGCGTCATATGTGTAGCATTCTAAAAATGGCCATTTGTTCAATGATCTTCTCAAGAATTCGTCTTAAAATTTAATTATTTTTTTTTTTAAATTGAATTTTCTAAAATTCCAAAATTATTTCCATTCCAAAAATGGCCATTTGTTCAATGATCTTCTCAAGAATTCGTCTTTAAATTTAATTTTTTTTTTTAAATTGAATTTTCTAAAATTCCAAAATTATTTGAAAAATAACACTAACGCAGTGTCATTAAGTGGTCCTTGGGTCACCGCATCTATATAGCGTCATATGTGAAGCATTCCAAAAATGGCCATTTGTTCAATGATCTTCTCAAGAATTCGTCTTAAAATTTAATTATTTTTTTTTTTAAATTAAATTTTCTAAAATTCCAAAATTATTTGAAAAATAACACTAACGCAGTGTCATTAAGTGGTCCTTGGGTCACCACATCTATATAGCGTCATATGTGTAGCATTCTAAAAATGACCATTTGTTCAATGATCTTCTCAAGAATTCGTCTTAAAATTTAATTTTTTTTTTTAAATTAAATTTTCTAAAATTCCAAAATTATTTGAAAAATAACACTAACGCAGTGTCATTAAGTGGTCCTTGGATCACCACATCTATATAGCGTCATATGTGAAGCATTTCAAAAATGGCCATTTGTTCAATGATCTTCTCAAGAATTCGTCTTAAAATTTAATTATTTTTTTTTTTGAAATTGAGTTTTCTAAAATTCCAAAATTATTTGAAAAATAACACTAACGCAGTGTCATTAAGTGGTCCTTGGGTCACCACATCTATATAGCGTCATATGTGAAGCATTCCAAAAATGGCCATTTGTTCAATGATCTTCTCAAGAATTCGTCTTAAAATTTAATTATTTTTTTTTTAAATTAAATTTTCTAAAATTCCAAAATTATTTGAAAAATGACACTAACGCAGTGTCATTAAGTGGTCCTTGGGTCACCACATCTATATAGCGTCATATGTGTAGCATTCTAAAAATGGCCATTTGTTCAATGATCTTCTCAAGAATTCGTCTTAAAATTTAATTATTTTTTTTTTTAATTAAATTTTCTAAAATTCCAAAATTATTTGAAAAATAACACTAACGCAGTGTCATTAAGTGGTCCTTGGGTCACCGCATCTATATAGCGTCATATGTGAAGCATTCCAAAAATGGCCATTTGTTCAATGATCTTCTCAAGAATTCGTCTTAAAATTTAATTTTTTTTTAAATTAAATTTTCTAAAATTCCAAAATTATTTGAAAAATAACACTAACGCAGTGTCATTAAGTGGTCCTTGGATCACCACATCTATATAGCGTCATATGTGTGGTATTCTAAAAATGACCATTTGTTCAATGATCTTCTCAAGAATTCGTCTTAAAATTTAATTATTTTTTTTTTTTGAAATTGAATTTTCTAAAATTCCAAAATTATTTGAAAAATAAAACTAACGCAGTGTCATTAAGTGGTCCTTGGGTCACCACATCTATATAGCGTCATATGTGAAGCATTCCAAAAATGGCCATTTGTTCAATGATCTTCTCAAGAATTCGTCTTAAAATTTAATTATTTTTTTTTTAAATTAAATTTTCTAAAATTCCAAAATTATTTGAAAAATGACACTAACGCAGTGTCATTAAGTGGTCCTTGGGTCACCACATCTATATAGCGTCATATGTGTAGCATTCTAAAAATGGCCATTTGTTCAATGATCTTCTCAAGAATTCGTCTTAAAATTTAATTATTTTTTTTTTTGAAATTGAATTTTCTAAAATTCCAAAATTATTTGAAAAATAACACTAACGCAGTGTCATTTAGTGGTCCTTGGGTCACCACATCTATATAGCGTCATATGTGTAGCATTCTAAAAATGGCCATTTGTTCAATGATCTTCTCAAGAATTCGTCTTAAAATTTAATTATTTTTTTTTTAAATTCAATTTCCTTAAATTCCAAAATTATTTCAAATATAACACTAGAGCAGTGTCATTAAGTGGTCCTTGGGTCACCACATCTATATAGCGTCATATGTGTAGCATTCCAAAAATGGCCATTTTTTCAATGATCTTCTCAAGAATTCGTCATAAAATTTGATTATTTTTTTTTTTTTAAATTGAATTATCTAAAATTTCAAAATTATTTGAAAAATAACACTAACGCAGTGTCATTAAGTGGTCCTTGGGTCACCACATCTATATAGCGTCATATGTGAAGCATTCCAAAAATGGCCATTTGTTCAATGATCTTCTCAAGAATTCCTCTTAAAATTTAATTATTTTTTTTTTAAATTAAATTTTCTAAAATTCCAAAATTATTTGAAAAATAACACTAACGCAGTGTCATTAAGTGGTCCTTGGGTCACCGCATCTATATAGCGTCATATGTGTAGTATTCTAAAAATGGCCATTTGTTCAATGATCTTCTCAAGAATTCGTCTTAAAATTTAATTTTTTTTTTTTTTGAAATTGAGTTTTCTAAAATTCCAAAATTATTTGAAAAATAACACTAACGCAGTGTCATTAAGTGGTCCTTGGGTCACCACATCTATATAGCGTCATATGTGTAGCATTCTAAAAATGGCCATTTGTTCAATGATCTTCTCAAGAATTCGTCTTAAAATTTAATTATTTTTTTTTTGAAATTGAGTTTTCTAAAATTCAAAAATTATTTGAAAAATAACACTAACGCAGTGTCATTAAGTGGTCCTTGGGTCACCACATCTATATAACGTCATATGTGAAGCATTCCAAAAATGGCCATTTGTTCAATGATCTTCTCAAGAATTCGTCTTAAAATTTAATTTTTTTTTTAAATTAAATTTTCTAAAATTCCAAAATTATTTGAAAAATAACACTAACGCAGTGTCATTAAGTGGTCCTTGGATCACCACATCTATATAGCGTCATATGTGTAGTATTCTAAAAATGACCATTTGTTCAATGATCTTCTCAAGAATTCGTCTTAAAATTTAATTATTTTTTGTTTAAATTGAATTTTCTAAAATTCCAAAATTATTTGAAAAATAACACTAACGCAGTGTCATTAAGTGGTCCTTGGGTCACCACATCTATATAGCGTCATATGTGTAGTATTCTAAAAATGACCATTTGTTCAATGATCTTCTCAAGAATTCGTCTTAAAATTTAATTATTTTTTTTTTTTAAATTAAATTTTCCAAAATTCCAAAATTATTTGAAAAATAACACTAACGCAGTCTCATTAAGTGGTCCTTGGGTCACCACATCTATATAGCGTCATATGTGAAGCATTCCAAAAATGGCCATTTGTTCAATGATCTTCTCAAGAATTCGTCTTAAAATTTAATTATTTTTTTTTTTGAAATTGAGTTTTCTAAAATTCCAAAATTATTTGAAAAATAACACTTACGCAGTCTCATTAAGTGGTCCTTGGGTCACCACATCTATATAGCGTCATATGTGAAGCATTCCAAAAATGGCCATTTGTTCAATGATCTTCTCAAGAATTCGTCTTAAAATTTAATTATTTTTTTTTTTGAAATTGAGTTTTCTAAAATTCCAAAATTATTTGAAAAATAACACTAACGCAGTCTCATTAAGTGGTCCTTGGGTCACCACATCTATATAGCGTCATATGTGTAGCATTCCAAAAATGGCCATTTGTTCAATGATCTTCTCAAGAATTCGTCTTAAAATTTAATTATTTTTTTTTTTGAAATTGAGTTTTCTAAAATTCCAAAATTATTTGAAAAATAACACTAACGCAGTCTCATTAAGTGGTCCTTGGGTCACCACATCTATATAGCGTCATATGTGAAGCATTCCAAAAATGGCCATTTGTTCAATGATCTCAAGAATTCGTCTTAAAATTTAATTTTTTTTTTTTTAAATTAAATTTTCTAAAATTCCAAAATTATTTGAAAAATAACACTAACGCAGTGTCATTAAGTGGTCCTTGGGTCACCGCATCTATATAGCGTCATATGTGAAGCATTCCAAAAATGGCCATTTGTTCAATGATCTTCTCAAGAATTCGTCTTAAAATTTAATTTTTTTTTTAAATTAAATTTTCTAAAATTCCAAAATTATTTGAAAAATAACACTAACGCAGTGTCATTAAGTGGTCCTTGGATCACCACATCTATATAGCGTCATATGTGTAGCATTCTAAAAATGGCCATTTGTTCAATGATCTTCTCAAGAATTCGTCTTAAAATTTAATTATTTTTTGTTTAAATTGAATTTTCTAAAATTCCAAAATTATTTGAAAAATAACACTAACGCAGTGTCATCAAGTGGTCCTTGGGTCACCACATCTATATAGCGTCATATGTGTAGCATTCTAAAAATGGCCATTTGTTCAATGATCTTCTCAAGAATTCGTCTTAAAATTTAATTATTTTTTTTTTGAAATTGAATTTTCTAAAATTCCAAAATTATTTGAAAAATAACACTAACGCAGTGTCATTAAGTGGTCCTTGGGTCACCACATCTATATAGCGTCATATGTGTAGTATTCTAAAAATGACCATTTGTTCAATGATCTTCTCAAGAATTCGTCTTAAAATTTAATTATTTTTTTTTTGAAATTGAATTTTCTAAAATTCCAAAATTATTTGAAAAATAACACTAACGCAGTGTCATTAAGTGGTCCTTGGGTCACCACATCTATATAGCATCATATGTGTAGCATTCTAAAAATGGCCATTTGTTCAATGATCTTCTCAAGAATTCGTCTTAAAATTTAATTATTTTTTTTTTTTAAATTGAATTTTCTAAAATTCCAAAATTATTTGAAAAATAACACTAACGCAGTGTCATTAAGTGGTCCTTGGGTCACCACATCTATATAGCGTCATATGTGTAGTATTCCAAAAATGGCCATTTGTTCAATGATCTTCTCAAGAATTCGTCTTTAAATTTAATTTTTTTTTTTAATTGAATTTTCTAAAATTCCAAAATTATTTGAAAAATAACACTAACGCAGTGTCATTAAGTGGTCCTTGGGTCACCACATCTATATAGCGTCATATGTGTAGTATTCCAAAAATGGCCATTTGTTCATTTGTAAAATTCCAAAATTATTTGAAAAATAACACTAACGCAGTGTCATTAAGTGGTCCTTGGGTCACCACATCTATATAGCGTCATATGTGTAGTATTCTAAAAATGACCATTTGTTCAATGATCTTCTCAAGAATTCGTCTTAAAATTTAATTTTTTTTTTTTTTGAAATTGAATTTTCTAAAATTCCAAAATTATTTGAAAAATAACACTAACGCAGTGTCATTAAGTGGTCCTTGGGTCACCACATCTATATAGCATCATATGTGTAGCATTCTAAAAATGGCCATTTGTTCAATGATCTTCTCAAGAATTCGTCTTAAAATTTAATTATTTTTTTTTTTTAAATTGAATTTTCTAAAATTCCAAAATTATTTGAAAAATAACACTAACGCAGTGTCATTAAGTGGTCCTTGGGTCACCACATCTATATAGCGTCATATGTGTAGTATTCCAAAAATGGCCATTTGTTCAATGATCTTCTCAAGAATTCGTCTTTAAATTTAATTTTTTTTTTTAATTGAATTTTCTAAAATTCCAAAATTATTTGAAAAATAACACTAACGCAGTGTCATTAAGTGGTCCTTGGGTCACCACATCTATATAGCGTCATATGTGTAGTATTCCAAAAATGGCCATTTGTTCAATGATCTTCTCAAGAATTCGTCTTTAAATTTAATTTTTTTTTTAATTGAATTTTCTAAAATTCCAAAATTATTTGAAAAATAACACTAACGCAGTGTCATTAAGTGGTCCTTGGGTCACCACATCTATATAGCGTCATATGTGTAGCATTCTAAAAATGGCCATTTGTTCAATGATCTTCTCAAGAATTCGTCTTAAAATTTAATTATTTTTTTTTTGAAATTGAGTTTTCTAAAATTCAAAAATTATTTGAAAAATAACACTAACGCAGTGTCATTAAGTGGTCCTTGGGTCACCACATCTATATAGCGTCATATGTGAAGCATTCCAAAAATGGCCATTTGTTCAATGATCTTCTCAAGAATTCGTCTTTAAATTTAATTTTTTTTTTTAATTGAATTTTCTAAAATTCCAAAATTATTTGAAAAATAACACTAACGCAGTGTCATTAAGTGGTCCTTGGGTCACCACATCTATATAGCGTCATATGTGAAGCATTCCAAAAATGGCCGTTTGTTCAATGATCTTCTCAAGAATTCGTCTTAAAATTTAATTATTTTTTTTTTTAATTAAATTTTCTAAAATTCCAAAATTATTTGAAAAATAACACTAACGCAGTGTCATTAAGTGGTCCTTGGGTCACCACATCTATATAGCGTCATATGTGTAGTATTCCAAAAATGGCCATTTGTTCAATGATCTTCTCAAGAATTCGTCTTTAAATTTAATTTTTTTTTTAATTGAATTTTCTAAAATTCCAAAATTATTTGAAAAATAACACTAACGCAGTGTCATTAAGTGGTCCTTGGGTCACCACATCTATATAGCGTCATATGTGTAGTATTCCAAAAATGGCCATTTGTTCAATGATCTTCTCAAGAATTCGTCTTTAAATTTAATTTTTTTTTTTAATTGAATTTTCTAAAATTCCAAAATTATTTGAAAAATAACACTAACGCAGTGTCATTAAGTGGTCCTTGGGTCACCACATCTATATAGCGTCATATGTGAAGCATTCCAAAAATGGCCGTTTGTTCAATGATCTTCTCAAGAATTCGTCTTAAAATTTAATTATTTTTTTTTTTAATTAAATTTTCTAAAATTCCAAAATTATTTGAAAAATAACACTAACGCAGTGTCATTAAGTGGTCCTTGGGTCACCACATCTATATAGCGTCATATGTGTAGTATTCCAAAAATGGCCATTTGTTCAATGATCTTCTCAAGAATTCGTCTTTAAATTTAATTTTTTTTTTTAATTGAATTTTCTAAAATTCCAAAATTATTTGAAAAATAACACTAACGCAGTGTCATTAAGTGGTCCTTGGGTCACCACATCTATATAGCGTCATATGTGTAGTATTCCAAAAATGGCCATTTGTTCAATGATCTTCTCAAGAATTCGTCTTTAAATTTAATTTTTTTTTTAATTGAATTTTCTAAAATTCCAAAATTATTTGAAAAATAACACTAACGCAGTGTCATTAAGTGGTCCTTGGGTCACCACATCTATATAGCGTCATATGTGTAGCATTCTAAAAATGGCCATTTGTTCAATGATCTTCTCAAGAATTCGTCTTAAAATTTAATTATTTTTTTTTTGAAATTGAGTTTTCTAAAATTCAAAAATTATTTGAAAAATAACACTAACGCAGTGTCATTAAGTGGTCCTTGGGTCACCACATCTATATAGCGTCATATGTGAAGCATTCCAAAAATGGCCATTTGTTCAATGATCTTCTCAAGAATTCGTCTTAAAATTTAATTTTTTTTTTAAATTAAATTTTCTAAAATTCCAAAATTATTTGAAAAATAACACTAACGCAGTGTCATTAAGTGGTCCTTGGATCACCACATCTATATAGCGTCATATGTGTAGTATTCTAAAAATGACCATTTGTTCAATGATCTTCTCAAGAATTCGTCTTAAAATTTAATTATTTTTTGTTTAAATTGAATTTTCTAAAATTCCAAAATTATTTGAAAAATAACACTAACGCAGTGTCATTAAGTGGTCCTTGGGTCACCACATCTATATAGCGTCATATGTGTAGCATTCTAAAAATGGCCATTTGTTCAATGATCTTCTCAAGAATTCGTCTTAAAATTTAATTATTTTTTTTTTTTAAATTAAATTTTCCAAAATTCCAAAATTATTTGAAAAATAACACTAACGCAGTGTCATTAAGTGGTCCTTGGGTCACCACATCTATATAGCGTCATATGTGAAGCATTCCAAAAATGGCCATTTGTTCAATGATCTTCTCAAGAATTCGTCTTAAAATTTAATTATTTTTTTTTTGAAATTGAATTTTCTAAAATTCCAAAATTATTTGAAAAATAACACTAACGCAGTGTCATTAAGTGGTCCTTGGGTCACCACATCTATATAGCGTCATATGTGAAGCATTCCAAAAATGGCCGTTTGTTCAATGATCTTCTCAAGAATTCGTCTTAAAATTTAATTATTTTTTTTTTTAATTAAATTTTCTAAAATTCCAAAATTATTTGAAAAATAACACTAACGCAGTGTCATTAAGTGGTCCTTGGGTCACCACATCTATATAGCGTCATATGTGTAGTATTCCAAAAATGGCCATTTGTTCAATGATCTTCTCAAGAATTCGTCTTTAAATTTAATTTTTTTTTTAATTGAATTTTCTAAAATTCCAAAATTATTTGAAAAATAACACTAACGCAGTGTCATTAAGTGGTCCTTGGGTCACCACATCTATATAGCGTCATATGTGTAGTATTCCAAAAATGGCCATTTGTTCAATGATCTTCTCAAGAATTCGTCTTTAAATTTAATTTTTTTTTTTAATTGAATTTTCTAAAATTCCAAAATTATTTGAAAAATAACACTAACGCAGTGTCATTAAGTGGTCCTTGGGTCACCACATCTATATAGCGTCATATGTGAAGCATTCCAAAAATGGCCGTTTGTTCAATGATCTTCTCAAGAATTCGTCTTAAAATTTAATTATTTTTTTTTTTAATTAAATTTTCTAAAATTCCAAAATTATTTGAAAAATAACACTAACGCAGTGTCATTAAGTGGTCCTTGGGTCACCACATCTATATAGCGTCATATGTGTAGTATTCTAAAAATGACCATTTGTTCAATGATCTTCTCAAGAATTCGTCTTAAAATTTAATTATTTTTTTTTTTGAAATTGAATTTTCTAAAATTCCAAAATTATTTGAAAAATAACACTAACGCAGTGTCATTAAGTGGTCCTTGGGTCACCACATCTATATAGCGTCATATGTGAAGCATTCCAAAAATGGCCATTTGTTCAATGATCTTCTCAAGAATTCGTCTTAAAATTTAATTATTTTTTTGTTTAAATTAAATTTTCTAAAATTCCAAAATTATTTGAAAAATAACACTAACGCAGTGTCATTAAGTGGTCCTTGGGTCACCACATCTATATAGCGTCATATGTGTAGTATTCTAAAAATGACCATTTGTTCAATGATCTTCTCAAGAATTCGTCATAAAATTTAATTGTTTTTTTTTTTTAATTGAATTTTCTAAAATTCCAAAATTATTTGAAAAATAACACTAACGCAGTGTCATTAAGTGGTCCTTAGGTCACCACATCTTTATAGCGTCATATGTGTAGCATTCCAAAAATGGAAAAAGAAATTTAATCATAAATCAGCCTAAGAAAACATCAACAAAAACAATAGAAATTGACCACTTTCATAAAATTAACTTTTTTATTGGTAAATAAAAATAAGTAAATTTAATGTTTAACATTGAAAATTTATAAGACAAACCAGCAGTATTTTATTAAATATATTATTTTTACATAGAATATTTAAATTATATTGATGTATAGATTTTTTTCCTATACATACATACATATAAAGTGTCAAGCTATTGAAAATAAAGTTTTATTTTGTGTTTAACAATAAAATAATGGGTCGTATTATTGGTTCCGCACGGAAAGGAAAATTAAATGGAAAGAAATATCGATATTAGCTTTATGCAAAGAAGACTTGAAATCCCTGTTGTTAATAATAATAAGTTGATATTTTTTCATCTGTTGGTAAAAAAAATTCGCCAGAAAATGCTTTCCATAATCGCGAAACGGAATGAATAATAAGGCCCATTATATATTTTATTTTTTGTTGCAATTTTAGAACAGATTTGCAAGATTTTACTAGCCCAGTCTGTAACTCGATCCCGTTGGTTGTGTAAAACTGTAAAAGAAAATATTATGTACTGGTATTAAACTAAAAAAATATTTTTTATACTTTTTATTTGTATCTCCTTTGATTATCGATCCACGACTTAATTTGCTGAGGAGTCCTATTTTTTAGAACTGAAAATTGGTTTGTAGCCTGTAAGCAATCTGCAAGACTAGGTAGTCTTTCCATGACCTTTAAAGAACCAAAATAGGAAGTAATCGCGTCCCTCTCTTCCTGCGTCCAACGAGAGCGTTTTGTTTTTCCATAGGGTGATGCTTAAAAAAATATTGGTTTATAGAAAGCAAAAATAATTGTTGCAATAAACTTTTGAATTTACTGATTTTTAATTAGTAGGTATGTATTTACATATAAATGTTAAGTAACGGCTAATGTCGGCAAAAAAAGCTACGTCGACATTTGGCAAATATTTGCATAAATAGGCCCTACCACTATTTTTTTTAATATTTATTTCATGTAATAGTTTTTTTAAGCTTAAGGTCTTTTAAATAATAAAAAAATTTTTGTTCTTTTTTTATTTTCAATTTGTTAATCAAACTATAAATTAAAAAAACATAAATAATAAGACACTAAACCAACAAAAAATAAATACATAATAAAAACTTGTATCCTGATGATGCTACACAAACAGGTAGCGAAATATTGATCAAATAATATAAAATAGAACAAACATTTTTTTATTATTGAAAAGACCTTAAGCTTAAAAAATGCATATATACTATAAAAAAGGTCAAAGAAACTAGTAATTATATTTATTTCATGTTATGTAATTTTTCTTATGCAAAATTTAGAAAAAATACGTAACAGTAAATTTATATTAAAATTTATTTAAATTACAATCATTTTTAATTTAATTAACATTTATTTACAAGGGCAGAAATTAAAATACTTTTAGTGGTTTTGTCTAGCTTGGCAAATATTTAACTAGTGTGAACATACCTTAACCTTTTCATTTAGATTATTCATCACAATTGAATCATTTAAAATAAATTAAAGGAAAGCCAGAATAAATTAAAAAACAATATTAGAAAACAAAATTAAGATAAATGAATTTCTAAAGAATTGAAAAACTGGAAATATGATTCGGAAAAAAATAAATATGTATATCTATGTATAAATGATATACAAATGTAAATAGCATTTAATAAAACTATTATTTTTATAAAAAAAAATTGTTAAAATAAAAGTTAAGTTCCATTTTTAAAGTATTGTTCTACTTTCATATAAATACTTACTGCTTCTTTTCTTCTTTTTTGAGATTTTATCTGAAACCATACTCTGCTCAGATATGTTTAATATATTGGGATCTGTGTTATTGTTTTGAGTATTTATTTCGACATCTTCCACTACTGTGCCACAAATTTCATCATCTTCATCATTTTCATCAATAATTGCGTTCATTAATAATTTAGAAACGCAAGTTATTTCCGCCACTGGAACAGACATTCTGTACACATTTTTGTGTATATCTTTATGATGTCCCATAAAGTTTGCTAATCGATCCACAGACGCCTCCTCGATATTTAAAAGAGATGTATATGTTGCGATGTGTTTTCGTAAGGTTGTACCTCTCAAACTTTCAGGTAATACCGCGCCACATTCTACTGAAAACTGCTTCAGAAGCGGGCATGCTCTAAAATATTTTTTAGACAACTTTGAACTGACCTTTTTACAAAATATGTATTCATTTGTTGTAGTTATCCCTGCGGTCTCTCTATATTTTATTATAAGTTCAATAGCTGAAATACATAACGGACTTAATAACACGCTGACAGTTCTTCCTAACTTTCCCCGAATGGTCAATCTTACAAATTGCTTTGCAAACTCTATTGATTCTTTTGATATATTTTTCAAAATTTCTTCTTCCAAATTATCTATTATATTTTCTTTATTATAATAGTTTGGGAGTGTAAGTCTTTCGATTTCTCCAGGTCTTCTACGATTAAAGATTTGAATAAAAATTAGTGTGGCCTTTATTAATTCCAACCATGACTCATAAGAAAATGCATTTTCCAGAATTTCTATTTCTTTAATAATTTTTCCTTTCAAAAATAAATACAGTTTTTTAATATCGTCTTTAGACGGAAGAACAACTTTTTTATCTCTTTTTTGGTTGGCCTGATCTTCAAATGCCTTTTTGTTTATGACCGTTGGTATCTCTTCCTCCCACAAAAGCAAAAAATCTTCCAAATTCTTTTTTAAAACGTCGTCCTGTATTTTTATAAGTTCTGTTCTATGTTTGTAACCACATTTTTTTATTAACGATGTTAAGTGCTGTGCTACAGCAGGCGTTTTAAACCACATAAGGTCCTTATCCCAGTTTGCAACTTTGCGTAAGGCTTTTACACAACTGTTAAACATTTGCGGCTTAAAAATGTCTTTAAATTCTTCTACTTCTGGGCATAATTCTTTAATGGCAATTTTAAAGCGTCCCAGTAATCGCAAATGCGATCTTATCATGTCATGTTGATGGACAGAAGTATACTTGTCGGCCAATTTATTTCCATATTTTATTATGAGTTCATCATACTGAATAACGCTTGTAATTTTATCATCTCGTAAAATGGGAAAAATTTTACACTTTAGGATTTCGTTTGCATCAACATGTATATATTGCGTTAGTCTCTTACTAGATGAAATATTAGTTCGAACATTTTTGCTAGAACTTCCACATTTGTTTATATGCAATCTTAAAGTTTTTTTGGAATAAAATCCTTTGCAATACTTGCAGCAAACATAATTTTTAGCGTCGTTATTTCTTTTGGTCTGTTGTTGTCTGCTTACAATAAGTATACCACTATTTAGAGATTTTGTCGTGTTATGCAAAAAATCCCCATCCTTTCTTATTTTATTAATTATGTTAAGACGATCTTTGTGTTTTTTGGGTAACTTTAAAATTGTCTTTATTTCATTTTCGTTCTTGTGCTTAAGTAATAAATGCCTTGCTATTTTAGTCTGAAGAGTTTTACAGAAAACGCAAAAATGTTTTTTAGTTTTTGCACTGTAGGGGACTTTTACCTTTGTAATTTCTACGGGCGATGTTATCTCATTCACGCTTTGTTGCATTTCCTGAGTGCATGTGCTATTTAAATTTGAGCTTTCATTAGGAATTGTTATGTCAATTGTTGAATCAGGCAAATATTCAGATAAACTTCCATTTTCGGTGCTGTTATGGGTAAATCTTAATTCATCATTGGTAGTTGTGGTGTTCTGTGTGATATTTACTTGAGAGAGGCTATCTTTTTCAGTGCTATTGTGGGGAACGGTATCCAAATTTGAATTTTCTATGAACGTTAAATCTGAATCAATGTGATTTTCAATAAACGACAAATTTGTTTGGTTTATGCAGAATGTTCCGTTTGTTGATGTGGTATTTATCAAAGACAAAGAATTGTTTGAAGATTTATTTTTAAAGCTGTTTTCACACTGAAGATTTGTGACTTTTTTTTTTGGTGTATACGATGTCTGCGGTTCTATATTAGCAAAAGACGTTTCTGAATTTGGCGAAGAATTTAAAGATACACATTTCTGTGGCGTTAGTTTAGAATTATATTCATTAACTATCCCTTTTTTTTCAATAAACGGCAATTTTGTTTCCTTTTTATTAATTTGTTTGTTTCTTGATCTAGTATTCACGGGAAAAAGTTGGTTTGAGCAATATGAAGACACTGGAGAATCTGCAATTTTTAAACAATTTTCACTCTGCAGAGCTTTACATGTGTTATTTGGTGTAAGTGATGTTTGTGGCTTTTTCTTAGCGAAGGATATTTTTAAATTTAAAGAAGAAGATGATGATAACGATGATGAAGAATATGATGACGATGATGATGATGAAGAATATGATGACGATGATGAAGAATATGATGACGATGATGATGAAGAAGATGATGATGAAGTAGATGATAAAGAAGATGATGAAGAATAGATTGGATTATTTTTCTGTAACATTATTTTGAAATTATTGTAAATTAAATCAGCTTGTGAATTGATATTTTCATCTGTTGTTTTTTTTTGGGATTCATTACATCGTTTTGATGATATTGATGCCTTTCTTTTTGCGCCAACACTAGGTTTGTTAATTTCTATATTAAATTAAGATTCGTATAATACACAAAAATATTTAGTTTTAAAAACCATCTAAATTTTTTATCTGATAATTTATAATAATAGATGTATTTATATACTATAGATATAATGATGTTATAAGTTTTTGCTTACATTTGTAACAAAAAAGTGGACTTTGACAAAGTAGGGCCAAACGTCAAAATTGTGGTAACAAATATGTACATTATTGACCACTGGTCGATTGCAAAATTAAATAAGTGATATAATATTTAATTAAAAAATTACGAAGGGGTTCTGATATAAAAGATGTTCTAATGAACAGCACTCCATTCTAATAAGTGTATAGAACTCATGCATAATAGGTGAAAAAAACCGATGTTTCATGAGATAATGATGTTTCTTTACATTAAATGTAAAAGATATTTTGCAGGATTTTTCACTAAATTTGAAGCACATCGTTTATGTATGTAAAATTATTTGGGATTTAGGGAGGCATTTAAAATTATTTATTTTTCAATATTGATTTAGAAGTCATGAAAATATAATTCACTTTGCACTACTTCTAATTTTACTGGATATATAAGTCATGACTGATTTATTTACTATTACGGTAAAATTGATAACCTTATATCTAATACATTTAAAAAATGTTCGTAAACTATATATATAAAAGAGTAACGTGACTGACTGACTGATTCATCATCGCACAGCCCAAACGCAAAGAGCTAGAAACATGAAATTTGGACAATCGGTTCCTTTTTCAATGTATCCACTAAGAAGGGATTTTTGGAATATCGTACTTTAAGGGGGTAAAATAGGTAATCTTATATCTGCTAAACTAAAAATGATACAAATTAAATTAAAAAAGTATTGTAATTTGCACAAAAAATAAGCTGACAGGTGTCTGGCCTTTTTTGGAATTTTCAACCCCTAAGGGGAAAATCGAGTAAAAACTATAATTTGGTACTTTTTTGGTACCCATGTAACTTCCAAACGCATAAAGCTAGGAAAAAAATTTAAACTGTACTAAGTAATCCGCGAAAAAATATTAATAGGAATTCGGTACTTTTTCCAAATTCATATGTATAAGGGGTAAAAATTTTCCCTTTTTTTTAAATAAACTTTTCTTATATTATTCAATGGGACAAAATTTGACAATTATTATTTCCTAATAGAATATGGACAACTATTAAGGTGAAATTTTTGGAAACTTTTCTGGGGACCAAAAAGGGGAAAATTCCGGAAAATGTATGTAATTCCTAATTAGACGGCCAATTTCACAAAATTTTTAATTGGATTTCACTTGACATAAAAAATTATGAAATTTAGTGAAAATTTAAACACATTCATAACGGTAGAAAAGGGAAAAATCGGAAAGAGTTTGGTACTTTTTAGAACATAATTACTTTTATACAAAAAAGAGTAGATTTACTAACTTGAAATCATGTCTATTAAAATATTTTGTTACATAGATATTTGAATATTTTAAACTTGGAATTTGGAACTTGGACCTAAAATGTACTTTTTCGCTTTTTTATGGTACTTTTTGTATTTTCTATGTGTATAAAGGTAGAATTGTAAAATAAAGGACTATTGATTCCAGGTAAGACTAAAAATGTTATGGGTGACCAAAAAGGTACTTTTTTGAATTTTTATGGTACTTTTTATATATTCTACGATTGCGAAGGTAGAATTTTAAAGTTAGTAGCTACTGATACAAGGTGAGACTAAAAATGTTATGGGCGACTAAAAAGGTACTTTTTGAATTTTTGTGGTACTTTAGGTATTTTCTACGTTTATGAAGGTAGGATTGTACAATCAAGGACTATTGATTCCAGGTGAGACTAAAAATATTATGGGCGACCAAAAAGGTACTTTTTTGAATTATTATGGTACATTTTGTATTTTCAACGTTTATAAAGATAGGATTATACAATCAAGGACTATTGATTTCAGGTGAGATCAAAAATGTTAGGGGCGACCAAAAAGGTACTTTTTTGAATTTTTATGGTACTTTTTGTATTTTCAACGTTTGCGAAGCTAGAATTTTAAAATTAGTGGCTATTGATACAAAGTGAGTCAGAAAATGCTATGGTCGACCAAAAAAGTACTTTTTTGAATTTTTGTGGTACTTTTTTAATTTGCTACGTTTTTAAAGGTACAATCAAGGACTTTTGATTCCAGGCTAGACTAAAAATGTTATGGGTGACCAAAAAGGTACTTTTTTGATTTTTATGATACTCTTAGTATTTTCTGCGTTTATGAGGGTGGGATTGTACAATCAAGAACTTTTGATTCCAGGGGAAAATGAAATTGTTATGGGCGACCAAGATGATACTTTTTAAATTTCAATGGTAATTTTTGTATTTTATACGTTTATGAAGGTAGGATTTTACAATCAAGGACTTTTGATTCCAGGTGAAACTGAAAATGTTATGGGTACTTTTTTAAATTTGTATGTCCTACGTTTGCGAAATTGACTATAAGGATATCTGTAGCAAATTTCATCATCATATCTCTAATTTTGTCGGTTTTATGAGCTTTTAAATTTCATTAACACTTGATAACGTGAAAAGTGGGCGTTAAAGTAGGCGCGTCGAAGTGTTTCTGCTAATGAATAAAACTTAGATATTTCAATATAATCCTTTAGAATTCCAAAATCTTAATTCATAGAGAAATAATATGAATTTGAGATAATGCGTTATATAGGAGTTGGGCGTAAAAGTGGGCGTGCCACCAAAATTTTCTGACATAACAATAACATTGACTATAAGGATATCTGTAGCAAATTTCATTATCATACATCTAATTTTGTCAGTTTTATGAGCTTTTTAATTTCATTAAAAGTAGATTACGTGAAAAGTGGGCGTTATAGTAGGCGTGTCGAAATTGTTTCTGCTAATGAATACAATCAAGATATTTCAATATAGTCCTTTATTATTCAAAAATCTTTATCCATAGAAAAATTATATGAATTTGAGTTAAAACGCTATATGGAAGGTGGGCGAAAAAGTGGGCGTATCACATTTATTTTCCGTAAGAACAAAGGCTCTGACTAAAAGGCAATGTTTGCGAAATTTCAGAATCGTACATTCAATTTTGGCAGTTTTATTACGTTTTGAATTTTAAATATACCAAAAAATACACTGTGCGGTATAAATTTTCGTACATTTTGTTCTACAACTCCTTTCCTAATGCATAGATTTAAGCAATTTACTCAGAAAATATATATTCATAGTTTCATGACTCTACGTTAAGGCGTTTGGACACAGTTCCATTTTATTCGATGTGCTTTCAACAGACGGACGGACATAGCTAGATCGTTATTAAATCAAACCCCGATTCATTATATATATACTTTATGGGGTCTAAAATGGATATTTCGATGTGTTACAAACGAAATGACAAAATGAATATGCCCCTACCTTTTTTTGGTGGCGGGTATAAAAAGTATTAAAAAATGCAACAGTGCGTACATATCAAATGAACAGCTGATTTCATTAGCAAAGTACAATATAGTTGTATACATTTAATTTTACGTATCCGCACATTTGCTTAAGCCAGCAAAAGCACATTATAGTTAGGCCTTTACTCAATTTGAACCAATGAAAGATACACAATGGAGCAACGGGTAAAAGTTATTCCGGCATATTATGAAAATGGGCGTTCAAATCAGAATGCGTTCGTTTGTAAATTTTTGGAATATATATTTAAACAATTTTTTTTTGCCTATAACTTTAACGATTAGAGCCCGCTGTAACCAAACTTTCTCACGAATATATCTAGAGGCATATTATATCTATAAATAGTACAAAGGTACCTATAAATTATCCTATCGCTGAACAATTTTAATTTTGGTGGTAAAAGTACGGAAAAAAACAAAGGCTGTCGTGTTTATTTGCTCATATCTCAGAAAGTTATAGAGCGATTTTGCTGAATTTCAATAGCGATTCATTCCCGGATATTTTCAAAAGATTGATACATACCATACACAGATCTGAGAAACATATGGTTGCTTCTAAAAGCTGATTTCAACCAACAAACGGACAGACTATCAGGGCTTAATCGACTCCTCTATTCATAAGCTTTCAGAAAATAAATACTTAATGGGGTCGGAAACGTAAATTGTAGAAATTACAAACGGAATGACAAAGCTTTATATACCCTTGTGCACCACAGGTGAAGGGTATAAAACGATCATAAAAATGCGACAGTTTTTTTTGTCGGCCAGAATATTTTTTAAATCTACTTTAATCAAAAATTGCTTGCGAATCATCATGGTTCATTTTGAATCTTGTTGCGAACCTCGAAGAATTTACTACCATCTCCAATTTTGATAACACAAAATCGCTAATTTATCTGTACTAGCTGTCAACAACAAAACATAAACAAAGGAAAACAAAAAAATTTTCTGTAAAAAATAAAAAATATATGTTTAAACATATATGTATATTTAAATTAAAATGAAAAAGAGAAATAGTGAAACGTATTTTAAAGTGTAGAAGAAAATAAACCTCATAAACATTTTCAGTCTCAGCTCGGATCAATAGTTTTTAATTTCAAAATTCTAGCCTTATAAACGTAGAAAACACAAAAAGGTCATTCAAAATGTGAAAAGGTACCTTTTTGTTCGCCCATAACATTTCCAGGCTTATCTCGTATCAATAGTCAATAATTTCAAAATTCTCGCTTCACAAATGTTAAAAATAAAAAAGCACCATAGAATTGCGAAAAAGTAGCTTTTCGGTCGTCCATAATATTTTCAGTCTCACCTCGTATTAATAGTCACTAATTGCGAAATTCTAGATCCATAAACGTAGAAAATACAAAAAGTATCAGTAAATTGCAAAAAAATTTATTTTTTCTCAACCATAAGATTTTTAATCTCAAACGGAATCAATAATTCCTTATTTCACAATTCTAGCTTCATAAGCTTAGAAAATACAAAGAGTACCATAGCAAAAACCCCTTTCAATTTCAGTGTCACCTATATTAACTAGTCGCTAATTGCAAAATTATAGATTCAAAAACGTTTAAAATAAAAATAAATGCGAAAAAGTGCCTTTTTGGTCGCCCATAACATTCACAGTCTCACATTGTATCAACAGTCGCTAATTTTGAAATTTTAGCTTCATAAACGTTGAATATACAAAAAATGTCAAAAAGTACCTTCTTGGTCGCCCATAACACTTTTTGCGTGAGCTCGGATCAAGTTTCTAATTTCAAATTTATAGATATATTATCGAAGAAAATACCAAAAGTACCATAAAAAAGAGAAAATGTAAATTTTTCGGTTTTCCATATCAATGTACAAATCCCAAGTTTAAATTTTTAAAAATCTACATATTTAACAAAAAAATATTTTAATAGACATGATTTTTTGCATAAAAATAATTATGTTCTAAAAATACCAAACTGTTTTCCCGAATTATCCCATTTCTGTCCTGTTGTTTAAATTTTTACTAAATTACATAATTTTTTATGTCTAGTGAAATTTCTATAACAATTTATTTATTGGCCCTGGAATTAGGAATTATTCTTATTTTCCTCTTTTCGTACTTTTTTTGTCCCCCTAAAAGATTCTGAAAATTTTTCCATATGCTATAAGTCGATAATAAATAAATTTAAAAAAAGTACTAAAAATAGGGAAAATTTAAACTTATGTGTTTGAAAAAGTACCAAGTTAAAGTATAAATTGGTCGCCCATAACATTTAGAATTTGACCTCTGACCTCTAACCAGTAATAACTAATTCTAAGAATCTATGATCACAAACTTAAAAATTTTCAGTCTAGCCTCGCATCTTCAAAACTCTAGCTTCACAAACGTAGATGATTAGAAAATACCATAAAAAGGCGAGATAGTACCTCTTTGGGCGCCTATAACATTTTTAGCCTCACCTCGTATCAATAGTCTCTTATTTTAAAATTCTGGTTTCTCAAACGTAGAAAGTACAAAAATATCATAAAAATGCGAGACACTTGCTTTTCTGTCGCCCAGAATATTTTCAAAATCTACTTTAATCAAAAGTTTCTTATTTCATAGTTCTAGCTTCAAAAACGTATAAAATACAAAAAGTACTATAAAAATTCAAATATGTACTTTTTCGTCGCCCAAGACATTTTCAGTCTCACATGGAATCAATAATCCATTATTTCACAATTCTAGCTTAATAAACGTAGAAAATACAAAGAGTACCAATTAAATTCAAAACAGTACCTTTTTAGTTGCACATAGCATTTTCAGTCTCAGCTCGGATCAATAGTTTCTAAAACAAGTAAGAGTGCTAAATTCGGCCGTGCCGAATCTGATAATACCCTTCACCATCATGTACATAGGTATAATCCCACATCGTAGCTTAACCTATATTTCATGTTATACGGTATTTTTCTTTATTATTTGCAACGCCATTCTCGATTTGGAATTTTAACATAGTTATCTGTATTCTACTAGTCAAGCCCTTTCATTTGATACCCATATTGATGGGGTTAAAAAATTTTTTCCGCCCTTTTGTTTCAGACGCCATCTTGGATTTTAAATTTTTTAATAATTTACTGTATTTTACTGGTCAAGCCCTTTCATTCGATACCAATATTAAGGGGGTTCAAGAAGTTACATTTTAAAATACCAGATTTGACCTATTTATAAATTTATTGTCCGCCATTTTGTATTGGCGGCCAACATGAATTTTAATTTTTTATAGTGCTTATATTGCGCCAGTCAAGTCCTTTCAGATGATACCAATATTGACTCTCTCGGTTGTGTAGAAGCTGAGAAAAATTGATTTTCGTTTGTAAATTTTTGGAATAAATATTTAAAAAAAAAATTTTGCCTATAACTTTACCGATTAGAGCCCGCTTTATCCAAAATTTTTCACGAATATCTCTAGAGGCATATTATATCTATAAATAGTAGCAAAGTTACCTATAAATTATTCTATGACTGAAAAATATCAATTTGGTGGTAAAAATATGGGAAAAAAAACAGAGACAGTCGTGTTTATTTGCTCATATCTCAGAAAGTTATGGGGCGATTAAGCTGAATTTTAATAGCGATTCATTCCCAAATATTTCCAAAAGATTGATACCATACACAGATCTGAGGAACATATAGTTGCTTCTAAAAGTTCCAACACCAACCAACACACGGACAGACGGGCAGGGCTTAATCGACTCCTCTATTCATAAGCTTTCAGAAACTATATACTTTATGGGGTCGGAAATGAAAATTGTAGAAATTACAAACGGAATGACAAAGCTATATATACCCTTGTGCACCACAGGTGAAGGGTATAAAAAAGAAAAAGTACTTTTTTGGTCACCCATAACATTTTCAGCCTCACCACAAATCAATAGTCACTAATTTTTTAAATCTAGCTTCATAAACGTAGAAATACAAAAAGTACTATAATAATTCAAAAAAGTAACTTTTCGGTTGTCCTCAACATTGTTAGTCTCAGCTCGGATCAATAGTTTTTAATTTCAAAATTCTAGCTTTATTAAAGTAGAAAATATCAAAAGTGCCATAAAAAGATAAAAAGTTAATTTTTAGATTTTCCATATCCATATACAAATCCCAAGTTTAAAATTTTTAAAAATCTACATATTTAACAATAAAACGTTTTTATACACATGATTTTTTGCATAAAAATAATTATGTTCTCAAAAATAACCAAATTGTTCTCCCGAATTTTTCCCTTCCTGCCATTATAAATATGTTTAAATTTTTTCTATTTACATAATTTTTTATTCCTAGTAAAATCTCTATTATATTTTTTTCTAATTGGCCCTGTAATTGGGAATTATTCATATTTTCCACATTTGGTACTATTTTTGTCCCCCTAAAAGTTTTTAAAAATTTCATTCATTTTCTTTAAGTCGATAATAAATATCAAATTTTGTCTAATCAAATAATTTTAGAAAATTAAAAAAAGTAATCAAAATAGGGACAATTTTTAACCCTTAAATATACGAATGTGAAAAAAGGGCGAAAACCAACCAACATTTTTTCGCAAATTTAAATTTTTTTCCTAACTTTATAGAAGTTATATAGTGTAGCCAAAAAATTCCAAATTAAAGTATTGAACCGTTTATTCCCTAGTCGTTGAAAATTAAAAAAAAGGCCAGACATCTGTCAGCTTATCTTTTTAGTAGTTTAAAATACCTTTTCAAGTTAATCTGTATCATTTTTAGTTTATTTAGGTATCTGAATAGTTATCACAGCATAATAATAATTTTAGGACAAATTTTACTTAAACTATTGTGAAATCCTAGAACATTATGACAATATGACATATTAGGACACCTTGTGAATGCAGTAATGAGTTTCATCGAAATCATAACTTTGTCTTTTATTTACATAAAAAAATTAATCCTATAAATAAAATGCCCTTTATTAAACGTATTTTTAAAGTTTATATGTATTTCGAGTTGTCATCTTAGAACACAACAATATTAATTTTGGAATAGGTAAAGTACAAATTTTTTGAAGACAGTTAACTTCAGAATATATGTATGAGTAGCTGAGATGTAAAACTCGTTCGTTACAAAAATTTAAAAAACTTGTTCGTTTCAAATATTACTATACTATTTTTTATATTTCAGTAAGTTTCGATTTTTTAACTGTCAAATTATTAACTAATTCGGTTAGCCACAAAAATTGGTTGATTAATGTGTAAAAAACCTGTCTTGCATTTGAGCTACTCATATATTAATAAATTATTTTATATTATTATTCAATTTCGTTGTCGAAATTTTTGGTATCGCAAGGGAAATACGTCGTGTCATATTCTTGGACTATTAAATATTTCAAACTAAATAATATAATTTTTAAATGTAATTTGTTGATTTCGTTACCTTTTGAAATTTTTGTTGGAATACTTTGAGCTTCATTCAAACTATGGTTATCTTTTCTGGAAGCAGAATCTTCACATTTGATTTTTAAATGAGATAACGAGTTTTTATCATCTACAAAATGAAAAATTACCTTAAAGTTGTTTTGAAGTACTTAACACAGTGGCGTCAAAATGAATTTATACATATACATATCTGTGTATTAATATAAAAAAGGACGTATCTAAATTTCCTGTTTCTTTAGAGCAGGAAAAAAATAAATTTTAAAAGCTGGAATGAGTTAGGGTTTTTTATGTAGCTATAATCAGTCAATTTCCGCTATAGATCACCAAATTTTTAAGGAAACGTTAAAAAAATATAGATACGCCCTTTTTTACATTAAGACCTCAATATATACCTATTTATATTATAAAAAATTTCACTTATTTTACTCACCACTGGTTCTAATAATTTGGGCTAAAAAACTGCCTGATGCACATTTGACAGTACATTCATTTTGGAAAATTTTGGACACCCTTTTTGATGAGATGACTTCATATGACGTTGTGTTTTTGAAATTTATCAGCGAAAACATGGCCACAGCTTACAAATTTCACATTTCTTTTCTAAAATGTTAAATGAAGTACATATGTATAAAATTAAAAAAAAAAGATCAAAAAAATTGCTTACCTTTAACAAAAGAATTTATAGTTGGTATCCACAAAAAAATATTTTATTTCAATCGTAGTACAAACTTTTCAACAAATCAAAAAAAAAATACCTATAATTTACAAATAAGTTCACAGCGTACTCACACTACTCTCAACGAAGGCACAAACATTTATGATAAAGTTTCATCAATTGTATGTATTTCAACAAGTAGTTAAGTTAATATAAATAACCGTTATAATGGCACGTTGCCCATTTTCACCCACTGTGTTATGTGTATTCTCAATTAGTATGACTTTTTAGCAAGAAATATTAGATGGCGAAGTGGTGCAATGGTTCTGTCAGTCTTTCATATTAGTTGGCCTGGGTTCGAAACCCAGCAGAAAAGATTTGTTTAATTTTTTTTTTATTTTTAAGCATCATATATGTAAAGACTTACATAAGTACATACTTATAAAAGAGTAACGTTACTGACTGCCTGACTGATACATCATCGCACAGCCCAAACGTAAAAAGCTAGATACATGAACGGGTCCATTCCCGCTTTTTGGAATTAAAAAAAAATATTTATAGAATATAAATTAATTACTATATGTATCTATATATATGCAGAATCATTTATTTGAAATTTTTATATACATTTAGGGGGACAAAAAATGTACCAAAAAGCGGAAAATATTTATTATTCCTATTAACTGGGCCAATATAATTTGTAATATGGGTAAAACTTAAGACATATTCATAACAGGGTACAAAGAGGAAAGTTCGAATAGTTTCGAACTTTTTTAAACATACATATTTATTTTTATACAAAAGAGAGTAAAATTATTCACTTTAAATCATGTCTATTAAAATATGTTATTGTCAAATAGATATGTATTTAAACATGGAATTTGTTCATTAAAAAGGAAAACCCAAAAAGCTACTTTTTGTCTTTTTTGTGGTACTTTTTGTGTTTTCCATATTTAAGGTACTTTATCTCTACGTTTTTTAAGACTTTTAAATTTTTTAAAATTAGAAACTACTAATCCGAGCTAAACCTGAAAATATTGTAGACAACAAAAAAGGTACTCTTTGAATTTTTATGGTACTTTTTGTATGTTCTACGTTTATGAAGCCATAACTATGAAATTAATGACTACTGATTCGATGATAGACTGAAAATGTTATGGACGACCAAAAGAGTACTTTTTATACCCTTCACCTGTGGTGCACAAAGGTATATATAGCTTTGTCATTCCGTATGTAATTTCTAAAATGTTCATTTCCGACCCCATAAAGTATATATTTTCTGAAAGCTTATGAATAGAGAAGTCCTTGTCCGTCTGTTCGTGTGTATCAAATAAAAGGGCTTGACCAGTAGTATACAGTAAATTATTAAAAAAATATAAAATCCAAAATGGCGGAAAATTTTTAACCCCATCAATATGGGTATCAAATGAAAGGGCTTGAGTAGAATACAGTTAACTACGTTAAAATTAAAAATCAAGAATGGCGTTGAAAATAATAAAGAAAAATGGCGTATAACATGAAATATAGGTTAAGCTACGATGTGGAATTATACCTATGTACATGATGGTGAAGGGTATTAACAGATTCGGCACGGCTGAATATAGCACTCTTACTTGTTTGCATTTGTATGGTACTTTTTGAGTCTTCTATGCTTATGGAGCTATAATTTAGAAATTAGAGACTATTGGCCATAGTCTTTTCTTACATCTTTTTTTATTTTTTTAATCAAATTAGAAGTTGTATATACTTATGTATGTATGTAGATAATTATGTACATATTTTCAATTTCAAAGTGCCATTAGATATACAAAGTAATGACAACTTAGCAGAGGTATTTTTACATACATAGGTATATATCTACATACCTACATACATATGTACTTAGGAAGGTACTTATTTATATTCATATGTATCTATGTACATACATACATACCTACTTACACATACATATATGTAAATATGCATACAAATCATCACTATTAGCATATACTACATACATACATAGAGTTATGTACTTGTGTAAATATGTAGACTCTTATATACTTATGTATGTAGGTACATACATACACACATACGTGATTGCATTATGCTAATGTACGTACATACATATGTAAATGGTATGTATAATATTTACATACATACATACATATGTAGGTACATGCATGCATACATATATGTACATAGGTACATACATAAGTATGTATGTTTGGACAGACAGGATGATATTCACAAGTCGCAGTCGCTGAGGCAAAATGCTACAAATTATTCCTTCATAATTTCCTAACAATTTCCATAAAATTTGCGAGCTAATAAAGCCAAAATTTTGGTCATTAGGTACATTCATACTTATGTATGTATGGACATTGGTACATATTTAAAAAATTCTATACATACATACATACATATCTACATACATAAGTAGGTACGTCTAAAAAACATATTTATATTTATGTACATACAAATATATGTAGGTATAAATGCATATGTATGTAGTACCTATGTAACTATGCCACTTGTTTTTAATATGTAAGTATATCCTCATTAATTTAAAAAAAATTAAAATAACAGTTATAATGTCATGTTGCATATTTTCACATTTTAAATTTTGTTTGCATTTGGTGTAGCTTAGGTAAAGCTTTGGCATATTTAACAATAATAACCGTGGTGGTGCAACGGTTCTGCTGGTGTGGTTAATGAAACACGTCTTTGAGTTCAGAGCTTGTTGGTTGCACAACTTGTTTTTTTTGTTTTTTTTTTAATATATTGGAAAGTAATTAAATATTTTTTAACCGTATTTACATAAGTATATATGAATGCATACTTACATAGTAATGACAATTGGGCATTGTATACCCTTAACACGGGAGTGTAAAAGGGTAAACGTAGGTATGTACTTAAGTATATAAGTTTGTAATTTCTATGGAATTCATTTGTGACCCCATAAAGTATACATATGTATGTATATATATCGTTGATCACGGTAAAAAGGCCCTAAATCAAATAATTGTAAATTTACAGGAAAAGGCACAAACGTATTGTAATGGAAACAGTATTATCATAATGTAATTTATTTTGCAAAATTGCTTGTAAAACTTATTTTTGATGCTATTGCACTAAATTGTTGGTTCGAGGTGTATTTGTGTGAAATGTATTGAAATCACTTATATATGTACTTAATTTCGTAAAAAATGGAGTTAGGGCTTTTCTACAACTATCATCGACATGTATAGATATATTCCGAATCTTCATAGGAACTTAGATAGAGGAAGCCTCCGCGTTTACTTCAGACTCTTTTAAAGTATCAATTTATCAGATATGATAGAGGAAGTGATTTAGCTGAGTCAGACTATCCGTGCGTTTGTTGATAAACGTTGAAAAAAACAAAAAGTACCATAAAAATGCGCCCATAAAATTTTCAGTCTCGCCGTGGATCAATAGTCATATATGTAAAGAATCTAGATTCATAAACGTAGCAAATAAAAAATACCATAAAAATGCGAAAAAGTACCTTTGTGTTCGCCCATAACATAAAAGTGTAGAAAATACAAAAAGTACCACAAAATTGTGAAACAGTACTGTTTTGGTCGCATAACATTTTCAGTTTCATCTCAGTTCAATAGTTTCTAATATCCAAATTCTTGCTTCATAAACTAGAAAATACAAAAAGTGCAATAAAAAGGGGAGCACTTTTGAGTTTTCAATATCGATATAGGAATTCCAGATTTAAAATTTTTAAATATATATTTAACAATGCAAATTTTTAATAGATATGATTTTAAATTGGCAATGTGATGTTTTTAGAATCCAAGCGCTTGCTTTGAGTGGACGTTTTGCGTGTAACTTGTTTTTGTTACAATAACAAAACACATGCATAATTTTAGCTCAAAGTGAAAGTTGAGATTCTAAAAACAGCACATAAATCCACTCATTTTTGTGTAAAAATTATGTTCTAAAAAGTACAAATCTTCTTTCCCGAATTTTTCTCTTAATCAATATGTTTACATATTTACTAAATTACATAATTTTTCCCCATATATTCTTTATTTTTGGTTCCTTTTTTGTTTTCAATAATTTCACTATATAATTGTTATCAAATTAAATTAAATATTAAATAATCTATGAAATTTAAAATAAAAGTACTAAAAAAGAAATAAAATTTTTACCCTTTATAAGTACATGCTAAATATCAAAAAGTGCCGAAGATATTATTCATTTTTTTTCACGTGTTAACTGATGCAACTTGAATTTTTTTTATACCTTAATGTGCTTGTAAGTTACATAGGGTACCAGAAAAGTACCAAATTATAGTTTTTCCCCTTTTTCCCCCTTAGTGGTTGAAAATTCCAAAAACGGTCAGGCACCTGTCTGGTTATTATTAACATTGATTGCATTTTTTATGCTTTTTTATTAATAATTTTTATTTTAAAATTGATTTTTTATTCTAAAATTGAATATTTATTTTGCCAATATTGATTTAAAATTCTAAAATAAATTTTTTTTTTAAATACATTTTTATTTCCTCAAAATTACGTTGTATTTTTAATTTAATCTTGAAAAGGTATTATCGCAAGTATATTGATATAAGCTTTTCCATCTCTGTAGCTTAAATTTCTTAATATATAAGCGATGTTGTATATTTTCAAAATAAAGTTATATGTATGTGCTTTTTCATTGCTTAATATTTATTTTGATAAGCCGTAAACAGTCCAGCCAATGGCATGGTTAAATAGTTTTGCTGGGTTCGATTCCTGGCGATTTCTGTCCGAAAAATTTTTTTTATGTAAATTATAATTTTTAATTATGTGTTTATATAATTTTAAAACAATATTAAGTTTTATTTATTTATATCTACTTATGTACCTACACAACAAAATACAATTTTATTATAAATGTGTTTTTGTAAATGTCCAAAAACATAAAAAATTCAAATTACGTACCTACTTAGGTACAAGCTATGTACATATGTACTATGTACGTAAGTACATATTTAATGCATATTATTAAAAATCTTTACTATTAATTTTTTAACATTGTTATTAAAGTTATGAAAAAAAAATAGTTAAAGAGTTTATTTCTTATAAAATTAAAAAATATACATATGTTTACTACAAATTATTATCGTTATTTTTGTATTAAAAAGTTTACTTCATCGGGAATTTGAACCACAAACCTAACGACTACAAGCAAGCAACACAACCACCACACCACACAGCCACTATGCAAGACTTGTTCTTAATGTGTTATAACAAACCACAGATTTCTTTACGTTTGCATTAATACAAATTATCCAATAAGTAGGGAAACCATCACGTTATTGATGAAAATATGGTAACTCTTTTTGCAAAAATTTTTTAATTAAACCAAAAATTAAGCTATTTAAGCTGTATATATAGCTTAAAGAATATTAAAAAATTATTTTAATTATATGGATGTATCAATTTAGAGTAAAATCTAAAAATCTAAAAAAACGACCCCAAACAAACATGACCTAAAACCATGCGTAAGATATATAAAAAATTCGGGACCTGACCTTAAACCATGCAAATGTCCTTAAACCATGCAGCAGAACGAAAAACTGACCCAAAACCATGCAATATGCATACATATACTTATATGTATGTATGCATGTATGTATGTATGTACATCAAAAATTTTCCATTTTCTTAATTTTTGTTTTTTGTATATTTATTTGTTTGATATTAGAAATGCCACCTATAGAATTTTCTTCTCACTGAACATACTTCTCAAGAGTTGTGCTTCGAGTTTTAGATAATAAGTGCAACAATTAAGTATATATTGCTCAATTTAAAAATAATTTTTAGTGTGGTAAATTGAGCTCAATAAGGCCTTTCATTGCGATAATATTATAAATTGACAATTAAAGCGCGTGTGTGAACATAGTATTAGATTAAGAATAAAAAGCAAATTACTTAAAGAAAAAACAAAATTATAAAATTTCAATACGGTGACCTAATAATTATCAATTTCATTAACATTTTTTGGCGCAACGAAAATAATAAAATTAAAAAACCACATGTGTATGATAAGATTGTAAAAACTTGTTTCTGCACATGGAATAATTTTTAAAATTTTTTATAGAGGTCCCTTTAGTCAAGAACACATCAGACAACTAATCAAAATGCTTTCCGTCTTCTTTAACTCAATTGTCTCAAAAACATCTGATGGGTTAGAAAAAACATCTTATATACTTATAGAAAACTTGTAGATGTGCGATATGGGTTTTCTTAAATAACTAAAACAAAAATAAATAGTCATGTAAATAATTGGTTACTAGTTTAAAGATACATATGTATACCTATGTACAGTCAATATTATTTAATAACTTACTAGGGAAAAGAATCTTTTCCTAGGTACATGTATATTTATTTATATAAATAAGTAGGTATATAGTATATGGTTTTAAAAAAAAATACGTACATTAACACACTTTTAATAAATAAAAAAAAAGGGTTAATGAAACCTAACTGATGTTTAAAGTAGGAAACAGTCATACGCCATATTGTAAAAAAGCAAACATAACAAATAAACATGAATAAAAAAACAAAAAACTACTCGCTGTTTTTGTCGTTAAAACAAAAAGCACCTCACTTCCGCCATAAAGGAGGATAAAACCAGCTACAGCAACAGCACAACAAAAAAGTAATTGTATGAATATCTATATATATAAAAGTGAAACTCTGTGTGTGTGTGTGTGTGTGTGTGTGTTAGCTATAGACTCCGAAACTGTAAAACCGATCGGACTCAAACTTTGGCAAGTTGTTGGACACATACCAGGGAGTGTTTATGGGTAGAAAAAAGTGGGCGGGGCCACGCCCATAAAAATTAGTTATCTGTTTTAGCTACTTGCACTTGACCGATTTTTCTGAAACTTTGCACACATATCGAGCTGTCATGACTAAATAATTTGTGATAAGAAAAGTGGGCGGAGCCACGCCCCTAAGCTGTCATGACTAAATAATTTCGTGATCAGAAAAGTGGGCAGCGCCACGCCCATAAAAGCAATTATAATTTTTAGGAACTTGCACTGGTCCGATATTTCTGAAACTTTGTACACAAATTGAGCTGTTATGACTTTACAATTTCGTAATTAGAAAAGTGGGCAATGCCACGCCCATAAGAAAAATTATAGTTTTTAGGTTTTTGCACTTGATATTCAATTAAAAATTAGAATGCATTTCGGTTCATTAAGGGGCGTAGCAACGCGCGCCGGGTTTGGCTAGTTTACTATAAAAGCAAATGAAAAACAAAACATTTATATTGTTAATATTACTTTGCGTTTTGTTAAGACCTAAAAAAATTAAACACGTTTACATACACTATCTAAATACTAGGGAGATTGATTATTCGGCTTTTTTGACAAACCGGTTTTCGGTTTATTCGATAAATTGGAATATTTAAAATACCGGTTTTCGAATATTGATTTTCAAAAAAACCGGTTAACCGGATTTTTATCAATATGAAAGAAACCAAAAAAATTTAAGATTTTCTAAATAAAAAGTTTATTTTAATAAAAACAAAACAATTCACAATAAATAATGACGAAAAGTATAAAACTTAAAAATAATGTATTTAATTAAGATAATAATTTATATTTCTTATTAATTAATTATAATAGATATATAATTAATAATATATAATTAGTAGTAGAAGGTACAAATAAAATTATTCATAAAACAATTCACATTTAAAAACATAACTTAAATGATATCACATAATTCAGGTTAAAAAAATTAAAACCATTTTTACTTCTAAAGTTCGGCATATTAGTTACTTCTTTTAAAATAATCTATTAAAAATAAAATGCAATTTAAATGTTTTGAGGTATATCTATTTTTTCTTTTGTTTTTATAAAACTTGAAATTGAAAATGACCTTTCGCTTAGTGTGCTTGTTGGACATATAGAATACAAGGCATTAAGAAGTCTTGCTAGCTTTCAGACCTCTTATGACACTTATCTAGATAAAAAAAAATCTTTGAAAATGCTTTTATTGCGATTAATCTTTGTAGAATATTTTGGTTTCTGCATATCTTTAATAGTATTGTTTAGCTCATTTTCTAAACTTTGTTCACATTCATCACAATCTAGCTCTTCATTCAAATCCGATTTATTTTCACTTATATTAATAAATAAACGATTATATAATTTGGAAGCTAATTCTTTTGTATCAGTTTTGTTAGAATATTTAAGAAAAGAACTGCTAACAGGAAAATTACCACTGCTCAGATATAATATTAAAGTATTTAAAGTTTTATTACGATGCTCTGTTACACGCGTTTATAGAGATTCCAGTAAATCATTTGAAAGAGAACTTTGCATTTTTGAAAACTTTAAAAACAAAAATTGAAAAATACCTTCGGATTCGATTAAAGTAGTCGAGTCTTTTGACAATTGGTTTATAGCAACTTCTAAAGGATTCAAAGTATTATTTAAAAGAGTTAATGTTTTTATATCATTTGCACTGAATGGAGTCAGCCCTAGCTCTAAAAGAGCATGGTTGACACATATATAAATTTTTAAAAATTGTGAAATCATTCCTAATAATGAATTCTATCTGTGTCTTACATCGTGAGCCAATTTAAGCTCTTTTTTTTCTTGTTCTTTAACATACATTTGCAGTTTTTTTGTTTGTCACTAGATTTATTAAACAATTTTACACATTTTCTAACTCGTATAATTGTATCAGCAATATTTTGATTAAAACACATATTTTTATCAATTGAGTAACCAACTGCATCCTCGGAATTTTGATTATCAAATTCTGATTCATTAGAACTTGAATTCTCATCTATGCCACAACTTTGCTTTTAAAACATTGTGTCTACAACGCAAAGATGAATTCCGTGGTTAATACAGAGTTGAGACTCTGCATCTATATTGCGACTAATCTTTGCATTACCGCAGCACCATCATGAGTAGATCGCTTTGCATATTTAAGGAAAATTCTGCCAATTTATTTTTAATAACTTCTTCTATGTTATTTGCTGTAGCCTTAATTTTTATTTCTTCAAGTCCAAGATTGTATATATCAAATGATTTTTTTCTGAATTATAGTAACGAATAGTAACATTAACATATTTTTTGTATGAGATATCTGACCACTCATCTACTACAATTGAAAACCTTCCATTATTCTCTTTAATTTCCTTAATTTTATGTTTTAATTCTTGTTGTTTTGTCAAATAAAATTGAAAAATTTTTTCCCATATAGTTGATTCCGCAGGCATATTATAATTTTTAGCATGCAGATATGGTAAAACAACCTTTGATTTTTTAAAGCTTTGACAGACATTCCGTCCTCGGCAACACAACGAGCCAGTATTTCACCAATGGACTCATGCGTATGGTAACGTATTTTATTATAGAATTTGACATAGAACAACTTGGAACGGAATCAAATGTTTCTGCCTTAATATCTATTTTATGGACACACTTTAAATGATTAATAAGACCAGACGTTGAAGAACCTTTGCAACTTAACATTTTAGGACACCTTTAGCACCTTGCTTTGAATTTTTCAACCCGTTCAAAATATTTCCAAACTTCTGAGGATATCTACATAGTTAAAAATATTGTTAATATTTGTATATGTATATTAACAAAAGTCGTCACTTACCCTTTGTCTTAATCACTTACTTGTAATACTTAATTGAAAAAGATTTATATTATTTATATTTTTTCAACAGCAACATAAATTTTTTATTCCCGCGTTTATAATTTTTTTTACTTTTTTGACAATTTGTTTTGATATTCTTTATTTAACGTTTTATGTTGCCAGATTAGTAAAAACAAGATGCATAATATTACACTTAGAAAAATATTTGGATAACGAGTATCTTAACAATAAAGCTAAGAAAAACTAAAAACAATAAATATTTTTAAAATTACCGGTTATTCGCTATCGAAAATCCGGTTTATTCGATATTCGAAAAATTGACAAATTAAAAAAAACCGACATCAGCAAAACTAAAAAAACCGGTTAAGACCGGTCGAATAAAAACCGTTCGATCTCCCTACTAAATACATTCGCGTGTGCATGTGTAGGTAAAAGTTGTATAATCCATTGTTTATATGTATGTTTTTGCATGTGTTTATGCGCGCTATAAAAATAATTTCAGTTGTAGTTTTTCTTTAGTATTTTCTCTTAAGCCCTGTGGACTGCTATTGTCACTAAAATCTGTTAATGCCACACATTTCTTAAATGCAACTTTAAAATAGTTTATGTACTGAAATGAATCTTTTCAACAAATGCACACACACACGCACACACGTCGCATAAAGTGCAAAAAAAAATGAAGAATAAGATAAAAAATGGCAGAAAACTTTTATGTTGAAAGGAAACGTATTCTTTTGTATTTGTTTTCAAATTGTAAATACATATGTATGTATACATGGATATGTGTAGAGAAAAGTTTTGTACAACTGAACGACCACACAAGATTGGCTTGACTTTATTGCTTTTGGTTGACTGTGCTCCTCTTTGCCTACATTAATATAAGTTTATTTAAAATGTATATGACGTGTACATACACAAGTATGCATATGTATGTGTATGTGCTTGTATAAGTATGTTTTGGTGTTTCATGTTATATACTGCTAAAGAAGAAAGATATATGAACTTATCGTCAAATTTGCAACACTTGAACTTAAAAATATTCAATTCAGAGAGTTACTCTAGAAAATATTACAAAAAGTTGAATAAAAACCCAATATAATCACCCATGTTCTGCAATCCTAGTGAAATTAAATCATTCGAAATTGTCAAAGCATTGTGTAACAAACAGCAACACAGCAATGGAAAAACCGAATGATTAAATTTCAATGATTAAATTATTCGCCCATGCAGGACATGGGCGAATAATAATATTAACTTTGTTATTTTTTAGACTAAAGGAGTATTTACATATGTACATAATATGATTCTATTTAAACATATAATGGTCAAAAAAGATTTATTTAGAATATCATGTAATTATTACAATAAGACCGCAAGTGATATCTTAATAATATCATAATTCCATACATTTAAGGTATATCTAGCTATTTCATTCCGTTTGTAAATTCTACAATATTCATTCTCGACCCCATATAGCTTAGGAATTAAAAGTCAATAGAGCGATGGCCGGGTGCTCAAAGCCCCAATACGTTAAATGTGGTAACAATATTTAGGGAGTATTCGGAAATGAATACCAATCGTTCTAAACCTTGCAGAGATAAGCAAATAAGAAGTTAGATAAAAAGTCTTAACATATATAAAATTTAGGAATTTGGACACGGTTAAACATAGACAGGCATGTTATATGTTTGAAGCTATTGATACTTTACTCTAACAACACTTTTATTGGATGTAAAAGGTTTTTCAATAAGAGTGATATGATTTCTTTATAGAAAAACACACTTATTGTTAAGGAAATTTAAAAGCTTTTATTTAATGTGAAGTACAAACGATAGAATTAAGTTCTAAATAAAACATAATTCAAATGGTCTCCATGACTTCTTCTGCAGAAACGAATTCGTTAAACCCAATTTTCGAGCACCTTATCCACTAAATCAAGTCGTATGGCACGTTCAATATTGACTTATAAAGCTTTAAAAGAGTCTGGTTTATTTTAAAACACCAATGACTTCAAATATTCCCACAAGAAATAGCCGAATGGTGTTAAATCACAACTTCTTGGAGGCCATTCAATATCACAATTTCTTGAAATAATGGAACAGACAAACTTTTCTCGCAATAATTTAATTGTTGCATTTGCTGTGTAATAAAACTGAATAATTTATAAAAGTTGTTTTTGTGTATATCTCTCCATGTTCAAATTGTAAACACTACTGAGTACAATGAAAATGACAGATCATGACATATTATATTACAATCATATCATCCCTATTGGAAAACCGGCAATAAACACAACAAAAGCGTTTTGTTTTTGTATAAATGACTGCATATGCCACACGATTTTTCTATTTTTATCTAAAATTTGAATAACTTTTAAGAAATTTCAATGCAAAATTTTTTTTTATTTTTTTTTAAAGTTTTGAAAACAAACTAAAACTTAAAATTAATTATTTTAGATCAAAAATAAAAAAAAATAATTTTGACAGATGCGGACATAGTTATAATTAAAAAATTTGTAAGTGTAATAAATTATATATCGTCGGTCACAGGTCAGATCGGGTTTTTGATGCCAAAATACTGCGTTTGTCCTTCTATATGAAAAAACAGTCATCTGATTGAAGTTTTGATTTTATACATATGTATCTTAATTGATATTATATTCACATAAAAATATAATTTTATATTTCTAAACGCTATTTATGAATTTGTGGATCTCTTCTGGCAAACCCTTCCAATAGATATTTGACAGTTGCTTCAATTACTTGTTGACAATTTATTTTAAAAAGCTTCTTTATTATGGAACACATTTTTTGTTCTCTTTAATACTCTTTTCACAACATCAGTACATTCCTCCACTGGACCCAGCTTCGAACTAATTATAGGATTGGCTTCTCTTGGTACAAAAGCCATGTTATTGTTTTCGTACCACTCCAAAGTCTTTTTATCACAGTGACATGATGCCAAATCGGGACAAAAATATGTGGTCACATTGTGCCTTCTTATAAATTATAGAAGACTTTTCTACAAATGTTATTTAGTGTACATATATTTTTGTATATATAGAGCCCACTGTAACAAATGACTTGTTTCTCTTGCCGCAACTTCATATAGCTTGTCATATCAAGGGTTTTTGTTTTTTGAAAATTTTGTCTACTTTTGGGTACAAACTTATCTTGAGCATAAAAAATACAAAAATGTTTACCCAGAAGCTGCGTTAAATTTCTCATTATAAAAGTTTCGTCGTCCATTATAAAACAGAGAGTTTTTTTGTATAAAATTTGATTTAAATTTCGTGCCCTATTTTTGGCAACAGTCCTGTCTGAAACTTTTTGGAATTTGTATGTTTTCAATCCTGCATTGACCTTAGCTTCCTGCATAAAATAGTCAGAGCACTGAGATAACAGAGCTGCTTCTCACCAGATGTGTTTGCACCGTTTTTGAGTATGCTTTGATTTTTTTTGGATTTTCCCATATGATGTTGAGCTATTTTTCTAAACGAACCAGGTTTCCTATCAATGCTTAAGTTCTTCGGATTTCGTCTTATAACATTTGGAACAGTTTGACGGCAGACTTTAAATTGCTTAGACAAAATTTTAATAATATTTTTCAGAGATAACTGATAAAAAAATAAATATTGTTTCCGAAAAAAGTTAAGATGCAAACAAAACCTGTGTTAAGATCTTTTCGATCTCACTCCTTAAATTTAAAATTGTTCAGCCCTCAGATAATATATAGAGACATTATTACAAGTTACAAGATTACAAGTTAAATTTATAATATGCCTTTAGGGCTATTCATAAGCTATTCATAAGAATGCTATAGATAAGAAATAATTGAAAAATATTTGTTTTAATATTTCAGTTTTCGTAAATTATTGTACTTTATTATGTATAGGTTTCATATGTCACATAGAACCAGGCTTGCAATTTTAGCAGTTTTTAATATAATATCTTTTAAAGTAGAAGACACAATCAGAAAAATATATTTAAATTTTTTAAAATCGCTTGTATCGGCTTCCCAAAAATATTTTGATATTAAAAAAAAATTCATCATTTTCAATAGATATACCCTTAAAGAAATTAAATGATCTATTACTTGTATCTTAGAAGATATGAATTTTAGTTTAACTGAAATGGATAAAATCCAAAATCAGTGGAGCTATATAATTGAACAAATCTGGTATACCAATATGAAAACTACGGAGTTCTGGATTGAAGAAAACCGATTTAGAAATTTTTGTGCTGCCTCTTTTGGTTTTACCATCTTCAAACGCTGTAGTGGAGCGTTTATTTAGTTTAATGGGCTTAATTAAAAGCAAACTTAGAACAAAAATGAACACACAACTTTTATGTTCTGTTATACGTATAAGGGAAAGCGTAAAACTAAATAACGTATGTTGCTATAACATCAGTAAATCGGACGATGTTCTGCTTAAAATTGGTTCATCTGAAAAATTTCAAAAATAATTGGTATGTAAAGAAAATTATACGATTGAACTTGTCAACCTTCTTACCACATTTGAGTAATTGTTGACACTTTTTTTGTGTAAATATAACAAAATTGCATTTAATTGAACAAAATATGTATATTAATATGTTGCAAACTATTATATTAAAAAAGTATACTTAATTTTTAATGTTTTATAAAAACATTATTGCAAAATGTTGGCACTTTTCTTTTTGAACAGAACGTTTTAGCACTTTTTCCGAGGTTTTGCACTTTTTCTCTATCATCTTATGGCAACACTGCATAGAACACAATAATTTACGAGCGAAGATATGTGTCAAGTTCCTAAAAGTACTAATTCATTTTTGGATTTAATATTTGGTTACAAGAAGTTTGAACTAGAAAGCGCCACTTGAATAAGTCTAAAAGGATTTTCGATATAAATGTTGTGTACAGATCTGCGGAAATTATGAAAAACTGCTTATGTCTGTTCTGGTTTCTTTGAAAATAAAGACTTTTAAATGAATTCTGCGTTGTGTTAATAAAAGAGCAAATCAAGCTTGGTGTATTAAGCTAAATTATAAGTTAAAATAAGTTACTATACCAAATAACATTGTTCATGGAAAAATATAGACAATAAGTCTTTATTCTACAACTTCCTATAGAGTTGTACAAAACAGTTGAAGTCTAAGAATTTTTTAGCTTATATCGACTTAGGCAGTTATTCTATATTGTAGACATTACTGTTAAAAGCTTAATGAAATAAATTTATAATAATCAGGCTAATTTTGAAGTTGTTGTTTTCTATTTGTTGAAATAAGGCAAAAATTTAAATAAGCCTTAATTTCGTGCAATTATCAATTAAGGCTTATTTTAATTTTTGTCTTGAAATCAGTAAATAATAGTGTTGATACTAATAGAATAACTTTAAGATTAAAAATTTGGACTTTATTAATTTAAACTCGATTTTCTTAATTTTATATGATTGAAATAAACCTACTAAAAGCACTGAAGTGTGTCTAACCTTCGGTTCGACTTGCATAATTTTTAAACTTCAAAAAAATTTCCCAAATTTTGATACTGTGTTCATAAACTTCCGGTATTTTTTTCTGGTGTTTATTTCTGCCAGCAAATTATGTTGTTGGTTCTTTAGCTTCAGGAGTTCATATAAAATTTTTTTTGGCACTTTTTATTTGGGGAACAAAATAATTCACATGCCATAAATCATAAAGTTTTCACAACTTAACATGTTGGTGCAACAGTGGTGTTAATTTTTACTTTTTTTATGTTTTATTTTTTATTTATTTTTTATTTTTTTATTTTTTTGCATTTCTTGAATTTTGTAAATTATGCTTGAGTGTGGTGAATAGCAAATGGTGTTTGTAATAATTTTAGAAATGAAAGAGGAAACTTAAAAGTTATTAAACTGATGAAATGGAGGAAGAAACAAAGATTTGAAAAAAATTAAATACATATTTAATACAAATACTTAAAACCTTGTTGCAAGTATTGAGAAATACTCTTTGTAATTTTCATTATAATCGTGAATGGCTCTTAGAAGAAAGTAAAAGTGAAAGATCTTTAAACTACTTATTTGTTTGTTACTTACCTAAAATGTCAATTTAATAATCATTTGTATTTGAAATAAACTCGTTTCCTTGAAAATAAATTCAAATATTGCAACATTTTTATTTTCCTTGCCTTAATGCTTCTATACATTTAACAGTGCCTTTGTCACCACCAACTAAGCATCGTGATATTGCTTCATTTAAACGTGTTTAACAAATTGAAAATTGTTAACAATTCGTTAATTTAACGAAAGAAAACAATTTTTGGTTTTAATGCGAACATTTACAAATAAAACAAAGACAAAAACTGACAACGGCAATATTTGCAACACTAACACGTTGTTTCCCTTTTAAGTTACAAAATCAAATCTTGCAATCTTAAAACACGAAAAAATAATGCAAAACACACACACACACTCCATAAATGGTACAAATAATAGAGTAAATCAGGCTCGAATTTATTTTAAAGACTGCACTTTTTTCTTCTTCTTTGTCTCTATTGTCTTGTGACAAAGTCGGGCTGCCATATAACAACTAGTCGATATGACACAATCGATTTTTAGTTTTTTTCTAGAGATGGAAAAAAAAACTCAACAACTAAAAGGGAACAAAGTAAATGTCACATAAAGTACGAAAAGTTGCACTACATTTCAAATCTGTTAATGCAATGAGTACAACAAGACAGCAAACAAAAGTGTTATTGTTGCTGTTTATACATATATTGGGTTGATATAGAGGACAGTTATTGAAAGAATGTGTTCCTTTTATATAAAAAGTGAGACAGGAAAAAATTATGCATAGAACATTTTTTTCATACAACAACTTATTATTTTCACGTTACCTTTTGGAAATATGTCAGATATTTTCTTTTCTAAATCATTATTTTTCAACTGTTATTTTGGTAGAAAATAATTTAACAAAAAATCATTGTGGGTTAAAAAAAAATATTAAAACATCTAAAAGATCATCGACACACAATTTCTTGTGTATGGGCTTTAAACAGCGAGTCCTTAGGTTGAGACGTCTGGTCTGATTGAGAGCGGAAACTTTAATAATAAGAAATATATTTCAAATATATCTCTACAACTAAAAGACTTATTGGTAAGGTACAACTCGATTAACCTAAATAATAATTCATAATAAATAAGTTCAGGGTTGGAATTCATAAATTCTTACAAATACTAATAAATATAAAATTGTAATTCAATGTACAAAAAAAAGAAAAAGAAGTAATTAATTCTTACTAAAACATTTTTCAACAGAAGTAGTCTATCTCATCGAAATATTGGCGCATAATAGCTGGTTGAGAGTTTTTGGTATTCGTTCTCATGGACTTAGTTTTCGAGATATTCTTTCTAGAGCCAATTAGGCCCCAGGTACCTCTAAGTTCGCAAGTGTCATGCTTTAGCAAACTGTCGATATCCGACTTGAATAGAATAAGATATTTGTAAGATATGGCCAAAAAACTTGTAATTCCAAAAAAAAATTTTTTTTCTGATTGTCAATTTTTCTTATTATTATTCGTGTGTGGAGACCTCTTTTACATAATCAACAAACAATACAACATACACTGCAATACAATACAATACATTCTTTCAAACTCCTCATCCAACATAATATTAAAGTTTATGTTACTGCTGTTATTGCCTTTACAATATTCGTCTTGTACAAAAGTTCCTATAGTTTAAACCTAAACAATCAATTTGTTGCACATTCTTTTGTTAATTTAGACAGACACACAGCAAAAGTGTTGCTATAGCAACGACTTCGATGACAATGCCAATAACTGCATCACCTTTAACATCATTATGAGCCCTACTATTATGGTGAGAAGAACTTTTGCTCTTATTTACAGAATAAAGAATGTTCTAGAAATTTTATTGTTGTTGTCGTTTTTGGCGTACAAGATTTGTCTTTAAGCACTTAAAATATACCACAAATACGTGCTTAAGTATAAAGAGGGAACGAGAGAGTAGCAAATATGCTGGAAATACAACAAAACCCTCAATAAAAGTAGGATTGACTTTAAAAGAATGTTTTATGTTCCACATAAGCAAATAAGATTTTGATTCAAATATTTTGGGAAATTTTTAAATTTAATTTTCTGAGATCTAACTTTAAATATCGCGTGTGTTTTGCTTGTATTGGAAACACTATTTTATATGACAGCTGATGTGACAGTTTTATTTTGACAAACTTTTAATAAGTTTTAAAACTAATTTAAAAAACAAACAAAAATGCAGTTAAATTCAAATTATTTTCTAGACAATACGCATCCCCACTAATCGAAGTATTTGGAAAAACGAACAAATTAAAAAATGGTATTGTAGCAAAACAAAAAAGGAATCTACCAAAACGGAGATAATTTGCACTGCTTAATTGCTGAATTAGGTCCCAACCCACGTCATTATGAGTGAATTGTAGGATACATTACGCTGAATTTACGCAAGTGACAAATTGGACCCGACTATAAAAGTAGAAAGTTTAGAGGATCTAGAATATGCTTGTCTTTTATACCGTAACCGAAATAACTGCGAAGCCATAAACTATTCTACAAGTAAGTATAAAAGTTAAACTGAAAATTGAAATTGAAGAAAACAAATTCATGATTAGCGATCTCAACCTCAAATGTCTGATATAACAAACTATTTTAGAACCTCGAGCCCATTGCTTTCTTGGTGCAATAATAACACAAACGGATAGCCAAAGCGCGAATATTGGGATTTCCTTACGTATTAAGAATAAAATATGTTTCTTAGAGATTATTTATATTAGATTACCTACAGGCATACCAAGTCTTCAACAATATATGCCTGCGTAGAATACTTCTTATATACGGGCCAAGGAAAATATTAAACAAGGATCTGTGCAGTAACCATGATCTGAAGAAGATGGAACTGAATCTAAAAACAACAGACATAGAAAGAAGTACTCATTATTAGAATATATATGTACGTTCATGCCATTTATAGTGCTCGTTATCTTCCATCGCTAACATTACTTCGTAAAACTATGGACTTCATTCCCAATTTCGAATTTCTTTGTTGCTCAAATTCTTTTCATACGCGTCACCAAAAAAAAAATGCTGGTGATATATTCATTTTGTCATTCCGCTTGTAACACATGGAAATATCCATTTTAGAAAAATTGTGCTTCAAACTACCGTGGCTTATCTTTAATGGATACCCTGTGCAAAATCTTCAACAACATAATATTAAATCGCATAACAAATTGGATTGAAAAATATTCTATATTGAACGAGTATCAAGCTGGATTCAGAAAAAATTACTCAACTGTGGATAACGTCTTCAATCTGACAAATATTGTACACTTAAACAAAGTAATTAGTAAAAACACTTTCGCATTTTTTTTTGACTTCTCCTGTGCTTTCGATATGATTCCCAGAAATTTGCTTTTTTATAAATTATATAGTATGGGATGATCGTCAAAGATTGTTCGTATTCTACAGTTTACTTACGAAAATACTTCTAGTCAAGTAATGTATGGAAATACGTTGTCTGAATCATTCTATGTTAATGTTGGCGTTAAACAAGGGTGCATATTAAGTCCAATTTTGTTTGCATTGTATCTTAATGACTTACCAGATTGTCTTCCTGGTGGAGTAAACGTTGCAGGCATTGCTGCAAAAATCCTTCTTTACGCAGATGACATTATCATTTTGGCTGATTCCCCAAGTGTACTGGCAATCCATGATTGATGCTCTTCTTACTGCTTGATTTGGTGTCTTAAGGTAAATTTGGAAAAATGAAAGATGGTTGTTTTTCGCAGTGGTGTAAGAATATCCAATAATCTTAAGTGGAATTTTGGAGAAAATATTATAGAAATTGTCAACAACTACAGATATTTGGGAATGGATATCAATTTTAACTTATCTTTTACAAAGCACTTAGGACATAAATTAGCATCAAAAATGGCGATTGCAACAACATAGTCAAAATATATAAATCATCCAAAGATATCGAACAAAAATAAACTTAAAATTTTCAACGCTGCTTCCCGATCTATAATGTTTTACGGTGCTCAAATTTAGGGTTTTAAAAAATATGTTGAAGTGGAAAAATTATTTAGATATTTCATAAAGAAAATGTTACTTTTACCATACAATACGCCAAACTACATGCTTCATTTAGAAACTGGTCTAAACTCCTTTTATATTGATACCTTAAAGCTACATTTTTCTTACATTAATAGAGTCCTACGGCTGCCTGAACATAGATTACCACGAATGTTAGCTGAAAAGATTATTACAATGAAAACTTTTTGGGCTGAGGAGTGGGTTAATATATGTGAAAAAATTCAATATAATCCTGAAAATGGTAATAAGCCCCTGTGTGTATACTGGAAACCAATACTTGAACTTTTAATAGCAATGGAAGGAGAAGATCTTATTTCTGGCAAGAGGCTCTCAATTGCATGATTTATATCCGCAATTAAATTATACCACAAAGCCTGTTTTCTTCTCAGATTTTTCGTCTCGTACTACAAGTCTAATAATCAGAGCACGTGGTGGCCTTCTTGATTTGTCTGGTAGAGCATTTAGTCGCTCCTCTGTTGGCTTATGTACCCTCTGTAATCTGGATGAATCCGAAAATACGTTTCACTTCTTAGGAGTTTGTCCTATTTTTAATGAGTTCCGGGTTAAATATTTTGGTAAAACCTTTTTGGATATCAACGAAGTAATAAATATACTAGATAGCAATGATAAAATATATAGTTTATACAAATATTTAGAGATTTGTTTAAAGTACAGGAAACTTATACTGAATGAATTCTATTAAATTCCTTTAGAACTTATTATTGTACAAAAGATTTGGTATTTATCGTTCTTTTTGTAGAAACATTTTAAAATTTGGTAGAACCAAAGTAAATTTACTTATAAATTAATTTAATCAAAATCAGCTTTAAAATGCCAATCTGGCTCACAACTATTAAGTTAAGCCAAATATACATATGTAGATACATTTTATCTCACAAATTGTATTAGTTACCTCTGTAAATATTAATAAAAATATCTATTAAATAAATAAATAAATAATAATATCCATTTTAGACCTCATAAAGGGTATATTTTCTGAATCAGGTATAATTTTATGGCGATCTAGCTCTGTCCGTCCATCTGTCCATCTTTATTTGCTATACGATTTTTGACGAAAAAATAGACCCACCCTTCCCTGCTTGTATCAAAACTTATAGAATCCTAGCAAATTCCATACAAATTACAGATTTTGATATGTTCTTCCCAGTTATGCATTCCGAATGAAATCAACTCGGCACACGAGGGATTTTCTAATGAATAAATATTTTTAAACAATTCGAATTCAAAATTTGTTTTTCAAAATTTTTCTATTTAATGTAAAACTCAAAACTCATAATTTTCTATGTCGAATTCTTAAAAATCTTAAGAATAAACTCCTGCTGTGTTTTTGTTCTGCCTTGAGCCACTTAATACACTCCTGCAGTTAAGTTACTTGTTATTACATTCTACAATTCACAATTACTTTTATAGTTCCTGCTGCCGCTGCTGCTTTTGCTGTTGTTTGCAACAAATAAAACTACTAACTACCATTTAATAGGCTAAAATGCCAATTTTCATGCTTTGCTACTAGCATTGTGCCCAAAAAGCGGTAAAAGAGGAAAAAACAAGTAAAACCTTTTTATTCAAACTTAATATTTCCTTGCAGTATGATGACATTGTGGGGATATTAACGCAAAGTGTGTCTAGGGAAAAACGCGTTAAGATTATGATCAGTTCGTTTGCAACAAATGGCAAAACAATAACAACACAACCAGAACAGAGCAAGACAGCAAAGCAATGGAATATTGGCAGTTAAAAGTTTTCCTTTGTGTAAACATATTGTCAATGAAATTATTTGGCTATTTAACATTGTTGTTTGTTGCAATTTGCAACAAACTGAGTACTTACTTGAGTGTGTGCATGAGTTCATGCTGGCAATATTGTTCTCATTTTCCACTATGTATTACCATCATTTGTTACGTTTGTCATCGTTATCGCTTTGGTATTTCGTTTATTTCTTTTTTTTTTTTGTTAGTAAGAAAGAAGTTCACCGTTTTTTGCTGTGCACAAATTAGTTAAGCGCGTTAAACAAAACGAACAACAACAAAATAAAAATCGGTCCATGAAGTTCAGTTTAGTTAAAAGTCAATAGTTTTTGTTGTTTTATTAAAGGCCTGATAAAAGGGAAAATAATTTTTCGTTAAATGGACAGTGGAGCAAGGGTAAGCAAAACATAATGTTACAGAATTAGTTTTATATGATTTTAATTTCATTGAATTAATTTATATTAATTTAATTTACATTTAGTTCCTTTATTCATTTATGCAATAATGCAAAAATATCATCTAATCAACAGCTAATGAATTGAGGCTACTTAGGTTAGTATACCTTGGCTCGTACTAAGTTTAATTCAAATAGGGTTTAAAGTTCTTAAGAAACGGTATCATATATATCGAAATATGACTTACGGTGAGCTTTTTGCATGGGAGATATCAGTTCCCGTTCTCTAGTAGCATTAGTTTTTTACTAGAATAGGACAAATGAAATAAAACTTAATCACACAGAGTTTTAATTTTATATCTGTGGCAAAAAGAAATAACTGCTTAAGTCGAGATAAGCTTAAATTGAGATAGTCACACTATTACAATTGAGGAGTCTAAAACAATTCTCAGGAAAACTTTTTCAATAACTATTTTGGATAACTTTGTAGGAAGTTATAGCGAAAAAAAAACCTATCTATCTTCTATATATATATAATAGGATGTATGTATGTATGTAACGTATGGACTCCAAAACGGCCGGACTGATTTTGATGAAATTTCCAGGGAATTCAGAATATTTAGGCAGGTAACACTGTGAAATCGGATTTTTCATTTTCGGTCTGCGGGCGGAGGGGCGTGGCAAAATCAAATTTTCATATTGCACCACCAATGACATATACATAAATTTATTTTGTATCCGAGTTTTCGGTTTATTTACAAAAAATATTTACAGCTCAATGAGCAAATTCAATTGAAACTGCCCGGCAAATTAAGCAAATACAACTCGATCGACACAGTAATGGATGAAGAACAAGCCGTCAATTATCCCACTGAATTTTTAAATTCATTGCAACCACCCGGAATGCCACCGCATGTACAAACATTAAAGGTTGGATCACCGGTAATTCTTATTCGCAACTCAAACGCACCGAAGTTATGCAACGGAACCAGATTGACAATCAAAAACTGTTCACCAAATTTAATCGAGGCAATAATCATCGGTGGCAGATTCAAAGCTGAAGACGTACTTATTCCACGAATTCCGATAATTTCCAACGATTTAGCATTCCAGTTCAAGTGGCTCCAATTCCCTTTGCGTCTTGTCTTTGCTTTTACCATCAACAAAGTTGTATGTGGCTTGCTCCCGAGTTGGCACGCCAAAAAATTTATACGTTTTTACACAAAATAAAAAAACAAAAAGCATTGTCTCTCCGCTGGCCTTAAGATGAAGTAATAATGAATATAATTTCCAATTTGCCTTAAATACATGCGTTTCTTTTTAGATTATGCCCATATCTACACCATATGTAAGTTTTTCTGTAAAAAACTTTATGGTAGGTATTCCATGATTTTTATTAAAAGGCCGTAAATTTCGTTAAAAGCTCAATTTAAATCGTGTGATAATACAACTCTAATGTTTGCTTAGAGCCAGCAACACGGACCGGGTCAGCTAGTTACCTATATTTTTCAAAGACTAATATCATATTTAATAATGGCTTTTTGAAACTCTTAAGTTAACTAAATATACGAAAACCAATATGCTCTTGTATTATTTTAATGCAGAATTAATATAATCGACTTTAATTTAAAAGTAAACACATTTATAAAAAAACAAATCAATAATTTAAAAATGCTTTCCTGAAAAACCTCAAAGACAGACATAAGCAATTTTTCCTCATTGCTAAAGACATTGTTTTAATTTTTTAGATATCTAACAAAATGTTTTTATTTATATTGAAGATGTCATGCCTTAATTTAAACACAACTATGCGAGTTATTTCTGTTATACCACACACGAATTTTGAACACTTCAAATATTAGATTACTCTGGGTATGCGGTAAAAACTATTAATTTTGTATGGAAGGTACTACGCCCATTTTTAGTTTTAAGAAAAAATTACCGTAGGAACCATTCTTGAGCTTAATTATTTTAAGAAAACCTTAACCAAATCGATCCAGTCATTTTCCAATAATGCGCTTAGCAACTGATATAATTTTATTGTTATTCATAAAGATTAGTTCCATTTTCAACATTTATCGCTTTTCTTAATAGAGCAACATTTCTAAGCAAAATTACTATCTCACACCACTGTCTGATGCATTTTAATCTGGCCACCATAATGAGGCGCTACGCACGTGACTGTTAATCACGACTATGACGTTTTCTTTAAAAGGCCATTGTCTTAAACTAAGCTACTTAGTTGATGGTATTTTCCTAATATTAGAAACAAAAGAAAAATAAAAGTTGCAATACCAATAATTTAAACAAAATCATTTTAAATTAAGTATTTAAGATACAATTTTAGTGAAGCAATGAAACAGTATTAAATACACTTCATTTAAAATGCGCCACAAAATTTCGCTCAAACTCTAATTAAGTGCAGTATGATTTCTGATGAATAAGCAGTTGATTAAGGAAACAAAAATTGTTATATGAATTACTTCCTATTAGTTAAGTAAAGATTTTTGGATTAAATCCAAGAATAATAAAACACTAGTACTGGGAGAAGAAACATTTTTATAGACTGCATGTTATTAGGGTGATGTGGATGTTTAAAAATTAATTTTTGGTAAATTTTTATTTGGTTCAATGCTTGAAACTCCGATACAGATAGCTGTTCAATAAGCTGTCATACTAATGAAGTGTGTTTGACTATTCTCCAGTATACCGTGCAGAGAGGTGATTTGCCAAAGTATACACCAAATTGTAAAAATTTATCTCGCACTTTTTTCTATTTATAATATATGTTCTTGGATTTATGAAAAGGTGGTGCAAAGAATTTATAGATCCTTATAAGAATTATATATATCGTTAGCTTGACCTATTGTAGAATACGGATCAATTATATGGGATCCTTACTATAACACTCATTTTGATAGTTTCGAGTCTGTACAAAAGAATTTTTTAATATTTTGTCTACGTGGCCTTGGATGGAACTCTTTTTTACTACCTTCATACGAAAGCAGACTCTGTCCTATAAAATTATAAACTTAAAAAGTTCGTCCTTTGATGATGAGTTTTTTATTTGTACTGTTCCTGATTCAAGGCGATGTCGATTCTAAATTCATGCTAAATAAAATAACCTTTTATATTCCAAGCAAACCAACTTGAAACTTCCATCGTTTTAACTTGAAATACTATAGATCCAACTATGCTAATAATAATGCTCCTTGTATGTATATGTGAAAACTCTATGTCCTTAAGGTTTACTCTATTTAAATAGGAATTTCTAAAGCTAGGAACAATTTGTCCTAATTTTTAACACATTGACTGCCAAGGCACTTTCAGTAAATAAGTTGCTGGGAGCCACATAATTTTTTTGCGTAATTTCTCTGAAAACTTCAATATTGGAACTTAGGCTACTTTCAGTAATGTTTACTTACGTAATATTTTTTTATACGAAATCCAACAATATTCATATTCCAAAAACAAAATTAAATTCAAGTAATACATTTATCGTCAGCCACTATTGTGTGACATGGCTAGAGAGAATTAAAATCGCGTCACATATATGTGTCCAACGTGGCAGATAGAGATGAATTTCAGAGAAAATATTTGGACTGAAAGTTTTCTGTAGCATAATGTAATTATTTTGAGAACATTTTCAGGCATTTCTGAACTAATATACAAAATATCATAAATTTTTTAATCATTCTTTATATCTGCAAAAATCAAAAAGCTTGCAACCGATTTATTAAGGTCCATCGAAAATGATCGCGGTTCTTTCTTAAAGATATTTAAGGTTTAACAAAAACAAAATTCACTACATTGTTTGGACACATAGTAAAATATTGCAGTTAAAAATTTGTTTAGCCCTTTCTGGACAAATATTAAAACTAAACCGACTCAAACAAAATGATCGGACACGATCCGATCTAGTGTAATTTTCCAGAAAAATTTACATCTAATAAACGTTGCAGAATTCAGTCGCTAGATACAATATTTTTAATTTGCGGATAATTTTTTCTCATACTCACTCTTTCCAGAAAATTTTACCAAATTTTCATAAAATGTTTGAATATTTTGTAAAGAAACCGTAAAAAATTTATTGTTCTGGCACAGCAAAGGAGAACAAAATAAAATTAATAAAATTATAGTAATTGAGGGTACTGCTCTCGATTTATGTATGGGGCGCTTATTTTCGACTGAGGTTTTTAGACGCAATTTTGTTTGATTATTAAGAGTTTTATAAAAAAACGTATTTTTTCTTTTATAAGGAGACATATAAGCAAGAAAAGGAGATATTCAGGCAAGAAAAAGATTTTTGTCCAAAATAAATGAGTGAATCCACCTTAAGCTGTTACTTCTCTGCAAACAGAAAATATCAACATTTGCATAATATTTTTTTAAAATTTTTTTTTTTTTAAATTTTTCTTATTATTCATTTGAAAATACATATAAAAGAGCGCCACACTAACTTCTACATATTACAACACATTCCTAAAATGTGCGAAAATATATTTCCAAATAATTCGGGAGTTGCTTAGCTTTCTCTCCGTAGACTTTAATTTTATTCGTCTTTACGGTTTCAAGTGCGTCTGGAAGTTATGATTATGATACGAAACAAGTACAGACAGTTTTTGTAATTACATTTGCTAACCTTTTTTAATACATTTTGTAAGTTGCTGTTTTTTTTTTTGTTGCAACTTATATTTTTGTATTTCTTTTATTTGCAAATGAACCATGACATCTTGAAATGAAAAATGTTGGAGGGTAAAAAGAAAAACACAACAAATGAAAAACGAAATTCTTGGCACGAATTGAACTGAACATCTAAACACCCCAAAAATAACATACAGTGTACATGAATAACAACAACAAAAAGAACTATAATGAAACATGAACATGATGTTCTTGGCAGACTTTTGTTTGAAAATCATTGTAGACATAAACTTGGCGCAATTTCGAAGTGGTGCAGAGTTAGAGCCGCCTTTCAAAATTAATACTTTTCCTCTAATCCAATACAAGTTAGAACAAGTTGTTCGCAAAAAGGGCATAAATGAACATTAAACATTTGATACTTCAAACAAATAGAAAAGAAACGGCAAATTCTATTAAATATGAGCTGCTGTGGCGTTAACCAGCAAACAATATTTTAACAGTTAAAATTCTTCGTATGGAAATATTTTACAGACATTTTACATACACACTCAACAAAACGTAGATGACTTAACAATATACTTTGTAATGACTGTTGCTTTACAAATGTTTTAATCTATAATCGGATATACACTCTTTAATTTATTATAGCGATAAATTCATCTTTTACTCCAGATAAGGTGAAAGTACCTGGTTAAATACTTTGTGGCAAAAGGAGATAAATAAAACAATATTCATCCCAAAACGCAATAAAAGGTACACAAATTTACGATAAAAATATCATTAACAGTTAGTACTTATTAAGTCCTTATTTACTAGCGAGCATGGGAAAAATTCGCCTACAATTATATCGTCATGTGAAAAAAAGTGATTTAAATACCAAACTGTAAAGGAGCTAATACACGGCATGTTTTTTACGTCTGACTTGTCAAATTTTCCACTGCTTATACGAACATGTCGTGTGTTACTTTTAAAATATTACTTCTGTAAAAAAACATGTGTTGAGACATCTGACAAAATTTTTAATAGAGCGCGCTCTATTTTATTCAAAACATGTAAATAACGTCAGCCGTTGGCAGAAAACTATGCCGCTGCAAAGCAGTCAGCGTAAAAGTACAATTTTGACAGACATGTGGATTTACATAATTCTCACAAATTTTAAAGTCAGATGTAAAAAACATGCCGTGTGTTATAGCCTTTAGCAGTGAACAACTGTATTTTAGTAATCTCAACTCATTATTTAGTAATAAGAGTTTTTTTCTGTATAATGAGAGTGTTAACCCTATTTTAAGAATAAGTTTGTCTTTTAATTTATATTTTCAACAATATTGTTTACGAGCACAATCATCAAGGCATTATCATTAATCAGGTAGTTTTGATTGGTCAACTGATTATTTTTTATTCTTCTCTCATTTATTTCAAATGTCAAACGTTATATATAAAAAATATAAACAAAAACCTTCTCTCTGAACTGCGATTACCTGTTAAACAAATATGTCTTGGATTATAGAGGGCGTGCCAGTAAGAATGCACCTTTCCATTTTAAAATAAAAGCACGTATTATTTGACACCCTCTTGATTGGTTTTATTTGATCGTAAAGAAGACGCATTGTTTGGAATAAAAAGTCATCAAATGGTACCCATGGGTCTGATAATAGGCCATTACACGTTTCATGAAATTTTCCATGATTTTTTCACGGAAATATCTATATCTATCCGATTACCGATGCGTGGGTCGGATTTAAGCTAAGGAATGGTTTCTGGTTTATTCACATAAAAACGATATTTCACAAAACACCAAAGAAAAAATTACACGGCCAGCTGATATACGAAATTCTTGCGGTACTTTTTCTAGGAATTTCCGCCACATTAAAAGGATTTTTTCATATGCGGTGTATCAGCTTATGCCGTCTTGCAGAAACCACATGCCAGATCCTTGCCGTGTTGATGCCGCAATAATCACTTTATTATCAGGCGTTTACACTCACTATAATTTTGGGCTTACTTTTAAAATAGTAAGGTCCAATCACGCCGAATCACCAAAACAGTTGTCAGTTGTAGTTGTTTTTGTTTCTTATGGATTGTTTCATGATTTTCTGAGCCTATAATTCGACAATTTTATGTATGCTGGAATTGTTTAAGATGGAAATACACTTCATCGGAGAAGATGACTTTTTTCGAAAAATTGCCATTGACTTCACTCTACACTCAATGACCTATTGAACGAATTGCCGGCAATTTTATGGTTTACAGATTTCAGCTCCTGAGTAAACTGAATCTTGTGCGCATGGAAATCTAAAATTCGCTGCGTATCACCTCGTGAACTTTTAAGTTGTTGAGAACGGTGCGAATGATGTTTTCGGATTTTATGCAATACTTTTCTTCACAACATCAATGTTAAAAAAACGATTACTACATTGAGTCTTACTGTCCATAACCGACACAGTTCCTTAAAATTTTTGACCGTTTTTAGGTACACTTTCTCGACTAAAAATTTTTCAATACTGCGAGCGGTCTCAGCATAACTTTTTAAATTTGCTTAATAAGATTTAACAATTAAAAAGCGATAATTCTTCGAAAAGCGCCCATTTTCAATAATAAATCATAAACATGTATGGGAACTGCCAAATCTCTGAGTTGCCAGCTGCACAAAAAATTAATATTAAATTTAGAAGGTGCATTCTTAGGGCCATTATTACAACTTAACGTTAAATAAAGGCAGGATTTTGTCGGACCAATAAATGACTTTGTATTATAAAGCCTTCATTTATTATCGTTTTATCAATTTTTATTCATTTTTTGTGTGTGTTAAAAATATAAAGGAATTTTATGCAAAAAAAAAAAAACAATCATCCGTTTCAGGTAGCCAATAGAAAAGAGAGCAAATCAGCGTGCATGCACATATATGAGCGTTTATAATTTTGCATTCGCAATCGTAATAATTAAACAACCTTTTGCTTATTACTTGTTTTTTTTAAATCTGACAATCATAAACATGTCAAAAAGGTTTTTTCCAAACAATTTTTCTAGGAGAAGAACATTAACTACTCAAAAAACTAAAATTTTGTGAAAATGAGCTAGATGACTTAATTGTCTGATTTTTATGATCGATGTCTTATTTTGTTGCTATTACATGTGGCTTTGCGATAAAGTAATACATTTGGAAAATTTTTTGCCGTTTTCGATTTGTCATGATTTTTTACTTTAATTTTTTATTATAACTGCGAAACTACTGAGCCGATTAAAACGCACTGCGAACTTTTATTTAAATATTAATTAATCGGATATTAATATTTGAGAAAATCTGTCTATTAAATTTTGAATTAATAATCAAAATCTCATTGCATTTTATTCTCTTAAACTGTATTTCAAATACTATGTTGGGTTTACCCGCAATTCCATATCAATCTTTTGGGCAAACAAAGTATTTAAGCCAACAAGTTCAGGGTCAAACAAACACTAACTGCACGTAGTACAAACAGTGATGATGATGTATGAAGACCACCCAGTAAGTTAAATTTAACAGCGGCAACAGCAGGCTAAAAACCATAAAAGGAGCACAACCAAAAAATTTTAGTTAAACATTTAAAGAATGTAAAAGAACAACCAAACTAGTCTCTTGTACAACTAAACGAATGTTGCTGAAATGCTGTTCATTCGAGTCGTAGCAACAACACAAAAGTTTTAGAAGTTGCACATGGTAAAAAAATAGAAAAATAGACAAGAATTTTAATTGTGAAATGTGTGTGTAGTTGATTTTACTTTTAGTGCTTTTATTAGTTTTTTACTTGGAGTTATTTAATAAATTGTTTTAGATGTTTTACAGGATTTTACACTTGCTCGAAGTTAAATGAAAAATTTAATTTAAATTTAACAATTGGAATATTAATAATTTAAGGGTAGACACACAGGATTTTGTGATTACTGTGCGTATATGTTCTATTCATATAAATTAAATTAAGAAAAAAAATTATTACTATTCACAAGGTGTCCTAAATTTAAATATTTAAAAAAAATATGATTGTTGAGAACGACGCATCCTAACTAATTGTGTCATATCAAATTAAAATTGCCGATTTTGCAAAATTTTTTAAACCAGATCATTTCAACGGGTATCGGAGGCGGCGATTTATAAATATTACAGACGGTTTGGCTAAGTAGATTTTTATGATGATGACAGCACAAAAAACTTACCATACACAGTAGTTCTATTTATGGATAATTTTTACTTAAAAGGCAGAAAATTTTGCAGAATAAGAGAAATAAAAAAGTTTCGACCAATTGTCATTTGAGGTCATCCAAAAAATGTTCACAATCATCAATCCATTAGCGATGCAATATTACGTTTTGAAATGGTATTTCTGTTTTAATACTAGTATTCACATTTGCCTGCACTTAAATTTTCAATAAAAAGTATGTGCAAAAAAAATCACACTGAAATATTTTAAGCCATTTTACATACCTATACGCTGTTGTCAATGTTATTGGAAAACATTATATAATAGTTCAGAAAGAAGGCTGTTGGCGGTATTGATAGGCCACTCAATGTTATGGAAATATGCCAGTGAGCCGGACTTTCTTTAAACAACCATTGTCGTAGCTATCTGGTTATGAAACAGCAGGAATCGGTTTTTTACCTTGTCTTCGAATGTCCTGCCATAGCTACCAAGAGACAAAGTATGTATGTCCCCTCTGATCATACTGAACGATCTACTGAGATACGTGACGAATACATCGTAACTTCTTGTACCCATCTTAGCCTCATTCTAAGAGACATCTAATCTGGTGGATGCAATGGTCTTTTCAAAACATTGTTATACAGGTTCCACTTGACAGTTCCCGTACAGTAAAGTAGCACAACAACTAACTTTGAAGCTTCTGATTTATATTAAACATTTCATGAATATTTTCGATAGGACTATGTGATGAACGTTATTTTTAAAATACGTTTGTAAAAGCGCATATTTAGGCAAACCCCTTTTTGTCACTTATATGGACCATATGAAAAACAAAGGCAATTATTTACCTTACTGTATAACTCAGAATTCAGAATTGTGTTTGTGAATTTGTTAAAAAAATTTATCTATGAGAAAATTATCTATGAGAAAATTATTAAATCTCTGAGGAATTTTATACACTAATACGGATTTTTTTTTAATATACGAGCCCTAACCACTATTGATTCACTAAACGCCAGAATAAAAAATTAATTATGTTAATTACAACAACAAGTTTATACTCTTCTGAAAGGTCGTTTTATTTCCTCTAAACTGATTCAGAAATATTCTTAAATTCTGTATCAAAATGTTAAAAAAAATTAAGTAAACTAAAAGGCCTTCATTATTTCTTCAAAAATTTTTTGACCACTATTAATTCGTTACAATAAGAGAATAGGAATGTATAGCATCCAAAAAAGAAAACTTTTCCACTTTATTTTATTTGAATTTTCATCATTTTTAAACAGTGGCACGTGGTAAACCTGTTTGTAAGGAAATTCGAATTTTAATCGTCGATAAATTCAAATTGGGAATGACATATGGGCAGATATCAACCAATCTTTAAATCCCAAGATCTACAATACAAAGTATTGCTAGAAAATATGAAATAAGTGGAAATTTCAGCAATAATGTTTCAAACAGAGGCCGGATTTCCAGAATAAGTCATCGCGATAAAAGAGCTTTGGCAAATATCATTAAACTAAACCGTCGAAGCACTGTTCGAGATATAGCCTTAAAGTGGTCTGAAGCAATTGGAAAGCCCGTAAAACGTGAGTGGACCCGACTACAATTGAAAAGCATAGGTTATATTATTTATAAAGTAAGTTAAAGATTAACCCGGTATTTCGAAATCAACTTGATAATTTATATAATTTTTTTAGCCCAAAAAAAAAGCCATTGCTTACCGCGCTTCAAATAAAAAAACGTCTATTATGGGCTAAAGAGAGATGCTCTTGGGTACAACGGCAATGGGACAGCATTATCTTTAGCGATGAATCTAAATTTGACGTATGTGTTGGTGAAACAAAAAGAAGGGTAATACGTAAAAGCACCGAGACATACAACAAAGACTGCTTAAAGCGTACGGTCAAGTTTCTGGCTATCGTTATGGTATGGGGATGAATGTCCTCAAATAGTGTCGGCCAGCTCCATTTCATAGATGGAATCGTAAATGCAGACAAATATATAAAAATCCTGCAGGAAAATTTGATACCATGATATCGAAATTATCAGACTGCGGGGAGTACATATTCCAACAGGATAGTGTTTCTTCCCATACTGCTAAAACAAAACGAAAAATTGGCTTGAAGAAAATTTAAAAGAGGTCCTGGATTGGCCATCTTCTAGTCCAGACCTTAATCCGATAGAAAATTTCTGGGCTTATATGAAAAGAAAACTTCGGAATGAACCCCAGCAGACTGTTGACTGGTCAAAGTCCGAAATTCAGGAAATTTGGGACTCGATAACCCCAGAAGACTGCCAAAAACTAGTCAGGTCCATGCCAAAGCGGGTCTAGACCGTTTTAAAAAACAAAGGTGGCGTAACACAATTGTTACTATGAAAATTGGCGACTGTACCAATTAATAGTGGTCACAATATTTTTGTTTAAAATAATAATCTTTCGTTTTTATTTGTTTTTTAAAAAGTCCTTTTTTTATATGTAACTTTTTTAATGTATGTCTAAAGACAATGAAATGATCTTAAGGAAAAGTATAAATTGTTTTGCATAGTCATTATAGTTCCGAAAATATACATATTTTTAAAGCACATACGAATGTGTACGAATTATTACTGTTAGGCATTGCTCACACAAAATCCGGCTACAAAAGTAATATTTATTAATATCTGGCATATACCAATACGTTTTATTCGAAGTCAAATGGACATACTAACATACTAACCACCATCAACAAAAGCTTTAATAAGTATCTTGTTAGAAGTACGAAGTAAAATTCTTTGAGGTCCTTATTCAGTGGTTGCTCTAAGACAAACTGCCTGTCTGAAAGAAACTTTTATGGACACAATTTACCAGAAAATTGGCCACCATCTGATAAAAACGAGGTTGTCAGGTAATCGGAATCCACTGAATTTTTTATCACAATTGGTATAATTATAAGTAGGTGGTTTTTACAATTCCTTAATCTGTATAAATTTTCAAGTTCAGACGGAAAAGATAATATCCTGGCTTCTAAGGATCTTCTACACAAGATGAGTAAAGAAAAATATGCCAAACCGAACGATTTCCGACCGATTTGTCTATCATCCTTTCTTTTAAAAACACTGGAGAGAATTTACTTTTGTACATTGACCGATTGGATGATAATTAACAATCCTACTGTAAAGGCAGATCCATAAAGGTGGCATTGCACTCCGCTATGTATGTGCTTTATTGTAAAATCCTACTACGTATTTCCTTTTTCTTGACAGCCATTCTAGACACAAGCCCTTTTTAACAAATTTCTATAAAGTGTCTGTATACTATGTCGAACTACATGAATGGGCCCTTCAATTTTTTATACATTATAAATAACAGTTTAAGTGTCAATTCAACTAAAACGGTCCTTTTATTTTTACTAACAAATACAAGATGCCGCAATTTTCACTTTCGAACCATCCGGTAGTGAAACTAGTTATAGTGTATGAAGCGAGGTATAAATGATTGCTACTCGACGCAGGAGTATTCTTTAAAACTTTAAGACACTTAAAAATGGCATCTATAGTCATACATTCATTCAACAGGGCCATTAAAGAGCCAGTTGTTAAACCAATTCTAAGATACGGAAATCTGGTATGGTGGTCTGCACTCACCTATTCAACATATAGCTTACTCTGCTAAAATGTTTTGCGAAGCGCATCACAGCTTATTGCTGGCGCATTTCGCATAAAAAGCTTAAATGCAATCTTCATAACCTATTATCAATGAAAGGGATGGAGACTTCCTTCTCGTCGTTTTCAGGCTTTAAGATCAGCGTAGCATTTTACAGGTAGCAAAATCAGCAATCAGAAGAGTAGTAAACCGGCTGAGGTACTTAAAAATGTACTCAATAACTAGCGGGTAGATCTATTTTGATTAAGAAATAACGGGTATCCTTAAATAAAATTACCAGACATTCTACCCTTACTCTTATATGGGTACCTATACATTAAGAATTATCACTTTATTGTTGTAAATGGAATTTATATTTTTGTACTGGGATGATTGACATTTTCACTGGTTGACCGCTTTTCTCCTGCAAAATACCGATCACTCCGGAGACTGTTACTTGCGTAAAAGCAAGACAAACTTAGACATCGAATAGGGGGAACCTCTGCAACTCTCTCGTTCCCAATTCCCTTATCTGGTTCATACTCTAACCGAACACTGACTCTTAGACGAGAAAAAGGTTGAGAAGGTTTAACATCTTATTTGTCATTGAGTTTATCAGGGATTTGATTCCGGTATTTTTCTTCACGATGTAATAAGTGTATATTATATTTATGTTAGAAGTATAACTTTTCATGCAACGGGTTGGCTTTGAACTGTGAAAATGTTATTCTCCAGATGGAAACAATCCATGTATTAGATATCAAAAAGTGACTAATTTAGATCTCTAGTCTAACGTAATTTGCTTTGTTCGTCCGTCTGTTAAATACACGATAAAAAGAAAGTTGGCTAACATACTTATAAAATAAAATATCAGAAAAAGTAGAAAATCCATGTATTAGCTGCACCAATATTGGTTAACGACTACTCAAGCCTTCCAACGACGTTGCTTAGAAGGCAGTAGATTACAAAAAACAAGGCTGTGATCATAACGAAAAGACAGCAATTGTGCAAAGTTGGCTAATAAGGACCACACTTAAATCAGTCTTCTTAGGGCTTCAAACATACATATATATGTTTGCTTTGTCTATATATAACGTCGTATACATTTGGCACCAGATTTTAAGCGAGCAATATAAAATTATTGCTTCGAAATTGTATATACCGGTCAATATTGTTAAACATGAAGTTGCATCTCAATGACACGTTAATTTTAATTAATCAATTTACAAATATATAGAGAGTACGTAGTCTTTTATGTTTTTTGCAATTATTGGATCAAAGTTAATAAAAGTCTTAACAATATTAAATAGACGTTTGTGATAATTAAACTTATACATCAATGGTTGAGCTTTAGTTGAGACATTCATTCTTAACTTATTGCTTAAATGGAGATACTATTTGATGGTACATAACGTAGAGTGTATTAATGCCTCCCACACTAGTACGAATACCATCAGTTTTTATAATTTTTGCATTTTCATTCATTAATTATATCATTAAGCGTATGTTCAGGCATTTAAAGCTTGAATGGATTTACACAAAGTGCATTTACCATACATATGGAAATTGTAATAATTAAGGGTGTGTGTGCATGTATTTTTGTATGTATGCATCATTATGTGTGTAATTTTAAACAATAATTTTATTTAAGAATACAAACAATTACCTGAACAAATATACATATATTTTTTATTACATTATCAGCAACATTTTAAAGTGCATTGCAGTGGTATGTGTCATCGTGAAACAAGCAAAAAAATAAAAAAAACTTGTAAATTGTTTAAACCAAATAATTCCAGATAAATGTATTTTTAATACATAATTGCTTTTATTTGATCCTGAGGTGAACAATACCGACGATGAGGCTGGTGATGACAATAATGCTTAGACTATCAATTGTTGCTGGTGTTTGTTAAGCGACCGTGATGAAGGAGGGCTTGTGTTATAGTTTAATGGTAAATGAAATGTATCCTTCGATTTTTTTCACTATAATTAATTATCTCAAAAATTAACAATAATACGTTTTTAATGAGGGAATACAAACAAGTATGACAGTATCGAAATCTGTATTGATTACCAAAAAAGACACAAACTGGAATAAGATACGTTGCAATATTCGCCTATAATTTACTTTTAGTTTTTGCATAAAGAAAATAGAAATTAAAAAATTGTAAACGAGAACATCGATGTTTTGAGAAGAGCCAGGGAATATTCAATTTGTTAACTTATTTAAAATGGACTTTTACAAAATGGAAATTAAATATTATTTTGCTTAATACGAGTAAGAAATTTGTAGGAATATCAAAATTGTAGCTGTACCAAGCAAAGCATTTCAAAATTTTTATAAACGAACAAGGATTTTTTTCATAACTTATTATTATTAAACTTATAAGAAATATTAGGAAAAATACAAGGTACGTAACAGAGAACGGTTTGATTGGTATATTTTATGTATTTGAATACATTCTTAAAAAGAGAGCCATTTGTTGACAATATACATCAATTTAGTAAAGCAACGCATGACATGATTCGCAATAAAGGAGAGTAAAGAATAACGAATCAGTAATCGGCTTTGAGTCGTTTTTTCGACATTCGTAGTGAGCCACAAAACTTGAGTATAAGTGCGTATAAATCATTTAAATTTATCTGAGCTGACGTACGCATGCCCACAACAACGTTGATTTATGAGTATAACACACAATGAACATAAGTACTACGTCGTACTTATATTTATAGCGTCCCATATTTATATGATTTGCAAGACTACTAACGTTGAATCATATTTTCAAGAAACTACTTATCTTCATAGAATGAAGCAAGTTGACTCAACAACAAAAACATTGACAGCTTTCATTTGTATGAAGAATAAACAACGTTGCAAGGTCGGAGAGTGCAAGATATTTTTAGGCCGCCAGAAAATTTACAATCTTACAATGTGTAATATACAATTTTTGCAAGTATCACTATTTAATTTTTAAATAAATGAAACTGATTATGGCCTTTAGGCTAAGTTTTGGTTGGCTTCTTTAATAAGAGGTAAACAATAACAATTATTTTGTGTTTTTTATCTTCATGTTTAAATTTTTTGAGGCAAAATAAAAAACTGCGTTCTTAGGTGCTCACTTAAATTTGAAAGATAATACGCAAAAACAAAATCTCTTAAACAGACGCGAGTCATACGTGCTTTTGGTCGTCTTTTTAATTTGCATGAACGACAATAGCAATCAACTAAGCCATACATGTTGATGAATATGAGTACTATAAGTACCTTTCATTTAAAAGTGCGCATAAATAGTGACGACTTTTCAATACGTATAAATGCGTATAAATCAACGAAATAATGCATCATGATTCAAGTTGACTTACTTCCTTAGTATTCGTTGCAGATCTCTGTAACGAATCATGCATTGCTTGTCTTCTACAAAAGTAAACTAACAGTCGTAAAAGCAACGAATACTGAGCGAATGGTTTTAATTCTCATTGAATAAATTTTTGTAAATGTAACTTGTAGCACGATACAACAATTGAACTTATTATATTTCTGGTGTTAAAAAAAATTAAATGAAATTACCAAATCGTTTATCTTCTTATGTTTATACATATGCATATATGTATGTACATTAGGGGCACAACCAAAATAAGATCCTATAACCACGATGTAGCCGATGTTGTGCTGAAACCGAAAAATGTTTTCTCGGTCATTTCGGAACAAAAACGTTCCGAGTCGAATCCGATTTCGGAAAGCCATTTAAGATTTTTTTTCTTAAATTTTTTATTTAAAAAAAAAAAATTTTTCAAAAATTTTTTTTTTATAGTTATTTAACTATTACATTTCTTAATATAATTATGTATATGATTATACACAGAATCACAATCTAAATACTGTCTTTGTTAAGTGAAATTAACTATTCTCTTGGAACTTACTGAACCCAAACTTAATTGCATTATACTCGGAACCTTTTCTAACGATATCGAAAATCTAAAGATGCAGTTCTTATTCTTTTTTTATGCACTACATGGTATGGATGGGGCCATTTTGATATTTTAAAAAATTTTTAAAAAGCTTTCTCCCTAATGTACATAAGCAAAACTGGTTGTTTACAAACTTTACACACAATGTCAACGAATGGTGCGATTGTTTTCAGTTCTTTCATATGACATTATTATTATAAAAAGAGATTGTTAAGAGTGCAAACAGAAAAAGAAATGAGTATGCAAATGTCACATGTTGCTTATTATCAATCAAAGACAATACAAAAGCAATGAATTTGTGAATAGATAGCAAACGCGAATGGTTTCATTCTGCTCTCTGCTACGTAAAGATAAAATTAAGCACCATAAAGTCTGTTGTTATAAATTACTATGATAAAAGGATATTTATGAATTCGCCTTATAGAGCCACCCGCAATAAAGTAATCATAATTCCTATAATATTGAATAAATAACACAACCATTAGGAATATTTTAATAAAAATAATATTAAGTTATAAAGAAAATCCTCAGAAAAATTATAGTCATATAGAAAATATATTTTTCTTTTTTCCCCAAACTGCTAAAAATTCTTTAAGACATAACTTTTTCACATATAAAAGTGTAGAAGATGAAAACAATAAGCCATCATTAAGACTGGTTAGGACATCAAAATGTGAAAATACATTCATATCAGTGAACAAACACAATATCTTGATATAAGTACTTACACAGACAAAATTACATACAAGATCACAGACAAAACTTACACCTATAGAAACTGAAATTTGTGTGCGTGCGAAAAAAAACAAAGAGGAATTGAAAACGTAATAAAACTGTTATATAAATGTGCATTAATGTGTGTGATAATATTTCTTGTAAATAGTGACAAGTTCTTGAGCATACATAAACACTTTGCAACTATATTTTCCCAAAGCTATAAGATTTTGGAAGTCTTTCCTTAAGAACATTTTTAAAAACTTAGTAGGCAGAATAGTTGGTAGATTGATAGAACAGTTGTTAGATTTGTCAAATCTTTAACGAAGAAAATTAGCAGGACTTGGAAAAACATTACATTAGAAAATTTTTTAGATTCTAGTAAATTTTTCTCAAGAAAAGGGTTCTTTTTATGAGAAACTTTTTTAAAAGGCAAGTCATAAGACTAAAAACAAGTTTTCCTGCCAAAAAAGCCATCTCTTAAAGAAGCCATAAATTAAAAAAAAATATTTAAAAAAAAAAAATATAAAAACGAAATGAAAAAAATTAAAAAAATTAAATAAATATAAAAAAATAAAATAAAAAAAAAAATTTTTTTGGCACAAAAAAATATATGTATAAAAAACAAATTAAAAAAAAATAATAAAAAAAAAATTAAAAAAAATATAAAAATCTAAAAAAAATTTAAAAGAAAAAATAATAAAAATATAAATAATTTATGAAATAAAAAAAATAAAAAAAAAATTTTTTTGGCTCAGCTCATGCCACGTTCTCTCTGACCAGTATACCACATTTGCATGTTTGTATGTGTTGTATGTTGTTATTGTGAAAAAAACGAGGAGGTCCTGGTTTTTCCTCATATCTCAGTTGTTTATGTACCGATTTTTCTGATTTTCAATAGCGATCTGCTTCCAAACATTTCCAATATGTTAATACTTTACGTGGGTCCAGCCGATGTCGGGGGGCTTCAAAAAGTTGATTTCAATATACACATGGACAGACGGACAGACTGACAATATTTAATCGGCTTTCCTGTTCATAAGCTTTCAGAATATATATACTTTATGGGTTCGGAAATAAAAATTTTTAATATTTCACACGGAATGACAAACCCATATATACGCTTTTTCACTTTTGTCTGAAGTGTATAAAAATGCTGTCAGATCCAAAGTGGCTTATGTTAAAGCAAAGTTGCTAAATGTGAAACATTTTTTTATAATAAAATTAATTCAGATTTGAAACATACTCTCTTATAACAACTTTTATTAGCAACTTTCATTATATAATAGTTGAATAAAATTTACAGCAACATTTCTTTAGATTCAGAGCAGTTTCCAACAAAATTTTTAAATAACAAAATATGAAATAAAAATTAAAAATAAAACCGTAAAATTTTGATGTAAACTTTTGTTTTTTTTTTTGTTGTTTTGTAAACTTGTTGTTCTGTTTCAAAAGAATTTAAAAAACGTGACAGTTTTAAAGCAATTTTTCTGTTATACATACAAATATATTATGAATTAAAGCAGCTTTTTTTGTAGAAAAACTATTTAATTTCACTTAAATTTCAAAGACTTTTAAGGTAAAATTGCTTAAAACTGAACAACTTTTATGAAAATATTTTTTTTGGTTTCTTAAAAAAATAGGTGAGTTACAGCAAATTAAACTATAGAAAGAAATCGCCTACTTTTCTTGCAAATTTTTATATGAAAAATTTTTATATACAGAGCTACAGAGCAATTTTTTGTTTAAAAATCAACTTTATTCAAAGCCACTTTTTTATGAAATATTGCTTTATTTAAAGCAACTTTTCTAAATAAATAATTTTTCTAATACAAAAGTTGTTTGTTAATAGCAGTCCTCACTTTATGACCTTTTCTTTTATGACCTTATTTGCAAAAATTTAACTTAATGATTTGTAATTTCTGTAAACACTTCACGGTTTATGGCGTGTAAAACGGTGATTTTCAAACATTTCTTTTACACATTTAAGTCTATTTAGTTTTGTGCATGTGCAACATTTTTATCAACTCCCTGAAGGAAACCTGGGGGAAAGTGTCTCCAAGTCACCAGTTTTGTCGACTATTGTGGTGACTTCTTGGCGACATTGTCAAGAAAGTGTCTACATTTTTTTTTATTTTCTTTGATGAGAAAAAAATGTATACACAATAAATAAGAGTTCTAATTATATGAAATGTACCTAATTTACTTTTAATATTTGATATTTAATGAATTCCTTAATTTTTTTTAATAACACATCATATTTAAAGAAAGAAAGAAATTAAAGAACTACCTACTCAGTAGTACCAGTGTCAGTAGTAGATTTCCAATGACACGCACATGTTAAATGTCTATAGTAAAAAGCATTGTCGGGGGTATAATAAGTTACTAGTACTGGTGACTGTGTCAATAGTGAATCAGTACTGATTAACTAGTGACATTTCCTACAGGGCTGATATAAGATACACACACAAACACGCACTATGTGTATGTGTGTGTAGAGTCAAGTATTAGTAAATTACCAGTAACTTAGTTTTAGGGGGGTCATTTAGTTTTAGCTCGACATTTGTTGCTGATACGGTCAAACCACATGATTAACACGTTTTTAAATAACTGCGTTAATGTTAAATGGAAGTGCTCGTTCGTTGTCCAGCCATTTACTATTTTGCGAGAATGTATTTTAGTGTTCACTATAACGATTATAATTTATTTACAAAAAACTCGTTAAGTTGGCGAATTATATAGAGATGTTGGAGCGGGGATACGATAATGCCTATAATATTAATGTATGCATGCGTGCGTGCGTGCGTGTGTTTTTATATGATTAGGCTTAAGCTGATTATACGGCGTATAGAGTTCATTTGCAGTTCTCTAACACAAACAAAACGGCAACAGAACTACAGCCGGAACCAAAACAAGGAGCTTAATAAGTGCATGACTGCATGCAAGACTTATCATGCATTTAGGTTTGAGTGTGTGAGTAGGTGTGCAAAATGCAATTTTAACAATAAGAGTTTGTTAATCAATAACAACTGGGTAGTCAGCTAGCCAACTGGTCAAACCAACATTTATATTTTGTGGTATATGGTCATCTAATGACATTTTACTATCAAATGATAAGTGTTTGTAATTATGGATTACAATGACTGCAAATGTGAATTTATAAATTCAAGTTAAGTTTAGTTGAGAAGTCTCGCAAAGCCCTCATTCTAGTTGTTTAGATAATGAGACTAAATTATTGTTGCATTAGCAGCAATAGTGAAGCGGTAAAGTGTTAAATTAAAATATTTGAAATTTATTATCAAGGAAATGAGAAGATAATTAGAGTTATTTGAAAAAGTTAAATTGTAATTAAATCTTAATAGATTTTACTTCATTTAAATGTTAATTTTATAAAATTCAAACATGAGTTTTTCTCACGCCTTAGTTTCAATGAGCGTGTGGATGTTTGCATGTGTGTCTTTGTTTTAGTTCATTGTTTTGAAAAGGTCGTTCACAAGCAAAAGACAAAAACTGTTAAGAAGTGATGAGTAATCGATAAATAAATGGTTCTGCTTTGTGATTAACCGGAAATGCAATTAGTCTTTTAATTTTTTATGTCTACGTCTGTGCGGCTTTTCATAATCTAAGGTATAGGGTGTAACGACATGTAGTAGAACATTTTTTTTCAAATGGAAATGGCAGAAAATACATTTTGATTAGATTAAAAAATATAACAATAATTGTAAATATTAATAGAGGATTGCTGTTCATATTGAACATATGCAAGGCAACTCAATATTATTTACGCACTTTAGATTTAACAATTAAATACTTGATACAATTACCACCTTCCACCACCAAGCATTCTAATTTTTATATTTACTAAATATATTTTATTTATTCCAAACAAAATTTTCTAAAAAAAGGTTTAAAATACATTTTGCCTTTTAATGAATGTTATGGTGTTTCCTTTCCTCACGCAAAGAAAAACCATGGTTACGACATGATCACGACGGTCATATTATTTTTTCTAAAACAATATTTGGTTGTCGAAAACAAGTAATAGTTATTTTTGTTTAATTTCATCATATATTTTGTTACGATAATCAAGTATTTGCTTGAATTGTATCATTTAATGATTACTTTTCGTAAAAATTTCAAAATGGTTAAAAATAGTACGATTTAAAAAAAATAATTTGACACAAATAACTTTTTATTCAAAAGCATTATAAATAAAAAATAATCATTAAATAATAAGTGAGACAACAGTATGATTAAAAATTAATCAAGCTATGATTTTTTTTAATAATAATTTGATTTCAACTGTTCTTCTTCTTGCTGAATAAATTTTTATTATTTTAAAAGTTTGAGATGTCAAAAAAATGAGCAAAAATTTTGAAAAATTAAAGAAAATTTACAAATAAAGTAGAAAATGTATAATAATATTGGTATAATTATTGCAATTAAACTGGTAAGTACAATCAATATGTGTATGTTACAGCAAAAGACAATAATTTTCCGTAAAAAGCAAAGATTGTCGATGTCAATTGTAGTCATATATATGATTATTGAATGATACTTAAATTAAACATAATAATGATAACTGGTAACCATTATTTGTTTTAACGATAATCATACAATTCAATCATAATATGTTTCTCTTTGATTACACTGGTTTACAGCCAAAAAATACCAAGAACGCCACATGCCTAGATAAGTTAATTAGGACCTCCTGAACACGAAAAACGTTGTAATTTTTTTTTTCTAAGTACCGTTTTTTAGATAACGGTACTTTTGTGTTTTTCGGTGTATGGTGTCACTCAAACCCTTGTGGAGCCCAACCGAAAAGTCTGATCGAGATGGCGTATCGTTGGAAAGGTCATTGAATGCCTTTTCCGTCAATATGCTGCAAATTTCTATCTGATAAGAAATGGCTGAGTTATGGCACCTCAAAGTTCAAAAAATCGGATAAAAAATAAAGTTTTTATTAAGGATTTTGTGGAACGACAATATTTTCATCTTCATTGCTTCATTTGCCTATTTTTAACGTTTTTTTTTCAAAATTTTTCATATTTACTTCGTTTTTTTTCTACGTTATAGTAAAGATCTGGAATGTTTTATTTTTTTACCAAATACCTTATTTAATTACCAACATTTTAAGCGTAATTTGAAAAAAATCGGATGAAAAATAAAGTTTTTTTAAAGGATTTTGTGGAACGACAATATTTTCATTTTCATTGCTCACACACTACATATATTCGGCGTCCATCAGTTTTTGGAATTTTAATTTAATTTTTTTAATTTACGCCGAATATATGTAGTGTGTGAGCAATGAAAATGAAAATATTAGGCAAATTTTGAACTTTGAGGTGCCATAACTCAGCCATTTCTTATCAGATAGAAATTTGCAGCATATTGACGGAAAAGGCATTCAATGACCTTTCCAACGATACGCCATTTATCTCGATCAGACCTTTCGGTTGGTCTACACAAGGGTTTGAGTGGGACCATACACCAAAAAACACAAAAGTACCGTTATCTAAAAAACGGTACTTAGAAAAAAAAAATTACAGCGTTTTTCGTGTTCAGGAGGTCCCAATTAACTTATCTAGGTATGTGGCGTTCTTGGTATTTTTCCAAATTAAAAATTTGTAAAGCAGTGTTATAGTTACCACAACCATATTTTTTCTTTGCGTGGGGACGTAAATGTTGCATTAATTTTGCCCTATGTCTTCTTTTGTGTTCTTTTCATAAAAATATGCAATATTATAAACGGGTGACAATTTCTTTTGTAATAATGTTGCCAAAAAAATGAGAAAAAATGTTACATGTCGTACCCTGAATTAAATCAAAGGGTTAGAATATTGCACTCTTCAACAGCTGATATTAATGAGGAGAATAAAGTTTTTTTTTGTGGTTAAGCATAATTTTTGGTCCCAAATTATTAAAATGGAAGCAAGCAATGCAGTTTTACATAAAAATATAGCTATCATTTAAAAAAGCTGAAAATTTCTGTTCTATTTTGCCGATTATAAAGGTAGCATCTTGCTAGGGTACAGGTGACCTTTGAAAAGTGTTTCACAATAAAAGGGCAACATTGTTTGTTCGAAAAGAAAACACCATTAGTTTCTTAAGTTTATATTATACATTTTTAAAATTGTAAGAATTAGCCTAGATTTAAGAGTTCATGAAACACCCCATTTTCTATATTATTTCCGAAGCCCATTTTAATTTTGAGTTCCTACATAAATAGTTGACTATATTTTTCGAGCCCTTTCATTTGATACCCATATTGTTGGGGCAAACAATTTTTTTTTCGTCATTTTTTTTCAAACGTCATATCGGATATTACTCTTTTTAAATGTTTAGTGCATTTTACTGGTCAAACCCTTTTATTTGATACCAATATTGTGGGGTGAAACGAGACAGAGCCTTTATTTGACTAAATATTCGAGATTTAATCTAAGACGCAATCTTGGATTTCTTTTTCTATAGCTAACTTAATACTCAAGTCCTTTGATTTTAGCAGTTGTAGTTTGGTGCTTATATCTCAGCTGGTTTTAAAACGATTTGTTAGGTTAGGTGATATCTTATGCGTGTTTAAAGCTTATTAAGGAGTTTGAAAAAATTGGATAGATTTAATTAAACATATTTCTTAAAATAATTTTTGTCTATAAATTTGCCGATTAGTGACCAATTTGTCAATAAATTTTCATGAATATTTCCTGTCGCATATAAAAACTACAAATGGTAACAACTGTGTCTAATTATCCTAGAGCTGAAAATTTTTAATGTTTGCTGTAAAAATATAAAAAAAAAAACTGAGGCAGTCTTGTTTATTTGCTCATATCTCATAAAGTTATAAGGAAATTATGATTTTCAACACCAATTTGCTCCTAAATATTTCTGATATTTTAATAATTCACAAGGGCCTTGAAAATATCGGGACAAATAATGCTTAATCAACTCCCCTATTTATAAGCTTTCAGAAAATATATACTTTATTGGGTCGAAAAGAAATATTGTAGAAATTCAACACTGACTGCCTGTTCAACGATGTCGAAAAAAAACCCAAGCGAAATTTCATTCGTACAAATATATTGAAAACAACAACAAAAATTAAAAATTCGTTTTTGTTTTCAACGTATTTGTACGAATGAAATTTCGCTTGGGTTTTCTTTCGACATCGTTGAACAGGCAGAATGACAAACTCATATATACCGTTACACTCTCTGTGAAGAATATAATAAGAAAACTCATAAAAAATACAATTTAAATAGAGTAAAGTACCTTTTGTATCGCGCATATTACTTTCTTTCTTAACATGAGGCAAAAGTGCCAGATTATAAAACACAAAAGGTACCATACAAATCTGGAAAAGCACCTTTATGGTCTTCCCTAATATTTTTACTCTCACCACTGATCAATAATTTTTAGTTTCAAAATTTTAACTTCATAACAATAGAAAAAAAGTTCCATAGTAATGCGAAAAAGTACCTTTTATGTTTTCTAACATTAATGTACAAATTCCAAGATTAAAACGTTTATCTGTATATCAATAAAATTTTTTTAAAGACCAAACAAATGTTTTTTTCTAAAAAGTACCAAACTGTTTCCGGAATTTTCCCTTTTCTATCGCATTATGAATGTGTTTCAAGTTTCACTTATTGCATAATTTTGTGTGAACTCTTCCTAGTTAGCAGGAATTGTACATGTTGCTAAAAATTCTTCACTTTAACAATTTTTTTAAGCAAAAAAATAGTTTGGTTTATTTTAGTATGGCCTACGCCCTTAAGTCTCGTTTTTTTAAGAACAAAAGCATTTAAATGTAATTTGCTTTAGTGTCTTTTTATTTCATTTACATCTACTTACATCTTATAAATAACAAAAGGTTTAAACAAAATCATTGATGCATTAAGTGTAACATTTTAAGGTGCAGCCTTTTACGGCCGCTTTTTGTTTGTGAGCCCATTACATTCAGTGTGTTTTCAAGTGAAAATGAAGAAATTTAAAAGTGGGAAATGCCATTAACACAAAAAAAACAGACCATAAATTAAATTTGTAATCATTGCATATGGAATTTAATTACGGTTAAAGAAGTAATAAGACGGGTTGTATGAAAAATAGAACATTGAAATATGTTTTGTAATTTGTATTTGTAATTTTATGGTTGATTGATTAAAAAAGTTTTTGTTTTTACGAAGTAGAATTAAAAACAACTAAATTTTAACGCAATTGTGCCTGAAGGCAAATGTTAGTAAATTAGTTTGAAAAACAGTATTCAGTAGCCAAATTGTTTAAAATTGGGACACCTTTTTTGTAAATTTTAGGATTTCTTTGTATCTACATTTAAGCTTTAATTCTTATTGTTTTATTTGTTGATATTTTCTTTCAATTTATAATTGTAGGAAATTTTTTTGATATTAACCCTTTCGACCTGGATGGTACATATTTGTACCATTTAAAGTTTAAACATCACTAAAAGCTTCAATTTAATGTTGTGAAAAGTTTCATAGAGTCTTTAAGTTCTTTTGAATACATTCCAGTATGTGCCGTTATGTTTCTTGTTTTTTTTTGTATTTACGGTACCGTTTTTTGTGACTTGCAACGCAACTATAGTGAAGTGTATAATTGGGTTTTGCATAATATTGTGCGTGAAATTGCAGAAAAAGATTCAAAATAAAGAAGAGTTTAAGTTTTTTCGGAGGGAAATATTTATAAATAAACATTTGTTTTATGCTACCTAAGTATATGTTCCATATGTACCATTTGTATGGTATGGTGGTACACATATGTTTGTACCAGTAGTCCGATGAGTATGATATCCTGTCTTGAAGAAAATATTTTTTTTCCTAGAAAATGGATCTCGAAGACATTCGAAAAGTTTTGGAAGATGAAACTGATAGTACTAGCGATTAAGAAGATTTTTCTAGAGGAAGATATGAAGAATTTGTACCAAATGATGTATCTGTTTTCACCGACAACGAAGATTCTCCAGACGACTAAAGCTTTGTTGCAAGTGGTGTCTTTAGGGAAAAAGCCCCCCATACTAGTTTTCCAAATTTTTTTTTTACCAATAAGTTATTTTAGCATTGCTATTCGAATGTCGGGTTGAAAGGGTTAAAGTTTTTAATCATATTGTGATTTAACTATCAACAATATTGCAACACTTTTACAAGGACATGTTTGTACTCTCATAAAAAAATAGCTTTAATTTTTATTTGTATTAAGTAGAACTGTTTCACTTTAAAGTAGTTACAAATACTATACACACGCAAAGAAAAAATATGGTTGTGGTAACCATAATCGAAGAGCAACATATTATGATTGAATTGTATGATTATCGTTAAAACAAATAATGGTTACCAGTTATCATTATTATGTTTAACTGAAGTATCATTCAATAATCATATATGTATATGACTACAATTGAAATCGACAATCTTTGCTTTTTTACGGCAAATTATTGTCTTTTGCTGTAACATACACATATTGATTGTACTTACCAGTTTAATTGCAATAATTATACCAATATTATTATACATTTTCTACTTTATTTGTAAATTTTCTTTAATTTTTAATTTTTAAATTTTTTTACATCTCAAATAAAAAAAATAAAAAATAATAAAAGTTTATTCGGCAAGAAGAAGAACAGTTGAAATCAAATTATTATTAAAAAAACATCTTAGCTTGATTAATTTGTAATCATACTGTTGTGTCATCTATTATTTAATGATTATTTTTAAGTTTTAATGATTTTGAATATAATGTTACTTTTGTCAAATTATTTTTCTTAAATCATACTATTTTTAAATGATAACCATTTTGAAATTTTTACGAAAAGTAATCATCAAATGATACAATTCAAACAAATACTTGATTATCGTAACAAAATATATGATGAAATGAAACAAAAATAACTATTACTTGATTTCGACAACCAAATATTGTTTTAGAAAAAATAATATGACCGTCGTGATCATGTCGTAATGATTTTCTTTATATTGTTTTTGTACATATCGAAAAACTTATTAATGCTAATTAAGAGTGTGCTATGATTACTGACAAAATGGTAGCTTTACATTCTGGACGTTCTTTGCGACTGTCCGTCTCTCACAGTTCGCTGAATCAGTTTGATTGAAGTTTCATTCAATCTATTTCAAAGAACCCAAAGTCAACACAAAAGATCTTGTAGGTCGTGAAGCTGAGGCTTATATAATAATAAAAATTTTAGGATCAGACGATAAACAACTTATACAGCAATTCAATTTACAACACAAGCTGTATTATAATATTGGTATATGTTTTGTATTTGTTTAGAGCATTGTATGCTTGCAAAATTGTTCCATTGAACAATTTTGTATAACAATACAGTTTCATTTAATATGTTTTTAAAATATAGTGTTGGATTTATTCAGGAATGAAAGTTTAGTGTGGATTCACTACGCCAGTGGCCATTTGGAGTTCGTAGCTGCATTGGTTTTTTTAAGTTTACTGAGAGCTTTGACCTGGGCTGCACAAAATACATATTTTTTGTAGCAGTGCATTTGGGACAATTATTTGCTTCTACTACTAGAGCAGATTTTTAAGCTTCACTTAAATGGATTATAGTTACATTAACATTTTTATTATCACTTTTACTAATTTGAAACATTTACTGAGACAGAATTTCAAAGTCCGAACCTCAAAAAAAAAATTACCCTGTACATATAGACCAGAAAAAAATTTCGCTCACATTTTCAAATACGATTTATTTAAGTTTCTTTTTTGCGAACGTAAGAATTGCATTTTTAAAGTTTTCGTTATACCCACGGTACTATCGGACATTTAAGTATAATATCCCGGGAAATTTTAGCAAGCGCAATGGAAGCAAGAAACAAGAATTAAACATAGTTTTCGCAATACTTCTTTAGCAAACGTGGAATGACTTTCTGCGAGCTTTAATTTTCTGCTGTTGAATCGTAGGAACTGATATCAAATGGGTCAATATTAGAATGATGAACTCAAGGTCAATAATTAGTAACCACCTCGAGGCAACAACTCTGATATATCCAAAGTCAAAGAAAACTTAAGAAAAGGCGACTCCTACGATTTAAAGAAAAAAATTGTTATTGAAATTGATATACTAAACTACTTTATATTTAAAGGTTAACGATAAACATTTAAAAATTATTTTTTCCCGTAACGCGGTATGGTCTACTGTTTATCTAAAGTAGGTTATGTAACTAAAAGTATTTGCTTCAATTATGTACATAACTAAATGTTCTTCAAAATAAGGCAAATTTTTAGGTAAATTAAACTTTTTACTATTGTTATTTAAAAAATAAATATTTTTCATCTTTTTTTTTATACAGTATTTACCTTTGCTCGTCTTTTTTAATGTAACAGTAGCTAAAGTGGCCGGTAATGTTGTAAATAGTACTTAAAACTCTGGTTAGTTGTTGTTGTAGGTAAGTAGTTGGTTTTGCAACTGGATGCTGTTGTGTCAAGCGTACAAGCATAAGCTTTCATGCTCTAAAGGTGTTTTCTTTTTGTTGTCAGTTTATAGTTTTTGTTCGTTTGTTTTAATATAATTTTTTTATAAAACAATTTTTCCACTCTTAGTTTGCTTGGCTGTAATTTGATTTAATTTATGCCAAGAGCGCTTTTGTAGAAATAATAGCAAAAAATTGTTATAAAATGAGAATAGAAAAGCTTTTTTACGTAAAAGGATAAAAAAAAAACAAGTAAGAGCGCTATATTCGGCCGTGACGAATCTTATATACCCTTCACAACGTGTAGTCATGCAATAACAGTAGTTTGTATCACCATTCATCCCATATGAAATACGTACATACATATAAAAAATATATATAAATAAAAACATCCCATTGTAAAATTATAAATTTAAGTATGTATGTTAAAAAAAATAATAATAAAAAAAAAATAAAAAATTTTATACAAAAATTTTTTAAAAAAATTTAAAAAAAAAATAAAAACAACAAAAATTTTTAAAATACAATAAATATAAAACAAAAAAAAAATAAAAAAATATAAAACAAAAAAATTTAAAAAAAAATAAAAAAAAAATAATAATAAAAATATAAATAATATATTAAATAAAAAATAAAAAAAATTAAAAAAAATATAAAAAAAAAAAATTTTTTTTTGGCTCAGCTGGGATTTGATGCGACGTTTTCTCTAACCAGTATACACGTTTGTATGTATGTATGTTGTTGTTGTAATGTTGTTTTTGTGAAAAAAAAATCGAGGTGGTCGTGGGTTTTTGCTCATATCTCAGTTGTTTATGTACCGATGTTTCTGATTTTCAAAACCGATCTACTCCCGAATATTTCTGATATTTTAATACCTCACCCGGGTCCAGGCGGGAGGCTTCAAAATGTTGATTTCAACATACACACGGACAGACGGTCAGACGGACAGACTGACGGAGCTTAATCGACTCCCCCATTCATAAGCTTTCAGAAAATATATACTTTATGGGGTCGGAAATGAAAATTGTAGAAATTTCACACGGAATGACAAACCTATATATACCCTTTTTACTGTGTGAAGGGTATAACAACGGGGTAAAAGTTGCCAGGTACTTTTACACAACAATATTAACTAGTTTGAGTTACTCAACTCACACTACTTAACTAATGAAAATTGTAACAAAAGTGCATTAAACCTTTTTATGTAAGAGGGAGTGACGGTAGTGCTTAAAGGGAAGGCAAGGAAAAAGATTTTAATGTGACAGCAAAAAATAGGAAACATAAAAAAGATTTCTATATAAATAGTAATTTAAATGAATTTGAACACTGAACGTAAAAGGATAATTTAATGTTACTACGCTGAAAGATACTGAAAATAAAATGTTGCTGGTTTTAATTGTTTTATGAGCCAAAAGACATAAAGCAACAGTTGGAAAATTTAGAAAAACACCAGCAAAAGTACTACTAAAAAACTTAAAGTGTTAACTACTGCACAATATATTGTGGGTAAAGTCTTAACAATTTTATGTAGTTTGACTCAAAAGTTAAAAAAATATTGCAAAATTTCTAATATGTTTATAATTTAAAGATTAATTTAACATAAGTATATCATTAATTTTAATTAAATACTTTAATTTTGTAAACAGTAATCTATATACATAAAAATCAATGTGTGTTTGTATGTTTGTTTGTGCTTTATAGACTTTTAAACGGCTGGACCGATTTCCTTGAAATTTTCACAGAATCTTTTTGTATGTCTGGAAGGAACTATAGGCTATACTTTGGTTTGAAATTGTAAATGGGCGGGGTACCACGCCCTATTAAAGAATAAGTAATAAATATTATATATCACGAAAGTTAATGCAGATAGAGTCTTCAAATTAAGTACGGTAAACTTAGACATCCACACGAACATTTGGGAAAAAAATGGGCGGAATTGCAATAGTAGGCGTGGCCACATGAATTAAATACTAAAATTCGTATATTTGTAAAACCATATCGATTAGAGTAGTAAAATTTTGCAAGAGCAAATTTGACACCCAAATGAACATTTAGGCAAGAAATTGGTGCATTATCCATAGTGGGCGTGGCACCTGCCATATGAATTAAATACTAAAATTCGTATATCTGGAAAACGATATCGATTAGAGTACTAAAATTTTGCAAAAGCAACATTTATGGAAAAAATGGGTGCATTAAACATACTGGGCGTTGCACCTGCCATATGAATTAAATACTAAAATTTGGGGTGGCGAAGCACACCGGGTATTAGCTAGTTATTTATAAAATTTACCCAGCAAAAAAAAAGACATGCAAAAGAAATAGTGAATGCCTGAGTTCAACCCGTGATGAAGTGGTTCAATTTTGGTGAAACATGCTTGAGTTTTACATTTACGTGTCATTGGAGAGCATGTGTTTATATGAATTTTTTTTTATAAAATTCAGTTAATTCTAATAGTAGATAAAATTAAACTCATGTTTCAAGAGTTAATAATATTTGTTTTCAAGAATTGTTTAAGATTTTTCGCATGTATTTTAAAGCACATAATTAAAATCTTACTACCTTGAACTTGGAGAAGGCATTCTTCCTGCCTCACTTTTCACTTATGAATTTAAAGTGATAAAAATATTGTTCCCATTGAACTATTGCAAAATTTCTTTACTGGGTATATTTTTTAACATGACTTTGTATCAAGTGTTTGTTAAGGGTTGCACGAATATCTACGGTGTTCATTTTTTTCGATTTTGAGTTATAGATCCCACATTGCTTAATTTTAAATGCTTTTTACATTGTTGTAAGAAGTTCTGAAATAAGACGGATCAATTCTGATTTTTTTTAACGGATTAACAACGTAACTTTTATTTTAGTTATAACCTTCACCTCTGGTGGCAAGGATATATGTATATGGCTTTGTCATTTGGTTTGTTATTTCGGCAATATTTATTCCAAGCCCATCAAGTATATATTTTCTGAAAGCCTACGAATATGGAATTTCATTAAGAACTTTCCGCCTGTCCATCTGTCCGTGTGTATGTTGAAATCAACTTTTAGATATAACCACATGTCGCATAGACCTGTGTATGACATTTATCTTCCAGAAATATTTTGAAATTAATAATAGATGAAATCTAGTATAATCGCCCAATATGTTTCTAAGACATGCGCAAATAAGCACGACTGCCTCTCTTTTCCCATACGCTTTTCACAAAAACATTTTACACCTCTAACATATTTTATAGACACTATTGTTACTACTTGTAAATAAAATATGCTCCTAAAGATATCTGTTAAAAATTTTGAATAAATGGGTCACTAATTAGCAATGTTATAGGCAATAATTTTTATACCCGCCACCAAAAAAATGGTGGGGGTATATTCATTTTGTCATTCCGTTTGTAACACATCGAAATATCCATTTTAGACCCCATAAAGTATATATATTCTGAATCAGGGTTTGATTTTATGACGATCTAGCTATGTCCGTCCGTCTGTCCGTCTGTTGAAAGCACGATAGAGGTCGCACCGAAAAAGCTAGGGGGCTCAAATTTTGCCAGAATCTTTCTTATAGACAAGATTTGTTTGGTATTGAAAATGGGCTAAATCGGAATATTAGGAAGAGAGTTATAGCTCGAAAAGCAAGAGTAGGTCGAAAAAACCGTGTCCTTCAAACATCGAATAAAATGGAATTGTGTCCAAACGCATTAACGTAGACTCATTAAACTTCGAATATATATTTCCTGAATAAAAACAATATCTTTCCCCGAAAATTATCTAAATCTATACATTAGGAGAGGAGTTATCGATCAAAATGTACGAAAATTTATACCGCACAGTGTATTTTTCGGTATATTTAAAAACAAAAACGTCATAAAAGCAACAAAATTGGATGTACGACTCTGAAATTTTGTACACTTTGCTTATTGGTGAGACGCTTTTTTGTAACGGAAAATCAATGTGCCACGCCCACTTTTACGCCCACCTCCCATATAACGTTTTACCCAAAATTCATATAATTTCTCAATTTATGTAGATTTTGGAATAATAAAGGGCTATATTGAAACATCTCAGTTGTACTCATTCGAAAATACAACTTTGACACGCCCACTATAACGCCCACTTTTCACGTTATATACCGTTAATGAAATTTAAAAGCTCATAAAACCGCCAAAATTAGAGGTATGATGATCAAATTCGCTACGTATATCCTTTTAGGCAATGTCATTACAGCGCCAGAAAATTAAGACGCCACGCCCACTTTTACGCCCACCTTCCATATAACGTTTTACTTAAAATTCATATAATTCCTCTATTAATAAAGATTTTGGAATAATAAAGGACTATATTGAAACACCTAAGTTGTACTCATTCGCAAAAATAACTTTGGCACGCCTACTATAACGCCCACTTTTTACGTTATATACCGTTAATGAAATTTAAAAGCTCATAAAACCACCAAAATAAGAGGTATGATGATAAAATTTGCTACGTATATCCCCCTAGGCAATGTCATTACTGTGCTAGAAAATTGAGTTGCCACGCCCACTTTTACGCCCACCCCCCATATAACGTTTTACTCAAAATTCTTCTAATTTCTCTATTAATAATGATTTTGGAATAATAAAGGGCTATATTAAACACCTAAGTTGTACTCATTTGCCAAAACAACTTTGACACGTCTACTATAACGCCTACTTTTCACGTAATCTACCGTTAATGAATTTTAAAAGCTCATAAAACCGCCAAAATTAGAGGTATGATGATCAAATTTGCTGTGTATATCCTTCTAATCAATGTTATTGTTGTGCCAAAAAGTTTAGTCCCATACAACGGTTTACCTTAAATTCATGTAATTTCTCTATTGACAAAGTTTTTGGGAAAATAAAGGGCTATATTGAAATATTTAAGTTGTATTTATTAGTAGAATCTTTATTGACACAGCTACTTTAACACACTTTCATTGAATTTCATTTCATTTAAGGACCGATGTTGTATTTAAATAAAACACAAATTATTTAGGATATTATTATTTCTTTTTATAATGATAATATTTGTATGGTTCAATTATGTATTTAACAAAATATCGGCCAAATGGCCCCCCCCATCCTTGGCGCCACTCCTCTATCTGATGGTCCAAATTTTCAATGACAATGTTGATGCTCAATTATTGGGCATGATGATGAGTCGAGGTTGACTGCTCTTTTGCCACACTATCGCAAAAAACAGCAATAGTTCCCATTCAACGAACTAAGAAGGCATTCACAGATTTTCTAACATTTTATGCAGACCTGTTTTGCAGAAATTTAAATATTTTTTACAATTCTCCCGATTGTGGACGAATTTTAACGATTATGTTGATCAAAAGAATTACGAAGTGCACAAAATGCATTTTGATTTGAACGCCCATTTTTATAAAAATATTTAATATTTAAAAGCATTGCTCGATTGCGTATCTTTCCACGGTTCAAATTGAGTTAGTCTGAGATTGAGAAATGTCAAATGAAATACAAGAAAAAAGTTGAAGTTTAGATGTGGTTCACCTTAAACATGGGCCCTTAAAATTTAACCACCCTCTACAAAGAAAGTGAGACATATTTTATTATAAAGAGATTATGCTATAGCGATTAACAAAATAATAAATATTGTGCTTTAAATGTACACAAAATTGGTGGTGGGTATAAAAGATTCGGCACAGCCGAATATAGTGCTCTTACTTGTTTGTATTTAATATTTTTATACCCTTTACCTGTGGTGCACAAGGGTATAAACATATGTATACCTTTGTCATTTCGTTTGTAATTTATACTATTTTTATTTTCGACCCCATTAGGTATATATTTTCTTAAAGCTTATGAATAGAGGAGGCGTTTACGCCCTGACCGTCTGTCCGTCCACACAGACGGGCGTCCGTGTGTTGCTTGAAATCAACTTTTAGAAGCAACCATTTGTTCCTTAGATCTGTGTATGGTATCAATTTTTTGGAAATATCCGGGAATGAATGGCTATTGAAATTCAGTTAAATCGCTCCAAAACGTTCTGATATATGAGCAAATAAACACGACTGCCTCTGTTTTACCCATAGTTTTACTACCAAAATTAAAACTTTTCAGTCATAAAATAATTGATAGGTACCTTTGCTACTATTTGTAAATATAATATGCCTCAAGAGATATTCGTGAAAAATTTTGGATTAAGCGGGCTCTAGTCGCTAAAGTTATAGGCAAAAATTTTTCAAATATTAAAATATATATTCCAAAATTTACAAACTAAAATCAATTTTTTTCAGCTTCAAAACAACCGAGAAAGTCAATATTGCTATCATCTGAAAGGAGTTGACTAGCGCAATAAAAGGCAATAAAATTAAAATTCGTGTTGGTCGCCACTACAAAATGGCGGACAATAAATTTATATATGAAACAAATCTGGTATTTTAAAATGTAACTTCTTGAACCCCCTCAATATTGGTATCAAATGAAAGGGCTTGACCAGTAGAATACAAAAAAATATTAAAAAATGTAAAATCCAAGACGGCGTCTAAAATAAAATGGCGGATCAAATATTTTTAACCCCATCAATATGGGTATCAAATGAAAGGGCGTGACTAGTAGAATACAGATAACTACATACAAATCCTTAATCGAGGATGTCGTCGGAAATAAAAAAGAAAAATGGCGTATAACTTTAAATATAGATTAAGCTATAATGTGGGATTATACCTAAGTACATGATGGTGAAGGGTATTATCAGTTTCGGTAGGCCGAATAAAGCATTCTCACTTGTTTTAAATACAAAAAGTTTTTCAAGCCACTATATAATTTTTTGACACGCTAAAGACATCAAACTAGAAGCTGTGGTCTCGAAAAGCATTTCAAAAATGTAACGAATCGATTTGAAATTACTGAGATATAAGCATTAAAATGCAGCTGCTCGGAACTTTTTATAAAAAAAAAAAATAAAAGCCGTTTGTTTCTGCTTCTATACAACCAACAGACGCAAGATGGAATCCAATTGAAATAACTTTATAAATGGAATAAGATACAATCTAAAAATGTCAAGAACCGACGATGGCCGCCGCTATAAAATGACGTAAAATAAATAGTTTAAAAAATTAAAAAATTACCCTCTCAACCCCCGCAATAATGGTATCAAATTAAAGTTTTGAACCTCTATAATAAAGCAAAATATTTATGAAAAGGTTGAAGTTAATGATGGCGTCCTAAATAAAATGTCGGGAATATGGTTTAAATATTGTAAATTATGCTATGTTCCTTTCAAATTCCACAGTATTAGTAAACTACTGACTTAACCATTAGAATACAGTAAACTAAGAAGAAGTGTAGAATCAAAGATGGATTTATATCGTCTAATTTTCTTGATCTTTTTTATTGATTATATATGATTTTTTCCAAGCTTGAGATCAACTTTTTTGGTTGGATTTATTTATTTATTTAATTAATATTTATTTATTTAATTATATTATTTATTTAATATATTATTATATAAACTAAACAAAAATTTATGTAAAAATTCAATATCAAATATGGCATCGGAAATAATAAAGCACAATTGGGTATAACATTAAATCTTAAATCTAGGTTACTCTATGATGTGGTCGTTATACGTAAGTATATTACGGGGAGTGGTATCAGAAAATACTTGTTCAAAATGCATTAAGCATTATCAAAATATCCACATACGTCTACTTGCTGCAAATGATTTATTTTTTTAATACAGAAGTACTTACATTGTTATTGCTGATCACATTTATATATTTTTTTGTATTTTTCAGTTACCAAGATCTATTTAATAATTACCTGTGCACAACCTATAGCTCCTTGGGTCATTGCGTTTCAAAATTTGTATTCATTGAGAACCGCCTATGTTAATATACTTTGTTTTATCTGCACAAACTTTTAAAGAAATTTTATCTAATATTTTTATTAAAAAACACGAAGTATTTTTACATTACAAGTAGAAATAAAGTTCAATATCTAACCCATAGTTTGATCTCTAACGGTTTTTTAGTTCCCTTAAATATTTGTCTTTAAGACAACCACATACGTTTTTTATATAAATACCCCAGCATGTTTCATTGCAGATGATTAGCGATATTTGTATGAACATGTGTATTATCTGCTTTAAAATGTATGTTCGTTTGTATATTAAATGAGATAACAACAAGCAGCTTAATATTTATACATCCCATTTCCTTTATAAATCACTTTGTAAACTTTAACTGAATTTAAGTAGCAACATGTTGTTGCCACTGTGCGATTTCATTGTTTGTTTAACATTCCTGCATACTTATAATTTATTTTATTTTTTTTAAGTAAAATTTCCTTTAAACAATATTTTTTGGCCATGATACGATATGTTTTCTTTACAAACCAAATAAGTGAAATAAGAACAAGTAGCCGTATTACATTCGGCCATGCTGACAATAATAATACCCTTCACCATCATGTACACTTAGCCTAGATTTAACATTTCAAGCTATACGCTATTTTTTATTATTTTAGACACAATATTTGATTTTAATCCTTCATTTGATACCTATATTATTGAGATTTGAAAAAAATTATCCTCCATTTTGTTTAGGAGGCCCTCTTGGATTCTAACTTTTAGTTTATTACATTCTACTGGTCAAGCCTTTTACAAATATTGAAGGGGTTAAAGGGGGTAAAACAGTTATATATTTATTTGACCCATATATCCACCAATTTATTTCGGTCGCCAACTTGGACTTAAACTTTTTGTTTGGTGCTCGTGTTAAGGGGGTTGAAGTGGAAACATTAACTAGATTTTATCCACATATATATTACTTTTTTAATTATTATATCTCTCTAAGTAGTCAAGTTCTTTCTTTTGATATCCATGTCGATCCTCTCTGTTTGTAAGAAGCTGAAAAAACCGATATTCAACAACATAGAAATCTGTGCAACATGTTGGGGTTTCAAAAGTCGATTTCAACTTACACACGGATAAATGGACCTGGCTCAATCGATTTTCCGTTCATAAACTTTAGAAATTAATTATGTAGAGATTACAAATGAATTGACAAAGACCTTGGCATCTTGATGAAGGATATAAAAATATACAGTAATAAATTTGATGGGAAAATGAGACCTTTTTTACAAATATAAATTGTTTGCTTCCTTTCTTAATGCTCAAAGTAAAAAGAATACGATAATAAAATTTTGACCACAAGGCAATTGCTGGAATAAATAATTTTACGCCATTTGAATAGGGATCAGGTAGAAGTGTAGGTGGAACAGGCAGCTGTAATGCAGCTCATTTGTGTCTATTATATTGATGCCTTTGTAATGCCTAAATATAGAATAGTAAGAATAGAAAAGAAGAGAATGAGAAGCGGACCAGTCTCTGGCGGGAATCGAACCCGCAACTCTCAGACTAACATAACAGCACATCTCTCTCTGATATTTCAGTAAAATTTTGTAGGATGCAAATAACAAAATGATTTTAAAATAGGCTTCGTTTTTGCACTTAATGAGGATTATGTGTCCAATTTAATTAAACAATCTTTAAAGTTACATCTGTATTCATACAACCAGCTAGATGTAAAATGAAAATGAAAAGGTTATTAACCTTATAGATCTGATTTCCTATACAAATTTTATTAACAAACGACTTATTAAGCTGTTTTAAGTTTAATGAATTAGACCGTTAGAATAGGGTTTTTAAAGTTTATTTAAACTTAACATAACTTCACAGAAACGCATAATAGTCTTTGCAGCTGTGGTGGTGTAGCGTATAACTATTTCCACACATTCACTAAATTTAAAAATATATGGACTTCTCATGTTATTTTAAATAGAAAATGAAACAAAACAAACAATGGACTAACAAAAACTAAACATGTTTCAAATTCTTAAGAAGGACCTTTATATATTTAAGTCCTCGTAAAGTTCTGTTGGGTTTTTATTTTTCTTTTTCTTGCGCTTTGTCTCCTTATTCTTCACTAAAATGAATGAAATTCCTTGCTAACAATAGCATGTATTGTTGCCAACATAACTCACACAAAAACTCTCTCTCTCTCTCTCAAAAAGAAGAACTGATTTAAATGGAATTGTAAGCGTTTTTGGCCATTTTAATTTTTAAATTCGATTTTCATACATATTTTTTATAGTTTTTTATTTTTCCTTACAGTTTTCTAGTAACAAAATAAATTTTGTTTTTTCTTGCGCGAGTTGATACATAAACAATTCATTCATGTGTTAGTTTGTGTTTGTGTACTTGTGTACTTAATTTCATCTTTCGGTATGGGTTTGTTTCTTTTTATTATTTGTTGTTTTTGTTTTTGCTTTACTCAACTGGACAAGTGCCACTGGCATTACTCGAAAATGTAATTTATGTTCTTTTTACCACTTTTGCCAAAAGAAAACAATACCAACAACAGCAACAGCAACAACTCACATGAAACTCCTTTAGCAACAAAATATCCTCTTCATTGAGTTTTTATTTGTACTTAAGAACTTTTGTGTGCTTTTTCACTTTTATTTCCTCTTTTCTTTCTTTATCAATTCTGTAATCAATTATACCGTATAAAAAGGGAAAAGTTGAAGTCCTCTTAAATAATGTTGAGCAAAAAAATTAAATAAGATTGTAAATATTAAGTATTTTATTTTATGGCAAATTTTTATTTATGGATTTTCAGGTTTTCACAGTAAGGAGAGATGGAGGACGATGAATTTATATACTAAATAGTTTAAGATGAAATGTTAAATTTTAAAGTAGTCAAAGTAGTTTATATTAAGAAATACACCAGAGGAAGTAAAAGCGAATGATTGATTTTATTTTCATTGACTTTTTAGAATTTCATAGGATTCAACTGTGACGAACTGAAAATTTAGAGTGATTTTTACAATGAATAGGGATCCAAAATAAGACCATATTTTCGCCCGTATTCATAATCAGTTTTAATATTTATCAAAGGTTTATAGAAAGAATTTCGTTTTTAAATTTTTTTAAATAAACCTTTGGCAAACTTCAATATTCATTAAGAGTTGAGGGTCTATACTTGAAGATGTCTTAACTGCAGTGCTTCTGATACTTACGAACTTTTTGGATTCATTTTACTATATTTCGGTATATATTGTTGTGTGCCCTGGACGTGAGTTAGCTTAGGTTAGGTAGAACAGGCAGCTGTTGTGCAGCTCACTTGGGTCCATTATAATGATCCCATTGTGATACCTGAATAGAAAAGTAAGAATAGAATAGAAAATAAAGAAGAGAAGCAGACTAGTTTTTGGCGGGAATCGAACCCGCAACCCCCAAACTAGCAGACCAGCACACTACTGATTAGTCCACCGGGGCACCCTGGACGTGAGTTTCTTTGCCATCAAATAATTTCCTAGGAAAAAGTAAAATATTATTAAATTATAAAAACATGTTCATGTAGTAATTTATGTAGTTTTAAATAAACAGTCACTGCTTAAACAGTTTGTTTGAAAAACTAATTGCTTTACATCCGTTGGATATTATAGGATCCAATATAAGTCTTTTCTATATGTATTGTTTAATCATTTCAATACATGTGAAGATTTAAATAATTTATTCCCTGATACTCCTTCTCTGACAGTTTTGAACAACTTGGCTTAGTTCAGTAGCCTTATTACTAATTTATTAATAATTTTCCAGACGCGTCGTAGGATTTAGTGCATCATATAACATCTCTTTTGCTTGTAAGTAGGAGACTTCAATAGGTGAAAAGCACTGTGCTATGGACAGTTTATTAATATTAGTACTGAATCGTGCTTTAATAATGCGTTCAGATATTAACGTTTAGCTTATTAAAGAGGTTTATGTTTTTCTATTTAGAAAGCGTCTAACGCCACGTATGTAGGGGTTATTTTCGTTTCGCGTTTCAGAGTTAATTATGAGATGTCCCTGTTTACTCGTGAAGTTGGAACGTCTATTCCAACGCATCTAACTAATTCCTAAAATATTGACATTAAACCGTAGAGCTTCCGATATAAGCTTATCGACTTTGTAGAGTGAATTTATATTGTGTGCGGCGAATATTATACGGGGTCAGGGAGATGTCGTCATCAAGAGGTTTTATTGGTTTGTTCTTCTATTTGTATTTGTAATAAGGTGAATTTTCAGCCACGGTAGGGGATTGGTCTATGGTAGCCTAGATTGGTGGCAAGGCTGCTGTCTTAATGATATGATTTGAATTGAATTGCAAAGACGACCTGCAATCTTGCCCCTCGCTTTAGTGTTTACATTAATCATTTCCTACCAACGTAACCAACGGGGTTGGATACTGCTATACCACCACACACTACACTCTGTTGTCACCCCTTAAGCCCCATATATACCAAAAATCATTACAAAATAAACTCAATAATAATGCTAGAGCTGGAAGAAATGTTAAAGCTTTGCCCGCTCTTTTATTTCAATATAAAATATTCCGTGTCCGTAAAGAGGGCTTTGATACTACTCCGCTTGCTTAGTTTGAATTAGCTGTACAAATAGATCTTCTATTTTATTTCTAAACGGATGTTAATTTAGATTTAAGTAGTACCGAGACAGATAACATCATTCCCTACCTGTAGGTTTTAATTAACAACTTTCAGATATTTAACTAGTCGCATGATTTTTTATTTGTTGATACCATTAACTGGGTATTTTCTTCATTCGTTACCAATTTTATTATCGGGACTTGCTTTCGATAATTGTTAAGGCTGCAGTTACCTTTCGGGCAGTTCGTCTTGTGATCTATAATACTTTTGGAGTATGTGAGCAAAAAGTGTTTTTATTATGTCAATTATTTGTATTGTTGTATAAATTTTCCTACAAAATTTGAAATCGATCTGAAAACTCGACTAGTATTCACTAAAGCTGAATTTGACTGATGACATGGAATATGTGAACTTTAATGATTGTTAAAGTTTGTGGTTTGTTTGCTTTGACCTACAACTTAAAAATACCCCGCAAAAAAGGTCTAATTGGGTCAAAGAACTTAAATCGCTCGTGCAGAATGTCCAATCTGGCATCAGCTGTGTGGCATATAATGCCATCCTGACGCCTCCAGTTAAAAATCCACACCAACAAATTATCTCCTTCGTATGATTAAGATCTCATTTCTCTAAAAACAGGTCTTATCGCTGAAGATAATTTTTCATGAAAGTAAAAGGCTTGCGAGTTTGATTTACAATAAAAAAAAAATTTAACGCTAGAACAAATCAAGAAGAATTTCTGAATGTTATCGTTTGCTAATTTCGCCTTACGTTCGACACAATTGTCATTCAAAACGATGAATTCGATTAAACAAAAATAGTTTTTAAACAACATAGACTTTATATGGTAACAGACATTCGCAAGGATGTCACACAGTGAGCACCAAACAAGAAATTACTGCTTTAGAGAATAGCATTAAGAAGAATTGAAGTTATTTGCTTTCAGATAACGCTCTGCAGCTTGCGCTGCTATCATTTGAAGTGCATCTTGTGTAGAACATTGAATTAAATGACTTTCGGTTAAATGTGTTTTCAGTGCATGGGCATGAAAAACTCGAAGCCAGTCCATCGTTTTTTAATATTCTATGAAGTAATGAAGCCAATTTTGGGATTAAGTAGGGATTTAAAGAAACAAAACTTAAATGTTTTGAAATGATAACAAGAGATTCTTCAACTACAACGTTTGACTCGCTGTATGGGAAAGTGGAATCATTGGTTTGTACTTCGGGGAAGAACGTTACTGCCAGACGCCAGGAGCCATAGTTATCAATTATCTGTAGTCTCCAGTTAAAAAGTATGTTTACAAAAACTAAATTATATTTTACTCTTTCTTTGTAAATAGCTATACCTTTAAATCATCAAACTAAGCACCAATTATTTCTCAAAGCCCTTAAAAAATTGTTAACTAAAGCTACACTTTTAGTTTTATTTAACCGCCAGTTTGTTCCTCAAAATTTCATTTTGTTCAAACAAGAATTTAATAACGAATTTTTTGTTTATTTTCTTTTTCAAATCATTTACTTTTAATTTTACCTTCTTCTTCCTAGACAATTTTCACGAGATAAGCTGCAGGTATTTTTCTTAAAATTATAAAATAAGAGCGAAGAGAAATCCTGATACGAAAAGTGTACACAACAAAACCAATGCAATCACTATCCTTACAAAATCCTTAAATAAACTTTAAGATGCTGTATTATTAAAATGGTAAAGAGTGGGAGGCGAGAAAGGAAATGTAAATCCTTAATTTTGTTACAAGTTTAACTTGTTTCTTTTTTTCACTGCCACCACCACAACCGCATCAACTGTGACAGTTTGTTCAACATTTTGGTCGATTTCTTTTAGGTTTCTCGTGTCTTTCATTTTCTTTAAAACTACTTGGTATATGCAAGTCAACATCGTCATTGTCATCATCATCAAAAAACAACATTTTGTAGATAAGAGAACATGACTGACTAACTTGGATAGAAAATTTTAAAACAAATGAAAGAAAAACGGAACTTTTAAGCCACAAAACCCCATTTTATCGCATAAATAAACAAACAAAACACTTGTAGTTTTTGAAAGCAACCATGAAAAATATCTGACTTGCAATTCGCAATAACAGAAGTGGGGAGCGCAATCATAATACAGTCAAGATAAAATATTCGTAAAATGCAGTATTTTTGTAACTTTGCGGGAGTATAGTTATCATAGATATCGATAACATTTTACTTTATATCTCGTAACAATATATTTTCAATCTGACAATGATTCGCTGATCGCTTAAAACAGCGTTTGTGGTATACAATGATTGCACTTGCTTAGTTTGGTAAAGACTTGTTTTAATTTAATTTGTTCCAATTTAAAAATATGAAAAACAACTTAAGCCTGTACCACCATTACGGGCTGATCGGAAACGAAAAAGCCAACAAATTGTCCAAAATTGGAACTCTTCTGAGTACCCTAACTTTGGAAAATGCTAAACCCTTTAAACGATTCAAGGACGAACTTAAAGGTTGTGCGATGGAGTAAGATGTAAGAAAATGGCAAAGCACTGATGTCGGTAAAGTGACAAATATTCTATGGAGTGTCCCAAATCTTGGGAAATTAAAGGAGATTCTGGACTGAGTGACCAACACTTAGGAGACTAACCAGTGTAATAACAGGTCATACGAAGTTGAGAAACCATCTAGCTCGTATGAAATTGGCTGAGGAAACGACATGTAGAGCATGCAAGGAAGAGGATGAGACTTTTGTACGCTACTTCTGTCATTATCCTGCGTTTGAGCTTAATAGACGCGAAAATTTTACAGTGGATACTGTGCCGAACTTGGAACTCGAACTGGAAATCCATAAGGATTTATATTGAGGGGACTGGGTTCTTAGACTAGTCTGATACTTATGGGAAATTTTGATTATGGTTTATGTTTGGGAATTCCGTTTTCCATATGGAGCGCACAAAATGCCAATTGGGCATAAATGTATACCTGTCATGAGTTTTGGCTTTTAGTGCCTCTCCTTTTCAACCTTACATAATCTAACCTTAGCCTGTACCAAAGCATGTTAATACAAAAAAACTTTTTGGTAGAAGCAAATTCATTCAAATAAGGTAAAAAGTCGACACAATTTCACTTCACTTTTAAAATTAAAATTTAAAAATGTAATGAAACAACAACAGTTTGAATTCTGTCCTGACAATACCCCATTCGGTCGGAACAATTTTCGAGCACTTTTTCGAGTGCATGGGGTTGTATCTCGGCAATGACATCACGAATGTTGGCCTTGTCATTAACGGCGACCCACAAATATTCCAACGGTGTCAAATCTCAGTTTCTTGGCGATCAATTGGCATCACTATTTTGGCTAACTAAACATTGTACGCAATAAATCGATAGTGGCATGAGATGTGTGGCAAGTTGCACCATCCTGTTTAAATTACCATGGTTGGCATCAATGCCATGAAGAGTGGGAACAAAGAAAATGGTTATCATGGTGCGACAGGAGTCTTCATTGAACGTAATTTTTGCGCTGTCCTTATTTTCAAAGAAAATTTGGCCAATGATGTCTACACTCCATAAGCCGCAACAAACAGTCACTAGTAAAGGGTGAATTGGCTTAAGTAAGACCAAGTTTGTATTTTCTCATCCCCAAAAATAGGAATTTGGCATACGAACGTACTCATCAAGAAGATATTTTCATGCAATTTCCGACCAATTGTCTTTGTTTTGGAAATAAATTTCTAATAAATCCCAACGATGCTTAAGCTGTAATGTACCTGCACTGATTTTTCGTGTTATTAGTTTTATTTTAGTTAAATGCTCCCGTTTAATTTAATTTAACGCCATCTGTTTGTGAAGATGTATTTACCACTCAAACTTGTTTTTTTCTATTGACGTTTATCTCGTATTTTATTCACGAAAATATTTTCTTATTTTCTAAGCGAAAATGCTGAAAAAAAATTCGCGCCAAGCTGTGAATGTGAAGCCGAGCTTTCGTGGTAGCAATATGAATATCTGTCGGCCATTACACTTTAAAGTCATTTGCCAATAAGATCGAAAAATTACATCATATATTTTTGGTTTTGTGGGAAAATTTTAGATCAAAAAGTAACTTCAATAAGTGGTTTTCTAATTTGATTTAAATAAAATTGCTTGCAATTAAACTATTTTGTAAGTATTGTCATTACAATTTATTGTTTTAGTATGTAGTATGTGTTTAACCAAATTCTTGATACTTAGCGATTTGCAAGAAAAGAAAAGAGAAGAAAAGTGTGGATAAATATATTTCGTAAAGGCTGTAAGAATATTTTTTTTTTTTATTCGCCCTTCCCCCAGGTGCCATCTCCAAAGGGTAATTAATTATTGCTTAATATGTTACTCATATGAACTTAAGATTGTATAACTTTTGTTTTTACATTTAGATTTGGCACCAAGTGCATATATAATCAAACAGTCTAATTGGTCCATTTCTCTTAAGGAGTAAAAGCAGAAGATGTCACCCTCTCTTCATTTCTATTAGTAGTGATAACATCAAGTATATTCGATTGCCTCATTAGTCTCAGTTCTATTAAAACCGGTGACTGTAAAGCATAAAACCCGCAGTAAATATAATCAGTTAATTTGTTGTTGTGAAAAAAAAAACACAAAAAAGAAAAAAGAAGAAGAAAAATCTTAAATTTAAACTGATTTAGTTAAATGGAAATTAAAAGTAAAAAAATACTAGTATTCTAAAGTTATAACACAGCTTCAAGCTTGGCATTATATACAAGTAATACATTGATTTATAATTTGTGATAGTGTTATTTGTAAGATTAGTTTTCTAAATTATTTAAACGTGTTTGCAAAAAAAAAGGAAAAAAAGGAAAGAAAATTGATGAAGATAGAAAAGAGTAAAAGATTACCGTTAATAGTTAGTAACCATTTCATTTTTGTTCGTAATTCTATATTTTAAATAACCATTAAAATTATAAGTTCTTACATTCCTGTGTAAAAATTGGCATATTGTGGTTAGTGAAATTCGTTCCATATATTAGCTTATTGTTTTTGTATTTTGCAGTTTAAACATAAAAAAAAATTCGTGCATTAGCTGTGTTTTTTTTATATCATTGATTTAAGCAAAATATTTCTCTTTGGTAATTTGTTTATAATCATTTGTATAGCAACATCAACGTAACGAAATGAAAGAGAATTATCAGCTGCAGCAACATCAACAAAGATCTTTGGATATGTAAGCAAAGCTGGATAAAGTGAGTTTTACGTTTTTTTATATTATCTTTCGTTTTTATTTTTATTAAGTAAAAAAAAAAATATTTTATTTTTGTTTTGGTTACACGAATATGTCAATTTTGTCTAAGGAGACCAGCTAAAATATAATATTCAAATATTCAAATAGTTCTTAGTTTATTTTTATTAATTTTTAATTTTACTAGTTTTGTTTAAACTTCGTATGCATGCAATTGACTTAAATTTTATATTATTATATTTTAGCTGAACCTTGATTTTTATAGTATTGTTTTTATTTTTTTTTATATTATTACTCTTATTGCTAATTTTTGTTATATATATAAATATTATTTTTATTATTTACCTATGCATTTTTAGTTACTGTTAATAAATTAATCATGTCTGCTTAATTTTTCTATCTTTCTGTTTTTCTGTTGTTTGTTCAAATTAGGGTTACCGTTGAAGTAATTTGAGGTACAGAATTTTAATATGGCCAAATTAAATTTTTTTATTTGGTTTTTGATCTGGCCCTATGTCAATGATTTTATTTCTTTTTTTTTTTTATTAAATTTTCATCCACATTCGCATATTTCTTTTAGCACGCATAATAAAAAAAAAAAAATTTATAATGCAACTAAGTGGCATTTGGGTAACAGTTTTTTTTTAACCCCCCCCCCCCCCCCCCCCCCCACATTCCGACGAGTTTTAAGGCTGGTGTAAAAGCGTGCTTGTTTTTAGTATTACCCTTATTAATAATTGCCATGATTTCAGCTTTGTCCTAGTTGTACGTTATAAAGCATAAATCGATTCATTTCGATCAGCGGGAATTAGGGAAAGAATAGAATAACATAAGTATTGCCAGATTCGAAATAGCCACTGGTTCAAATTTAAACCTATTGATAAACCACCTTCTAATAATGCAAAACTGCTCCTCTGTGAGTCAGAAAAATACTATAAAATAAAATACGTTTTTAATACCAATTTCAAAAAATATTTCGCTTTACTGACACAGAAAAAAAAAAATAAAAAATGTTCAGGGTACACTTAACAGGGTATACGCAGTAGCAAATTTAACACTTTCAAGTTTTCGATAATTTTAAAATTATCTGCATAGACCTGTGACCTTACATACTCGTGTGTTGTCAAATCACATGATCGGTGTAGTTAGTTAATCGGTGCATTTCTTTAAGTTATTCATTTGCCGGACGTTTATCTCGTTAAAGTGATTGTAGCTCGTCATATACTTCAGAAACCAAATGTCTCAAATAAAGTTACAAGAGAGCTAGTAGAAATATATCTTGACAGTCCATCGTTGACTGTAATATTCCAACCATCGTTATTGGTGAAGCCATATGGGCCCATTATTTCCCCGGCCAATAACGACAATGGTTTAAGGGTAATTCAAATGCGGAAATTCTGTATTAAATGTGAAGCAAATAAATAAAATCAGAAATAGGCTTGATGTAATCACTTCTACAGAGTTACGATAAAATAAACAACATATTTCACTAAAATTTTTTCAATGTTACAAACAAAACCTTTTTCTTTAAAAATAAAATATTTTTATTTTGGGGAGAAAAATGTTTTTGATTCAACAAAATTAGCTAATTTCCCATCTCTGTATGAATACAATACGGCGATTCGAATTGTGTTGTTTTTAAAATGTTTAAGAGAAATTACTAGCAACATGCATTTACTACTGTAAACTGATACATGAATAGGACCAATAGAACATTGCAATAGAGATGTGAATAAAACAAAAGTTATTTGTAACACAGCTGTTTAAACTCAGAGTTGTTATACTGCTCTAAGAAAAAGAATTTTTTCGAGGCCTGAGCGAACATATCCAATATTTTAGCAATTAAATGGTTTTGCTTATAACTTTATAGTTTGCGTTTGGCACTGCTTAAGTTTTGCAATCGTCAACAACACACTTTGTATTTGGCATTACTTATTTCAAAATTCTATATTTTTTCTGTCCTAAATTTTCTAAAATTATGATATTAGGACATTATGTCAAAACGACACTTAGGACACTTTGTGGATTCACTAAATTTAATAGAAATTTTTCGCAACATTTGATTTTATTCTGATTTTTTTTTTTGAGCGTAAAATTAATATAGTTTCGTTAAGTGGAAATGGGATGATGACACTATATTCATATTCTTTTTGTTCTCTTAACAAACTTGAGATACAAATAGTTTTCTGTATTTATATGCATCATGGTGTACATGTATATAAAAATGAATATTTTGTTCAAGAGATGTTGCAAACATATATAGTTATAGACAACAACAACAAAAAAACCATAATGAATGGTCTTGCAGTCTTAGTACTCGTAAGTAGTTGCAAGTACACAGTTGTTGTATTCACAGTATGTAGTAGTAGTTGTAGTAGTATAAGTATCAGTGGGAAGTTTTTTCAAAACATTAGCTGCTACAGAATTTAATAGTGTAAGTGGTGTCAGTAGCTCAGCAGGACTTGTTAGATTGTCATTTATGAACAACTTAAACACTTATAAATACCCTAACACGAACCTATAAACTACTATTTTAAAAAGTTTACTTTAAAGTTTAGAAAGTTCCAAAAGCAGCAGAAGCAAAAACACAAACAACAATTTTTTGTTTATAAATTTGATGAGGACTATGACGATGATGCTAAAGCAATCTTTCGAGTGAAAAAACTTTTTTATATAAAATAAAAAAAATCTCCTTATTTTGCGTTTGATTGTTTTAATTTTCCAGAAATTTTTTTAACAGCCTTAAATTATATTTATTTCCTTGTTGCTTGGGTTGCTTTAATAAAACAAATTAGAAAATGTCCATATGCAAAAGGACATTTATAAATAATTTTATAGCCATTTACGGCTCATTTAAATGTATTTTTCTTTATCTTACACAAATGGTCGCTTTAGCCCTGTCTAGATCTACTTACATACTTGTATTAAAGTGGAAAATTTCATGTGTGTATGTACAGAAGCAACACATGTCCTAAATTGCCTGTAACATAAGACAATATTGTAGCAAAGAGTTTGTATTTCTTATGATTTTATTTGTAAATTGTTAATAAAATGTATGCATGGATGAGCGAAAACGTAATGTAAGAAGGAAAGGAAGAAACAATTTTTTCCAATACGTATTTTAATAGTCAACTATATGATTTTTGCAAAAAATAGTTTTAGATGATATGTACGAGGGTGTAAGGATAATTAACCGAAAAGATTATAAAGTTGTGTATGGGGAACTAAGTCGCCTATGATGAGAGAAAAAGAAACTTAATTGCATGGATCTTTCAATAAGACATTTATTCATCAAATAAATATTTTATTTAAAAGTTGTCATGACGCAATGAAATTTAAAAGCTCATAACACTGACCGAAATATAAGTATAATGACGAAATTTCACATATCGATGCCTTCCTCAACCTCGATTTTGACTTTTCCATATCAAACGATTGATATTTTGATACTTTTAACCAACCACCGAAGTATGAAAAGATGAACCGTTTTTTTTCTTTCCTGAAAAGTTGTATTTTTTAAGATACGAGGTTGAGGAAGTAAGGCATCGATATGTAGCTCTCAATGTAATTATAATTTAAAAAAAATTAAGGTGACAGGCCCATTTTTACCTCACATACATCGTTTTTTTCAATTTATAATTTTTATACATGAAAAATGTTACTCCTTAATGGATTATCTAAGTTGAATCCAAACAATAGTTTTTTATTTTTAAATTATTAGTTGCCATCTTCATACATTGACATTGACTACGCCGATGACATATGTCTGATGGCCCATCGCTTTCAGGATATTGAAGCAAGACTTAGGTGTCTCTCCGAAAATGCTATAAAAGTTGGATTGAGAATCAACAGTAGGAAGACTAAGCTTATGCGAATAGGAACAGATGTAACAACTTCATTGGTGGTAAATGATGTTACTATTGAAGACGTAGATTCTTTTTGTTATCTTGGTAGTAAGATAACCAAAGATAGAGGGTCTCAAGCCGATGTTGCTGATCGTATCAATAAAGCACGCAGCTCTTTTTTATAGCTTTACAAAATTTGGCGTAGAAACAATATCTCGCGAAAAACTAAACTACGCATTTTCAACTGCAGTGTTAAGTCTGTGTTATTGTATGGCTGTTCTACCTGGAGCTTAACAAAAGAATCCATTCGTAAAATCCAAACATTTATAAACAAATGCTTAAGGCAAATTCTTAACATCTTTTGGCCTAATTGGATTACAAATGAAGCACTGCTGCAGATGGCGAACTCTAAGCCGGTAGAAATCGAAATTCGCAAACGCAAATGGACGTGGGTAGGTCATATATTGCGAAGACCACAATCAGAAATAGCAAGAATAGCCTTAGATTGGAACCCACAAGGACAGCGCAGACCTGGTAGACCCCGAAACACCTGGGTGCGCTACCTGAAACAGGAATGTGAACTTGCTCGAGTTTCATGGAATCAAGCTAAGGCGATTGCCAGAGATAGACAAAGATGGAGAGAATTTGTTGACGCCCTATGTTCACTTTGAACTTTTATTTAAGTATTAATTAAAAATCGATATGTATTTCTATTTCTATTAATATTTAATTAAATAAAGGACATATATATATATATATCTACTTCATACATTGCTAATATTTTTTTTTAACTACCAATCCATACTCTTTAGTTACCAGCAATATATAACACACTAGTAGAAAAGAGTGAGTAGTATGTCTCATAATTAAGAAAATCTTAAGGTTTAATTGTAGGACTAATTTAATAAAATTAATAGCAAGCCGAAATTATATAAAGAAAGTAATAGATATTTAAGTAGAAAGAGATTATTCTACAGTAATTATTATTAATAACAAAATAACACATTTTTACTTAACATAATTGGTGGTGGGTATCACCCACTGCCAAATGAAGTTATCGAATAGAATTAGAATAATTCACAAAATGGAGAATTATTAATGAAATAATGTTAAACTAATTGCGAGTTGTGTTTTTGTAGTGATATTAATATAATTAAAGTAAATAAAAATAGCTCGTTATTCGAATACCATCTCTACCCAAGGCAAAACAATCAAATGCTTCTTTAAATTTATTTATTTTTTGTTTCTTTTTACTAAGTCTAAAAGAAATATTATATACACTTTAAAAAAACAAAAGCAGCAACAATTGAAATCACTTATTTTATGTACAAATAAATAACATATATTTGGAGACGATTACCCGAATTAATTTCTATTCGTTTTTATGTATCGTTAATAAAAATGCAATTAAAACAAGTAAGAGAGAGCACTATATTTGGCTGTGCCGAATCTTTTATACCCACCACCAATTTGATGTATTTTTATAGCACACAATGTATTATTTTGTTATTAGCTGTAAATATGTATCACTTTCTTTGTATAACTTCGATATGCTAGTAAACTGTTTTCGTAAATTTAGTCTTTCAATTAAAGTGGACGTTCAAGTAGGCGTGTCAATAAAGTTTCTGCTAATAAATACAACTTAGATGTTTTAATACACACAGAAAACAAATTCATTGTGGCAACCGAATTTGTTGCCAATCGAATTCTTTCGGTTCCACGTACTATCCCTTAATTTGTTTCTAATAACTGAAAATGTTGATTCTTATCATTTTAGATTTAGTAGCAACAGTAGAATTTTAGTAACCCAACGGTTGTGTTAGCAGATTTTATTAGTTAGTATTATTTAATATTTAAAAAACAAACTGTACTTGATTCCAAATAAATGATTGATGCAGGTGAAATAAAAGATCGAATTGGTATTATCAAAAGAATAATTAATTATTATTATCAATTTTTCGATTGTACCAGAAATATAAAAAACAAATTTTTTTCAAATATTTCTTTATAATTTTTTTTAAATAATATTGACATTATATACCTATAAAATAAATATCTACATATGTACATATACATTTTGGTACAAAAATAAAACTAGAAATTGCAAATATTATTACGATAAACTCTGATTTTCTTCTTAGTCTCTAAGATTATAATCGCCTTACCTAACTCGGGCATTACGCGGCGGTGAAAACGCTGCAAAGAAGTAAGCATCGATAAGTTTCTTCGGTTAGATGTGGCTTGAAGATACTATAGTAATATAAACTTACTAAAACTAAACACATGGCCATATGTATGTATTTTGAGTGACTTCAAAATATTTTGCATTCGCAGTACAGCACCATTAATGACATTAGTATGTGCTTGCAAATTTCCGCATTTGAAAGTTCATTTTGCGTACTGAAATGCATGATAATATTTTTAAATACACAATCGCCTCCACACCTTATAAAACAGTATCTTGCAGATTTTATTTTGTTTCACAAAAAAGTAATTGAAATATTTCTTTATATATTTTTTTTAATATTTTCCTCAATAAAATACATATGTATGTATGTATGTACATATATAAATTTTGATTTTGCCTAATGTAAAATTTTCACAAATGACAGAAAAATTAATTTGGTTTGAAAGATAATATTTGTATTAATTGTTTGTAACAAATAATTATTACATGTAACAATTTTCGTTTGTAAACACAAACGAGCTTAACTCTAAGCATTTGTTTACTGCAATCGAATTGTAATAAAACAAGTAACTAATAATTACTTGCGATAACTAAAATTGCATTTTTATTTTAAATAAAACATTGGAATATAGGATTTTTTATTGCATGAAATGAAATTTAGTTGTGAACCCTAATACAGATAATTAAATTTGGTTGTGATAAAAGTAAATTGAAAACAAATCTTATTAATAAGGCTAATTGGTTGGGAGAACTAATTTAGTTGTCCTGAGCAATAAATTTTTAATACTGTTGTATTTTTTCGTTTAGAAATATATAATATCTGTTCTTTTTACAAACTTTTAATATTAGCAATACTATTTTTATTGCTTTAACCGTTTTCCAATCAATATTTTCCCTGAGTGTATAGTCCTTTATTAATCCAAAATGTTTGTCCATAGAGAAATTATATGATTTTGTGATAAAGCGTTATATGGGAGGCGGGAGTGTCACATTTATTTTCCGTTAGAACAAAGCCTTTGACCAAAAAGAAGTGCTTGCAAAATTTTAGAATCATACATCTAATTTTGTTAGTTTTATTACGTTTTAAATTTTAAATATACCGAAAAATACACTGTGCGCTATGAATTTTCGTAAATTTTTAACTATAACTCCTTTCCTAATACATAGATTTTGGCAATTTTCCTAATTCATAGATTTTGGCAATTTTCGAAGAAAAATTCTTTTTACTCAGGAAATGTATACTCGAAGTTTCATGACTGTACATTAATGCGTTTGGACACAATTGCATTTTATTCGATGTTGGAAGGACACGTTTTTTTTTACCTACACTTGTATTACTAGCCATAACTTTTTTCCTAATATTCCGATTTAGCCCATACCAAACAAACTTCGTGTATAAGAAATATTCTGGCAAAATTTGAGTCCCCTACCTTTTTCAGTCCAACCTCTATGGTGCTTTTAACATACGGACAGACGGATGGACATAGCTAAATGAAATCCCGATGCAGAATATATACACTTTATGGGGTCTAAAATGGATATTTCGATGTGTTACAAACATCTTTTATAAGTCAACATTGGAGCTTTTTTTGCATACAGCCGTTTGTATCTAAAAGTAGCTTTAATTAGCAAATTTTTTTATTATATGCTACTTAACTTGAAAAAATAAACTGAAAAACACAGAACTAGAAGCAAATATGACATACGAAGACGATCGTAATTTTAAAATTCTTATTAGAATCAGAAAAAAAACAAAAAAAGACACGAATGTCAACCAAACTTGTTAAATTCAATTCCGATAGTTTTTTTCATTTTTAATTACGAACATCTTTAGTAATATCTGGCTGAATCACGAAAATTTGTCACCAAAATATGAAACATGAATTCCCTAAGACTATTTCGAAATTTGTAGCAAAAAAATATTGGGTTTTTCTGATTTGTGTTTATTTATCGTAGTAAAGTTTGATTCTAAATTGAAAGTCTCTTTAAGATCATTTGCACTTAATAGATTATAACGCATTTAAGGACAAACATAATTTTTAAGGACCAGAAGTTTAATTTTTTTGCTTAAGGCACTGTTTCTTGATAATCCTACGAGTACGCTTGATCTTTCGAGCTTTTAAAGTACTTGCCCAGTAGCTGATTGTTTAATAATTTTTGAAGACTCTCGTAGAAAAGTATATGGATTTTTAACCATAAAAAAATGTTTAAAGATTATTTTTGATCTAAAATGTTTAAATAATATAAAACAATATTTTTTTATTCCATTATAATTTGGAAATAAATACCAATTAAAAATATAACTTTTACATTTAATTTACCCTACCCACGTAGATGAGATAATAACACTTAAATACACACACACATATTTACATACAAATACAAACCAACTTATGTTTGTGGAATATGCACACTTAAGCCAAGCAGTCAATGTGTCGCATTTAATGGCCTGCAAACTATAAACGACAATTTTTCTTTTACCATTAAAGGATATTAAAAGTTATTTAACCTCTCTTTTCTCAAAAATCTCTTTAGTCTTCTTTTTTAGTTTTCTCTAGAAGACAGGACATACATCCCCATATAGAAAAAGAAAAACAAAAACAGGAATGTCTGCTATCTTAAGGATGTGTTGTTAGCGGATACATATGGTTATTATGATGGCCTTCTTCATCTTCCTCATTATTTTTTTGTCGTCTTGTTTCAACTCGTTTTCACTACACACTACATGCTGCATCTATAAACACACTTTTAGCTTAATTACGGGATAAATTTTGTCGAAGTTTGAAAAGCGTTTTCTTTTCAAACGTGTGTTTTGTTAAGACGTACGGCTGTACATTCTTTGACCTAAAAAAGTATTTATTAACCGATCTTTATTGGGAATATATTATCGATTAGGACGATTGAGATACAGGTGAAATAAGGCCGATACTAGATTTATAGCAATAGGTGAATGACTGGTATGAGAGAACATAAAACCAGATACCGAAAAATAACTGATATCTTACCCATTTGAATTATCACAGAGGTAACATGCGACAAAATCCAAATAAGATATGAGAGTACTAATTGCATCATAATACCAGAAGAGGGAGAATGGGATGAAGTAATTAGGGTAAGAAATCTTTATGCGAACGAACCGAAGATGAGTAATCCAACTTGAACAAAACCCGATACAGATATAAATAATACAATACAATACTGTTTCCAAAGCTAAGGACAATTACGAATCGCATTAGTTAAGTTAGGGGGCCTTAAACCGAAGCTCCGATTCATATTTTTATGGATAACCAAGACCACAATAAACGAAAAAGTTGAATATCGGAATGTCTAGTGATAATATGCCTACCAAGTCATTACTGCATAATCAGAAATGAATTAGTTGACAAAATACGCAAAATGGGGTTATATTTTAATATTATTACCTTGAAAAATGCCAAAAAAAAATTAGCTTTAAGTTTAAGCGATGGAGAAGCATGTCAGAAAGCGTCAAATAGTAATTTCGGTAAGGTAAAAAACAAACTATGAGGTGACCAATATCTTAAGAAATCGAGGAAGTTTCTGAAACTAAGTAGACCAACAGTTAGGACACTAGTGTAATAACAGTTCGCACCGAGATGAGAACTCGTCTACGGAGATAAGAACTCATCTAGTTCTTATTGGTTCGGCGGATGATACAATATGTAGAGCAAGCGATGATACTTTAGAATACTACTTTGGTCAATGTCCTACGCTCTGGGCGTACTAGACGCAAGAATTTTATCTCAGACACTATGCCGCACTTGAAATACCTAAGAAATTCAAATAGGAAATTGGATCTCTAAGGAATTACATTAAAGGAGTTAGGTTCTTCGCCAAGTCCAAGTATTATTTGAATTAATATTATGGTTTTTATATGCCTTTCATAAGCTCGAACTTTTAGCTATCCTCTTTTCTAAGTAATCTAGCAATTCTTTACAGAAGATTAAAATATTCTGTGCGAATGTTATCCTAAACAGAGAGCTTTGAAAAAGAGCAGGAGTAATGCAAGTCCAAAAAAGTGGAGTTTGATTGGCCATGTTTTAAAAAGAGCTACAGAGGATGTGCCTAATATTGAAGTTTACTCCCAAGGCAGTAGAAGAAGAGGCAGATCCGATAACACCTTAATGAGGAAAAGTTGAAATCGAAACAAGCCCTATATAAAAAAAACTTGTCTGAAGTGATGGTAATTATGTAAAATAGATTTTAATTGAACCATGGCATTCAATATATTATAAAACATTGTTTATTTACATAAAAATCCATAGGTTCTTTATAATCACAAAATATTACCATAGACAGACGACAGCGTTAATTTGCATTAAAAGTCTTAATTCAAATTAACTTATGAATTATCCCCATTCCAATGTGTATTAGATATCACGTAAATGCACTAAATCATATTGAATTTAAACTGAATTTAGCAATTTCAATATGGCAGCACGGTCGGCAATCAATCTAAAAATTAAAAAATCAAAAATGAAATATGTAGATTCGATATGTTGAACTTTTTTACATATTTTTTAGAATGCCTTTCTGTTTAGGTGTAAGTCTTCCTAAATACTGGTATCGTACATCGTAAGCACGTCATTCTCCCAAAAAGTGCTGTTACTGTTAATTATGTATAACCTCAATGAAAAGATACCATTAAACCTACGAATGTCCACAATTCCCTTTCTCTTATTTCAGAGTGTCCTTCTGCCATCCCAACTTGTAGCAACATGTTCAGATTTGTGATTGCTAGTGCATTTACAATTTTTACTAAATGCAAAAACTGTCGTCTGTCACAGCAAAATTTTAATTTGCATCAGTGAGATTCTAATGCAAATTAACGCTGTCTTCTGTCTATGGTATAATACTAATTAACTAGTTAATTTAGGCCAGGCACTGATTGAACTGACGAGTTGTCTGGGAGTTAAGTTTTTATCAAAATATATGAAATGTTTATTCAATAGCTGCCAAAACTATAATTTATCAAATGAAAAAAATGGTTTCTCTTTTCCTCCCCCTGGATCGACGCTTGATAAAGCTTAACAAGCAAAAGTAACTCTATGACGTTAAAGCGTATCATTAAAAAAATGAAAAATATTATTATTATTTTAGTTTACCGAACTTTTTATTATATTATTAATTTAATTATGTTTTCTTGAAATATCACCAACACCAATACTGTACTTATAATTATTACACACAGTGTAGAGGATAGTGGGCGTTATGGTGCATGTAAAGAGTTTGTTTTTATTATTATTTTTACGAGCTCATATTTGCGATAAACATGTTCATTATATTCATTTATTTGCTTGTTGTTGTTGTTATTGTTGGACAGATGTGTGTATGTAATATGTGCGTATCTACTTTTGGCTTTTTTTGTGTGGGTCTTGTTAGGGTCGTAATTAAGTGAATCGTAAAACTCAATTTGCACTTTTACTGGAGCATGTGGAAAATTGTGCAACAATTTGTAATTTAAGAAAGTTTTAAAGCAAAATTTCAACATTTTACAAATTTAACTTATTTTCAATCATTTAAAAGAGAATTTTTCAGCACACGAGTAATTAAATGTTTTAATTTCTAAAATAAAAATATTTTTAAAAACTATTTATGTTCAGCATTTTTACAACTGATTTTAATCAGGCCGCTGTTTGGTTTATGGTCAAATTGAACAACACTTTTAAGTTTCTTGCTTAAGCATCTTTACACTCTAAATTGCTGCACAATTTTTTAAAGGTGCTTTGGGGATATAATTATTATGTTTAAACGAATTAGTGCAAACAAGTGGAAAGTGTTAATTTTCCACTTGCAAAAACTTTTGCAGTTTCTCTTAAACTTTTTTTGTTTTGTTTGTTTGTGTGTGTGTTTTTTTTTATTTGGCAAAAGTAAACTGATTAACGTCAAAATATCTAGGGCCTCACAAAAACTAAAATGGATAATCAGCGAAATTTAGTCAAAAAAGTTTTCAAATTAACAAAACATATCCCAGACCGAAAATTCTATAATTGGCAGACAGTTTGAAAGAAATTTGTATTCATCTCTATAAAATAAAATCAATTTTCTTTAATCAAATTATTTAAAAAAATTTTGTGATTAAGTGATATAGAATATAAATAAATTAAAAATTGTGTATGAATGTAGAGGTTTTTCCTTTTTTGCCCAAGTGCAAGTATTTTAATTTCCCCTAAAAGCTATAGATGTGTACAGTATTTGTGTGTGTTTGTGTGGATTAAACACGAGTAAAACATTAAAATTGGCTGCTTGATAAATGTTTAATATTTCTTATTTTGCCTTTTGTTACACATTTCTTGCCCTAAAGGGCCACATGATATCGATGGTAGGAAAAATAGATTATCATAATGCAATGGCGTACATAAATTTATACATGCGTATGTATGGCTCCATGTAAAGAACTGTTGTGGAAGCTCAAAGGATGCGCTACATTCATTAAGGTGAAGTAACTTAGAGTATGCAATAGGGATGAAAATAATAATGATACTTGTTTAGCAGCACAATTTTTGGTACAATTGATTTAATTTATATTTTATAATTTTAAAGTCTAGAAAGCAACTTATTTAAGGATATAATGTGCAATAAGGCAAAACTATGACACTTGTTTCATGAATAAGGTTTTGAAATTATTGTGCACTTTTAAATGGTTTAATGTTATTGTAATAACTTTTATAGTTAAGTTTGAAATGAGCCGGAGAATAATAAAAATTAGGCCTGGATACATTTTATTAGATACTTTTCAAATTGAAAAGGTGTCCATATAAAGACACCTAATTTATTTTGTTTATTTTCTTCTCACATCATAAAGGCGAATTCATACCGGTAAAATAATAAGGCCAGCTGATAGGGGATGCCACTGTCAAGTTGTATAACAAAATAAACAAATAAGTGGAAATAAATTTAAAAAAAATTTAAATTTCATTGAACAAAAAATTGTTATTTTTAAATAAAATATTATATTACAATATAAGATTGTAAAAAACAAAATAACTTGTGACGTGAAGAATGTAAAGTAGAAATAGTGAAAAATCAAAAAAAAAAAAAGCTGTGAAATGATAGAAAAATCTTTAAAAATAAAAAAATAAGTTGAGAATTTGTAGGCTTTGCAAGAAGAAAGAGCTACCTGGTAATGGAACGCTGTTTAGTGGCCTCAAAGACATAAAATGAAATCTGGTAGCAAATCATGGCTGTTGCTCAATGCGATGACGGCTTTAATATTCATTAATTACTGAATATCTTTAACGCGTTGATCGATTGTGTACCTTTCCATGGTTTCAATTGAGTTATTCTGAAATTGAGAAATGTCAAATGAAATGCAGAAAAAAGACTTGACGTTAAGGTGTGCTTCACATTCAACATCGGTCCTTAAGATTTAATTACCCTATATAACAAATATGAGCATTTTTATGTTTAAATTTTTGATATTTTAAAGTGTTTTAAATGAAACTAAATTATCACATAAACAAGCTATCCCGCATATAAAGTCGCGGGCACTTTACCCATTTTTACCCATTTTATTAATTTTTTATACTTCTTTTTAGCTAGTGTTTTGTTAATTATATTTAAATAGTGGACACTTATATATCTGCCAACATTAAATTATCTATAAATACTTAATGAACCGCCTTCTGCGTACATATGTTATTTGTCCATTCGATATGAACGGCGAAGGGAAAGTGATACCCCCGTACAAAAAACTCATTGTATGACATATTTAAGGAACTATAAGTTTTAGTGCTTTTAATCCTTGTATAAGTTACTTATAAAAAATTTACAATAAAAATAAAATAATTGGATGAGAACAAATTAGGCGGCGTGCGATCTCACATACAAAGAAACTATATTTAGTGGCGTATTCGCAGAACTGTTATTGTTAAATGCTTAAAATCCTGTATTTGACTGCCATATCAGCTTTTTCGGGCGCTAAGACCGAAGCACGAAACTCGGAAAGTTCTCCCCATTCCAAAAAAGAGACCTAATGAGATTTAATCTCTGATTGGTTTCAATTAAGTCCGAGCTACTAAATTTCTCTTTTAGGGATCAGGGAAGGGAAGTGATGCCTTCAGATGAATAAAATGCTCTTTATGACAACTACTGCATACCTTACAAATGGTGACAGATAATAATAAGATCTGTTTTCTGATAAATACAATACAAACACTTTGTTTTGGACAGCAACGCAGTATGGGTTTTGTTAGTTTTAACATTAACATAAATACAAAGAAGCCACTTTAAATCGATGAGTCAGTTCATATTTAAAGCAAGCGTACCCATGCGCATAACAAACTTGTACGTAATACTAAACTAGATATTTAGATATTCAATAGAAAACAAATCCTAGTTTACTACTGCAAATGGTGTATTTTTTCATTTCAGCGTAAGGTGTTTTTTTTTTATAAAATTATAAATAATATTCTTATTATAAAAAAGAGCTGTAAGCTGATATATTTTCTGTTAATAATTAAAGAAAAAAGGTCAAAATATAAAATCCAATGTAAAAAATTCTCGTGTCGTGGTGTTTGTGATTTAACTCCTCCGAAATGGCTCCACCGATTTCATAAAATTTTGCGTACATATCGGGTAGGTCCGAGAATAGGTCAACATCTATTATTCATACCCCTTAATGTCACGCCTTTTTTCACGCCCCTACAGGTAGGCCATATTGCTGGACAGATCTTTTTGAAATTTTCACATAATAAAACTAAGAGACTGGTATGATTAATAGGATACTTTTTTTCTACCACGCCTACTTTAACGCCCATTTTTTTATTTATGTACTTGCATCGATATAGCTTTTAGAATGTTTCTTCAAATTGCATAGAATTTATAGTCAGTTAGTAAGTTTGTTATTTTTATTCCTAGAAATAATTTATATGGCAAAATAGCGTTCGCCAGATCAGCTAGTAATTAATATACACATGTTTATAATTTTGTGTTTCGTTGAAATTTTTCAAAAAATATAAATGTTCGGAAATTAACTAAATTTATACAAAAACCAAAATTATTTTAAAATCAATGAAATTTTGCTTTCTCAAGTACTACTAAATAAAAGGGTACCAGTAGAATAGTACGGAAAATCACAAACTTTAAACAAAACAAATAAACTCTAATGGGTATTACAATATCATGGTTTCCCCTCAAAACATAATACAAACCCTAAAATAAAATCTGTCTCAGAAGGCTTAATGATTTCCCATATAAGCTTGTATTTGAATACATCCTCATACAAGTGTTTGTGCTTGTGTTAGTGTTTATGTATTAAAAAATGTTAAGATTGAAAATCCTTTGGTTATCAGTGAAAATAATACGTGTCATCAAGGATTTTATTTAAAGAAATGAAATGTGTGTGACACAAACAAACCTCCACACTTATGTACTTTCCGTGAAATGCGCACACTGTCAAATATTCAGTGAAAAATAAGTGGCATCAAGTTAAGATCATCTTTGAAGATAAAAATAATAATAAATATATTTAAGTACAACAAATGTACGGAAAAGACTCATATATGCATAAAAATACATTTAAATAACGTGAATGTCATTATATTAAAAGCGGATGCATGTTTGTATGTGTTAGTAGGATGTGTTGCTATTAATGTGCTTCTACTGTGTGTGTGTGTTTGAAAAACTCTATAACCCAGGCAACAATTTAAATGATTTTTTTCTTTAATTTTTAATTCCATTTTAATTTTTATAATTAAATTCGCTTTTATTAAAATAACCCGCCAAGTTATCACTATTTTAAATATTTTTGGGGGTTTTCGGTTTGCATTAAGAACGAAGCGTAAATATTTTTTAATTTAATATACACAATACATACATATATTTGCTAATGCTTGTGGAATACTACTAGTCTTATAAAAGCCTAGACTTTAATTATTTAAATTCACTAGAATTTTTTAGGTCCATATAATGGAACAACCTAGCCTGTAAGCCTAAAGTCACTACTTGCTTCTAAAGAAGTAGAAAACTCTCAACATCTGCAGAGCATTATCTTGGGTATAATTAGTTAGTATTAATAGTGAGTGTAACAAAAGGGTACGACACTTCATATTCATATTGGGAAATACAGTTTATTAAATTACTGCCGATAGTAATTATTAAACGAATATTTTTAGGATGTTGTTTTAAGCCAGCTAGCACTAACGAAAGGCTTAACTGTCACACAACTGCCTTACTGCTCTAATTTTTTGACATTTATGATCAGTGCAAGATAAATTAAATGGATAAATTGATGTTTGAACAATCTTACCAAATTTTTCAAGTTATCTTTGAAAATCAGTTATCGATTCGATCGACGTTTTATCGCAAAATTATGTTCAGAGATGGTGTTAATTTTGGCTTAGCGTTTTTGTTAATAAACAAAATTGGCACATGTAAAGTGCAACAAATCGACAACATACTTCATTATATCAAGAAAACTTTACCTCTTGTTGCATTCTACATGCTGGTAGCATCATCGGATCTTTTTTTCTTCAAAAACTAAGCCGGACCTAGCGCTGCGGTCAACGGAGTTCTTTATGGCACTATGGCCAAAGAATTTTTATTTAAAAAATAAGACGAGATGTGATTTCAATAAGGTGGCACTACGTGTTGATTTATAGAAATCATAATTTGGCATTGATTGTTTTCTGTGGAGGTACAACTACTGACGCCTTGGAGGCCAACATTGTTTGTGTTATTTGTGACATGCGGCCAGCAATGCTCGAAAAATATCGCCTCGACAAATTATCTGCGTTGGCCATGTACCCGAAATCATTTTTAAATGTTAATTTCATATATAGATTTTTTAAATATAAAACTTTGTTTAATTGAAATCTACTTTTTTTGTTTTATTATTTTTTACAATCTCAAGTTCTATTTGGCTTAAACAACACCTTTTACAATAACTGTGGCTTGGAGCTAAAAGGGCCAATGCCAAAATATTTACTTTTGACAAAATTGGAATTGAACTTTTACTTTTATAGATGCTTTCATAGTGACATTGGCCAGCATTTTATTTTTGAAGCTGTTCTGGGTTAAGTATGACTTTAGCTGTTTTACCATAATGAAATAGAGCAAGAAAACAAATCTAATGCAATAATTAACTCAAAAGAGCAAAAAAGTGATTTTGGCCCTTTTAGCTCCAAGCCACAGATATAGTAAACTGGTTAATAATATTTACTGCGTATAAATAATAAATTCTATAAATTAAATATTACTCATACGTTAAGACTCTTGTCTTAAATTGTACATCTTGACATCACAATGTCTAAAGAAAACTTTAGTTAAAAATGTGATTTTGCAATGTAGTTCTAATTATTTTCCAGCGGAGGTATGACCCAGTAATAATTTCAAGGACTGTTGACTTAAAGTAAAACACAGATGTTAGTATTTATGGTTAACAGAACTGAGTGTTTTGAAATTGATTCTTATTCTACATATATTCTACATTCCTCACTCTGTAAGGATTTATGGACGTTTGTATGGTAGACTGATGATGTTAATCCAAGACGTCGCTAGGATAATGATTATTCAGAAACGAAAAAAAATACCGATGACAGTCACAAAACTTACTTTTGTAAGTATTGGCTTTAGTTGTATACCTAAAACAGGTAAGCTATGGAAAGTAGATTTGCATGCAAGAAATAGATGTCGTACAGAATTATTTTGACAAATTGTTCTTTTGTCTATTGGCGTTTTTTTCGTTCAAGTGCGATGGATATCGTTATCTCAGTTTTGCTTAAAATAAAGGGCACATCAACAACAACACTTATGTAAAATATTTTGTATATTATTTTGTACACTCTCAAACTGCTGATAAGAATCATAATAGGCAGTGACTTTCGCTTCGGCATAAGTATTTTGACATGCACTTCATATTAGTTTTCTTGCGTGTTGCTTGCAATTAAAGGTCAACTAAAATTGTTCTAATTAATTTTTGTGTCTTTACTTATAATTTTGATTCATCAATGATTTGAAAATATGGGGATAACGGCAGAGTTAACTAATATTGTTAGAGCCTCAACTGTAGCAAAGTTAAATGCCAGTTTCAAAGTAATAGACATAGTTAACGAGTTCAGTTTCTCGCGTCAAACTGTTTATTATCAAATAAAACAAAATTAAAACAAAAACAATTCACAAAATTTACAGCCATCCTACGCGAAACGTAAAACACCTCTAAGTGAAGACCGAATCATCTTGCGAAAATTTAAAACAGTCGTTCAGTTAGAATCTAAAAATGACACAAATGAATGGAGTAAGTCATACAGTATTTCAATTACTGAGCGGACGAATCGGCGCCGCTTGAGAGAAGCATGTTTGAAGACTTATATATCAAGAGATATTGATACACGTCAAACCAAAATAAACTAAAGCGTTTAAGTTTTGCTAATGCACATGCCCAAAAGCCAGTAGAGTTTTGGATAAAAGTTTTTTGGACTTATATAAGCTCATTCCAATACAATACATCGAAAAAGAAGAATTATGCAAGACTTCCAAAATCAAATTGCAATAAAGCATTTTTTTGTTAAAAAGAAGAAAAAAATTTATTAAAACTGATCAAATATGACAAAAATGATTCTTATTATTATTTTATAATTTTTGTAAAACATTTTGTCTAACAGCCGAACCTAAACAATAACGGCAAATGTCAGCATACAATTTGTGTAAAACAAGCCAGCGACGCTTTGCAATTAAAAAATCGAATTTCGACAAGGCGTTAGGTTTGGAAGTTGGCTGCAGTAAAACTGATGTTTTAACTTTTAAGCTTCTAAAAATGTTGAAAAGTAATGTCATTTTAGCTAATTTCAAATAGTAAAATTTTGTTGTTTTTTGTGCACTTAATTTTAAAGTTAAGCTTGCGATCTTATCTGCATTTTTATTTCTATTTAGCGGGTTTTATAAAACAACATAACTTAACATTACTGATCATTACACAACGTTGATGCTCTTGTTTAGGTTTGGCTGTACACGCAAAAAAAACATGGTTACTACATGACCACGACGGTCATATAATAGTTTCCATAACAATGTTTGGTTACCAAAATCATTATATTTTTTTTATTATATATTTATTCGCTATTATCAAGACCTTGTTTGAATTTAATCATTTACCCCCATATTTATAAAATTTAAAATAAGTTTTAAATCTATTTTATTTTAAAATTTTTCTACAAAAATTTCTTACAATAGATTTCAAATACATTTTATTTTTTATGAATATAAACTTTAATGTTTAAATTTCATAAAACCATCGATATGCTTATTCTTTAAAAACAGTATGATTTACAAGCTTTTGTTGACAAAAATAGTATGATGGCTTCGCAAACATTACATTATATTTAAAAGCATTTAAAATTACAAGAAATCATTAAATAGTAGGTGGAACAACAATCAAGCTTTAATGTTAATGAACAGTAATTTGCTTTTAAGTGTTCTTCTTCTTGCTGAACAAATTTTATTACTTTAAAAGTTGAATTAAAAAAATTTTGAAAAAATTTATATGGGTATAGAAATAAATCAAATAAAAAACAGAGGTAAAAATAAATTGTGATTAAAAAGGTAAGATAACAATAACAAAGAACAATAATTTGTTTTAGAAACGAGCAAAGACTGTTCATTTAATTTGTAGTCATTCATTGAATTCATAATTTAATAATTGCATGATACTTTAGTTAAACATAATATTGATATATGACAACTTTAATATGTTTTAACCACAATAATACAATTCAATTATAATATATTGCTCCTCGATTATGAATACCACAACCATGTTTTTCCTTTGCGTGTAAGTAAAATATTTTTAATTTATTTTTATAAATCGTTAATATATATTTTTTCGCCTTTTCTGCATAAAATATTTTAAATGATTTAATTTGTAAATAAAATAATGATTCCTTTGACAAATTACTTACTGGGTTTAATGCTAAACATTATGAGTGTATAGCAATTGTCAAACGCTTATGTGTGTTGTAGGCAAACACATGTGTAAATTACTATAGGCTGTTTAAATACGGCTGTTTCCGGTTACTCTATGAAAATGTTAAACAACATAATGTGCAAGTGACACATTCAAAAGTATACATACACACACACAGACACACCTAAAAATACTTTTAAATGACAGTGAGTCTATCATCAATATTACTAATGGAAAAAGGATAAAGATAAAGCTTTAAAGTATACATTAAACATTATACATGTATACACACACATACGTTCATAATATTTTATGCGCAATGTTTCAATTGTTAATATGTGTGTTTTTGTTTTTGAATAACACATCATATGCTGCTGGTTTCACAAACTGACATTGTTTTATATTTGTTTAAGACATATCGTTTAACTGTAAGTAAAAATTTCAATACGGAATTTAATTTTAAGCACTGTAATGGTTATAGCAAGAACTTTTTCCAAAATGTGTATGCACAGGAAGTTGTACCATTTTCGTTTAATATTTTATGTTCTTTTTCTCCATTTTTGTCTTTTTCATTACTTGATTTCTTTTTTGAAGTTTACAGTATATATAGACTTTTATATATTTTTTTCTTCATTTGAAAGAAGCACCTGGTGCTTTCATAATTTTTCATTCTTTTTTTTTTTTTTTTTTTTGTTTGTGTTTCCAAATATAGAACCTTGAGGCGTTTTCAAGGCAAGTGTTCGTGTATTACCAAAAACGCTGTGACAACAAAAAAAATTGTGTCACACACGTGAACAATTTAAACGCCAAAACAGAGGAAAGTAAATGAAGGAAGATACTTTACTTCGATTTTTTATTTCTCGTTTGAATTGTAAACATGTTAAACATCGTTAAGTGTGTGAGTTTATACTTGGGAAGTTCACATATGGCTGATGAGGCAACTGGAGAAATAGTAGCAGAGGTGCTGATAAATGTAGCATTAGTAGATTTCAATGAAAAGTTACGGCAGACATTAAAATTGTATTATTCAGTAGTAGTTAACTGCTTTTCAGTAACTTGTAATTTAAATAAAATATTAAAACTTTAGCTTAAAATACCTCGCTTCGAAATTTCTAGTTTACAATGAACAAAGAACCTAAAATTGATCTGAACATATGGTAAAAATTTTTGCATAACTATCCCCACATATTCAGCCCCCATTGTGCTACTTGTTCTGTCACAAATATTCCCCACACATTTCTTTAAATTTTGGTAACTTATCTTGAAAGAAAAGCAAAAACAAAAATTTGAAAGACTGGAACTAATGTGTAAATATACTTTTAAAATACGTGCTGATTATTGTTTAAAAGAGACAAAATTTTCATTAAAACAGTTATTTGTTCCAGTTTCTGTTTTAACAACTTTAACTTTTATTTAATTTTTGTTGCATCTTTTAAGAAACTTAATTACAATTTTTTCAAGTCAAACATTCATGTACTCACAGAGATGACAAAACAAAAAAAATTAAAGCTAATAAAAAAGTACAGCATATCTTAAGGCGTTGTTAAATATTAAAGTATATTTGGAAATGTTTATATACAAAGTAGATATACATTTCAAATATTTATAGTATAAAACAATATTTAAACAAAATAAAGATTGTGCTTTTTTGACCTTAATTGTACGAAAATACACTCTTTTTAAATATATTATTATTATTTAGATGTATTAAGAATATAAAAAATACATTAAATTTCATTTGTACTTTGATTAAAAAAAAAGCAATTCAGTATTGAATATGTATTAACTATTTGCATGTTAAGAAAATTTATTTAAAATCAATTTCGATATCATAATTATAATTTTGAAAATAACTTACTTGACATATTTATATCATAACAATTGCATTTTTCTGACTTCAGTAAATCCTTTCTTTGTAAGATTGGAAACTGACGCTATTTTTATACCCTTCACACAGTGAAAAAGGGTATATATAGGTTTGTCATTCCGTGTGAAATTTCTACAATTTTGATTTCCGACCCCATAAAGTATATATTTTCTGAAAGCTTATGAATAGGGGAGTCGATTAAGCGCTGTCAGTCTGTCCGTCTGTCCGTCTGTCCGTCTGACCGTCTGTCCGTGTGTATGTTGAAATCAACTTTTTGAAGCCCCCCGACATCGCTTGGACTCGGGTGAGGTATTAAAATATCAGAAATATTCGGGAGTAGATCGCTATTGAAAATCGGAAACATCGGTACATAAACAACTGAGATATGAGCAAAAACCCACGACCACCTCGATTTTTTTTTCACAAAAGCAACATTACAACAACAACATACATACATACAAACGTGTATACTGGTTAGAGAAAACGTGGCATCGAATCCCAGCTGAGCCAAAAAATTTTTTTTTTAATTTTTTTTTAAATTTTTTTTTAAATTTTTTTTTTATTTTTTTTTTATTTTTTTTTTTTATTTTTTATTTAATATATTATTTATATTTTTATTATTATTATTTTTTTAAATTTTTTTTTTTTAATTTTTTTTTTATTTTTTTTTGTTTTGTATATATTATATACATAATAATTTTTTAAAAAATTTTTTTTTTAAAAAAATTTTTTTTTTTTTAAATTTTTTTTTTTTTTAAATTTTTTTTTTAAATTTTTTTTTTTTTTTTGTTTTTTTTTAACATTTATACGTGAATTTATAATTTTACAATGGGACGTTTTTATTTATGTATGTTTTTATATGTATGTACGTATTTCATATGGGATGAATGGTGACACAAACCACTGTTATTGCATGAATTCACGTTGTGAAGGGTATATAAGATTCGGCACGGCCGAATATAGCGCTCTTACTTGTTTATTTATAAAATTTTGCTAATAATTAAAAATATAAAAAAATATTGTTTTTTGAACAAATGCGAATTTAGTGGCATGGATTTGGCACAACTATAACCATCTTCAAAAGGTGAAGAATTTTTACAAATTCTTCTAGGTATGTAGAAGGAAACCGAAGTCGGTGTAAAAAGCAGCCGGTGACGCCGCCAATTATTTCAAGCGCCAAAGGCATTTAAATAGTTTATCAAAAATTTAAGGTTTATTTTATGTTAAACTTTTAGAAAAAGTTTAATTCATTTTGAATTAAATTTATTTATTTTTCTGTTAATAATAATTAAAAAAAAAAAATTGTTAATATATGCAATTTTCATCAAATTCGTTATATCGCTTATTTACTACATTAGTGTCACACATCAAAATCTGCATATTCAAAACCTTGTGCCAAGAAAATTTCAAAAGGCCAAACAACTTGATGATTAATTAATACTATATTAATTGCATAATTTTTTATTAATAAAGAATAAACATTTTTCCTATGTTCAATTATCAAAACTATAAAAATATTATTTCTTCTTTTTTTTAATACGTGATTTTGTTAAAAGTTATTTAAGAAGTGAGATTTGTAGCACCTAGTAAGGATTTTTTCCGGTTCAAAAAATAAAATAGTTGAGCTTTAGTAAATAACTTTGGTTGGCTTTTAATGGGTTCTGTTTGATGTAAGTTTCAGAATTTACATTTGGCCATTGAATTATTGGTTTAAAAATTGTAAAGGCAGATCAACCACAATTGCTCTTAATGATCCCAATTTTTAATCTCGCAAGAAGGTAAGGGAATACGCATTTAGGTTGGTTATACATTTTTACACCCTTCACCAGTAGTGCACAAGGGTATATATAGCTTTGTCATTCCGTTCGTAATTTCTACAATTTTCATTTTCGACCCCATAGAGTATATATTTTCTGAAAGCTTATTATTAGAGGATTCTGCCCGTCTGTCCGTGAGTTGGTTGAAATCGCCTTTAAGAAGCAACTATATCTTTTTTAGATCTGTGTATGGTATCAATCTTTTGGAAATATCCGGGAATGCAACGCTATTAAAATTCAGCACAATCGACCCAAAACTTTCTGAGATATGAGCAAAAAACCACAACCACCTCGTTTTTTTTCACAATTACAACAACAACATGCATACATACTGGTTAGAGTAAACGTGGCATCGAATCCCAGCTGAGCCAAAAAATTTTTTATTTTATTTTATTTTATATAATATTTATATTTTATTTTTAAAAATTTTTTAAAAAAATTTTATTTAATTTTTTTTATTTTTTTTATCTTTTTTTATTATTTTTAATATATTTTTTTTTAGAAACACATACGTAAACACAATTTATAATTTTACAATGGGGTGTTTTTATAAATGTATGTGTTTTACATGTATGTACGTATTTTATATGAGATGAATGGTGATACAAATAATTGTTATTGCATGACTACACGTTGTGAAGGGTATATAAGATTCGGCACGGCCGAATATAGCAATGTTACTTGTTTTCTTGTTCCTTTATTTAAATTAATTTATTTAATGTTATTTCTTATGAAACTTCTTTTTATTATATCTAGCAGATGAAAACTAAATACAGTTAAATTTTTTTTAAGCAACTTCAAGAAAATATCCTCCTTTACATTTAATACTATTTAACAATTTGTACTATTTAAGGCCGAAATATGTATATTTAAAAATATTTATTTTAACTGTTTAAATCTATTTAATCTGTTAATAAATAAAAAAAAAACTAAGCAAAATCTTTTTATTCAAAGTGTATGCACTGCTAGAAAGTTAGATTGTATTAAGAATTAGGTCACTTCTTTTTCGTTGAGAAAAAATAGTTCTTCATATAAGAAAATGTTTACTTAAATATGGAAATAACTTCTTCTATTTAACCCTAACCATACTGATAACATTTATATACGAAGACGCCTGACAAGGGTACCCGAGTACCCGTATGCATTTAAATATAAATTTTTTCGGTGTAGGGTAAACGTTGTGCCCTTGGGTATTCGAACCATACGCCAGCCCGAAAATAAGGGAAACCATATTATGGGAGTCTTTATTATTCGATATATTTTTATCAGAAAATATTAAAATTGAAAGCATGAGACATAGCAACAAAAAAGACAATAAAATAGCATTAGATTTCAATCTGCAGGTATTTAAGACTTAAAATTTAAAACTCGCCAGTTTCGTTTAATTTTAATGGAAATAATTGATTCTTTTATTGGAATTTTATTAATGATGTCAGCGATGATCCTCTTTCCACTCTTTGGGCAATTTATAGTCACCTTTTACACAAAGCATCAATAAGACGCGTAATAAGTTTAGACAATGTATTTACAAGATTGTCACGCACTCAAATAGAAAAAGCTGCTGATATCTAAGATATTTGGAATATACTGACGCAAAATCTACACATAACATATTTTCCAGATGAAAATGTGAAAGTTTACAAAAAAATTTGGTAATGTAACACAGCCAATAGCTATTCTTTGAATAGAAATATTTACACAGACAAGCCTGGTGGTCAGTGACAGGTAAGTATAGGAGAAATAATCCTTATAGATCTGGTTGATTTTTATACATTATTTTTATACTGTACTTCACTCATTTTGGCCATTCGGCTACAACGAGAGAAGTAAGACTCATCAGTATTCTTCCACAAAACAAAGCCTACATTACAACATGGCTATGTCAAAACCCAACCGGCGATATTGGTTGACCTTATTGTCAGTTGTGACTAATAATATGAGTAGTGTTATCTTTCCTTCAACATGGTATTATACTCGAGGAGAGCTTTAAATGGAAAATAGGAAATAATTGACTTCTACAACAAAGCAGAACGTGGATTTGATGTTTGATGGTGTATAAATATAGCACCAAAGAAAAAACAAATAGACGGTTATTGGTCGTTTTCTTTTTTGAAATGATTGACTTTGCTACGTTAGGTGCATTTTGTGTTTTATCTAGTTTGGATCCAAACGCCAAAAAATCGTAGCTCTCGCCGGGGATTTTTGAATTCACTTGGCGTGGAGTTAGCAACTATAAATATGAACAAAAGAGCTAATGATAATCGAATAACACGATACGCTAATGTCCGAACGGCTATCGAGCTTATTACAAATAAAACCATACACATAGATGTCTGGAAGCATGCTGCACCACCGGATAAAAAAGCGGGATAAAACGGGACTGTTGCAACTAAAAGGTCGCTGCTACTTTCTGATCCAAAATCTGACCGCAAAATATGCATTGGTTGTAAACGGCCAAAGTTCAATATGCATAGCAAAATTATTAATTTTTTATTACTCTTGTACGCAACATTACTAGTACAAAGTTTTTTTTACAAATACAATGTTTAATATAAAATAATTATTTTTCTAAGTAACCAATAAAACATATGAAAATTCTAAATTTTTACTTTTTTAATACAAAATGTAAATAGATACTTAGGGGTACCCGGGTACCCTTATCAGGAGGGAAAGGACTACTTGACTTTGAGTGGCTCCAGAGCCAAACCAAATAAACTAAGAATAATTTAGATGAGAAAGAACTATATAAAATCTTTATCTAAAAGAACTTGCGGAACCTCAAATTTATATTTAATTTTGTTTAAGTAAAATTCAACTTTAAAGTACGTTCGGGTACCGGGATACCCGTCTCAGGAGGGTTAGGGTAAAAGTAGCTTACTTTGAGTTAAAATTTGCACTCAAATATAATACTACTTTCTTGAAAATAACAGAAAAAATACTCACATTAAGTTAACGTCTTGTACTAAATTTTAAGAATTTTTTGAGGTTTCAAATAAAACTTCATAATATTAAGTACAACCATACACTAAATATATCATAAAAACTTTATTTAAGAAAATTTTAAGTTGAAATAAGTTAAATATTTTTAATAATTATTAAAGCAACTATAACTATAATGGCACCACACTCACACATTTTTAACTTGATATTAGAAAATTGTAATAAAGTTGTGTAAAAAAATGGTCAATTGTGGTAAAAAATTTACTTATTCCTTGGAACTGTGGATAAGTAAAAAGTATAATTTAACTTCGGCGTAGTAAAAATTTACTAATTTCTAGTTAATGGTAGAAAATTATTTATAAAGGCTTATCCATTTCGTGGTTTCAAAAGTATAGGACTGGAATTCGACATTTACTATAAAACTATAAACTTTGTTTAAGCTTTTTTTTACTTGAAGCCAAATCATTATCGAATTTATTTAATTTAAGTAAAATTTCCTTAAATTTAGTTTATATTTTTGAGTGTACTTAAACATGTGTATGGCCATGTTTTTGTCATTAAAAACCTGCGCCCACTGATTTACAGTCACTCCGCTGATATCCGTTGATAGCGTCTATTTAAAAAAGCATCTACTTTTTGTTCTACTCTTGAACATAATTACAAAATGTCTTTTCTTTAATTTCTATAATAAATATTTTTAATTTCTTTTTCCCTGAATAATAAATATTTCAATGTCTACTATTGTCTGCTGGTTCGCCTGTTTTTATTGTTTATTTATGCGGTTAATATTGAAAATGTTAAAGTTTCCTTTTTTCCACTGTTCATTGTACCACTGCAGTACGGATGATAAGAACTCTAATTTATGCGTGAACATGATTTTACACCTTCCCATTTCATTTTTGCAATAAGTTCATGCTTTTGCAACTGTAAGTAAGAAAAATACAAAACAATCAAGTCAATTTGTTATTGTAACAACATTTGAAATCAAAATATAAACAAAAACAATGAGGGGTTACAATACGTACATATGTTCGTTCGGTTTGTTGTCTTTAAAAATGTTGTTTGTCGGTTCTTTACAACACATTGTACATATTGTAGTAAATGCAGCAACGAAAAAATGTAATTTTGACTGCATTACACTGGTTTTACTTATTTGTTTATACGTATTGTTTTTACAAATAAGAAAACATAAAAAAAGCTTAAATTTTGTTTGTAGTTTTAAGCATAGTTGCCAGATTTGAAATAGAATCTTAATCAAATTTTATAAAAACTTTGCAGTTTAAATAGCTGTTACACAGCAGTGCATGTTGCTTGTGTATTAGGAAGGATAATAATCAGAATTTCGAATTGCTAGTCGATAACCTGAAACTACCGAGCATCGAAAGGGGTTTAAAAGAGACTTGTGCTAGTAGAGTTCTGCTTTGGTATTATCCTTCATGGATTACAACATTTTGAACATGTATGTGAAAGTATATGATAAAATTATCTATCAGGTGATTCCTAAATCGTTTAATGCCCAAAAAAAAAAAATAGAAAATTGTCAAAGATGATTAAATTAATGGCAAAAAAATTTTGACTTCCAGTGCTAGAATTGAAGTTTGTTTGCCCCTTTGCAAGAAAGACTTTACGTATTGCGACAAAAATAGTCTAATGAGGTACAATCGCATGATCTTAGTGCCCTAAAACGTGAGATCAAGGTATCGCATGCCGTATCGTTTTATTGAAACCAGATGTCAACCAAGTGTAATTCTTCCATTTGGGAAAGAAAGTCGATAGTCTACACAGGATTTACATACTGATGAAGTATGGTTCAATGACGCCGACAGCCTACAAACCGCATCCAGCAGAAAACCTCTTAAACTAATTTCAAAAGTTCTATTTGTTGAGATACGCATTGAGTAAGAAAATTACCTTCGTCGCTAAAAACTATTTTTCAAACAAAAATCGATCTTTATCCACTTTTTCTAAGGCCTATTTACCAAACAAACGACATTCTAGTACTTCTTCTGGCTTCAGCTCTTTCAGAAGCTGTATTTGTTAAGATTTCATACCTTCACTAATTCAGTTGTTGACAAAGAACAGACATATAACAATTTCCATTGACTCTGTCCGATGTAGCAGTAATATATTCCTCGCTACGCCCTCTTCGAAATTTAGTCACAAAAGCTTCGACCACAAAATTGATGTAATTTATGAAACATATTTCCCACACGATAACGGTGTGAGGAATCATCGCTTTTTTTCTCCACTCTTTCATAATTTTCTCAAGGAACGTATCTAAATATACAATAATAAAGACAATAACCGCCTGAGTTTATTACTTTTCTTTACATACAAAACTACGATTTAGTTAAACATAATTTAAGACTCCTTAAAAACTAAAAGAAACAGTATAATATAATACAGTAATACTATGTTCACACAGGCGCCTTAATTGTCAATTTATAATATTATCGCAATTAAAGGCCTTATTGAGCTGAATTTACCATACTGAAAATTATTTTTAAATTGAGCAATATACACTTAATTGTTTCACTTATTGTCTAAAACTCGAAATACAACTCTTGAGAAGTATGTTCAGTGAGAAGAAAATTCTATAGGTGGCATTTCTAATGTCAAACAAATAAATATACAAAAAATCAAAATTAAGAAAATGAAAAATTTTTGAAGAAAATTTTAAAAAAATGTTTGAATAAATTCAAATACATACATATAAGTATATATATGTATGAATATAATTGTAAATATATTTTATCAACAGGAAAAACACTGAAAAGAAAGCATTATTTGATTTGGTATAAATACATCGTATTTTACAGCTATCAAATGCTAATGGAGTAAGATAAATTGAGTATGTCTGAACACTTATTTTAATTGCTCAATCAACACTAAATTGAAACAGTTAAAAATATCTGTCTGAACAGGGTATACAATTATTAAATCACAAATATAACCTTAGGCGTTAAGTCTGGCAACTCTGCTTGTATAGAATAAATTGCGGTAAAATTGTTATTGTTTAACAAGAAGTCAATGCTATTGGAAATATTAAACAAAAACTGTGTAAAATGGGAGATAAATTTGAACATTTTTATACACAGAAGGGAAAAGCACCGGCTAGAGGGTGAAAGAAGTTGAGCAAGATATCATCAGCTAATGCATTAATGGACAGGGATGGGATAGAAGAAATAATTTTGCTTAACAAACTAAAATACAAATAAATTGAATGTGTTTGCTTGGGTATACCACAACGGTTTAAAATAAATTATTTGATGTTTTTGCATATCCATCCCTGTCATGTTGTGCAGCTGAATGAATATACCTGTTTATCGAAAACAATTTATTTATATTTTGCATGTATTTCCTTATTTTTTTATATTTTTTTTATTGGTAACCTTGCATTTCCGCATCCGTTTTTGTATGACATTAGTGTTTTTTACTCAGTGCCAAACACAGGAAACAATGAAAAAATGTTTTTGTTGTCAAATTCTATTTACAATATTGTAAACAAGTGGGCGTTTGAGTGGGTGGTTGACTTTTTCACAGCTGTTTTTTTTTTCATTCAAATGCAAGATAATTTCAACGATGATGCTTTGCTTTATTTTTATATATTGACATGTCATTGTATTGTCTAGACTTAAAACAAAGTGATAACTCTTTTTTTATTTTTTTGGTGCAAACTTTTTCTATCATTAAACAATAGACAGCAACAGGGAGATTCCGTTAGTTTTTTGTTGTTTTAATTTCTGCTTTAATTTCGTTGGTCATAAATGGCGAGACGTCTAGAGTAATAAACGTTAAGGCATTATTCCTTTGCACTGTGTCTTCATCCCATCCAACACCTAAATTTTACATTTGAACATTTAAAACAAAGAATTATAATCTAGATAAAATCTTGCGAATATTTATTTGCCATAGTGTATGTGTTGATGGTCATAATCTAGCAGAACAATGCAAATGCTATAAAATATCCATGGAGTTGATGTGTACGATGATGGTGTATACATCTGTCCATCCTTCTGTCCGTCTGACCGTTTAGTGATAATGCTTCTGTTGATGATGGTTAAATATGATATTTTCAACACTTTATGAAAGTAAGAATTCGTCTCTGTGTGTGTGGCATTTTGTTGTATTGTTGTTCATGCTTTAATAACAAATGTGAAATTTATAACGTGATGATGCATAAAATTAATGATTATTAACCGAAAGACCATAAGCAAACAAAAATTCATTTAAAGATAACAAAGCAGCAACACTTTACAGATGTTGGATGAAATTAATATGAAATGCATAAACGATTTGTTGGTAAAATACTTTAAGAATGGGTTCAAAAAGGCATTAGATTGTAAAAACCACAAAAGAGTTAAGAAATATATGGCCTGTCAAAGTTTTTCAGACAAAGCTGCACATGCAATCGTTTTCGCTAAAAGTGTTAAACACTCAGAAATTTTTTTTTAATTTTCTCTCAATAGCTTTTTTAGTAAAATAGTCCTTTGTAAAAATATTCCTTTAGAATCTAGACAAGTTGTCTCTTAAAAATTGAATTATATGCTCCACAAAAAATCCTTGACTGAAATACTAGGAAATATTTTTTATCACATTTTTTTTTTTTGGAAATCTAAGAAAATTCTTTCTCAAAAATTATTTCTTTAAAAATTTTTCAGAATATTTGTTTAAAACCAATTTAGAATTTCTTATGGAAGGTTGTTTTCTATTAAAGTTAGTTAATTTTTGGAAAACAAATTTAAAAATTAAAAACTGATTAAGTTTTTAAATTTTCTTTAAACAAAATTCTGCCTCAAAAGAACTGAAATACTTGTCTCTATCAAATTACTGGGAATGCTTCTCTGGTTAATTAATGATTTTGTTATAGGCACCTGGTGTTTCGCTATTGTTTTTTTTTTGTTAGTTTTTAGATTAGATTGTTGGATTTTAACTTCTTTATAGCTTACTGTATTCTATTGTAATCAAGCCCTTTGGTTTGATATCAATATTGACGGTTATAGCTGGAACCTTTTCAATTACTAGATTTATGACTTGGTTTTGAATTTTGAGAGTCATGTAAATTGTGTTGTATCTAGAGTTGATTTTACTTTACGCAAGTTATACAGTTTAAATGTATCGCTGCCCTGCAATATAAATAATCAATTTGTTCATGCTCTAATAATGCCGATATTTTTGTATGACTTAGATGTGTTCACAGGTACCTTTGGATATGTGATAAAGAGACTGAAGCTAGTATTCAATAAGATGATTAGGTTCCTATACTCTGTCATATTTAGTCAGCATATATCATTGTTTGCTTTGAAGTTTTTAGGATTTTCTTTAATGGAATTTATTAATTTTAGGAATATTTTTCACTTTAAAAAGTTATTTATACAAGTTTTGTAGATCTCATAAAAAAAGACAGTTAATCGTACAATGATTGACCTCAATTTTGGAGCGATCTTTTTGTTTTAGAGTAGCGCGTACATATCAGTGGCTTGGAGCTAAAAGGGCCAATGTCACTTTTTTGCTCTTTTGAGTTAATCATTGCATTAGATTTGTTTTCTTGCTCTATTTCATTGTGGTAAAACAGCTAAAGTCATACTTAGCCCAGAACAGCTTCACAAATAAAATGCTGGCCAATGTCACTAAGAAAACATCTGTAAAAGTTAAAGTTCAATTCCAATTTTCTTAAAAATAAATATTATGACATTGGTCCTTTTAGCTCTAAGCCACAGATATAATAGGTTATCAAACACTTAAAGGACGTTCGATGTTTATATTAATCTTAAGGAAAACTTTTAGGGAGGTGTCGGAAAATAGTACTTAATTCTGAACATAATTAAACTTATTTTATTTTTTGCTTTAAACAAATTGTTCTTTTTGCATCGATTTGGCTTGCTCTGCTATGTTAAATGATCATTTTCTATCCATGTACAAGTATGAATCTTGATCCTTAATTTGGTTAGTTTGGTTTATATTTTCTGTGCAATTTTTATTATATCAGATAATTGCCTAATATTTTTATATTTTAAATAAAAAAAACTGTTATTAGTAAAAGTTTATGACTGATTATGGCCTAGAGGCCAAACTTTAAATAAATAAAAATAAAAAAAGTAAAAATATGGGAAAAACAGAAGCAGTTGTGTTTATTTGCCCATATCTCAGAAAGTAACAGGGATATTGTGCTAGATTTAAATAACAATTCATTTACATATATTTTTAAAAGACTGATACCATAAACAGCTCTCTTTCACATGTGGGAGCTTCTAAAAGCTGATTTCAACCACTACACCGATAGATAAATAAACATCAACTCCGATAGTCTTCACTTTTGAAAATAAGAATAACTAAACACTATAGTATAGTGTATAGCATATTTTTAAAACTCTAAAGCCTAAGTAAGGGGATTAAACTTTTATACAATTGATACTTAATACAAGTAAATTTTATTTTTTAATACAGGTAGATATAAGTGTTGCCAACTGTTGTCAGACTTTTGTTTTAATTTTGAAATATATTTTTAAACAATTTAAAAAAAAAAAATTTTTTAAATCTTAAACAGAAAATATTATAAAAACATATTTTTTATTAATTCACAAATAATGCACAATAAAGAAAAAATATATACATTTTAGAGATTATAAAAAATCTGTCGGATATTCCCTAGAGTCAAAAAAACCTACATGTCGGAATTTTCCCCTACTTTAACAACATTAATTTACAGTTACCTACACCACTATTATGCGACTAACATGTCCACCTATTTAAGCATTAGTCTTCTTACGAACCAGTTCCTGCACAAGAATTACAACACACCTAATGGTTATATGTTGTTTAACAGCCACTTTTAATTGCAAGTTACTGTTAATTTCTTTTTATTGCCTTCAATTTGAATTTTTGCAAAAAAACTAAAACTGACATAACTTCCGTTTAACATGTGTCTGAAATAAAAATTTTTAATTACAAACAAGAAAAGAGTTCATCAAATCATTTCTTTCTCTTGCCCGGTTTTTCAATTGGTTGTCTCTTGTTGTGAACCTGTGTGCTAAATTTGGTCATAAAACCTTATTTTTGCATGTAATTATATTTAAATTTTAGTGTTTAAAAACACCACAAACACACACGTAAAAAAAACTTAAATTAAATTCAAAAGCATAAAAGCAAACAATTAAGTTATTTAAATTTAATGTAAAATTTATACAACAATAATACAAAATTTAATAAAAAAAAAATTATTGTCTGTTTTTCGTTTTTTTTTATTCATTGTTATTTCACAGTTATTTGTATAAAGTGCTTCTTTTTTTTAATAATATTTTTTTTATATAATTATGGACTCTAAATACCAGTTAACAGTCGTTATAACGACAAAAGTCGAAACAGGATTGTAAAGTAGTTAAATTAATTCCTAAATCTTATTTCATCTTATTTTATCGGAAGATTTGTATTTTTGACTATTGATTTATGTTTATGATTTGAATCCTAAATAACTGATCCAGAAATTTTTTTATGCCAGATATTAGAATTCCAAGTAGGTTCTAATACATACTAGACTTATATTTTTGCCATAATTAATGTATTAATAAACTATTCAAATATCCGCTACTTTGCTGGAGCAGTTTTTGCTATTTATTCAACACTCAAGTTCTTTTTCTATAAAATAATTTTTCCTTAAATTGATGAAAATTTTTTCTCGAATTAATTTTATTTAGAAAAATCAAAAGTACTGCAAGGACCTTTTAGAGATAAATCTTTTATCTCAGCCAAGATCTATGCTTTAGAGTTATATAAATGTATATAAATTAATTAAATAAGAAAATGAAAAAAACTACGGATCAATAGTCCCTTATTTCCAAGATCTTGCTTCATAAACGTAGAATGTACAAAAAGTACCATAAAAATTCGGTAAAGTACCTTTTGTGTCGCCCGATATATTTTCAACTTTAACTTTGATCAAAATCTATAATTCTTAAATTCTAGATTCATAAAGTAGAAAACACGAAAAGTGCTATTATAATAAGTAAAAGTACTTTTTGGGGTTTCCACATTAATGTACAAATTCAAAGTTTTAAATATTCTAATATAAATAATTCTATTTAACACTAAAACATTTCAATAGACATAATGTAAAGTGAATAAATAAATATACTTTTTTTGCAAAGATACAAATATTTTCTAAATAGTACTAAACTGTGTTCTGGAATTTTCCCCTTTCTACTCTATAATGAATGTGTTTCAAGTTTTTTTTATTAAACTACACAAATTTTCATATCTGGTTAAACCTCTATTACCAAATTTTATCAAAATGACCCAGTTAGTAGGAATTGTACATATTTTCTTATTTTGGTACCTTTTTTGCCCATCCCCCCCCCCCCCCCTAAAAGTTTACCAAATGTTCACCTAAATAATTGTTCATATTATATAAGTCGTTAATAATATTAAATTGAATGTTCTACTGCTTAATACAAGAAATAAATTTTTTTAAGAAAAAAGTACCAAAAAGAGTGACAATTTTTAACTCTTATACATGCGAATTTGAAAAAAACTGCCCAAAATTTTACTAATATATTTTCACAAAATAATTAATGCAATGTAAATTTGTTTCTATGTTTATGTGTTTGGAAGTTGAATAGGGTACCAAAATTTTGAAATCTCCTTTTTTGTCTCTTAGAGGTTGAGAATTTAAAAAATTAATGCCAAACACCGGTCATGTTATTTTTTGGCTAGATTACAATACCTCTTCAAAATTCCATCTTAGTGAATCTATATATTATAAGAGGAACCCATTTCTTGTCTCCTGATTTTAAACATCTTTTAAACTGCTTTATTCTGCTGGGATATTTGCATGTATAGTGTATGTAAATATTTATACTGCACTTTGTCGTCAGAAATTCATGAATGAATGAGCCTGTGTAGTAGTTTTGTATTTACAAGTATGCAGTAATAATTCCATATATAATATTATTATAATGAGGTATTTAATTGTTAAAACGAAAAAATAATTAAATGTAAAAACAAAGCCATGTTGCTCTTTTAAAACATACACAGTTGTGGTTAAAAAAATACCAGATTATTTCAACGGCTAAAAATATATATAAAATCTAATTGCAGTTATGTTTAACAAAATGTATGCATGTGCAGAAATTCTGACAATTTAACATTGATTTAAATAAAAGGAAATACAAGTATGACCGCTTGTTGCGAGTATTTAAGATATTCAGACATCTTAAGACAGAGTCAGATTATTTTCAATACTCTGTCACAATGTCAGTTATAATAGGACATTTTATAGACATCCCCTGTTTTGTATTCTTAGTGATCACGTATTGATCAGAGTTGTCATAAAATTATTGTTATTCCAAATAATTTTATTTCACTGGGAACACAAGATATTCATCTCAGTTTTTAATAATTTCAATATTTCAGGATCTTCAATAACGATATCAGATATTGGAGTACTAATTCTATAATTTAAGTTCATGCTGTTTTTAATTCTTCATTAAAAAATGAATATTTTTTTTAGTTTTTTTTAGTTCTTTCGCTTAAAAGTCATAATGGAGTTTACTGTAACAAACAAAAAAAAAACAGGAAAAAAGTTAAACAATTGTTTAAACCATTATTTTAATTGTTAATGAAGCGAGTGCTGTTATGGTGAATATCTGATACTCTTCACCAATTACAATCATTGTTATGCCTTGTTTTGATTTCTTCCTAAAAATGATTACAGGCTGAGCGAGTACTAATTTCTTTGAGTATATGAATATAATTCATTCGGCTTTCGATATTGTATAATTTACATAAAATATCTCGAGAAGCACTGTTCCTCAATAATAAATATTTAAACAAAAAATAATTAAAAATATGCGAACAAATTATAATAATACAGCATTTTCATTAAATATAAATATAATTTGTGCAATAAAAATCCAAAATATTCGAATAAGTTTCCTTCAACACCCTTTCCAGGATGTATTTTTTAAGTGTTTATAGCGAACTATACTTTAGGAAGGTACCTTAAATTTTAAGTCTCTATGTAAGTGTTAAATATGTAAAAATAACACATCAATCTAAAAAACACCTCTGACAAGGATTAAATTTTCCACCCTTTGGTCTGTTTGTTCAGCATATCGTTATATAAAACTATGTGTTCCTTACATGTAAGGTATAGGGTACCGTACCTTTAGCAAGCTTGTTAAAATTAAGGAAAATATTTTAGTGAAACATATAACACCCTTACATAACTCTACTTTTTGCCCTATTTTAATAGGCAATTCTTAAATGTAAAAAGCATTTTATACCCACCCTTCTTATTTTAAAAGGTTTTTTTACGAGAAATTTCTACCGGTAAAAATACTTAATTAAATGAAGCGAAAAATTCAAAAACTTACTTACCTCTTGAGATGGGTTTCGTGCTATAAGAAATTTTGACTTTGGACACATTCATATGTACATATGTATGTATACTAAAACGCTGAAGTTCTTTATATTAAAAACACAAAACATTTAATTATAGCTATGCATCTACTTACCCGATCTTTCTCCTACATATTTGCCACACTTTTATACCCTTCACACAGTGAAAAAGGGTATATATAGGTTTGTCATTCCGTGCGAAATTTCCTTATGAATGGGGGAGTCGACTAAGCTCTGTCAGTATGTTGAAATCAACTTTTTGAAGCCCCCCGCCTGGACCCGGGTGAGGTAGTAAAATATCAGAAATATTCGGGAGTAGATCGGTATTGAAAATCAGAAACATCGGTTCATAAACAACTGAGATATGTGCAAAGACCCACGGCCACCTCGTTTTTTTTTCACAAAAACAACATACAATAACAATACATACGTACAGACGTAGTATACTGGTAAGAGTAAGCGTGGCATCGAACCCCAGCTGAGCCCAAAAAATTTTTTTTTTCATTTTTTTTTATTTTTTCTTATTTGTTTTTTTAATATTTTTTTAAATTATTTTTTATTTTTTATTTTATATTTATTATTTATATTTTTAATTTTTTTTAAATTTTTTTTTAATATTTTTTAATATTTTTTTAAATTTTTTTAAAATTTTTTTTTTTGTATTTTTTTTAACATACGTAAATTTATAATTTTACAATGGGATGTTTTTATATACATATGTATGTATGTATGAATGTTTTTTGATGTATGTACGTCTTTCATATGAGCTGAATGGTGATACAAACTATTGTTATTGCGTGACTACACGTTGTGAAGGGTATATAAGATTCGGCATGGCCGAATATAGCACTCTTACTTGTTTTTATTGTTAAGCACGATGGCCACGTATCAAACTGATTTGTCAAACTCAGTTTTTTTTGATTGTGTTAGTGAAAAAAATCTCACACGTATATGTCCATGTGAGTTTGACGAAAATCAAAACAATTTAGATTTTCATTGCCGCCGCTACTATGATTTGAAGCGAGTTTGATGTGTTGCTGCGAAAAACTTCAAATGGCATTTTTATTCAGTTTTCGCAGCGACAACATCGTACGGTAACAATTTTGTGGTTAAATAAAATATGGAGGAAAAAACTTATACTTGAATTTGTTGAAGTATACCGTGGTTTGCCTGCTTTATGGCAGGTTAAATCCAAGAAATACAGCAACAGAGATGAGAAAAATTCATATTTCTAAAAAAAAAATAATTTGTAAACATTAAAAATATTTTGCGACCAAATTAACCATACGTTCTTTCTTTTTGAAAACAGCTTTGAAATGGAATTTGATGGTTTGAGTTTGATACGTTGCTGTGTTAAGCAAAACCAAATATTACCAATACATACATATTATTTGTCAAATCAGTTTGAACATGGCCATCGTGCTTTAAGCTCCTTATTTAAAAGATTAGTTAATCAATATTGCATTAAGTTTATAAAATGTTGAAAAAAAAATTCATGATATTTTATTAAGTTACATATATTTTTCTATTTTTTCCAACTGACAGAAATTTCTTTGTTTTTGAAAAATATTTATTTTTATTTGAAAGAGATAATTAAATTTATTAAAAATATGATTCAGATTTAAAAACAAATCAAATAGTGAATTAATTAAACATTTTTAAGATATATTTTTTTCTGTGAAAACCTAAAACTAAGTAACCCTAGAACTAAGTAAATAGCTCTTAGTTTCATCTACCGATATGCTGTACGAACGGGCCAGAGAGGGAATATTTATTTATTTAGAGATATGACGAAAATGAAATGCCCGTATAACAGACCAAGAAAACTGGCGATAATGGATGTTAAAAACCATATACATGCACGCAACTAAAAAGCTCACAAGGGCCACACCCATTATTTGATTTTCCTCCCATACACGTTTTGACATCAATTTTGGTTAAATTGGTTTGATTAGGTTTAATATATTAAACAAGAGAATAATTATAGATAGACTATAAAGGACTAGAAAATAAAAAACCTTATAGGGTCTTATATAAATATTATAAATTCACTTAATGAATAATTTGTCTATAAAAAATATTCCTTTAATATGTCTACACAGTGCAAAATAGGTAAAATCTGCCTAAAAATTAGGGGGTCACATTAATCCTTTCTTCTTTTAGTTTCCTTTAAATATAAGATCTTCGAGCCCCATAATAATTTAAAAGATTACATATTGAATTCATTTACCGTCTAAACGTCATTTTACATTTCATTATATTTAATTAATAATTATATTCTACTAGCAAGTGTGTAATTTCTATATTTGACCCTTACATACATTTTTGCTTAGCACTTCATAAAGGGGACTATCATCGATTTTTTACTAAAAAAATCTTATTATACCCTTCACCTGTGGTGCACAAGGGTATATATAGCTTTGTCATTCCGTTTGTAATTTCTACAATTTTCATTTCCGACCCCATAAAATATATCTTTTCTGAAAGCTTATGAATAGAGGAGTCGATTAAGCCCTGACCATCTGTCCGTCTATCCGTTTGTCCGTCTGCCCGTCTGTCCGTGTGTTGGTTGAAATCAACTTTTAGAAGCAACTATATGTTCCTCAGATCTGTATATGGTATCAATCTCTTAAAAATATTCAGGAATGAATCGCTATTGAAATTCAGCACAATCGCCCCATAACTTTCTGAGATATGAGCAAAAAACCACGCCCACCTCGTTTTTTTTCACAATTACAACAACAACATACATACATACAAACATGTTAAAAACATACCAAACAAAAAAAATTACAAAAAAAAAAATATTAAAAATAAGAAAAAAATAATAAAAAAAACTAAAAAAAAAAATTAAAAAAAAATTTAAAAAAATTTTTCTAAAAAAATTTTTCTAAAAAAATTTTTTAAAAAAATTTAAGAAAAATATAAAAAAAAAAATAAGAAAATATAAATAATATATTAAAAAAAATAAAATAAAATTTTTTTGGCTCAGCTGGGATTCGATGCCACATTTATTCTAACGTGTACGTATGCACGTATTTTATATGAGATGAATGGTGATACAAACAATTGTTATTGCATGACTACACGTTGTGAAGGGTATATAAGATTCGGCACGGCCGAATATAGCACTGTTACTTGTTCATACTGATATCAACAGTAATGAAACTTCAGTTGTATTTAAGTGATTATATCTTAGTCACTTTTGTATCGAATGTGAATTAAATACAAAAATGTTTTAACAATTTATTTTTAGCTATAACTTTGTCGGCTCTTGGCCGATATGTTCAAAATATTCTATAAATAAACTCAAAGTTAAACTACAGAAATTAAATGTTATTGAAGTTGTTAAATTACATATATTACTTGAGTAGTGCGATTTTGTAATTTTTGACGATCCGACAATTGTTATATTTGTCAACGCTTATTGTTTTCACTAACGATAATGCGATACACTAAATATTTTTTAACGATACTCGACAACTTTTACAATACAATGGCATCTTTGTCAAAAAATCAACTAAATAAATTTACCACTAATATCACTTCTAGAGTCAGTTGCGCCATAGCCCAGAATTAAACAAGTGGTTTTTGAGTCGGGGTATAAAGTTTAAATTTTTTTCGATGAAATAAATAACAACAAAATTATAGTTGTTTGTATAGCAATAAAAGTTGTTGTTAAAATATTCTACTGAATACCAAAATCGATAAAATTGTGGTTTACCTCTTTTAATGGTACGATCATAGTGAAAACAAGAAAGTGAGTTACGCCGCAGCTCTGTAAATTATTCGATTGTTAGAAAAATCTTTACTTTGTGTTAAGAAAGTACGGAAAACCGAGGTTTTTTATATCGATTAGATACGGAAAATTTCTGAAATATTAATAACACAGATATGTAGGTGCAAGACATGAGAGCCTAAAAAGTCGGACGGACGTACTTCATTTATATAAATTTTATAAGGCTTAAAAAATATTTTGTGCAGTAAATTTGCATAGATTATGATCCTTATAGATTTAGATCAAAGCATCAATGGCATATTCTTGCATTTACAATGCATAACTTTTTTTCCCTCTTGGGTGGATTTCACCTTATTTCAGTATCAAACATTTTCAGTAATAAAAAATTTAGTGCAATTTCATTCACCTATTGCTTTGTATAGCCTACCACGCCATGCCACCATTCACTGATAATGCCAAATCGGCTGAAAATAATATAGAGACTTAGAAAATATACATATATTGCCTGTGATCTCTAACACATTTTTAATGCGTAACACATAAGGCGGTAAAATAGATATGCCGCCTGCATTTTTTGTAGTGTTAGAAAAAATTTGAATAAAAGTAAAATGAATAAAAAAATGTCGGTTCAAAAAATTTGTACAACAGAATTAAATTTAATAAAAAATAGCAGATAAAACGGAATGTCTAAAAAAGGAATAGGAAAAAATGCACAAATTTTAAAAATTTACGTTTTTACAACTTTTTTAATATTTGAAAAAATTTGTTCAATACCAAGGCGAATTCACCTTGTTTAATACTGTTAAATACACAAACCAATTGTTGACATTGTCGGTCATATGTCGCCAAAGAGCTTTAATAAAAAACAATATATATTTATGTCGTTAACGAGATGTGAAACATAATTAGCTGAGCAATTTGTCGCCAAACTAATCATTAACGAAGGTTTTTATTAACGTTAAAGAAAAAATTCAGTGACACATTTCGTGCGTGACAAATTACAAGACGTAGTAAAGATAATGTCTAAATGTTCTGCACACTGTTGGGACCAATGCATATTTATTCATCAGGCTTACATTTTTTATATATAAAGTATGACATTTGAAATAAATGAAAGAGAAGAGATAATTGTTTTTTCTATATGGACTTTGACTGCTGAAGTTTAAAATAAGTAAAGAAAAAAAAATAATCAGCTGACGAATCAAGACTACCTGATGAATATATATGGCTTGGTTAAGACCTGATAATATTTGAAGTTGTATCGTGTCAATAATAAAATTGTACCAAATATACACATTAATTATAACTAAATTTTGCCAAAAGTACAAAATACGCACATAAGCAGAAATAAAACCAAAAGGAACTTTACAGGGATTATCTATAATATTTTTATCGGTTATGAAAATATCTTTAAAAACATAGGACCACTTAAGATATAATCGAATAAAGTTTTTCTCAAATTGTCAGTGTTTCTACACGAAAAAAAATCTTAGTTAACACATGATAACGACAGTCATATTATATTCGGTTTTCGAAAACAAGAATAAATTAATTTAGTTATGCTTTATAATTTATTTCATCACGACAATCAAACATTTGTTTGAATATTATCATTTAATGTTTGCCTTTTATAAAAACTTCTATATGACAAAAATAGTATGATGTCAAAACAAAAATAAAATTATATTCGAAGCCAACTAAAATTGATAAGTAAAACAACAGTATGATAACAAATCTTCTGTTTGCTTCTGACCACAGGCGAATATTGGAGATTGTTTGGTGCAAATACACTCTCATAATTTTGCGTAGATTTGTATTTATGGTGAAATAAAATGTTTTACAAAAAAAGCAAACATTTTATGTTTTATTGTTAGACATGGTATGATAATTGCATGATACTAATAATGATAATGTACAATCATTACATGTTCTAACTGCAATCATACAATTTAATCATAGTATGTTGCTCTTGGATTATGGTTACTACAACCATGTTTTTCTTTGCGTGTGTAATGTTTATTTGTTTTTTTACATTATTTGAATTTATACGATTTTCTGGAGTTGTATTCCAGTATTTTTTTAACATTTTATTAAAATTATTTACCAATATAGTTCTTGTACAAAACATTTTCTACACTCGCTGACTAATTAAAATTACACAAAATATTCTAAAAATTACAAGAAAAAAAATTCTCCAAACTCTAGCTGTATGTTTTCCTCATTATCACAAATAATTTCAATTCTTTTTATAAGAAAACTAAAAACCTTAGAAAATGTACAAATAGAAAAAAAAATATTTAAAATAAGAAAATCCAAGCAAAAAACTATTGGATGAACCAGCGCAACACTAAAGCAAATTTGTTCCAAATTTGATACAATTTTAAAGGATGTCTCATTTAATTTTAAACTAAAGCACTTGCATACATATATTGTGATATAATTGTGATATTTTGATTGAATTATATAGAAAACATGTTCCAATTTAGTATGAAATAACAGATCTGCCAGTTCTTGAGATAATTTTTCTAAAAAGCGTTGCTGCAATAAGTGGATTATTTTATGAGTGGTATGGTATGTGGCCTCGTATTGCTAATATCACATGTCATTCAGATCCTTGCCATCCAGTTGAGGCAACCAGAACTTCGTTAAAATACTCCTCTAACGAAGACCGTTTACAATCACTGGAATTTCAGCCTTATCTTCAAAAAGTAAGGTTCAATCATGCACTCTGACAAAAATCCACACCAGAGAGTTGCTCGTTGTGAGTACGTTTGAGCACCAAATTCGAAAATTTTTTAATGCATGAAGTCATTTAGACGAATATGCGATTTGTCGAAGAATATGACTTTTTTTCGTAAAAAATTGGTATTGAGTTCACACTGCTCTGTTACCAGTTAAACGAATTATCGGCGCTTTCTATGGTCTGCTAGTTTAATCCTGTGAGTAAGCTCAATTTTGTGCTCATAATATTTTTAGTTGATGAGAATTTTTAAAACAACAATTTAAGTGATCGAGCGTTGACACACGGGGGTCTTGGTGTCCCTTGCTAGCACAGTTTCTTCAAAATTATTGAGCACTTTTCAAATGGTCGGCACAATAGGTGCTCTTCATCGACTGAAAATCCTATGAAGTAAAGCCAAAAGTAGGCATATGTACAAAAATATAGTAAATTTTAAAATGCATTCTTACTGAGACACCCTTTTCTATAAATCCCAAGTATGCTGAATACTTAAAAAAATCAAAGATAGTGAACAGTATAATTCACGGCATTAGAAAAGCAAATGATCGTATCATAATGTAATCACATAAGGCGATAGCGAAGAGAGAGAGAGAGAGTATTTTTTATCTCTCTTTTTATATATGGAGTTTGACAAATTTTTGGACTCAAATCATTTGTTTATATATGGAGTTTGACACATAGAGGGACGCAAAAAAATTGCCAGCTGGAGTGGCACCACTACCTGTATAAGTGTATGTTTAAATATTAAAGCAGAATGCTGACGTAATTTAATTTTTTATACAAACTGGTATATAAAGCCTATTGCGAAATCCAGTCACGAAATAAAATTTATTTTGTTATACTCTCGATTTAATAGACTAGTTCCCTTAACAATTTTAACATATTTTCATTAAAATTTCATACATAAGCAAATACTTTTTACTGTTTTGTAGCAAGGAGAAATTTTACAATGAGATTAGAGCATTAAGCGTTGCTGTCGCCGATTTAATTATAGAGTGTATATATTAGGCTGGTTTTTAAAGACGAAAATATATTTGATAATCAATTTTCACGAATAATTTCATACATACAAGTATTGGAAAAAGTATGAAACTAACAAATTGCTTTACCAGCGACAATAGGGTCAGCATGAACAAAATTTTTTGGGAAAAAATTCATTCCTTTATAAATTTTATATTTATTATTCAAATTCTAATTCTAATTTAAAATCATAATTATTTAGGTGTGATCAAAATGTAAATATGTAATTACTTCAAAATAATTGTTCAATTTACAACCCTATATTGTATTCTGTATCGTCTATTGAAATACAGTTTTCGTTTATTTATTTGTAAACACAATTTGTTGTATTGTTAGAAGCAAATTGTTCAATGTCAATTGTCAGACAAATGAATAATCAAGAATGGGAAAGGTGATCAAATATTCATTTTGCAGAACTAAAAAAAAAATATTTAGAACAATTTTTAGTATACATTTTTTGCAAAGTTAAATATTTATTATTTTTGGAGCAAAAAAACATTACAAAAATAATTTTTATTTCTACAAACAATTTTAATTTTCCATCGTTGTATAAATACTGTATAACACTTTAAAAACTTATAAACTGAGATTGTATTATTGTAGAGCATGTTCCAATGGTAACTGCAAACACATACGAAAATACTATTAATAGTACAATACAACTGGGGTTGTGAATTGAATTAATGTTTTCATAATATACCAAACATTATCACACACAATGACATATTTTCGAAATTATTTTTATTAAAATAATTATAACAATAATGCATTTTCTACAAAACATTTTAAGACAATTATTTGCATTTATTAGGAGATAAGAAAATATCTTAATCTTACCTCTTTAACGAGCAATGTACCAGATATGACTACTTGTACAAATACATATGTATGTGTGCCAATGACAAATCTTCTCTTGCATTTTATGTTTTATTTTTGTTGCATTTCTCTTCAAACAGTCAAACAATTGATATGTATTACACATTGTGTACATTCTAGGGTTTTCAATATTGATCGGTCTAATCGGTTAATCAAACAAACACATAATTGGGAATTGTATTGGGTAGTAATTGGATTATTCTTAAAAATTCCTAGAAATTCTTAAAAATTCGTAAAAATGTTTGAACTTATCCAAATATAAAAAATTTAAGACGTAGGCTTTCTTTCTTTTTTATATTGGTTAATTTACTTAATTTAATCAAATAGTCTACAAGGAAATAATATTATTCAAGTGTTAGATTTAAAATTGTTATACCCGTCCCGAAAAAAATGGGGGGGGGTATATTCATTTTGTCATTCCGTTTGTAACACATCGAAATATCCTTTTTAGACCCCATAAAGTATATATATTCTGGATCGGTTATCGTCGTCCGTAAATTATTCTGTTCTATGTGACATAGAAATCCTATACATATATATACATATCTGTTGAAAGCACGATAGAGGTCGGACCGAAAAAGCTAAAATATTTCTGGGCTAAATCGGAATATTTGGAAAAGAGTTATAGCTCGTAATACAAGAGTAGGTCAAAAAAGCCGTGTCCTTCCAACATCGAATAAAATGGAATTGTGTCCATACGCGTTAACCTAGACTCACGAAACTTCGAATATATATTTCATGAGTAAAAAAATCAAAAAGTACGAAAATTTATACCGCACAGTGTATTTTTCGGTATGTATAATGTTATAAATCTAATAAAACTGACAAAATAAGATTTACGATTCTGAAATTTTGCAAACATTACTTTTTGGTCAAAGGCTTTGTTCCAACGGAAAATAAATATGACACGCCCATTTTTACGCTCACCTCCCATATAACGCTTAATCTTAAATTCATATCATTTCACTATGAATAAAGATTTTGGAATAATCAAGAACTATATTGAAATATCTAAGTTGTATTCATTACCCGAAACAACTGCGACACGCCTACTATAACGCCCACTTATCATGTTATTTACTGTTAATGAAATTTAAAAGCTCATAAAACTGACAAAATAAGAGGTATGATGATGAAATTTGCTACATATAGCCTCCTAGCAAATTTCATTGTTGTGCCAGAAAATTTAGGTGACACGCCCACTTTAACGCTTACCTCTCTTATAACGGTTTAGCTTAAATTCATGTAATTTTTCTATGTACAAATTTTTTGCAAGAATAAAGGACTATATTGAAATATCTATTTTATTTATTAGCAGAAGTTATATTGACACGCCTACTTTAACGCCCACTTTTACTGAAAAACTAAATTTACGAAAACATTTTACTATCATATCGAAGTGATACAAAGAAAGTGATACATATTTTAGTATAAATGTATTATTCCGTAGCGATTACTGTTAATAACAAAATAATAATTATTGTGCTATAAAAGTACACAAAATTGGTGGTGGGTATAAAAGATACGGCACAGGCGAATAAAGTGTTCGTAATTGTTATTTTATAAGATTCTTTTATAGTTAAAAAAAATAAGTATTTTAATTGCATTATTCGTATATTTATTAATTATTACTGGATGTTGAAATAAAAAAATATTTTGGTTTCGTGGCAATTGGAAAAAGCATATTTCGTTAAACATATATTTGGGATTATTATTAGTGATTTTGCAGTCGCAATTTTGGTTTAGCGCTTTAGTGTTTTAAAGGGATTAATACTGCATATTCCAAGTTATACATATAACAAACATGAAGCAAACAAAAATTGAATTAATGTAAAAAATATATACAACCCTAAGAGAAAAAAATTAAATTAACCTTTATAATGTTATTCAAAATAATCAATAATTAATTAAACGAACATTTAATCCTCTAAGAATTAATCGACTAACGGTAAATCGTTCCCAGTTTCTAAAAATATACTTCACTAAACTGCAAAAATAAATACATTTTACAATTCAAATGCAAACAATGTAAAGAATGCTTAAAATTCCTTACTACCACTATCTCACCAACTAACACAAATAAATTAAATGTAAATGTAAGTAAAACTGATATGTATGGGTTACAAAATTCTTATTTTGCATTTAAAATGAATGCGTTTGTATTATGCATTAAACATACGGATTTTTTTATAACAATAGTACAGATATACGAATGTAAATATTTTACACACAATATGTAATCTATTATAACCAGTGGCAGCCAACTTTTTTTTTTAAATACCCCCACATAGTCGACTTAAATGTTTGTTTCATCAACCATTGAAGGTAATTAACTTCAAAATATATTTTACAATACCAAATATAAGTTTTCCCTCTGTAATACTTTTAAATATTTGACATTATATTTAAGAAATCTTTTTATTAAAGTTGTTTATGTATAAATTGCTTTTCTATCAAATACCTTTTACATGCAAAATTATACTGTTAGAAGCTTGAAGTATTTACTCAATAAGAAAAAAGTTCTCGAAATAATTTAATAAAAAATTTTTTATAAAGGATATTTGGGACGGACTGTTCCTTTTGTTGTGGTGCTATATAAAAAAATACAACGAAAAGGTATATAAATTCAGTAGACTTGAATTAACTAGAAACTTTAATATCATTATTTACAACAATGAATTCTTACATTAGTAATATTTGTATAAGTTCGATATGCTATTAAAATATTTTCGTAAATTTAATCTTTCAATAAAAGTAGGTGTTAGGTGAGCGTGTCAGTATAGTTTCTGCTAATAAATAAAAATGGGATATTTCTCTTACTTGCTCTTTTAAATTTAGAATTTTGTTCTTTAAGTTTGAATCAACCATAATAGCATATTAGTTATTTGCCGATTATTATTTGTCTGATTAAGGTATTACACGAAATGATCTCATCCTTTTTCAACTCTGCCTTAAGTAACACATACTACTACACATTGCACTAAGAATTACATATGTGTGTGCGTAAATTATGTATGTATTTGGTGGTTTAGTGGTTAAAGATTTTGTATTCCATTGAAAAGGTTTGTCCCTGAACAACTATTTATTACACAATACTGGTGTATTTTATTTTACTTTATTTTCCTGCTTATTTACAGCTTTAATCTCGTATCTTCTTTGTTATGTGAAATAAAAAAAATGTGTAACAAATGCTGCTAACGCATTTTAAACAAACAGTAATGTTACATTCAAAAGAACAAGGGAAAAAACACTTTAGATTCAAAATAGAAATCTCGCAGGTTTGCTCGTTTAAATAAAAACTCTGTTTTTAAAGAAACGTTCTAGAACAATGTTTAACATATTAACAGTTCAGCAGTTATGTTGTAAAGGGTGGACCAAAAGTTATCATGGGATTTAAAAAACTAATAAATTTTTCGTTTATATTATCCCCCGATTTTTAGCTTCTATTGCATTCTTTAAAATTTGTGGCTGTAGCGCCCGAATTTATGCAACAATTTTGGCCTTGAGTTCAACGACTGTCTCGGGCTTATTAACATACATATACTCGCTTTTATTTTTAAATAATTAAAAAACAGTCGGGCATTGACAAGCCCGTTGAACGCGCTGGCTAATTTATTTTTTAAATTCTGGAAATTGTTCGCTCTCCAAAAAATTTACTTTAAAGTGTTTAGGACATAGTGGTCAGCAGCACTATCCTCTTCTCACATTAACGTCTTAGGTCTGTTTTTAAAATCAGGACGTTAAAAGCGTTATTTTGTAAACCGATACCGCTTTCCATTTACGTTTACAGCACTTCCATCTCTATTTTTGCTAAAGCAAGTCCAAATGATATGATAGATAGAATGCCCCAACATACTGTACACTGTGAAATTGGCGTTGATAGAAGACTTTTGGTTTTTTTAAACCGCAAAACCTAACTCTGCTTATAAAAATACATTAAAATCAAAATGAGTTTCATCACTCATATTCAGACTTTCAATAACGGTAAATTCATTTCTGGAAAACAAATGAAATTTAGCTGCAAATTTTGACGCTGACGATGAGCTGCGGGTTTTAATTCTTACATCAATTTAACGATATATAGGAAAAGCAGTAAATTTTTCTTTGCAATGCGACGTATTGAAGTACGATCCATTCCAAGCGTCTTCAGGTTAATGCTTTAGACGTTTTTTAAGATTTTACTCTATATGTTTTTCGCAGGGCGTATTAAAGTTGATCTACCGCTTCGTGAGGCACATGTCTTTTCTTCAGATGGCGAAATTTTGAAGTTAAAATATAAATGATATGGGCTAATCCAAAAATTTGTAAACCTAAGACAGAAATTTAAAGTTGCCAAAAATCCCAATGTTTGTTAATGGAATAATAGGATACATATTCAAGCTTCAAAATATATAACCAATAAGGTTTTACGGTGGTTTGTTTGGCCTTGTCAGAGGCTAACCTAAACGTACCTCTTGCTTTCATTTATTTTTGTAAAAAGGGTATTTTTCATTGTCAAAAAAGTGGGCAAAACAGTCGTTTCAGTATTTAGCGTTTAGCAAAACTTTAATTTGGTTAATTTTCTTTTATTTGCCATACAAATCATATTTGTAAGTTATCTAATATATATTAACAATTTGAACTAAAAATGGGTACACTGTGTGTAACGTCCGTAACGGAAAATAGGGTTTTTTAAGTTTAAATGAATTTTAATAACTTTGTTTTCCAAACTAGCTTTATAAACAGAGTTTTTTATGCACTTTAATCTGATGGAAAAGAGAAATACCTTTATTAATCTTTTTCAAAAAAACATAAATGACAAAATGTGTAACGTCCGTAACGGTATGAAAATACCCAAAATTTTATTTTAATATTATGAGGTGGAAGTAAGTGTTTATAATAGATTTTCACCAGCTGAATTTGAATTTGCGCTTTAAAATGCTCTAGGTTGCCGAGAACCCGAAAAACTTCACCTCAAAGTAACCAAAAGTGTGTTTAAATAACATGTGATCCCCCAATCTGCAACTTAAAATTAGATGAATTTCTAATTCTTCTGAAACCTAAAATAATTCCTAAAAATCAATAATTAGTAATTAATAACCATGTTGTAAACCGCAACCCCCATGTCCCCTTTCAAATATTTGGCGGTACGCCCATGCATGCAATGTTTACGTACTAGATTTTCCGTCAGAAATTTTTTTGCTATTTCGCATGGAAAAGGAGCGGTGAACGGTGTTGGTACTGTTGTTAAGCGAAAAGTTTGGCAACTAGTAAAAAACCAAAATCTCATTTTAAAAAACGCTCGAGATTTTCAAAAATAAGCAAAAAAAATTGCGTTTTACTAATTTAAAAATTATGTCAAAACTATATCTGAGGAAATATCGAATACATGGATAAATGTAAAAAATATTCCAGCTCTTAAATCATATCATTATTTTTTGGGCTTTTCCAATGACAATACTATAAAAGTAGCTCGAACACCTGGGTCTATTAAGCATAATGCTATAAACACATAGACGACAGCAGACAGCAAGCAGCAATATGTCAAAAATAAAATCCATGTGTTTAAATGAAAACGATTATTTTGACGGCAGCACAGCAGCACGACTGCACAACAGCATTTGCTGCTGCTGCCAACTTAGGCTATTTTCTATTTTGACGGGCAGCAAGAAACAAATATAGTGTTGCCATTATACATATTAAATTGTAAAAATAAGAACAAAAACTTATTTTTAATATTAAACAGAAAAGAACATTACAAAAACACAATAAAGAAATAAATTTATGTGTTTTTGTAGTTTTTCGTGATATTATTACATTTTTTTTATCAATAACTTTAATTTTATTCATTATAAAATATAAATGCGGCATCCCTGAAATTTGTATTGCTAAAATACACATCAGCTGATTATTATGTTGTTGCTGTCTTCAAAATAATTATGAAGCTGACTTCAGAGCAGCATTTGAAGTTGGCAGCATTTGAAGCCGTGAAGTTGTGAAGTCTGCTGGCGTCTATGTGTTTAGAGCATAAGATACAATGTTAAACCGTTAAATAAACAAATAAATAAATGAATATAAGCTAATATAAGAGTAGTGAAATATTCTATAATTTTTTTGTAACTAATAAATTAATAATTACAAGGTTAAAAAGATTTTTTTGTTTTTTATATACACAATTTGGTTTAATGGAAAAAGTGTAACGTCCGTAACGTAACGTCCGTAACAGACAAAAATTAAGATTTTTGTTTAACGGGACTACTTAGACTTCTTTTCTAAGCAGGATTGATATTGTCCTATATTCCACTTAATTTTTTGTGTATGAAATTTTTTTGTTCATTATGCAAAATTAGCTAAAAAATGTGCAAATGCACATAAGCCTCAAAATCAACTTCCATTTTTTGTAACGTCCGTAACGAAACTTTAAGTTAGCATAACTTTTTTTCAAAAACAGTTAAGCTTAAAGTTTAAAACAAGTTTTAAAGTACTTCCAAAGAACTGCATTTTCCAAAAAATTTCATGAAAATATTCCAATGTAAACGCCAGCTGTGTCAATCTTAAGAAGCAAATTTGCGTGCGATTGTAACGTCCGTAACGCAGGATTAGCCCATATGTTGTTTACGTTAAAATATTTGATCTCGGATTTAAATAACAAAATTTTATTTTCCTGGTTCCTTGTTCAGTTGTCAATCTCTCCATCATTTAGTATTGGTAAGGATGCACTTTCTAAACTAAGTGTCATACAAATGGCAACTCTAAAATTTGGTGGCATTAACAAATGTTTATTCCGATTATTAAAAATAGAGCGATTAACAAAAGAATAACGCAATATAATTGTGAAAACTCCTCAAGAATTTATAAATATTTTCGATAAATGATAATAAATTTAAAGAATCTGGGTCATCTATAAACAGTAAGACTACTGTGCGTCCACTGTGTGCCGAAAACATTAATTCGACATCATTCTCAACAACTTAAAGTTTCACGAAGAATTACGCAGTGTATTTTGAAAAAAAAACCTACACCTTCATGCATTGAGTAACAATAATTCAAGCCAGCAGACTATTACGACAATTCATTCAATGGGTAATGGCAAACGCCAATTTTTCAAAAAAAAGTCATCATCTCTGAGAAAGCGAATTTGTATATGAATGGCTTTGTGAATACACAAAATTGTTCAATTTTGAGCTCAGAAAATCACCATTCAATTATTGATAAAAAATCAACCCACAACGAGTCACTGTCTGGTGCGATTTTTTTAGGCGGTGTGATGTTGCCTTACTTTTTTGTTAATGGTATTAGTTACAGGAACATTGAAACTGAGCTCTTGTGGCCTCAAATAGAAGGCATGAATCTGAACGTCATGTGGTGTTAGCAGAAAGGTTTGACCAACCACATTACGCATAAATCAATACAGTAGTTGTAGAAAAATTAAAATAACAAATTATCTCGATTTGCGATTTTCTGTTTGGGGTTTTGTGAAATCAGGCGATTATGCAAATAAACAGGAAACAATTCCTGAGCATAAATCATTGAAAAACAGGCACATTTCTGAAGCCATGGAAATTTTCATACAAAAAATAATGGCCTGTCATCAGAGCTGTGGGAGCCATTTATCGGTCATTTCATTTCGTACTTAATCGGAACATGTCTTTAAAATCTAATATCACAACTATCTCAAAAGGTACGGTTTTTTATTATAAATGAAAAAGTTTATTCTTACTAAGACACCCTATACAAATGAGCAGGTTATTAAGTTTTAAAACCTCGTATTCGAATAAATTCTCCACTCTCAAACTTAAGCTTTGATCTTTTCTTTTTTATACCCTTCACACAGTGAAAAAGGGTATATATAGGTTTGTCATTCCGTGTGAAATTTCTACAATTTTGATTTCCGAACCCATAAAGTATATATTTTCTGAAAGCTTATGAATAGGGGAGTCAATTAAGCCCTGTCAGTCTGTCCGTCTGTCCGTGTGTATGTTGAAATCAACTTTATGAAGCCCCCCGACATTGCTTGGACTCGGGTGAAGTATTAGAATATCAGAAATATTCGGGAGTAGATCGGTATTGAAAATCAGAAACATCGGTACATAAACAACTGAGATATGAGCAAAAACCCACGACCACCTCGATTTTTTTTTCACAAAAACAACATTACAACAACAACATACATACATACAAACGTGTATACTGGTTAGAGAAAACGTGTAATTGAATCCCAGCTGAGCCAAAAAAAAATTTTTTTTATTTTTTTTTAATTTTTTTTTTATTTTTTAATTAATATATCATTTATATTATTATTATTATTTTTTTTTTAATTTTTTTTTATAAATATTTTATTTTTATTTTTTTTTTGTTTCATATTTATTATATATATTTTAATTATTTAAAAAAATTTTTTTTTTTAATTTTTTTTTTAATTTTTTTTTCAATTTTTTTTTTTAATTTATTTTTATTTTTTTTTAACATACATACGTAAATTTATAATTTTACAATGTGGATGTTTTTATATATGTATGGTTTTTATATGTTTGTACGTATATCATATGGAATGGTGAGACAAACTACTGTTATTGCATGACTACACGGTGTGAAGGGTATATAAGATTCGGCACGGCCGAATATAGCGCTCTTACTTGTTACATATAAAAAATGTTCAATCAACTTTTTATTACAGGTATTTTTGTTCAACTTATTACAATTTAATCTTCTACATAAATTAGGTGTGAAAAAAACCTGTGGCAATAAAGAAAATCACCTTATGTCTGCTCTTTTAGTTTTCCAGAAAAACACTTTTAGATTTTTGATTTGATTTTTAATAATGAATTCCCCTTAAAACAAAGACTATTAAATGAATAGTCAGTCATACATAGTAAAACATCAAAAGGACACTTTTATCAAAACAAGTCAAAAGCGAATTAATTTAAAACGCAATTTTACCTGAATAAAAAGTGTTTTAATTACATACAAATGCAAAAAAAAACATATTTTGCTATTCTGACTGCAATGAACAAAAAACAGGTCGTACAATGTAAATAAATAACAAAAAAAAATAATTAAATCCAAATAGAGGTTAAACTACTTGTACCGCAACAAACAAACAAACAATCGAAAAAGTGCTTAAAATCCTGGCCAAGGTTAAAGTTACAATAAATAAAACAAAATAAAAAAGTCAGAGATAAACAATATTTTTTTATTTATATTTTTTTTTTTTTGACAGCCACAAAAAGAGAAAAAATCAACATCAAAACCGCAGGTATCATACAAAAGCCCTGAAATATAAGAATTTTACACCATAAATAATAAAATCAGTTTAAACTTTTTGTTGTTGATGTTGTTGTTCGTTGCAAGTCATAATGAAGTTTAAGTTACTGCTCAATTTCCTTGGTTTTGTTTTCATATCTTGTTTCTCCTTGTAACGAGTGTTGGTTACAAAGTTTAGTATGATTCTCTTTTAAATTTATTTTCTTGATTATTGAATATTAAAACAATTATATACAAACATACCTATTTACATATTTTTGAATTTCATTTCTGGTTTTACAATATATTTTTTTCGCCCTATTTTGCTTAAAATTTTCAGTGTCACGCACTGTTTATTTCTCATTTTGTTTTAATAATATAAAAATGGCCAAGATTTCATAAGTGAAAATAAAAGCAAAATATAGAAGAAAAGAGTTTATATTGAAAAAAATACATTGCACTTTGTGACCTTGTGGCAGTACAATGTTGCACCATTTGTGGTTTAAGATGCTTATTTAAATCAGTCGGCAGGCCTTGTTGTCTAACAAATTTTCTTTGGAATCATTTTAAACTTAAAAATTTTAACACAATTCTTTTTAGGGAAAACTATATCTCAATCATTGCAAATTTATAAACGAATTTATATATAAAAAATAATGACAAAACTAATCCTGATCAAACCATTAATTTAAGCTATAAAAAATACATTTAAAATGTAGCAAATATAATAATATAATATAATATAATATGTGTATAAATAAAATAAAAAATAGAAAATATATAAAATTTATGTACTTGTTGTTTGTATGAACAACATGTTCGGTTGCACTTGCAACATTTTTAAAACCAGAAAAAGTGTTGCCAAAATAATAAAATAATACAATCTATGTTTAAAATTCATTCTCTTATAGTGAATGATGAGACAAATTCTCTTTTTATACCCTTCACACAGTGAAAAAGGGTATATATAGGTTTGTCATTCCGTGTGAAATTTCTACAATTTTCATTTCCGACCCCATAAAGTATATATTTTCTGAAAGCTTATGAATAGGGAAGTCGATTAAGCCCTGTCAGTCTGTCAGTCTGTCCGTCTATCCGTCTGTCCGTCTGACCGTTGTCCGTGTGTATGTTGAAATCAACTTTTTGAAGCCCCCCGACATAGGTTGGACCCGGGTAAGGTATTAAAATATCAGAAATATTCGGGAGTAGATCGGTATTGAAAATCAGAAACATCGGTACATAAACAACTGAGATATGAGCAAAAACCCACGACCACCTCGATTTTCTTTTCACAAAAACAACATTACAACAACAACATATATACATACAAACGTATACTGGTTAGGGAAAACGTGGCATCGAATCCCAGCTGAGCCAAAAAAATTTTTTTTTTTAATTTTTTTAAAATTTTTTTTTTTAATTTTTTTTTTAATTTTTTTTTTATTTTTTATTTAATATATTATATATATTTTTATTATTATTTTTTTTTTTTAATTTTTTTTTTTTTTAATTTTTTTTTATTTTTTTTTGTTTTATATATATTATATACATATGTATATAATAATTTTTTTTTTTTTAATTTTTTTTTTAATTTTTTTTTAATTTTTTTTTTTTTTTTTTAACATACATACGTGAATTTACTGTTATTGCATGACTACACGTTGTGAAGGGTATATAAGATTCGGCACGGCCGAATATAGCGCTTTTACTTGTTAATGATAAACTTATTTTTTTTTATTTAGTTTATTTTTATAGTTTTTCTATTTAAAGAAATCACTGATTTTTTTTAAGTTTGTAAACAATTAGGTAATGGCAGGTTTTGTTAAGATCTTTTTTCATTATTTTTATACCCTTGGGCGTCAGCTGGTAGACATTCGTGTACTACTAGAAGTAAGACTTTGACCTCCTCGTGGTGGCGGCTGGTAACAGACATCTAGTTTTTAGATAGATGGCTAATTAAGTCAGGCGACCTAATCCACGGTAGAACAGCATACGATAAGGGGTGCATGGCTAAGAGGGAGCTTGGTCCCTAATATGCGAACTCTGGATACCTGTTGACCTCCAGTTTTGATGTAGACTTGCCCAAGCATGTGGTGCTCTGTGCGGGATTTTTTATGCAAGAAAATATAGAAAATTATAAAATTGATAGCCGTGAGCTTTTAACAGGGACGGACAATGAAGCCTTGCAAAAGGTGAAAGAAATGGACAATGAAACTCCGCAAGAGCTTGAGAAATTAATTTCTAAAGACACTTCAATATATAGGGCAAATGCAGGTGGGATGGATGTTTCTACCCCGATATAAGTGGAAACGCCTATTTTGAATGCAGGAGCCACAGACTTCGGCGCGAATTCGAAGTATCAGCAATTGGATAAAACCAATAAGCAGAGGCAGAAAAGGAGACGTCGCAGGCACGTGAAAGCTATTGGGATGGTATCAAATCGGATCGATAGTCTCATGGGTGTGGTGACGACCCCTGAAATGGAAGGTTCGGGGAAGAAGAAGCCTTCGATCTTTGAACTGAATCGGATACGTAAGGGGACGGAAGAAAGGACCTAGGGCACGACACACGAAACCCGTTGAGGCAGATACTTGGGAAATGACGCCGATCAGAGGCCAAGCAGTAGTGATAAAGCTAATGTGAAGTCGAAGGGGAGCGGGAAAGTGAAATAAACTTTCGTACAAATTGCTGGAAGTGGACTCACTTTAGGAGTCACTGACATGTCCATGCTGGCAATTACAAAGAACTCTGTGACGAGGATTGTAGATAATCATCAGTCTGCAATGTGAAGTCACAAAAGTCTAGAGCAAACGCCTGGGACGGTAAGTGAAATCGGTGTAACCTTGTAATCTCTGGGTAATAAAGGGAAACGAAAACGGACCCGTTTATGAAAGAGGTCTGCTTCGATATCCCCCTACATGTATATACATATACCCTTGGCAAGAGAGTGTAAAATGGTTTGTTATTCCGTTTGGAAATTGCGATCCCGTAAATATGACAAGTCAATTTAGTTATGTCCGTTCATCCGACCATGCAAGTGTTGAAATCAACTTTTTGAAACTCTCATATATACCACAGACAGGTTGTAGGATAAGTTTATCAGAAATGCTTTAAACAATTTTGCTATTGAAAATCATCCATTTCTAATAAGCGTCTGAAATATGAACGAAAAATTACGTATACATCTGTTCTACTAAACAGAGTTCATTTTTGGAAATTCCAGATTAATTTTCATCCGTTTTTTTAATGCCACGATAAGATATACATAGAAGGACATTATTGGAAAATATTATTTCAATCTGTTTTTCACCGTCAACGGTATTGGCAAATATATAAACTTTTAATTGAGATTATGGATATACATATCGTCGTTCGTAAATTATTGTGTCCTATATGTATAGGTTTTATGCGTCACATAGAACACAATAATTTACGAACGACGATATGTCTGCATGTACATGATGGTTTCTGTTGCAATTGTTCAATTTTGTATGCTTATAAGTACATAAATACTTATGTGCGAATGTATGTAATGCAGACTTTGTCAGCTGTATTTCTGAATATACGAATATTTTAATTTTTCGTACATTTTGACATGTCATGAGTAAGGAAGCATAGATTGTTCATGATTGGGAAAGGTATTTTCGAATCAGCGCGGCCGAATATAAACTGTTATTTGTTTTGGATGTTTTTGGAAACTAATATTTAAATTTTAATCAGGCTTAAGTTCATATTAACATTATTTATTTTTTTACAAAGAAGTTTTAATTGTGATAAATGAAAGAATAAATCTTATAAATTATATTTTTACAGACACTAGCCGATTGGAATGCATTTTCGAAACCAGCTACGATTTCATCATCAGCACTCTCTGAAAACTAAAACTTGATCAATTAAAAAAATTTTCAGAAGCATTTCTTTTTTTATTCTAAATTGATAAACATCAAAATTGTCAAATATATTTGTAGAGACAAATTTTTTGTAAAAATACTACGAAATGTAATTAGGTAAAAAAGTTTTGTCCTGCAAATGTTATTCTTTATTTCCTTCCCTCTTGCTGCCAAACCAAAAAAGAACACTCGACTAAATAAATGAAGTGTTTCGTTGGTTGTTTCATAATTAATTGAATTTAATTAATCATAAAAACATGTTCCTGACCGTCTTTCTGTTTGTACGTCCGTTCATTCATTAATTTTTTCTGACTTTAAATTCCATGTTCTCTTCAATCTCATATCACAACAATTACAAGCAAAATTTTGGCAGCAGAATTAAGCGATTTTTTTTGCTTAATTATGCTGCAGTTTTTGCAAGTTCTTTTAGTATGATGTTGGCGTTTGTTTAATATCTACGAATCGAATTAATCATATTTAAAAGTATTACAATGTTTGTTTTGTTAAATGTTGTTGCATGTGCAACGAATATCAGTGCTACACGAAAAGCAATACTCATAAATGTGTGTGTTTTTTTGGACATTTTTTCGTTTCGACTGTTAAATGACTTGGCTAAATAAAGTGATGCGGTGTAATTTTGTTGTTTAAGTTTTTTTTTGGCTCCGCTTAATAAATTATTTTGTTGACAATCACCTTGACTTCTAGATATTTTTCAAGAGTAGCATCAGATCTTTTTGAGAAAAAAAACACAAGGAAAATTACAACTTGTTATTGAATTATTTTAAATTGCAATATATTTTAAAATAATTTATGAAGCAAATTTTTGTATGCTTGTGACGTAAAAAAATAAAACTTTTAAGCACATACTAATCCTTTGAGTAAAATATTTTAAAAATAATTATTTTGTATAATTTTTTTAATGGTTCTGTAGAATTAAGGATAGTACACTGATTATATAATACTAACGGCCCCTTTCACAAAGTGCGATTATAATTTAACATTAACTTTAACCGTAAGTTAGGCAAAATTTAATTTTACAAAGTACGGTTAGCATATAACCGGCAGAGATTAATCGAAAAGTCTCTGTTAAATTTAACCGAACAAAATCTTCCGGTTAAAGGCTTTTATTTAAATAAAAATAAACAAGTAAGAGCACAATATTCGGCTGTGCCGAATCTTTTATACCCACCACCAATTTGATGTTCTTTTATAGCACAAAATTTATTATTTTGTTTTTCACAATAATCGCTATGCAATAATATCTTTATACTAAAATATGTATCATTTTCTTTTTATAACTTCGATATGCTAGTAAAATGTTTTCGTAAATTTAGTCTTTCAAAGTGGACGTTAAAGTAGGCGTGTCAATAAAGTTTCTGCTAATAAATACAACTTAAATATTTCTATATAGTCCTTTATTCTTCCAAAATTTAATTAATAGAGAAATTATATGAAGTTGAGATAAAGATAAAAATTTACGTTACAAACGGAATGACAAAGTGAATATACCCCCACCATTTTATTGGTGGCGGTTATAATAAGAATATTATAATAAAATAACATATAACAATTTATACTTACCAAGGAACTGTATTTAATCAATTTTGAGTAAAAAATTTATTTTAAATATATATTTGTCTTTCATCAAAAAATTGCTAAGAATTTTTGTATAATATTTTTTGATTCTTTTCTTTCATTCCACTATTTTTCGTAAATAATAAAAACCAGTATTACCATACTTTTTCTATAATGTTAGTGTTAACTAACCGAAAGATGGTGAAACTCAAAACACTAACCGTATGTTAAATAGTTTCGGTTAACGATATCGGCGGTTTGTTAATGTTCCTGTTAAATTAATATAATCACAGATTGTGAAAAGGGCCGTAACTATTTACATAATTTTAACTTATACTAAAGTCTCAGTAGACTAAATTATAATCTTGGAGAAGACTATAAATTAAACTAAGGTTTACACTACAGGTTAAACTATTTATTTTATATAATGGATCAAAAATATTGTTGAGACAACGCAAATGAAGAATTACCCCAACTTCTTTCAAGTCTTTGATAAATATCTCTATGGTACTTTCCATACCAATCACACAAAAGTACTGTTTAGCATAATGCGTCGTCTTTAGCTTTTTTCACTCACTTTACAATTTGTTAAAACATGTAAGTTTCGCTACTATAGCTGGAAATCGTTTAAAGCCTAGAACAGTTCCCTAATCAGTTTCTATTTCATGCCTATTATTCCCAAAATGAGGCATCTTTATTTGTTTGTCATATGAGTCAGTACTCTAAAATTTATTCCTTTGATAATTTATTTGTTGCTTTCGCTTCAAGTCTATCTTTTGTTGCAAGGACTTCAGCCATGTATCCTTAATCGTCAGAAAAACGTCTAAGTAAGCTATGCGGATTATGCGCTGTGGAGTGACATACGCAGTCTTATCACTAATCTAGGGATAGAGCGTTAGTAGCCCAAAAAAATGCAAAATCCAAAATATTAACGTATCGCTCATATTTTGACGCTCTATGCTATAATAAAAGTAGGAGAAACTCATTTGTGTTAGTAAGATAGACATAATTATTCCAGTTTCATAATCAGCAAAACAGTTGTCTTGACTTATAAGTATGCTTATTCTATCTCACACTTACATCAAAAGATAAACGGAAAGATTGTGTCGACGCTTAGTATTTAAATTGTCTCAAAGTGTTATATTTTGACGGTGGTCTTACCATTGGGTTGAATTTTAGGCGTCTAACTATCCACCCTGAGCATCTTGTTGTGCAACGTAATCATCACCATATTTGGGGATTCTCACTCACATCAATCTATCGTTCTTCGTAAGGGCACCTTTATATGTTTTAAGCTATGTGTTGATTAGCGACAGAATTAGAATTGCAGTCCAAAAAAAGTCAGAGAGTTTTAACATCAGCACCTCGTGACATATATGGTTGCTGCAAGTCTGCAGTACTGCTAACTCTACAAGCAACAGTCATTAAATCATTATTCTATTTTTCTGTTAAGAAGGAAAGAGCACTCAAAAACTTAGTGATTTCCCAAAGTCCGACACAAGGTTGAGCCTGAGGCACTAATCCACCGCCGAAGCTGTTTCTATGCTTGATAATAAACCATTGCCACTACGTGTACTCAGAAGAGACCTCACCAATAACCAGTCTAGAACAAGTTCTAGAGACTAACTAGATCCGTGGTGCCAGATAGACTAAACTCTAGCAAAATCTTTGACCCAAGGTTTGGCTTTCGCAAGTTATGGATTCAAGCAGCCAGAAGTGTTGGTTACACGTTCATTTACTTTATATTGACAACATATGCTTCTCGGGTAAAGAGGGAGAGAGAACAACTCACCTACATATGTGCTCACCTACATATGTGCCAATGCCCGAGATAAAGAGACACTAATCTCAATTAAGTTTTGCAGCCGCCAAACTTTGGAAAATCTAATGTAGACTACTGCTTTATGCTGCTGTCTTTTCGCATCGTGTTCATTATGAGTATGGTATTTACTTAAACATTAATATGGTTTTTCTTTCCCCAACTATTAATTTGTTACTTTTTTTAAGTTGTTATCTACAAGATGCAATCCTGCAATCACAAGTGATATTTTTACGATCATATTGATGTGAAAATGTTCTTACACCTTATCCAAGAAGAATGCCGGATTTGAAAGAGAAACTTAATAATGGAATCCTATAATGATTGCCTCATCAGAGATTTTTAGCCCGATCTAGCGCTATTCAAATAATGTAGCAGTTTTGTAAGTTTGTTGTGTTTCTAAATTAAATTCGTACCTGAAGATGTGACGAGAAAATTAGTTTACTTACGTACATATATGACTGAAACCCACTCAGGTCAACTCTTTATATCTTGTTCACACTTAATGGTTAAAAAATATTTTGAATTCAACATTTTTTAATGGAACAACATTTAGAAATAGAAACATCTTTTACTCATATCTTACCAACTTGGTGTTTGATTCTATAATACATATATTTGAACGAAGAATTTGCTGGTTTTGAAAGTGAAAAAACATAACTCTTCGGCCAGGTGATTCACCCATTTTTACAAAGTACAACAAAAGTGTATTTTATATAATAATTTTAATACCATAAGGGGTATTAAAAATGTATTATGTGAAGAAAAAAATTTTAAATATCGTCGACTCAATATGCAAATCTGCATATCGTTCCAACACGACAAGGAGAATGGATAAAGATAATAAATTTAGTACAGATGAAGACGACGACGAGATAAATAATGAATCACTTTGTTTTTACTTGTCAATTTATAGATAACTTGTATATAAATTTATTAAAACTGAAAATTATTAAAAATAAAATAACTTATCTTTAACAAGTTCAACTCAATTAAAACTCTTACTAGAAAAACTGTCCATATGTCTCTAAGATAAAAATTCAAGAGGGATAAAATAGGATAAAAGCAACAAATATTTTTTTTATATTTATTTTATTTATTTTTCTTAATATTATTGTTAATATTCAATATTTAAATCTAAAATGGCTTGATCCCCGTCAGAATCCAACAAAAATTCATATAAGATAGTGATTCTGCATCTCCTTCCTCATCATATAAAAATTCAAAAACTTCGTCTTCGAAATAACCACGGTGGTATCCTAATTGATTGTAAAGAATTTCTTCATATACACTTTCCTCATCTTCACTTGTATTAAAGTTGTTATTGCTAATATAGTCAACTACTATATTCTCGATGCTTTTTTCTATTTCGAATATTTCGGACTGTCGATGTTGTACGTTCAGCATTCAATAATAAACTAACTGAACTCAAAACCAAAATCAGAAACTACCTGGAAGTAAACATCTACAATGAATTCAAAGAAAAACAAACAAAAAAATATAAAAAAAAACAAGTTTGACAACAAAATACCTGGAAACAACAATCTGCATTGTATTTGCAGAAAAATAACCCAAAATGTGTATAATAATAATTTATTTCATACAAATTGTTTAGGGGACTGGCCAGGCATATGTGTTTGCTCAAGGGGGGACTTTTTTTTAGCAGTTTTCTTCGACGATATTTTTGATTTTTTTTTTTTTTTACAGATAGAACAATATGGATAGTTGACATTTATGATGCGAACCGTTTTAGCCCAGTGAGGTTTCCTAGCTCGCTTGCTCGTGGCGATCGCTCAGGCCACGCATCCGCTCATAAAATAAATTGAAAACAAACCAAAAACCACTACAGAAAATACTACATAAACTCCACAATATTTTAGTAGTCTACCAGGAAATTCAAGTATCTACCTAACTAGAAGTATGTTTAATTAACGCTCAAAAATGAAATTTGCCTGGCCTGGCCAAGGGTTAAATAGTCACAATTTAGTTAAAACAAGTAAAAGCGCTATATTCGGTCGTGCCGAATCTTATATACCCTTCACAACGTGTAGTCATGCAATAACAGTAAATTCACGTATGTATGTTAAAAAAAAACAAAAAAAAAATAAAAAATAAAAAAAAAATTTAAAAAAAAAAAATTTAAAAAAAAAATTAAAAAAAAAAATTATTATATACATATATAATATATATAAAACAAAAAAAAAATAAAAAAAAAAATAAAAAAAAAAAAATAAAAAAAATAATAATAAAAATATATATAATATATTAAATAAAAAAAAAAAAAAAAATTAAAAAAAAATTAAAAAAAAAAATTTTAAAAAAATTTAAAAAAAAATTTTTTTGCCTCAGCTGGGATTCGATGCCACGTTTTCTCTAACCAGTATACACGTTTGTATGTATGTATGTTGTTGTTGTAATGTTGTTTTTATGAAAAGAAAATCGAGGTGGTCGTGGGTTTTTGCTCATATCTCAGTTGTTTATGTACCGATGTTTCTGATTTTCAATACCGATCTACTCCCGAATATTTCTGATATTTTAATACCTTACCCGGGTCCAACCTATGTCGGGGGGCTTCAAAAAGTTGATTTCAACATACACACGGACAGACGGTCAGACGGACAGACGGACAGACGGTCAGGGCTTAATCGACTCCTCTATTCATAAGCTTTCAGAAAATATATACTTTATGGGGTCGGAAATGAAAATTGTAGAAATTTCACACGGAATGACAAACCTATATATACCCTTTTTCACTGTGTGAAGGGTATAAAAAAGGCACTTGCAGAATTAGGCGATCATGACATCAAACCCAAAAATAAAACGAACTTAAAATAACCAAAACGCTCAAAAATATTTGTACATCTGTCCGTCTGTTTGCCTGTATAAACACGCAAAAAAATAATGTAAACACAAATTTTTTTTTTTTATTCATTACTTTAGTTCTCATAATACACTATATTCTGAGAACACTATAATAAAACAGGAATTTTGTTTCAAAATAAAATTTTTTTAATAAACAAAAATATTTTGATCAAACCAAAAACGATCAAGAAGTTATGTACATCTGTACCTATTTCTGCATGTACGTCTGTGACATATATAATAAACACACACAAATTTTCGTACTTAAAATTTCATAGTGACAATTTTTGTAAAAAAAATTAAATGAAAAAATACAGGGTGGACCAAAAGTCACGCCTGCGTGTAAAAATTCAATAACTTTTTTGTTTATTAATATTTTTTATTTTTTTTCAGATTTTATTCATCGATTCGTGTTACACCACCATGCAAAATTTAACGACTGAGCAACGAACGAAAGTGGTAGAGTTTTACTTTTCCAATGGGCGCTCAATTTTACTGACGCAACGAGCATATCGAAATTATTTCAACACCAGAAATGCACCTAACCAAACCACAATTAATCGTTTAATTGCACGGTTCCGACAACAAGGTGCAGTGTCAGATTTGCCACGATCAGGGAGACCAAGAATAATACAGAATCAAGTGAACATTGATCGTGTACGGGTCAGTATTGCAGAATATTCAGGAACTTCAACGCGAAGACGTTCTGGACAACTGGGCATCTCTAGAACATCACTTCAACGTATTTTACGTCATTTAAACATGCATCCATACAAGGTCCAATTGACCCAACATCTTTTACCAGTTGACTACCATCAAAGACTAATTTTGGCAACACGCTTCGTGGCGTTATGCGCAGAAAATAGAGAGTTTCTTAATAATTTAATAATGAGTGATGAAGCACATTTTCATCTAAATGGATACGTAAATAAACAAAATATGCGTTTTTGGGGTACTACAAATCCCAGAGTTGTTCATTAGCGCCAATTACACTCCCTCAAGTGTACAGTATGGTGTGGAGTGACATCAGAGTTATAGGGCCCTACTTCTTTGAGGATGAAGTTGGTAATACAGTAACGGCGAATGGGGACAGATATCGCGCTATGCTTAATAATTTTGTACGCCCTGAGGCAGCAAACAAGTGGTTTCAGCAGGATGGAGCAACAGCACTCACGGCCCGTGCCACAATGACGCTTTTAAATGAAATTTTTGAGGACCGAATTATCTCGAAAAATTCAGAATTTAATTGGCCAGCACGTTCACTGGATTTAAATGCCCCTGATTATTTTCTATGGGGTTATCTCAAAGAACGAGTGTATGTAAACAAGCCTCAAACTATAGAGCAGCTAAAGAACAACCTTGAAGCTGAGATCAGGGCAATAGAGCCTGAAACCTTACGTGCAGTTATGCAAAACGCCTGTTTAAGAGCCCAATTGTGCATCGATGAAAATGGTGGTCATCTCTCTGACATTATTTTTCATTATTAAAATTTAGGTCATACAAAGATAATATTATAATTAAAAAAAATAATTAATAAAAAATAATAATAAACAAAAAATTATTCAATTTTTAAAAGCAGGCGCGACTTTTGGTCCACCCTGTACTTGCAGAATTAGGCGATCATGACATCAAACCAAAAAATTAAACAAACTTACAATAACAAAAAAACAGTCAAGAATTTATTTACATCCATCTGTGTGCCTGCATGCCTGTATTAAACATGCCGCAAAAAAATAATGTAAACATATATTTTATGTTTAACATTACTTTGGTTCTCATAATACACTATATTCGGAGAACAGCATTACAAATTAATAACAACAATAAAAACAGGAATTTTGTTTAAAAATAATTTTTTGTATATAAACAAAATTATTTTGTTTACTAGCAAATTTTACAGGAGAGACAAAAACTTCTTATATTCCATATTTGTAGCTTGAAAGGAAAACCAAAATTATGTATGACTACAATTTACAAAAATAAAAAACAACAAAAAAAGAAACACATTGGAGTCTGTAATAAACACTAAACTCATAATATACTTAGAAAAATTTAAATACTGTGAAAGGATAAAGCGGTTTTTCTGATCACACCCTTTTACACACTTCAAGACTTAAATTGAAGAAAAACTACAATATGGTCGACCACACGGCATCAAAATCTCAATTTACTTAAAAGTGGATTTAGCAGGTTTGTATATTAAGTCGACAATATGCAACAAGTGGTACAAGTATTTTAGAAATACAAGACAGTACGGTATCACGTGCACCCAAATAAAAATGCTCGATCGAAGTGACTCGATATCGAGGGTTGTGATTTTGCCACTGTATCATATAACTGCACCCGAATAAAATGTAAACATTTTTGTGGGTCAATCTACGTCATACTACAATTTATAAAATTTTGTAATACTGTTTCGTAATTTTAGACATCAAATCTGTAGCAGCACCTTTGCAAATAAGTACAAAATAATTCTCTTTATTTTAATTAAGTTTCTGTCTTGTAATATAGGGTAGGGTAGGTTTCAGAACTATGACATCAAGTCAAAGAAAATTAGAACATTAAAATATATAATTATGTATAAATAAATTTGGTAAAATTAAAATAATTTTTATTCTGAGCAAAATCTAGTACGCTATGAATTATTGTAACGAACCAAACAGTAAGTGGCTCTAACTCTCAAGGGTCTATGCTACCGTGCCGGCCGTGCTCAGGGAAAATGGGGAGGATCTTGCCCATATCAAGAAGTATAAGGCGTGGCAGTTTCAGGAACTTAATTTTTATTCAAGCTGCACACACACAAATCTTATACATTCTTGCAACACACTTTTAAATTTTTATTTTCTTTTCAGTTTATAATTTCACAACCAATCTCTTTCAATATTTAAAAAAATCTCAGCTTAGCTCATGTGTTTATTTTTATTTTTTAATTTTTTACTCTTTAAAAAAAAACTTTATAAGGTTTTATTTACAGAATATTTAAATTCGCAGATCCCACCCGGTTGGGTTTCGGACGTGCGAAGGTTAAAGCAATGAGGTAATATGATTCTCTACTTCATTATTGAATAAAAGTTTTTTGTACCTGCTAGGCAATATTTTATACCATCGACTCAAATATTTAAAATTTAATAGGTGCTCAAGTAATTACTCTTCATTTCCACCTCAAAATACTATCCTCACTGAATGACTGTATTTATGTCAATAAAAATTAAATGGCTTTTAAGACTAAATACATTGAGCATAGTTAAATATATATTTAGATACAAAAACATACACAACAAATACATACATATTTATCCTGCTATTTAACAAATTTATTAATTAAAAATTAAATGATGCCTTAGTTTACAAGACGAAAACTAACAACTTTAGATCGACATTTAATAGACAGACAAACGAACACAAGGATGAATGAAAAAGTCTGATAAGTAGCAGATAGAAAAAAGACTACCTTTGTGGCGCCATTTACACACAACAGTCCGACAGTTTACCAATTTGAAAATTACTTTACTGTATTGTTGCTGAAATAGAATGTGTAATTTGATTGACTTTTCATTTAGCACTGAAACGAAATGGTATCGTATATTTAAATAATTAATTGTCTTTTCGAATTTATGTAAATATTGTTTTTTATACCCTTCACACAGTGAAAAAGGGTATATATAGGTTTGTCATTCCGTGTGAAATTTCTACAATTTTCATTTCCGACCCCATAAAGTATATATTTTCTGAAAGCTTATGAATAGGGGAGTCGATTAAGCCCTGTCAGTCTGTCCGTCTGTCCGTCTGACCGTCTGTCCGTGTGTATGTTGAAATCAACTTTTTGAAGCCCCCCGACATAGGTTGGACCCGGGTAAGGTATTAGAATATCAGAAATATTCGGGAGTAGATCGGTATTGAAAATCAGAAACATCGGTACATAAACAACTGAGATATGAGCAAAAACCCACGACCACCTCGATTTTTTTTTCACAAAAACAACATTACAACAACAACATACATACATACAAACGTGTATACTGGTTAGAGAAAACGTGGCATCGAATCCCAGCTGAGCCAAAAAAAATTTTTTTTTATACCCTTCACACAGTGAAAAAGGGTATATATAGGTTTGTCATTCCGTGTGAAATTTCTACAATTTTCATTTCCGACCCCATAAAGTATATATTTTCTGAAAGCTTATGAATAGGGGAGTCGATTAAGCCCTGTCAGTCTGTCCGTCTGACCGTCTGTCCGTGTGTATGTTGAAATCAACTTTTTGAAGCCCCCCGACATATGTTGGACCCGGGTAAGGTATTAAAATATCAGAAATATTCGGGAGTAGATCGGTATTGAAAATCAGAAACATCGGTTCATAAACAACTGAGATATGAGCAAAAACCCACGACCACCTCGATTTTCTTTTCACAAAAACAACATTACAACAACAACATACATACATACAAACGTGTATACTGGTTAGGGAAAACGTGGCATCGAATCCCAACTGAGCCAAAAAAAATTTTTTTTTAATTTTTAAAAAATTTTTTTTTTATTTTTATTTTATTATACCCTTCACACAGTGAAAAAGGGTATATATAGGTTTGTCATTCCGTGTGAAATTTCTACAATTTTGATTTCCGACCCCATAAAGTATATATTTTCTGAAAGCTTATGAATAGGGGAGTCGATTAAGCGCTGTCAGTCTGTCCGTCTGTCCGTCTGACCGTCTGTCCGTGTGTATGTTGAAATCAACTTTTTGAAGCCCCCCGACATCGCTTGGACTCGGGTAAGGTATTAAAATATCAGAAATATTCGGGAGTAGATCGCTATTGAAAATCAGAAACATCGGTACATAAACAACTGAGATATGAGCAAAAACCCACGACCACCTCGATTTTTGTTCACAAAAACAACATTACAACAACAACATACATACAAACGTGTATACTGGTTAGAAAAAACGTGGCATCGAATCCCAGCTGAGCCAAAAAAATTTTTTTTTAAATTTTTTTTTTTATTTTTTTTTTATTTTTTTTTATTTTTTTTTTTTATTTTTTATATAATATATTATTTATATTTTTATTATTTTTTTTTTAATTTTTTTTTTTATTTTTTTTTGTTTTATATATATTATATACATAATAATTTTTTTTTTTTAAATTTTTTTTTAAATTTTTTTTTTAAATTTTTTAAAAATTTTTTTTTTTTTTGTTTTTTTTAACATTCATACGTGAATTTATAATTTTACAATGGGACGTTTTTATATATGTATGTTTTTATATGTATGTACGTATTTCATATGGGATAAATGGTGACACAAACCACTGTTATTGCATGAATTCACGTTGTGAAGGGTATATAAGATTCGGCACGGCCGAATATAGCGCTCTTACTTGTTTTTTATATTTTTTTTTAAATTTTTTTTAAATTTTTTTTTATATTTTTTTTAAATTTTTTTAAAATTATTTTTTTTTGTAGTTTTTTTTTATTATTTTTTTCTTATTTTTAATATTTTTTTTTTTTGTAATTTTTTTTTTGTTTGGTATGTTTTTTACATGTATGTATGTATGTATGTATGTTGTTGTTGTAATTGTGAAAAAAACGAGGTGGTCGTGGTTTTTTGCTCATATCTCAGAAAGTTATGGGGGTGATTGTGCTGAATTTCAATAGCGATTCATTCCTGGATATTTCCAAGAGATTGATACCATATACAGATCTGAGGAACATATAGTTGCTTCTAAAAGTTGATTTCAACCAACACACGGACAGACGGGCAGACGGATAGACGGACAGACGGTCATGGCTTAATCGACTCCTCTATTCATAAGCTTTCAGAAAATATATACTTTATGGGGTCGGAAATGAAAATTGTAGAAATTACAAACGGAATGACAAAGCTATATATACCCTTGTGCACCACAGGTGAAGGGTATAAAAAGAAAAAATTACAAAAAGAAAAAATATTAAAAATAAAAAAAATAATAATAAAAAAAATTACAAAAAAAAAATTTTAAAATAATTTAAAAAAAAATTTTAAAAAATTTTTTCAAAATTTTTTCAAAAAAATTTTTTAAAAAAATTAAAAAAAAAAATATAAAAAAAAAATAATAAAAAAATATAAATAATATATTATATAAAATACAATTTTTTTGGCTCAGCTGGGATTCGATGCCACATTTATTCTAACCAGTATATGTATACATATGTACGTATTTGATATGAGATGAATGGTGATACAAACAATTGCTATTGCATGACTACACGTTGTGAAGGGTATATAAGATTCGGCACGGCCGAATATAGCACTGTTACTTGTTTTTTATTTAATATATTATATATATTTTTATTATTATTTTTTATACCCTTCACACAGTGAAAAAGGGTATATATAGGTTTGTCATTCCGTGTGAAATTTCTGACCGTCCGTCTGACCGTCTGTCCGTGTGTATGTTGAAATCAACTTTTTGAAGCCCCCCGACATCGCTTGGACCCGGGTGAGGTACTAAAATATCAGAAATATTCGGGAGTAGATCGGTATTGAAAATCAGAAACATCGGTACATAAACAACTGAGATATGAGCAAGAACCCACGACCACCTCGATTTTTTTTTCACCAAAACAACATTACAACAACAACATACATACATACAAACGTGTATACTGGTTAGGGAAAACGTGGCATCGAATCCCAGCTGAGCCAAAAAAATTTTTTTTTTATTTTTTTTAATATTTTTTTTAATATTTTTTTTTTTTAATTTTTTTTTATTTTTTTTTTTAATTTTTATTTAATATATTATTTATATTTTTATTATTATTTTTTTTTTAATATTTTTTAATTTTTTTTTTTAATTTTTTTTTATTTTTTGTTTGTTTTATATTATATATATTTTAATTATTTAAAAAAAAAATTTTTTTTTAATTTTTTTTTTAAATTTTTTTTGAAAAATTTTTTTTTCATTTTTTTTTTTATTTTTTTTATTGCATGACTACACGTTGTGAAGGGTATATAAGATTCGGCACGGTCGAATATAGCGCTCTTACTTGTTTTTAATTTTTTTTAATTTTTTTTTTTGTTTCATATATATTATAAATGTATATAATAATTTTTTTTTGTAATTTTTTTTTTAAATTTTTTTTTTTTTAATTTTTTTTTTTAAATTTTTTTTTTTTTTTTTGTTTTTTTAACATACATACGTGAATTTACTGTTATTGCATGACTACACGTTGTGAAGGGTATATAAGATTCGGCGCGGCCGAATATAGCGCTTTTACTTGTTTTATTTCTATTTACGTTAAAACTAAAATTAAATATCACATGGTGGATTGGTGCTAAAGTCGGCATATGAGGAGATTATTGTAAACCCACCAATGGGTCACTATTTTTGACTTATTAGGGCGTAGATAATAGACAAGATTGATACTGGTAAAGAGAACAAAAGAGACTGAGGAGTGTAACAAATTTTATGGCAAAGGAGTACTATAAGGTGCTCCTGAACATATATGTTGCTCCTGAATATATATTGGAGTTAGTATAGGACATTGTTCGGTAAGGTCTAGTATCAGTAGATGAGATCGTAACATTCATCAGTGGCTAGTAGATAGACAATTCATTCTTTAATCTTAAGCTTACTCCATTTTTAATAATGTTTCTTCCTACTTCTTTCTGTAATAAAATTTTTCAATTGATCTCCAGGGGTCAGCGAGTTGCTTGGAAATAATTTCTTAGCTTCCTGCATCGCCTTTCTAAGACAAACCTATCAGCATAAAACAATAATTCAACATAGCCCAAAAGGCGTCAAATCGCCTTGGAGCCGAAATCATAGCTGAATTACTCGAAGGAAACTTATCGCAGAATTTAGATTTCAATAAATCGGTTGTTAACGCTAGTGTATGGCATTTAGCGTCATTCTGTTGAATATATATTTCGCCAAAATTAATTTCATAACTAGCCAAAAACAAAAAATCATTGATCATTGTGCATTAACGATCTCTATTGACCGTAACGCATGCCTTCAGCTTTATTTCATGGGAAATGAAATGTCAGAAACCGAGCTCAGTATAAGAATTCGCTTAACAGTTTATGACGATAGACTTAAAAAAACATTCTATATAAATGTCCACATATGCAGCTTTAATTCTTTGGCGTTGGGAAATAAGGTCTTAAGTCAGAAACTGTAGTTTTTCGTAATGTAAAATTGAATACTATTTAATTGTTTGCAAATCAGGATACATTTTTTTGAAAAGGAAGTGATGGGAAACAATCATGGATATGATAACCTATAGTAATATTATTAATTTTTTTTAAATTTATTAGTACTTACCGTGTTTTAGATGACTTCAGTCCTAATGATCCTTAAATTTTTTATCATTTATAAAAGTTTTGCTTTTTTGTAAGAAATAAAACGTTTTTATTTAGTTAGAAAAAAGATGAATTAATAAAATCTTTTATTCAAAAGCTTGAAAAATTATCATAATAAACAATAAAAATAATTTAGTAATTAATAATTATAAAGTAATAAAAAAACAAAATAAAAACTTTAAGTTGTTTCTATTTTCTGTTTTTTATCTACCAAATCAGGATCATCATTCACAGCGGTGGAGAAATTTGGTAAATTTTTATAAAAACTGTGGAACACAGGTGGTATTAAGCTTAAAGGAGAGCACAAATCCCTTTTTTTCTTCTCAGATATCGAGACAAAAGTTTTATATTTTGTTTGGAGTGGATAATATTTTAGATTTTTATTTTTTCCTCTTCTAAGGAAGCTTAAAATCTTGAAATCATTTGGTATGAACTTTTCTGTTTCGTCTAAAGTTCTACTGAAACAAACCTTGCACACAGAAACCCTTGTACCAATTACTTCTAGGGAATATTCGTAGGTTAATTTCCTATATTTTAAACTATTAGCTTTTCTTTTGCGAGAAACCTCTTTTTCTTTAGCATTTATGAGGTTTGCAATGAAAGTTACCCTTTTATCGTGATGACGAAGCAACCAGTATTCGTCAAAAATAATTTTCCTAACTTCTTCTTTAAGAAAATAATTGCATTTTTCCTGCATGCAGGGAATAGTTTTAACTTGTATAAAAGATTAAAGGCTTAAGTTGACTTATGCCGTTAGAAGAATATAAAATATTTCAAAGGCATCGGTCACAAAGACTTAAGTCAACTTAAGACCTTAATACCAAACAAAATATGAATTTTTCTGACTTATTGCCTGAAGCGCAAATAATTACGGATGGATGCAGTTGTGCTAGATTTAACTTAACTTTGTAATTAACTTTGTAATTAACTTTGTAATTAACTTTGTATCAAAAATGAAGGAGAGAAAAAATTGAGTCAAAAACTCAAAAAGCATTCTTTTTTGACTTAAGACCTTATGCCCAAACCTAGAGGAATAACAGTATTTATCGCTTATATACATACATTTAAAATTTTGCACCGCCTTTTGTTTTTATAAGCGAGAATTAAATTTAAGAAGATAAAAATGTTTTAAATGCCAATAAACAATTGCTCATGTCGAATCTCGTTTGAATCTCGTGGTTCGCTCTCTGAATTTTGAATGAGAACCCTGCCGTTCAGACGACAGTTCTTGTTTTATGTTTAAACAATATTTTTTATTGCCACAATATTTTTTTTTTAATTTTTAAACACACAATATTTTTTTGTGTTTTCCTTTGTTTATGTTTTTTTTGACAGCCAGAACATGTAAATCAGCGATTCTTTGTTATCAAAATTGGAGATAGTAAATTCTTCGAGATTTGCAACAAGATTCAAAATGAACCATAAAGATTCGCTCTTCAAATTTTGTATGGCGATAGATTTAATCAAGATTCGGTCGCGAACCATGAATGAGAGAACGAACCTCGTATTTTGCTGTCCGTGTGAACATGCTATAAGCGTTAAATGCAAATAACAAACATGCATACAAGCGGTAAATTCTGTACGGCAATTTATTATTTTTATTAAGATTTATAATTGCATTTGTCTTCCATAAACTTTGTTTACATCGACTATTTGAAAACTAAACAAAAGTAATGGTAATATTGCTCTCCGTTTGAATTCAGAATATTCTCTCTGTTAATTGAACAATTCTATCCGTTTAAGAAAATTAAATATAAATTGTAAACCATTTTTTATTATCTAATTTTTCAATAGCAAAGTTGCCAAATAAAAGTACTTTTATAATCATGTTAAAAATGCTTGCACAACTCCAAATTCCAAGTCTATACTAAACGGTCTTAGAAAAATTAAATTTCTATCAAATGCTTAAATTACACTGACTACAATCAGAAATGTAGGGTAACGAAAAAAAGAGAAAAAAAAATTAAAAAACATTAGAGATAAATAGACAACTGCAAAACTTGGCTTATGCAACAGTTTTAATAGCACCAAAATGTGTAAAACACATTTTACACATAAACGAATGTTGTTATAGTGGATATTGCACACACTGTTGCTGCTGCTGCTGCTGTTGTTATAATACTGCTACTGCACTCAAGCAAAAGTGGAAAACACTTTCCTCGTGACTCAACATTATATGTGTTGCAAACAAAAAATTTCAATTTTGCAAAAACAAAAAAACTGCAAAAATTATCAAATGGTACATAAACAAACAAGCAGCAAATGGCAAATGTAAAGAAACTTTATACTCAAATATGAAACGTAAATTGCAATTGCCTCAAATAGCAAATAGCAAAGAGACAAAAAGCAAATGTCATGTGATATGCAACCGAGTAATAAACATTTGATTTTTAATTGTTGAAAAAAAGAAAATAAAAATTTTAAATCAAAAACTACAAAGTCGAAAATTGTAAATTACAACACTTGAGTACATCTTTGTACAGTACATACATACATACTTATGTACAAATAAAAAGTATAAACTAACAGATATAGACAGATAATGAAAGAAGGAAATTCGAAATCAAACATTTTATACAGAGATAAATGACTATAGAAGACCACCCTTTGGAAAGTAAATTCCTGTAATAATATTTAACATGTGTACATCGTCTTGTTTATTATTTATTTATTTATTTATACCCTTCGCCTGTGATGTCAATAGCACATATGTATAGTATTGTCATTCCGTTTGTAGCTTTTACAATATCCATTTCCGACCAAATAGAGTGTATATTTTCGGAAACCCTATGACTAGGAAAGTCAATTGAGCAATGCCCGTCTTTCCGATTGTTGGTTAAAATCAACTTGTAGAAGCTCACACAAGTTACACAGATCTGTACGTATGATCAATCTTTTTTAAATATTCGGGAATGAATCGCTTTTAAAATCTAATAAAATTGCCTGAAATATAAGCACTAATCGGCAAAGTTATACTTAGACAAAAATGTTTTCTAAAAACATACATATATTGTTTTAAATATATTAAGTTAATAAAGCTCATACCTAATTTTTGGACATGTTAAAGTCACCAAAATACAAGCTGAAATCTTGAAAATTATTTCTTAGAAACACCCAGAAACCGATTGAAAATAAACTGAGATATAAGCACAAAAATACAACTTCTTCATTGTTCTTCCTAAAATTTGCAAACGAAAATCGATTTTTTAGCTTTTGGATAAGAGAGAAGAGCGATATGGGCTTGACTAACAAAATATAATACACTTTAAAAATTTAAACTCTAAATGGCGTCCAATAAATATGGATATGGGTAAAATCTAATAATTAAAAATTTCCCATTTTTATCCCCTTTTTAAAATTGCTATTAAACGAAAATGCTTGATCAGTAGAATACATTAAACTACTTAAAAGAAGTTAAAATCAATTAAATCAATATGGGTATCCAACGAAAGGTCTTGACTATGTAAAACTCCAATATTAGAAGTGGCTTCGGAAAAAATGAGAAAATTAAATCTAAAATCTAGGCTAAGCTACGATGTGGTCACTTTACCTATGTACATGATGATGAAGGGTATTATCAGATTTGCCACGGCCAAATAAATTATTCTTATTTGCTTTGGTTACCTTCAAAAATTTTTGATCTGGATTTTGTTATGAATTTGGTAAAATGGATTTCTTCAGTACATCCATAATGACATATTTTTATTTTGACCTCTATAATGGTACATATGGAATAGTCCATCAGATTTACATCTGGCGAAACCAAAAGGCCTTTTGTGATTAAAATGAAGTGATTGATATGGTTTTTTAGTTATTCTTAGTTCACACGAGCTTATGAAAAGGTACGAGGTCTTGTTGGGGTATGGGCTACAACCACAACGTTTAGGTGCCCCTAGCTCCAAAGCAGCTTCTTAAACATTCTCCTAATAATAAGTCGCAATAACTTTTACACCAGGCTCGATGAAAAAGATTGGACACCGTCTCTCGGTGGTTAAAGCTAGCCTTGTTATCATTTGGGAAGGAAAATATTACGTGTTGTCGTTCGTATGCTCAAACTTTCGTTAGTGCGTTCAGTTAAATCAGCACGATCTTTTTGAATGTTTATTACTGCTGAATAGGAAATTTTTTATCGTCCGAGAATAAATCCTTGGAAATTCGCCAAGTTCGTGCAGCATGCAACCAATTTTTTAACCGTTAGAAGGCTATAGTCAAGGCAAAAGTTGTCCACACCGAGCTAAAGTGAGTAATTTCTGCAATTATAATTATTTCACTAATTTTATGTCTTAAATCAATATAAAATAATTAATAAAAAATATGGTCATTTGCATAAATACCACTTCAAGTGCCTAGCACAGTTATTCTCTTCTTATTTACGTTGATTTCAAAATGTTTGTTTCAAACAATTACTTTTGGTTTCCGAAATGAAATTGGTTTTGTCTTTTAATAGAATAATAAAACATATTAGCAAAGAAAGTATTTTTTCTTTAAAAATATTTATAAATAAATGTTTTTGAGAAAAAAAAATTTTTTGTTAATGATGACACAAAGAAATAATTAAAATCTTATCAAATGCTGGCATCTTTGATTTACACTATATCCATCTCTGCTTGAACATGTCGTCTGTGGAGAATTGTTTGAAATTAAACTGTTTTCAAATATGTTTCAAACATGCATTGTTTTGACTGTATTGAAACATAAAACTTATTACATTATCTAATGAGTTTCAAACGAATCTAATCAACACACAGTGCGCATAGGTCTGGCGAGCCACATTTTTTGGCCAAAATTAAAATGATCAGTTGTATATATGAATTCAAATAAAAAACACATATAGTAACACAAAAACATACATTTTATTAAGTTTTTATTAATTCGGTTTTTTCTTGTTCTTTATTTCCACTTTGCCAAACTCTGAGTAAATCACAATTTTTCAAGCAAAAGTTTCCTAAAACAAAAATTGATTTCCTTAAAATATGCAACAACTAGCAGAAAATGATTGACGATTCGTAAGCACCAAATATCACTGTAATTTTGTGTGTTTTTGGTTCGTTGAAATCGCTTGAAATTCGAATTTGAGGTTATGAAAATTTTTTACGTAATTTCTTATTACCATAATTTTTATTAAATATTTTACTGTTATAAATTGAAATACTGCCATCGTCATTAATATTCATAGCTAATAGATTTAAATAGCTATCTTATTTCCGTGTAACATGTGACTCAATTTAAACAAAAAACTACACCACGTGTTTCAGTTAACCACTGCAATTAAAGTATTGAACTTTCTCACTTCATAGAGTAACAGCTAAATCAAATGTTCAAAAACAAATTACTTTTTTTTTTATCTGAAGTGTTTGCTATAATACTCCAACAACAAATATAGGAAAAAAAGTTGAGTTTTGGCCAAAAAATGTGGCTCGCCAGACCTATGTGCAGTGGTTTGAAACTGTATTATTTTAGAAATCTTACATCAGCTTTCAAACCATTATGTACTTAAGGGAAAATTTTCGCGATGAAATCTGAGATCATTAAATTGACAATAACTACCTTATCGGTATAGGAGTTTGGAAGTGAAGATTACAAGTTGGGTTTCTTGACTACAAAATTTTTTTTTTTTTTAATTCTTAGTTTTTTGTTTGTTTATCTTATTTATTTGTGCAGGGATGGAATATTAGCTTTTGCTTTCGGTTTAAAAAAAATACATTTTTATTTTTTTTATTTCAAATGTACTAAATTTATTTACATTTGTTATTGTTTTGTACCCTTTATCATGAGTTTTACAAATATTTATCCTATCTTATATCAGGGCTAAAAAAAACCTATCACACGAACTTTTCCACCTCTGGTTTATGAATTTGCCTTCACATAAAACATACATGAAAACGATGCTTTGTTGTAGCAATTCGCTATTTCATATGCACGAATGTACTGGATACACTTAGTTAAGTTCAAGGCGAATTCACACTAAGTGGTTTCGTATCAAAGTCTAATTAATATTATTTTCTATGAAGTTCAAAGTTTGAGTTAAAAGTGAGTTCGGTCTCAATTGATAAGATGACCATCTGCAGTTCCTTTCCAAATGTCAAAACTTCATATATATTCTCTCATCTAAGATATTCCCAATTGTGAATAATCAAAAATTATGATTTTAACAATCAGATCCATTATATTCAAAAAACATTTTTATTAAAGCTAATAAGCTTTAGCGACAGTCTAGTAGTCCTTTCCTTACTATTGTCATTGATCTGATCAATTTCATTGCCTTAAAATATACTTAAAGGCTTACAACATTTTTGACCACTGTGCCACAGTTTATATGCTTTAAACATAAATATAATAGCATTATTCCTCTTCGGTAATAAGTTTCAAAACAATTGGACATCTTTAAATTGTGTCCTAATATTTCTCAATAATTATTCGACTTTCCGTTATGTCCTCTCACAGTCATCATCGCATCAAACACTATCACGGATCAAATGTTGCATAAAAACCATAAAGTTAGTTTAAAATCCTTTACATCTTCGATCAATTAGAGACACATATTGAAAAACACACAGTATTCAGTAATTTTTTTTTAATTTTCATTTCGATTTGAGTAGTATTTACAAAGAGACATTTCCAATGTCTGACCAATAAAACAATATTTTGTATCAGCTAACAAGACACATATACATACACATTAGTTCATTGCAAATTAAAAATTTTCGTATTTTTCCACATTTTTCGTTTTTCTTTCTCAAACCAGCAATAAAGACAAAAAGAAAATCCAAACAAACCTGAAGTCGAAAATTCCATCATCATAGAGTTTTATGGTAAACAGGAAAATTTGTTTTGCAATTCGTTATTTCTTGGATGTTGTCTTTCGGTGCACTAAATATTGCACACCATGACACATTTACAAACTTATGCCAAAAATGGTAGAAAAACAAAAACAATAAAAAACAGTAAAAAATTTAATATAAACAGAAAGAAGAAAAACTGTAACGATATCCAAAACTAATGGACCACTTTATAAACACAGCAGCTGATGTGTATTATTGTTGGGCCACAATTTCGATAGATTCCATGCACATATGCGGATAAATTTGGGTCGATGGCTAATTACGAGGGTTGTTCGAAAATTAAAAACAAATATTCATTCAATACAATACGATTACAAATTATATTTCATTTTAATTAACAGAGTAGAAGACTGATGTAGTGTAACAGACCAGAGTCTCTGGCTGCAATCAAAGCCGTAATTCCCAAACAAGTCCAACGGGGAACCCGTTTCTTTAAATATTTTCTATTACGTGATATAAATATATAAATTGTGTGTAGCAGTAAGAATGTACTTATTTATTTTTAAGTTAAAACAGATATTTTTTGCGAAAACTGTAACTATATTATTGACGCATTGGAGCTCGAATTTAAGTTCAGGAATTGTTTCTTGTTTATTCACATAATCGCAATATTTCACAAAACCCCAAGGAAAAAAATCGCATTAGGTTAAATCTCATGATTTAAGTGGAAAGTTGACATCAGAAATACTTTAAAATATTGTTTTGGAAGTAGTTGCTGCAATAAATGAATTATTTAATGTGCGGTGTGGCAGTTGGCACCATCTTGCTAAAACAAACTGGCATTGATATCCCTTTTTCCCGATTGAACAAATTCCAGGTGCTTTCAATGATCTGGTGACTTGACTCCTCAGCAAGCTGCATTTTTTTATGCATGAAGGTGGAGGTATTTTTTCAAAATTCGCTGCGAAGTGCTTCGTGAAATTTGTTCAAATTGTTGGAAAAGAAGCCGAATTAATGTTTTCGGGTTTTCACTTTCTTCAAAGTTGTTGACCCCTCTTCAAATAGTTGACAAAACAGGTGCATTTTCTCGACTAAAACTTCTTCAAAGTTTCAGAGCGGTTTTAGCATAACTTTCACAATTCCAACATGTTCCACTTAAAAAAAAAATTACCCTAAATTGAAAAAATCCTTTCCTACTGATAGAACCTCTATATATAATATATTTGATAAACCCTCAAGTTTTATTATTAAAGGTGACAGTTGTTTGCTGAACTTTTGTGCCAACACAAAAATTTATTACTAGGATTGAGCCACTGCCCACAGCCAGTGGAGAGCGAATAAATTCCAAAAATTATTTTCCAATTATTTTCTTAAGGGTTTATTTCACGGAGTATAATATTTATATATAATATTTGAACAAGACCGTGACCAGTGAACGAAAAGAAACGAAACGAAACACAGTACAAATCATCTAAGTCAGAAACTTTTCAATTTTCATGAATCGTTTTGTTTGCGAGCAAAACAAAACCACAAACTTTTCAATGCAAAAGAGCATAAACAAAACCACAACTTTTCAATAAATAAAACAATTCGGGTTTTGTACTTAGGCTTTGCTTTGACGGTATGTTTCGTTTGAGTACGAAACAAGAATGAAACGTTTGCAAACGTTTGCAGAACAAAAAGATTATAACAATCATAATAACAATGCACCATTACCAATTCGCAAACTATAGTCAGTGACTTCATATCGTTATTAAGATCGTAAAATTAATGTAGGTAGGTAAAATGTTAAAAAATTCCCAACAACAAGCAGCAATAAACATGTAGATTTTTTCATGTAACCCTACGTTGCCACAGGCAAGTATTTACTTGCAAGTAGTGTATACGTATTACTAACGAAAATCAGGAGAAATGCCAAAAAAAACACAGAAATTTTTTGAGTGGCTACACAGCACAGTGCAAGTTCATTTTTAAAATGTCGTCAACAAATAAACTTCAAACAAATTTAAAACAAATGGCGCTGCTTCAATTGGTAATTAAGTGTTGCTACTATTGAACGTTACCTTTAGACATGTAACCTTTTAATATAATTTTTTTTATTAAATTTTGATATTTATATTAAAACTTACATTTTAAATGAATATTTATATTTTTTCTTAATATTCTTCATATACATATATACATATAACAATTTGGTTTTTGTTATTTTTTATTTCAAGATTTTTTATTTAATTCCAATAAAGTTAACTTATTAATTATACAAAGATTTTTACACTCCACGTGATATAAGTTCAAGTCAGTAAAAAAAATTATTTAGGAAAAAAGGAAAAATGCAAAGGCAATTATTGCCACATCAATGTCATTTCATAAACGTAATTGGATAGTAAGACGTAATCCAATAGTGCTGCCACATACATATTTATTAAAAAAATTAGCTGAATTATTTACCACAATTGTATGATATATTATTGAGTTAACAAAAAACTCAGTATTAGACAACACTGTTTTTCGGCTTGTCCCTTTACTTGCCGTAACTGTAACTGTAGTGTATTGGTTTTTTTTCACTTGCACTTGCATGTGGCAACGGTAGGTAAAGAACAAATCAATCAGCAAACGTTTTGAAACGTTTGCAGAAAGTATTGTACTGTATTGTTTTGCATGTTACATATTGAAGCTGAGAACTTTTCGATTCTGGTTTTGTTTGCACTCATAGTACAAAACAAAATGCATGTACCGTTAACCTGGGTTTTGTTTCGTTTTGTTTTCCCTCTCTGAAATGATCGAAACAAAACTATTGGAAACGTTTCCTTTTGTTTGTTTTCGTACTCTGACCGTGACACTCTTTGAACTCAGTGCCAATATTGCTGCAAAAATTCGATCGCATCAGTCGCATGTTAACATGTTATGGAAAATGCTCTAAAATATGCTTATAACAGCGAAGCTAAAAACGAGGGTCTTTTAAAAGGCATTATTTTGCATACTGAATATAAAAACAAGAAAATATATTAGCAAAAAATGTACTAAATTTTTAATCAATTTGGTGATAATTGGCCCACCCTATTCTAAAGTTCAAAGTTGTTATATTAGTGTTGTTACAAATATGTTTTTGTAATAAAAATCAATTCAGTAAAAACTCTCAATGCAATTATTTTCAAATGACAAAAATAATCACCGCCTGAGGTTTTCTATATTATACATGACGAATCGTTGTATTTAATTTAAATATTGGCATTTAAACACAAATTAATCGATTACTGGTAAAATAATTACATGCAGTCGTAAGCATGCAAATGTTTGTTATTAAATGCCGGAATTATACAATTTTAATCAACGTTTTTAATTTACCAACACTAAATATTCCAAATAACAGACTGCCAGATCAATTTCAAGCTGTTAACAACCGTATCTGCTGTGTGCATTCACACAGTAACTCACATTCAAATGTTTGTTTGTATTTTCATTTATGGAAATACGAATGAAATGCAATCAAAAACATGTTTGACCCAATGCACGAATATTTAGCGAGGACGTTTAGATCAAAATAAAAAAAACATTCAAACCTGGAGGACTCAGTCATCATCAGCAATTGCTGAATACAGCCAACAAATTAGTGGTTGCAGTGCAAGCAAGTTGTAGTAAAATATTACTGCCATTCGCTTGTGTTTAAACATCAATGATAATAATGTTGTTTTCGTACATGTCGTCGCACACGGGGGCCAAATTCAGTAATTTCGCGGATTGATTGAAAAAAATGTGAAATACCGTGAAAACTAAAAATACCCACTTAAAGTACATAAAACTCTACATCACTAGACAACAAATAAATGTCAACTAGCTAACGATACTTTTGTAGAGACGCGTTGAGATTTTAATATACAATTTTTTAAAGGATAAACAAATGAATTAAACGAATTAGTAATACAATAACGTGTTGCGTTTACCAACAAAAAGCGCTTCGAGGATTCTGATAACACTTTAAATGCTGTTGTTGTTGTTTTATGTGTTTTTGTAAGAAATGTGCAAAAGTCGTTATTTATTTCGCGCGAGTCACACGTCATCTTAGTTATTATTGTATATAAAAATTATTTAAAAAAAAAAATAGCGTGTGAGATTTAATATATTTGATTCTTAGGTACTCACAAATTAACTTTTTTAAACTTTTAAAAAAATCAATTTGTCGATAGAAAATCATTTTTTAGGTAATTTGTACTCAATGCATTTTTATGGCAGGTAATTAAGCGAAAGCGTGAAGAACATATGTTTATGAATTAATTGATAATTTCTTGTATGGCGGGTACCTATCTACCCTTCCTATACCGCAAATATTTTGTAAGAACATAAGTTTGTTCTAAAAGCTACCCACATTAAATTTGGTGTACCTCGCTATTGTTCTGAATAAATAAGAAAATTTTTAATGACTTTGTATGGGGGGTACCCATCTCCTCCCTCTTATACCGCCAATATTTTTCGGGAACACGCAGTTAGATCTAAGAGTAACCAATATTAAATTTGGTGTGCCTTACTAATGTAGTTAATGAGATATAAATTCTGCAAAAAAATGGCCATTTGGCCATGAGTCGTTGAAATTAACTTATTCATCTGGTCATACCGGCTGTCAACTGCAGGTTGCAGTGTATTTATAAGTACATTATATTTACCACAAATCAGCTGTTTTGCTTAAATCTTGTTTGTCATTGTTTTAGATGCAACATATTTCTTTGTATTTGTTGTTTGTATGTGTATTTACGGTGTTGTTTATGATTGTAATCGTAAATTTGGTGTTTTTGTTTATTTTTTTTGAGATCGATATAATACCAGTTGTATGAGCATGTACTCCTATAGTAGAAAAGTGATGTTAATTTAGAAGAATAGTTATAAGAAATATAGGATTAGGTGTGACTTAAGTATCTAAAATTGAAAAAAACAAAAAAAATTTGCAAAAGCGAACAAAATATTTATTTAGGACTATAAATGAATGGTTGTCATATACTTTTTGCAGAAAATTTTATGTAAATATTGTTTTAGGCTACGCGGTATGCGGCTTATCAGTTAATGATCTAGTATATTTTTCCAGCGTTTCAGATGGTGTCTTATTAGTGCCAGCTGACATGTTAACTTCAAGTTCTGGATTTATGGCTGGCTTGTCAATATTCATGAGAAACTTCACTTATCAGCATGGTTTAGTGAGATCAAATTAAATTTTGGCGGCTAGTGAATTACTTCTGAAGGTGGCGTAAATTGCTTATCAAACTCGCATCTCAATAGGTTCCTGTTTCATGTGTCACTAGAAAGCGCTTTCTTGAAACCACATGTCATCCAAGTCCAATTCCTCAATTTTGGTTAAACAAGTTCAACGGCCACGAATTGACCGTGATCTCCGTTGACAATATCCGATTTAGCAGCCATTTTTTCTCATTACGTACTTTTTGCTTCGGGTAGGTGAAGTGATGTCGAATAAAGAGAAAGTGATTAAAAATTTAGTCACAACAGCTTCAATCGCCTGTTCGGTGGGATTATAACGACTTTCAAATAGAGCATATTTCTTATACAGCTCAGTTCTATATAGCAACTAATGTAAAATATACAAAAATGGCATTAAAGCCTAGTACGTATTTATCATCCTTCCAACCAGATCTGGTTACTAGTGTTAATTATGCTTTAAGCATATATTGAATGAGAGATTTCCAATAATTACTCTGTATTTTAAACTGCACCAAATAACCTAATTCAAGCTGTGTGACATGTTAAATCAGGAATAAGACGCCAAAAAGCTACATCAATAAAATAAATATTGTTTCTTAAAGCCAAATCTAAACAAGAGTGATAAGCTTTATTTAGATGTCAAAAGTTTTTATGCAAAAAGAGTATGTATGAAGCAAACCGAAATACAGCAGCGGCAACACATTGCAATAAGAAAATCCAATTTTAATAGAGCTTTAGGTATTGAATTGACTGTACTATAGCGATTTTTTTGGCCTCTAACGTTTTTATCTCAATTTTTATTTATATTTAGTGGGTTTTATAAAACATAACTAACTTAACATCAATGTTCATTTCATAACTATGATGCTCTTGTTAAGGTTTGTCGCTTCGGGGTGAGTGCTAAGCACAACGCTTGCCAACAATTGTAAGCGTTGTAACAGCAATTTTAACTTAACGATAACAATTAAAAAAAAACTAAAACGAACCAATTACAGTTGTTTTGCAGCCAACTTTACTGTATAGTAAGCAAAGAAAATATTATCATAACAGTCTTGTAAAAATTTAATCAAAACATTAACGGTTTTTATACTTCAGAACAATTTACGCTGTTTGAGGGTAGCATTAGCTCATTATAGGCTTTTAAAACCGCTAAAAAGCTATCACTTTCCACAAGGGGAAAGAAAGATAAATATACATAAATGAAATAATCATGAATTACAAGTTAAATTATTTCATAGTTGAACGCGTGCTAAACAAGTTTTTCGTATGAACAATTTATTCGTCTTCTATTTTTTTTAAAATGTATAAAAGAAATAAATTAATGTTGACTAACTGGCGGACTGTCTTGGTTAATTTTATTCTTTTATAATTTTCAATTTTCATTTTTGTTTTTTTTTTTTTTTTTTTGTTCAGCATTTATTTTAATTTGATGTAGTTTTCTTAATATGATGATTAATATTATTTTTATTGTTTGTTTATTTTCATTAAGTTGTAAAAACAACTATTACGTTTTAATCTGTTTAAATACAATTATTATTTATTAGAAATTTAATGATGATAACGATAATGATGGTGCTGTCAAATTACGTTCATATAAGATGATGACTGTCATTTATTTAATATAAATTAATTTGTTTCAGTCGAATTTTGCGAATTATTTGTTTTTTTTCTAACGTATGTAACCTCTGTAAGCTCAGAGACCCTGATGCTTTGATCTTGAGTGTTTATTACTCGTGTTAAAATTATTGTTTAAGTATTTAAAATTACAGTAGGTGTACAAATTTTTAATGAACATTTTAGAAAATTTAAATTTATGGGTTTTCTTCCAACTATCAAAGACTTTTTTTGTCTTTGTAATTGTGTACTAAAACGGTTTTAGGTATGCAAGAATTGGTTGAAAATGATAATTTCAGCAAGAAAAAAATTAAAATGAACACACATTATTTCCAACAAAATTGTCATTAATATATGTTCTCTTATATAATTTGGATCCATACATAAATCATTGTTCGTATATGACCCGGTTACATCTAGTTGTTCTTGATTTTCTTTTGTAATTTTTTTTTCAAATTTATCTAAAGTTATTCATTTCAAATTTATTATAAATCATATTTTGTTTGGCTTGAATTCACTTTTTTATTAATTAATTTTCTAAAATATTTGTTAAATTAAATTAAATTGTAATCAAATTGTATTGCAAACTTTTCCGATATTAGTCGAGTGGAATGCATTTTTGATACCAGGTACGATTTCCAACATCGAGTAACTTTTTTCAGCTTTTTTATTTTTTTTTTATCAGCTGGACAGATACTCTGGAACATATTTTCTTTCACTTCCTGAGGCTACAGAATCACAGGCTGAAGTGGTTAAGTAGATGATTCCACGATGAGTTGGGTGATGTTTCGGAATGCAAGCTGGTGAATATCATCGGATTCATCGTGGAGGTTGGGTGGCTGGTGCTCGTAAGGAATTTCTTTCTTTTATTCTCATTTCTTACTAACTATTTCTTATTTTCATTTGCTATATCTTCAGCAACCCTCTCTCTCTCTCTCTTTCTAATCAATCCTCTATATTCATTATATAAAGGGAAACACAATGGACCATATTGGTCTCCGAGTGTGGATGCTGGAGGCGGCTCTTGCTTCCTACATCCCCATTTCCTACCTATCTAGTAACTTTTTTGTTAGTAAAAACGATAAACTAGTATTAATTTGTGCTTCAAAAATATTTTATCCCATTTTCTCAGAATTAAATAATAAAACTTTTGTAACACCGGATTTTATATGAACAATGCTATCATGCTACATGTTGGGGATACACCAAAAGAGACCAATTTCTCATTTTATTTCCGGACTTTAACTGGTATTAATGGTTTCCTTACAGGTAAGTCCATGCTGAAATAGAGCAAATTTGTCGTCTGGTAAATGCCGACCTTCCTAATCGTGGATTCCTTTGTATTGGTGAGCATTTGTTTTAGACAAAGTTTCCCCAAAGAGTATGCACCTGCTAAGATATTCGGATATGTACTGTTTTCTTAGCCTACTTTAGGCATATCCCTCACTCACTCTTCTCTTGTTTTTCATCTTAATCACATAATACTTGCAGTTTCCATGTCCTGTCACACACACAGTAAACAAACTGAGTATACTCTGATAAAATTTCAATACTGTTCAGCCATACTGCTTAAAGCGTTTGTGAGCATCATACGGCTTCCTTCCCTTTCTTACTTTTTAAGAGTCCACCTACTGAGGAACCCTTGTTCGGAGCAACTCATACCTTTTTTAGAAAAAAGTCATCATGGGACTCTAAAGCTGGATTCACCCATAAAATTTTAGTTCAAAACTAATTTTTTTCATATTGAGTTTGACGTTTTACTTTTGAGAGAGAGAGAGAGAGAGAGAGAGAGAGAGAGAGATTATTTTGTTCAGAAAGTTTTTTCTTGAATTGGTTTAATTTTAATTCTTGTTCAGAAGAAACTGAATTGGGATGCCACTTTTTTTCAATATTTACATGAAAATTAAATTTGGTTGCCACATCACACAGTGTCAGTACATTTATTATACAAAAATTGTTTTTGCCGAAAATTAACAATTAAAATGGAATTTAATGAAAATATTGCTCAAAAATAATAGAAGAATTAAAAAAACCAGGAAGAGAATGTTTGTAAAACAGGGTTTATGGAATGAAATAGGAGCCGCCACTGGAATCGGTCGTAAGCACATTTTAGTTTATTTATACATTCATTTATTTACAAAAACCTAGGCATAGGGTCATAATCGGTCGCAATAATACCAATGTGTGAAATAAGCCGTGTGATCTTCTTTCTTTTAAGATTTTTCTCACTGCGACTCTCTTTATTTTCGATTTTTTTTTTTATAAATTTCTTTTGTAAACAAATTGATTTTATGCACTTCAATTAAAAATAATAATTTTAGTTTTCTTCTATCCGACATTTTCTTCACATATATTTTAATGAAATAATTTACGTTTGTATTTATTTACATAGTTTGCTAGCGGTGCTGCCACTTTATACAACTGTTTGCATATTTATATTATATGGCAGCTTTGTTTTTTCGGACAAATTTTCTGAAATGGGTGAATCGTTCTGCAGAAAACTCTTAGTAAAAAATGTCATTCTCCGGAAAAAATTTTGTTCAGAACAAATGGGTGAATTCACCTTAAGAATAGTACTTATAAGCCAACTTTTAAGATATTTTCATCATACATAGTCTTTCGATAAATTTATACAGAGATGTCATTCATTAGGCTTTATGTGGATTTAAAAATAATGGTCAATATTAACATATTTAATATTTGAGCTGGTCAAAGTCTAATTTAAATTTGAACATAAACCAAATACACATTTAAATTATTTTGTAGAATATCAAAACAAGCTTCTCTTCACTGTTTCTTTATAAAAATTTATTTTTTTTATTTTTTCACAGTTCTCAAGATCAATCATTATATATTTATGAATAAATAACAAATTTAAATCTATCAACAATAAAGGCAACGATGCACAATAATGATGTTGATAGTAATGATTAACACGATTTATTTAACCCAACAACCCAGTTACCAGAATAGAAATAAAGTATATTTATATGGCCAACATGTTGGTAATGCAACATCAAACTTTGCCAGGTATGAACGATGAAAGCGATCTTTCAACAGGTGAGACTTAAAATTAAGCTTGATTTAAGTTGGACGAGCATATAAATGCAGTCGATGTTAAGCATTCAAGTTGAGCGGTTTATTAACTAAAAAACCTAAAACTTTTAATCAAAGTTAAATAGAAAAACGCGCCAAATAATAGCGGTGCTTTAACATGCAAATGAATTTTTAATTTAAAAAAAATTTTAGTTGAAATAAGGTTGGCAAAGAGAAATGTTATAAAAAATTATAAAGAAAAATATAAATATTAAATACAAATTTAGTGGGAAATAAAACAAAAAATTAAAATCAGTTTCTAAAAAGTGTTTTTATTAAGTTTTTATAAAACAAAGGCAGCTGAAAAAAGTTTTGAAACTTCTGTGTGTGTGTTTTCCAATAACTTGCTGCAACAAATGCTTCTGCCTCATATTCGCCTTTTTTTTCTGCCCAAGTACTAGTGCAATTTCTTTAGTTTTTTTCATATATTTTCCTTTTTTTGTCCGTAAACATTTTGCAGTATTTTGCAGCAAGTAGCCGTAAAAAAATCAAAAAGCTATAAAAGTGTGAGAAAGAAAAGTAAAATGAAAAATCCACCCAGTTGTATTGGAAAAATGTTTAAAAAAAGTGAAATTATAAATCGTTTATTTGGTCGTGGTCGTGTTCGTTGTCATAGTGGCCTTTGGCCAATTGCCATTGTATTGTATGCGATATTTGCGATGCAACTTTTTGAAAGTTCAATGGCCTTTACCATACTTTCGCCCTTTAGTTATACGTCTTTAAGTTTTAAGAATCTTTTAAACAGCGTTCTGCTCTCTAGTAATGGCAATTTAGCTGGCGGCGGACGTAACTTGAAATCAGATGTTTTGGAAGATGCTTCACTGATAACGGTGAGTTTATGTTTATTTTCTGTAAACTTTTTGAAAAAAAAAGAAAACAACAAAAAAAATACTTTTTACCTTTTTAGTGAGAGTTTTTTCTTTAAAGAAATTTCCCTGTTAATGTGTAAAAAACAGAATTGGAACGTAACCAATTTGTCTTAATAAAAAAGCAAATAGTTCAACATTTTTATCGTTTCATCTTTTAATGGTGTATTTTTAACGGAAACTTTTGTTTTTTTGTTGTCCAAAAAAGGTTGTGTTACTTACTCGTTCGTAAGCATAAAATGATTTACAAATCATAAAGTTGTCAAAATGATTTTAAAAATTCTTTTTACTACAGTTTTTAATTGTTTTATTTAAAGCCATTAACCTTTTAATGTTTTGATGGTGTTTCTTCATATCTGTGCACTAATTTACACTCGGGAGAAAATGTTAGTAGTGTTTTTAAAACAGGTTAGATGGTACAAATATATGTAGATACATTTTATTAAATGTAATTTTTTAAGACCAGAAATTCTATATAAAATATATTATAATATATATTATGGCTTATTAAAGACTTATTTAAGAAATGTTGTACAGAAATTTGTCAAATAAGCCTTTAATAAACCCAAGTTATTTGTTATTAATTAGACAGTTAACTTTTAAGAATATAAGGTAGGTCAAATTCGAAGCTATTACTCTCTACACCACCAACCATATATAAATAAAAATAGTGTTCGAAATTATTATTGCGATTTTAATACTATACATTAGTCAGCCAAGGTCTTAGGATTTTCAAACAGTTAAACTTTCTGAGATATAAACAAATATACACAGGTACCTCTTTTTTCCCCATATTTAATATTTATTATATATGTATACCTTTTAAGTATATCAAGTTACTAAAGCTTCTAATTAATTTTTGGATTCACTTAGTTTTAAAAATTATTCCTGACTAAAACTAAAAAATCGCTTTGAAACTAACTGAGATATAAGCACAAAAAACAAATGCTTTGGTGTTTTTTTCTATAATATTTACAAATTAAAATTTATTTCAACAGATTAGAACTTTGTAGTTTTCAAAGAACCCAGCAAACAATGTTTTTACTAGTTTAATGTAAATAACATTTTTCATGACTTCTAATTCATAAGTGCAAAAGGAGACATGAGGAATGCTTTCTGCAAATAAAAAATAGTTTTTGCACTTATAAGAATGAAGTGAATTTTATTAAAATGTTCATATAAACACATCTTAATGTTAAAATCATGCATGTAAATTGAACCATTTCCTCATGGGTTGAACTCATGCATTCCATATTGCGTTCGCATCTCTTTTTTTTGCTGGGAAAAAAATTTGACTAATAATAATATATATATATAACTAATAATATAATAATAATAATAATACACTATAAAAAATGTAATATTCATGATGGCCGCCAATATAAAATAATGTAAAAAAATATTTTATATGAGCTTAGTATAGTATTTAATTAAAAATTTATCCACATCACATATTGACAATATTGGTATCGAACGAAACTTCTTGGTCAGTAGAATACAGTAATTTTTGAAACGGTTAAAACTCAAGATGGCGCCCCTAATAAAATGGAGCATATATGGGTTAATTATAGTAATCAGGGCTTTAAGCACCACAACATTAGTATTAAATAAAAGAGTTTGGCCAGTAGAATACACCAAGCTATATTAGAGTTAAAATTCTAAACGGCGGATTAAACAAAATGGCGGATATTTTTTTCCCAACCACATCAATATTAGTATCATATGAAAGGACTTGACTACTAGAATACAGTTAAATATATTAAAATTAAATTATATGTACCTATTTGCATGATGGTGAATATTATTTTTAGATTCGGCATGGCTTGTCAGTTTATTTTTAATTTATTTCTTTATGAAGAAATCGATTTTTTTTTTGCGAATTTCGTTTGTAAGTTTTAGATAAAATTCTTAGCAGTTGAATTTAATGATTATATCTAAGTCGGTTATAAATCAAGTTTGCAATTATCTTCGGAACTAATTTTTGAAACTACGAATAGTAATCTACTGCGTTATGCATAATAACAAGCTGTGTTGTAACTAACACGTAGCTAACCATTTTATGGGAAAATTTCCATAAGGGAAAGATAACATGTTGCTAGTTAGCACACAGCATATTGAAACCCAATCTTGCTTATTTCCAATCATAAGTTTGACCCGAATATTCTTAAGAAATTGCTACCATATACTGTGTGTACAGCATATGGTGACTTCAAAATGTTGATTTCAACTAACTCAATTTGCACATTGTAAAACTTAAAAACAAAATTTCGAAGCTATATGATTACCCTCTTGCCCTCAAAGGTGGAGGATATAAAAAATGGGTTTGGTAAAGCGTCTTACTATAAGAATAAATTAAAAAATCATAAATTTTCATAATAAAGTATTAGAAACAAACCAAATATTTTTTTTTCAACTCTTTGAAAATCTTAACAAAATTTTTCACCAAAAACCAAATTTTATGACTTCGATGATTCTCTATATTTTTTAACTTTTTTTTCTATAAACAAATAAAATTAACCATTTTGTTTATATTGCTTTAACTATTTCGCTTTTTTTCTAACATCGACAACAAACTAAACAAGTAAGAGCACTATATTCGGCTATGCCGAATCTTTTATACCCACCACCAATTTTGTGTACATTTAAAGAACAATATTTATTATTTTTTTAATCATTATGGAATAATCTCTTTATAATAAAATATTTATCACTTTTTTTGTAGAGGGTGGTTACATTTTAAGGGCCCATGTTGAAGGTGAACTACACCTAGTCTTTAAATTTGTTTTATGCATTTCATTTGACATTTCTCAATCTCAAACTTATTCAATTTGATCCGTGGAAAGATACGCAAGTGAGCAACGCTTTAAAGTTATTCCGATTTTTTAAAAAATGGGCCTTCAAATCAAAATGCATCTTGTGCGCTTCGTAATTCTTTTGATCATCATAATCATTCAAATTCGTCCACAATCGGGAGAATTGTAAAAAATTTTTTTTTAATTTCTGCAAAACAGGTCTGTATAAAATGTTAGAGAATCTGTGAATGCCTTATTAGTTCGTTGAAAAGGAACCACTGCTGGTTTTTGCGATAGTGTAGCAAAAGAGCAGTCAAGCTCAACTCATCATCATGCCCAACAATTGAGCATAGACATTGTCATTGAAAATTTGGACCATCAGATAGAGGAGTGGCGCCAAGGATGGTGGGGCCATTTGGCCGATATTTTGTTAAATACATAATTGGACTATACAAATATTATAATTACAAAAAGAAATAATAATAATATCCTAAATAATTTGTGTTTTATTTAAATTCAACATCGGCCCTTAAAATTTAACCACCCTTTATAACTTCGATATGCTACTAAAATGCTTTTGTAAGTGTAGTCTTTCAATTAAAGTGAGCGTTAAAGTAGGCGTGCCAATAAAGTTTCTGGTAATAAATACAACTTAAATCTTTCAATATAGTCCTTTATTATTCCAAAATCTTTATTAATAGAGAAATTATATGAATTGTAGGTAAAACGTTAAATGGGAGGTGGGCGTAAAAGTGGGCGTGGCACCTTAATTTTCTGGCACAGTAGTGACATTAACTAGGGGGATATACCTAGCAAATTTTAACATCATACCTCTAATTTTGGCGGTTTTATGAGCTTTTAAATTTTATTAACGGTAGATAACGTGAAAAATGGGCGTTATATTAGGCGTGTCAAAGTTAATTTGTGTTGGAGTACAACTTAGGTGTTTCAATATAGTCCTTTATTATTCCAAATCTTTATTAGTAGAGAAATTATATGAATTTTAGGTAAAACGTTATATGGGAGGTGGGCGTAAAAGTGGGAGTGGCACATTGATTTTCCGTTACAGAAAAGCCTCTCACCAAAAAGCAAAGTGTGCAAAATTTCAGAGTCGTACATCCAATTTTGTTTTTGTTTTTAAATATACCGAAAAATACACTGTGCGGTATAAATTTTCGTACATTTTGATCGATAACTCCTCTCCTAATGCATAGATTTAAATAAATTTCGGGGAAAAATATTGTTTTTACTCAGAAAATATATATTCGAAGTTTCATGAGTCTACGTTAATGCGTTTGGACACAATTCCATTTTTTTCGATGTTCGAAGGACACGGTTTTTTCGACCTACTCTTGCTTTTCGAGCTTTAACTCTCTTCCTAATATTCCGATTTAGCCCATTTTCAATACCAAACAAACCTTTCGTGCTTTCAACAGACGGACAGACGGACAGACGGACGGACATAGCTAGATCGTCATCAAATCAAACCCTGATTCAGAATATATATACTTTATGGGGTCTAAAATGGATATTTCGATGTGTTACAAACGGAATGACAAAATGAATATACCCCCACCATTTTTGTGGGGGCGGGTATAAAAATAAATCTTTAGGTAGAAAATAAAAAGTATAAAATAAAATGTATATGCTACACAACGAGTATTTAAATTCATACTCTTTAAAAAAATTTAAAGAAATATCGCGTGTTAAGCCTAACTTAACCCTCTTCTTTGCTGCAGTAATAATATACACGATTAATAACAACAACAGCATTGAAGACTACTGCATAACTTCCTAAAAGAATTCACTCTAGGAGTTCGTTTTATAATAAATACCTGTAAACTTGTATATTTGTACTTACATACATAAATAAGTCTTTCTAGTGGCACTTGTAGTTTACAAATCATATTGCAATATTAAGTTGGTTTTATGCTGGACTATAAATATTGAAACAAAATGGAAAAACAATAGTTTCAAGTTGTAACACTGAAGTTCACCTCATAATGATGAGGTCAATGAACTTTTTGTCTTTCTTTTCAAATAAAGCAAAAGAAGACAATAAATTTATTTATTCGTAATAATATAGAGCCAAACTAAACTTAATTGAAATTTTTATAAAAAAGTGTAACATTGTATGAAGACAACTTTGTGTCCAAAGAGACTCTAATGGTAGCAAAAATAGTGAAATATGTGAAATTTAGCAACACCAAATGTGAAACATTTTTAAAGTTAAGTGAGAGTCTTAATGAAATAAAATAACAAAAATACGTAGGGAGATAGTTTGAAAGATATCAATTATTTCTAAAATGAAGTAATCACAAATGAGCTAAAACAAGATGTGAGGAGTATGTATGTATGCAGTATGTAGTATCTAGATTATACAACACTTGTTGCAAAACTTTTGAAATATGAATGAAAAAGTTCTTTCCTCTTTCTTCAAAAAATTCAAAAATATTGCAACAAATGTTTTATAGCAAAGATGATGTCTAAAAAGCAGTTCTTTAAGAACTTCCTATTATACCCTTCACCTGTGGTGTACCAGGGTATATATAGGTTTGTCATTCCGTTTGTAATTTCTACAATTTTCATTTCCGACCCCATAAAGTATATATTTTCTGAAAGCTTATGAATGGAGGAGTCTGTCCGTGTGTTGGTTGAAATCAACTTTTAGAAGCAACTATATGTTCCTCAGATATGTATATGGTATCAATCTTTTGGAAATATCCGGGAATGAATCGCTATTGAAATTCAGCACAATCGCCCGATAACTTTCTGATTTATGAGCAAAAAACTACGACCACCTCGTTTTTTTCACAATTACAACAACAACATGCATATGTATATACTGGTTAGAGTAAACGTGGCATCGAATCCCAGCTGAGGCAAAAATTTTTTTTTCTTTTTATATATTATTTAAATTTGTATACCCTTCACCTGTGGTGCAAAAGGGTATATATAGCTTTGTCATTCCGTTTGTAATTTCTACAATTTTCATTTCCGACCCCATAAAGTATATATTTTCTGAAAGCTTATGAATAGAGGAGTCGATTAAGCCCTGACCGCCTGTCCGTCTGTCCGTCTGCCCGTCTGTCCGTGTGTTGGTTGAAATCAACTTTTAGAAGCAACTATATGTTCATCAGATCTGTATATGGTATCAATCTCTTGGAAATATCCAGGAATGAATCGCTATTGAAATTCAGCACAATCGCCACATAACTTTCTGAGATATGAGCAAAAAACCACAACCACCTCGTGTTTTTACACAATTACAACAACAACATACATACATACATACATGCAAAAAACATGCAAAAAACATGCAAAAAAAAAAAAAATTACAAAAAAAAAATATATTAAAATAAAAAAAAAAATAATAAAAAAAATTACAATAAAAAAAATTTTAAAAAAATTTAAAAAAAAAAATTAAAAAATATTTTAAAAATTTTTGTAAAAAAATTTTTTAAAAAAATTTAAAAAAAAATATAAAAAAAAAAATAATAAAATATAAATAATATCTTAAATAAAATAAGATAAAATTTTTTTGGCTCAGCTGGGATTCGATGCCACATTTAGTCTAACCAGTAAATACATACATATGTACGTATTTTATATGAGATGAATGGTGATACAAACAATTGTTATTGCATGACTACACGTAGTGAAGGGTATATAAGATTCGGCACGGCCGAATATAGCACTGTTACTTGTTTTTTTATATATTTAGTTTTAATTTTTTTAAAAACTTTATTAACAAATTGTAAAATTTTTTAAAAAAATTTTTTTTTTAAATTTTTTTTTTAGAAACATACATACTTACATGTATGTGCGTATTTCATATCAATGAGATGAATGGTGATACAAACAAATGTTATTGCATGACTACACGTTGTGAAAGGTATATAAGATTCGGCACGGCCGAATATAACACTGTCACTTGTTACACCCTTCACACAGTGATAAAGGGTATATATAGGTTTGTCATTCCGTATGAAATTTCTAAAATTTTCATTTCCGACCCCATAAAGTATATATTTTCTGAAAGGTTATGAATAGGGGAGTCGATGAAGCTCTGTCAGCCTGTCCGTGTGTATGTTGAAATCAACTTTTTGAAGCCCCCCGACATCGCTTGAACCCTATTGAGGTATTAAAACATCAGAAATATTCGGGAGTAGATCGGTATTGAAAACATAAACAACTGAGATATGAGCAAAAACCCACGACCACCTCGATCTTTTTTTCTCACAAAAACAACATTACAACAACAACATACATACATACAAACGTGTATACTGGTTAGAGAAAACGTGGCAAAAAAAAATTTTTTTTATTTTTTTTATATATTTTTTTAATTTTTTTTTTAATTTTTGTTTAATATATTATTTATACTTTTATTATTTTTTTTTAATTTTTTTTTGTTTTATATTTATTATATATATTTTAATTATTTTTAAAAAAAAATTTTTTTTAATTTCTTTTTATATTTTTTTTTTATAATTTTACAATGGGATGTTTTTATATATGTATGTTTTTTATATGTATGTACGTATTTCAAATGGGATGAATGGTGATACAAACTACTGTTATTGCATGACTAGACGTTGTGAAGGGTATATAAGATTCGGCACGGCCGAATATAGCGCTCTTACTTGTTTTGCATTTAAATTAAACATTATGTGCAAGATATCACCCACATTTTTGATTCATATTAATAGACCATCGACGTCATTAATAAAATGTAATTGCTGGATCTAGGACTTAAGAAAACCCTGAACGAAAAATTCTAACGGGGTAAAATCGCATGATGTCGCCACCCAATTAATATCATCTCGATGTGAAATGACTATGTTCTGCAGTCGCTCGTGCAGATAGTTCAATATGGAATGAGCTGTTTGGTTTGCAGCGGTTATTATTGCTAAAGATGAGTTTTTAAAAAAATTAGAAATTTAGACTTGTATTCAGCAGGTTGTTCGACTTTACTGCTGAGTGTATGTGTAAACGAAAAATGCTTTAGGAGTCTACTTACTGTTCGCTATTTGTCGACTCAAGATGTTTTTTAATCTGATAAGTGGCAGTAAAAATACTTGGCTCCAATTATTACACTTTTGCTAATTTATTTTAATAAAAATTCTTACAATATATTCTAAAGAAAAATCCCATTGTTTACAAGGTGCGTTAATAAGTAAGATCAATTTCGGAGATAAGTATTAAAACGATTTTTAATTTTATATGAAATAAACTGGCGAATCTCTGTGTTAATTTTTTGGTAAGAATTTAATTTATCGACATATACATTCCAGACACAAGACTCTCAGTGAGTTCAAAATATGAATATGAATAAAGCTTATTCTTAATAAAGCTTCTTAAGGAAAAGTATTTGTTTTTGGGTCTTATTGTATTGATTTCGTATAGACTTCATACATACACGGTAATTGATAATTTATTGCATGATTTGTTTTTAAACAGAATAATTGAGAATTGTTAGTTCAATGGTAAATATTTAAAAAAAAATTTAATTTTAAGTGAAAATATAAAGTTGAGCCTAATCTCAATACAAAGTAACTCGATTTTCTTAATAATTGGTAAATTTATGAGGTGTCATAGGTGTCGTATTGTCATAATGTCATAAATTTTTAAAAAGGTTTGACAATTTTTAAATAAACAATACAAAATTTTTCATTTATTTTAAAAATTTTGAGAAAACATGATAATACGATAGTCAGGCCTTTTTGTAAATACACCAAAAATAATCCACGCTAGTACAAAAATACATTATTAAATATTAAATTTTTGATAGGATTTGAATAGGAGTAGAATAGAAAAGAGAGAAGAGAAGCAGACTAGTCCAGAGCCTTTGGCGGGAGTCGAAACCGCAACTCCCTAACTAGCAGACCAGCACACTACTGACTAGTCCACCGGGACACCATAAATCCAGTATAAGAATTTAATAAAATTTTAAATAAAATTTTGAAAATATTAATTAAATATTAATTAATTCTTTCTCTGGAATAATTTTCTAGACTATGGAATGGAATTTATTGAAAACCTTGAGAAACTTGATATATTTAAAAAACATGTATTTTTCTAATGAATGTTTGTCTGCCTATAACTTTGCCAATGTTCCAAACATTTTTTAAAGAATATCTCAAGTAGTATATCAAATTATAAATATACAAATGGTAACAATCGTCAATAAATTAACTAAAGCTCAAAAAATTTTTAAAGAATTTTAATATGGGAGAAAGCAGAGGTGGCGTCGATTGTTTGCTCTGGGAAGGTTATGAGGCGATTGTGCTGAATTTCAATACTAAAATTTTCGAAGCAGTTGTGAGAAATTGATAATTAGTATGAGTTTGTAAAATATATAAGGGCTTCAAAAAGTCGATTTGAATAATCACAAGCGCGGGTAGATGAATAGAGGAAATATATTCACAAAAATAAAATAAAAAACATGTGCGATTGTTGTAATGAACATTTGCCTAATGCGACCTTGTTAACCTGATTCTGTAATTAAAAAGGCACACAATACCGTTTGGGTAAAACATTTTTCTGCACTCATATAAGTATATGTGTCAATAATGACATTAAATGTTAAATCAAACGTACAACAAACTTGACACTTGACATGTTGTAATCGCAAGGCAAAATCTCAAACATAATAACAAATATATTACAATGATTTGAGTGAAAACTATATTTTTAAGTCAACTAACTGCTGGCTGTAACAAATATTTACTTACACTCTTGAAATTTTTATTTATTATGTTTCGCTTTTAGCCGGTGTAACATGTCAGTACTTGCAAGTAGTAAATTTCATTTGTAATGAAATATTCAAAAAGCATATTTGTATCAAAAACCTATTGACCAATATTTTAAAAATTCAGTTTTATATTATTTTATTTGTTTTTTATTTTTTTTTCTGCTGGTTGGTTTGTTTGCTGTTTTAAAAATTCACATGTACCCCCAGTCGAATAAATAAATGAATGAGTATGTTTATTTCCTAGATATTATATAAGAGTTAAAACAACAATTGCAAGTAAACATACAAAATACAGTACTTGCCCGTTCATGTACATATGTATGTATGTACATACATACATAAAATAAAATACAAAGAAAAACGACAAAATAAACAGAAACAAAATAAAAATTATTGATTAAATATGCATCAAACTAACTTTTACTACTTGAACTACGTTTCAGACTATCTGATAGTGTGCATGTTAATATCAAGTATCTGCAAATAATATATGCCTGTAATAAGTACGATGATCAGTAATATTTACACCCAGAAAATTATCATCAATAAATCCAAACACGCACTTTAATACCTACTACATACATATACATACGATTTATTGCCAAATTATTCTTTGTTTACGATTAACAACAAAAACATAAACAAACAAAAGAAGAAGAAGAAGTACTGTGCACAACATGAAATGTTAAAATAAATATAAATTGTATAAATGTTTGTGTTGATGTGACGACGACTCTGTTTGTGCAAAGTTAAACTTTATTTGTGTAATAAATTATAACCTAAACACACTAACTAACACACATGTGTAATTGTAGTTAGATAGTAGGAAAATTGCATAATAATTCAAAAGTTTCTTATTTATAATGAATTAACAATTAACATGTGAAATTTAAATTAAGTATGTGAGAAGACGTTTACACCATATTTAAACACATTCAAATATTGTGTGTACATATTTGTTTACAGGGTTACAGTTTAAGGGTTAACCCATAACAACATAATAAATTGCATTAAATAATACATACATACATATGTTTATTGTATGTACATATTTAATGTAAAACTTTTGTTATGAATTATATTAATGAAAAAGAGTGTGCACACTTGCTTTGCAAAAATGTTTAACTGCCCACAACTTTAAGTGGTACTATTTATTTACATAAACAAGAGCACTTTTCACATGAAATTCGGTCACTTTAACGAACAAGTAATGTTGAAGTACAAATAATATTTATTTTGCGACATTTAATAATGCAAAAAATAAAAAAGTTTTTTTCTTATTTAAAAATTGTACAGGCATGACTTAAAGGGGACAAATCTGTCAAATTTGTATATGGAAAGTTTTACTTCAGTCATCATGTAATGGTATTTACTAAAGAGCTGCACACGTATAAGGAAAATAGTTTACAAGCAATACAACATGTTTGAATGTTTTGATCGTAGACCTAGACCAAAGAAACCCTTGCAAAAAAACTATAAAGTTATAGTTTGTTCTCTAATGAGGAAGTGTTTTCTCTTTAAGCTGTTATAAATGTAAATATTAGGTAACACTACTCTTTAATTTTTATTACGTTATTTGCATGTGTTCTATTATACTCGAAGTTATTGGTATGATTTACCATTTTTTTCCTGTCGCTCTTTTTGATATTCTGTAGAGTTGTAGAGAAACACTTTTCAAATGATGGTAATTATTATTATTTCTTTAATCATTTTTATTTTTACTTATGTTCATTTATTCTATTATTTAATTTCCTAAAACATTTTCTAAACTAAAAGAAATTGTAATATTTTTTGGTTGCAGTTATGATTTGTTATTTATGTTTACACTAAAATATAGTATTTGGAATTAGTGTGACATAGAACACATATCTTATTTTCTTAATATCGAAATCTTTTGTAAACAACAGGGTACTTATGATGGTGGTCTTCTTATTGTTATCTCCAAAAGCTTGCATGCTGAACTACTAGTGATTTAATAATATCGTTTAATACTGAATTTTTTTGGTTAAAACAAATTAGATATATTCAACATAGTCAAGCTATAAAATCTGTGCTCTCTCAACTAGAAAAAAACATTATCTTCTAGTCATTGTAACTATTGAAGATAATATTTATTACGAACATCAGACTAAACTAATTAAAATAAATCGATCTTAAATAAAAGTCATATTAAATCATTGTAATATCATATGATCAACGCATATTATTATTCCTGAAGACGTTATTAAATTGTTTAATCTTTCCCAGTATATCAAGTGTTATCACGCTTTACCAATATTTTATTATTTTATGTTTTCGTATTGTAAAATAAAATAAAATTGAAATTTCTTACGCTTGTTTTAAGCCTCGCAAAAAATTTATAACTGTAGCTCTTAAATTTATGCATCAATGCTGGCCTTGAGTTTACGGATTGTTTCGGGATTGTTCACATATACTTCACATAACCAAAAAGGAAACAGTCGTGTGCATACACATATAAAGTGGACAAAAAAGATTAAATTTTAAATATATTAAATTAATTTGATTTTTTTATATTTGTAAATTGGAATAATCTATTACGAAATATAACAACTAAATTTGGCAATCTATAATAGACAAAACTAATAAAAACAAGTAACAGTGCTATATTCGGCCGTGCCGAATCTTATATACCCTTCACGTGTAGTCATGCAATAACAATTGTTTGTATCACCATTCATCTCATATAAAATACGTACACGTTAGAATAAATGTGGCATCGAATTCCAGCTGAGCCAAACAAATTTAATTTTATTTTATTTAATATATTATTTATATTTTTTTATTTTTTTTTTTAGAAAAATTTTTAAACAATTTTTAAAAATTTTTTTTTTAAATTTTTTTTTTTAGTTTCTTTTTTTTATTTTTTTCTATTTGTAATATTTTTTTTTTTTGTAATTTTTTTTTGGTATGTGTTTTACATGTATGTATGTATGTATGTTGTTGTTGTAATTGTGAAAAAAAACGAGGTGGTCGTGGTTTTTTGCTCATATCTCAGAAAGTTATGGGGCGATTGTGCTCAATTTCAATAGCGATTCATTCCTGGATATTTCCAAGAGATTGATACCATACACAGAGCTGAGGAACATATAGTTCTAAAAGTTGATTTCAACCAACACACGGACAGACGGTCAGGGCTTTTTTTTTTTTTTTTTTTGCCTGAAGCACTTGTTTGTTACAATAAACAATTTAACACAGAAGTACTCTGACGTAAACGTTAACGTTTATGCTCAACAAAGATATTATTTTTACTTTCAATTGAGTATGGCGTTCTTAATGGAGCTTGTTCAAAATTAGTTTTATGTACGTGTTAACATAAGAGCTGATTTATTTTTATTATTTAAACCACAAAATGTTTAGTAATAAATCACTAGTAGAAACTAAATTTATTGAATTTTTTACTTAAAACGATTAACTTTTAAAACATTTAAACATTATTTACAATAAATAACTTGTAAACAAATCTTTTTCTTCTAAACACAATTGCCGCCTGTATGAAAGAGCATAACTTAAAAACAGCTTGATCAATATAGGTATTTATTACTACGACAAGGTTTGTAGGGGAAAAAGTTAGAAAAGTAGATGTGGCCATATATATGTATGTGAAAGCATCTCCTTAAAGCGGCTTGATATATTTGGCTGATCTTATTTTTATTGTATTTCCAATTATTAAGATAATATACTTATGTATAAGTATAAGTAGGCGTGGTATCTCTAATATGAAGAAATTGAATATTCTATAACCTTGAAAACTGTTTGACGGATTTCGCTGATTCATTTTTGCTTTTGATTTTTATGTCTAATTACCAGGACATGTTTGTCAGAAAAAAATTTAAAAAAGTAGGCGTGGTGAACCGAATACAAAAAAAATACATCTTATATAAAAAATGCTGCATGTCAGCACGACCAATTTAATTGATTCGTTAGTTAATTTTGCCAGGTCAGGTCTCTAGTGAATTATTAGTTTCAAAGCCTGGAAGTGTTAATTTTGACTCGACGGCAAATAAATTAAAAGGCTGGTAATATACATAAGTGTGGCGTCAACAGTATTCGAACGAAGTTCCCAATTTCGTTTAGCAGCTACAGTTACCGCACAATTATCCGCCAGAGATACAGTACAAATACAAGTAAGGACTTGGTGACAAACCCATAGCTGCTATGAGCTAAAAACTTGCTGAGTTTTCAGGGGAACAAATAGAAGCATTTTATTTTGTTACTTTACAGTATTAACCTTACACATACTGACTATTGTTTGTTATTGAACTAATCGATGTATCCTTAAACGACTTGATAGATGTACAACCAATAAAGGTTATAAATTGAACAATAACAAATTTTGGATAAATTTTAACATAACTGATCAGCGGAGCAGCAAAAAAGTTTTTCAAGCAAAAAAATCTTAAACATAAAAAATTTAAAATCATTTACGAAAAAGATCGTGATTAATTTAATATTTTTTTTAAATCTTTGATGCACAGAGGGCAACTTTTAATCCCGTTAATCGTATTTCTTCTTTATTAAGTTCCCTTTCGCAAGTCTCTTGCGCAAGTTATTTTTTTATTTTCTTCTGAACTTGCTTTCACGTTCAGACACATCAATTAATTTGCCCAAGTTTCGTTTTCTTGTACTTATTTTTTTTTTAATTTTTGACATTTATTTGTTTTTCGTTTTTCAATAAAAAACTTGCTTGTTCTTGCCGAGAACAGGCAAGTGTGTACTCCAATATGAGCAATTTTCTTCCTTTTAATCTGACCTTACCCCTTTTATCTATAAACACAAGATTTGCGCAAGTCTCTTGCGCAAGAGACTTGCCTAATCTAAAAGAGGTCTCAGTACTACACATGTAAATTTTCTTTTAAAATTACATACGTGTCCCCACTTCTACTGTTTGTAATTATTTTAATACGTGCAATAGGCAACTTCACGGCGATTAAGAAAATTAAAAGGAAATTGCGACTACATATATTTGAGCCATTTTCTATTCCGTTTTTACTTTTTTCAAAAAGTCCAACACAATGCGCTTTCAATCAGTTGTGGCCAAATAAGATATTTTCTATTTTTAATGTCAAACACATAAATATAATTGTGATTAATAAAAAAGTTAATAACCTTGTTCATAGAATATAACCTTTTCTAGTTAAAAAAAAAAAAGTTTCACATATCATAGAATGATTTATCCTTATTATACTCTTAGGTTTAATGGTGAAGATTTTTATATAAAAATTTAGATCATTTGACTGCTTGCTCTTCCTACGTAATTTAGGTTGTCCACTCCAGTAGTATAATTAAAATTCTAATAAATCATGTTCTGCACATGTTTTGTTGTTAAAGTTTAAGATAAGCCAATAAAATATGTTTGTATGTATATGTATAAATATATACACAATATTGATTTATTATATGAATAAAACACAAATATTTAAGCAGCCAACATTTTTACCTTAATTTTGAAGTTTAAATATATTTAATTTAAAAAAAAATTAAAATTAAATAATTGTGGCATCAGCTATAAGTTGGTTTTAAAATAAAATTATTAAAAGTGTGTGTCCTCTAACAAAAAAACGATACAGCAGTTTTAACTCACCAGAGGGATATTGAAGTATTTTCTTTTTGTGTTTGTTTAAATTGTATATTATTTAAAGTTCAAGCTTAAAATTAAACAAGTAAGAAACGCTTGCTACTACACTCAGTTCTGCGCAATATTTGAGAGCTTCTAAAAGTTGATTTCAACTAATAGACGGCAGCTTCTCCCCTATTTGAAAGCGCTCAGAAAATATTTTATTTATAGGGGCGGAAATGAATATTGTAAAAGTAACAAATGAAACGGAAATTCTACATAAATACACGTTAAGTATTATAGGATTAAAATTTGCAATTGATTTCAACTTAGTTAATGGTTGCTCTTAAAAAAATAGTCTACATTTACAAAGTTTGTTCAGCTATCTGAACTAAAGGCCATGTCAGATAAAACTTCGTCGCTTTGCGTGACATTTCTAGCTTTGACAGAAAAGCGCGAGAGAATAGGTGTTTGTCACAATGAAAACTTTGACAACACTTACGCATTGTTTGTTTACCTATAAAGTTTGCAAGAACGGATTGCCAAATTACGCAAAAGATGAGAGTTGGTTAACTTTGAGCTTCGTGCTTTATGTGACATGTTTCATATAAGAACGGCTATTTAATCTTAAATGTCAAAACTAATTTCTAACGCAACGCGAAGCAAAAGTTCTATCTGACATGGCCTTAAAAAGTCCAAACGTTTTGACTGCGGGATGAAAAAGAATCAATAATTTTCTTAATTTACTTTGCTTTGAGGAAAAATTAAAAGAAATCGACTGTTGAAATCTAGATTTGTCTAGATTTGAGAGTGTTTTATTTTTCTGTTTATACAAAATTTTGGAAAAAGAACTGTGTGTAAATGCTTTTGTTTTTAAAATTTCATGATAAAGTCACTGTTTTTGGATCATTTTTTATATAAAAATATTAAAAAATATTTTAGTTTTTCCTTTTTTTATTTGAAAGAGTATTTTTGATAAGTTTATTAGTTGTAGACAACTTTGATTAAATCATCATAATCGTCATTTATAAATCTGATTTCAATTATTTTATAACCTAAATATGAAACAAATGTCATGGGCTTTAAAAACTCTAACAAAATGAAAACGTAAATTTAAGAAATACTTGGCAATTTGCTTATAAACATGGCATTAATCTTCTTCTATGTAAACACATACACACATACAGCCATTGCACACAATAATAATCTATCATGGCTTTTCTGCAATTTGAATTATTTTAATCACGAAAACAATTGTATTGTTTTTTTAAGTCAATTAATCAAAATATTTAGACAACACCAACTAAACACTTGTATTATATTTTTACAACAATGCGATCTATTAACAATGACAAACAACATTGGCACCAAAAAATAAAAGCTGCAAAAAATAATAATGACCAGCAAAGATGACATAAAACCTTAAAACAATATAAAATTGTATTATTAACAAGATATAAGCTAAATAGTAGCAACAACAGCAAAAAAAAAAAATATTTAATATGTATAAAAATTAAATGAGCACCACGTGAAACAGACTATATGTAGCATAAGTATCTGCACAGAAAAAACTATTGCTAGAAATTGTTTAATTAATTAACTGCCTGATTTATTTTTAACTTTTAAATGTATTATTATTTTATATAATTAATTTAATTTAATTGATATTAAATGTTTTTGAAAAACCAAGAATTTTCTGGCAGTCGAAAAAATAAATAAAAAAAAATTAAAAACTAAAATTTTTTAATATTTGAACATAATCAAAATGCGTGTAAAATGTGAATATGCAGAAAATCAGTGACCAATTTACAGGCAAAAAGTTTAGTGATTATATTTATATGTATGTATGTACTTACGTTGTGATAATGTTATACATGTGAATAGCTGGATATTTAGCTATTTGGAGCTAGTCTGTTACTCAATCAAAATAACACAACCTGGAATAATTTCGATAACAACTCAGACAATAGTACATGCTAGTAAGTTTATTTATAACATGTTATCTGCGCTGCAACATAGATACATAAGTCCAATTTGAGTTGTTGACAAACCCTGATATATTTTTTAGGATTCCAACCCTAATTGTAAGTATTTAGTACATTTTCTTCACTTCATCCCATCAAACATTTATACTAGTGAAATTTTATTTGTTTAGGTTGCAAGCTATCCATTGTTTTTATAAAGCGTGAGATGCTGTGATCAAATCCTACATTGTATGGTTTTTATATAAAAGGTTTCCAATAGAGATGATATGATTTTGAAATGACGTTTCGTCCATTTGTAATATTTCATGATCTGTCATTTGTTATACCCTTCACACAGTGAAAAAGGGGTTGTCATTCGGTTTGAAATTTCTACAATTTTCATTTCAGTCTGTCCGTGTGTGTTGAAATCAACTTTTTGAAGCCCACCAATATCGCCTGGACTCGGGTGAGGTATTAAAGTATCAGAAATATTTGGGAGTAGATCGGTATTGAAAATCAGAAATATCGGTAAATAAACAACTGGGATATGAGCTAAAAACGACGACTACCTCGTTTTTTTTTTCACAAAAACAACATTACAACAACAACAACATATATACAAACATGTATACTGGTTAGAGTAAACGTGGCATCAAATCCCAGCTGAGCCAAAAAAAAAACAATTTTTGTTTTTTATTTTTTTTTTTATTTTATATAAATATTATTTATATTTTTTTTTTATTTTTTTTTTTTTTTGTTTAATATTTATTATTTATATTTTAATTATTATTTTTTTTAAATTTTTTTTTAATTTTTTTTTATTTTTTTTTTTTTTTTAACATACATACCTAAATTTATAATTTTACAATGGGATGTTTTTATGTATATACGTATTTCATATGGGATGAATGGTGATACAAACTACTGTTGTTGCATGACTACACATTGTGAAGGGTATATAAGATTCGGTAAGGCCGAATATAGCACTATTACTTGTTTTTCATTGTATTCAGTAGTGTTTACAATTTCATCATGGGGAGATATACGCAAGAACAACGTTTACAAATTATTCAGTTTTGTATACATACGTTTGCATACATGATTTAATAAGTATTTAAAACTTTAAAATTGATTTAATTAATATATTAAACAAATTGAGCAAAATCAAATAATATTTTAATTAATAGTATTAATATCGTGATTGAAATTTATTTTTTTCTGTGTATAGACTAGAGTATTATTTTTACACATTTATAACCGTAGTCATAAAAATATTTTAGGCTTAATAAAGGCTTATTTGACAGATGTTTTACAGAAACTTGTCAAATAAGCCTTCAATAAACCGAAAATATTTTTTTGAATACGTCAGTTGGTTTATTTTTATGTATTTATATATTTTTCTGTAAGACCTTTTAGTCAAATAGAGAAAGACTTCAGATTCGCAGGGGATTACGCTGTCAAAATAAATGTCATTAATCTTTTTAAATAAAGTTATGATTTTAGACATAGTCCTTCTCCTTTAAGTGTGTACACCTAACACTTTACTGTTACTGCTTCCCACCAAAAATTTTATTAAATTTCCAAATCAGAGCTGACCTCATTCGTTTACCGTACTACATGCATATATACTTCAACAGTATTTTTTTATATTTCTCCCTTACTTGCATTTTTTTAGCAAAAAAGAGATCTACGAAGTGCAACATCGCATATAAAAACAAGTAAAAGCGCTATATTCGGCCGTGCCGAATCTTATATACCCTTCACAACGTGTAGTCATGCAATAACAGTAAATTCAATTATGTATTTTAAAAAAAAAAAAAAAAAAAAATAAAAAATAAAAAAAAAATTTAAAAAAAAAAAATTTAAAAAAAAAAATTAAAAAAAAAAAATTATTATATACATATATAATATATATAAAACAAAAAAAAATAAAAAAAAATTAAAAAAAAAAAATAAGAAAAAATAATAATAAAAATATATATAATATATTAAATAAAAAATAAAAAAAAAATAAAAAAAAAAATTAAAAAAAAAAATTTAAAAAAATTTAAAAAAAAATTTTTTTGCCTCAGCTGGGATTCGATGCCACGTTTTCTCTAACCAGTATACACGTTTGTATGTATGTATATGTATGTTGTTGTTGTAATGTTGTTTTTATGAAAAGAAAATCGAGGTGGTCGTGGGTTTTTGCTCATATCTCAGTTGTTTATGTACCGATGTTTCTGATTTTCAATACCGATCTACTCCCGAATATTTCTGATATTTTAATACCTTACCCGGGTCCAACCTATGTCGGGGGGCTTCAAAAAGTTGATTTCAACATACACACGGACAGACGGACAGACGGACAGACGGACAGACGGACAGACGGACAGACGGTCAGGGCTTAATCGACTCCTCTATTCATAAGCTTTCAGAAAATATATACTTTATGGGGTCGGAAATGAAAATTGTAGAAATTTCACACGGAATGACAAACCTATATATACCCTTTTTCACTGTGTGAAGGGTATAATAAAAACATGCCTTCTACAAGCGCTTTTAGAATCAGGTCATCACTAAGTAAGTAAAGTGCTTTTTGGTGATCTAAATGAGAAGAATAAAAGACAAAAAACAATCTCTGCCATAGTTCTGCTTAGTGAAATTCTTTCTTAAAATTTATTTTTTTTACTGCTAATACGAATAATCTACAGTCAAACAAAACAGTTTAGTTACGAAATTCGTGCACATGAATTCTTCTTCGGCTTCGTTTGAACCGTTCTAACTATTGTTTAAGCATCGATCTCTTATAAAAGGAGGAAGCCTTTTTTTCTAACATTCTTTTATATTTTGTATTTATAGAGTCCAAAGTAATAAATGAATTGCTCCTTTTGACTCAACTGCATAAAGAATTCCATACTAAGATTTTTTTAGGAATTTTTGTTTGCTTTCGGAAACTATACTTAGATATCTTAAAAATTTCCTCGAGCATTAGTAAAATAAAATTTTTTATCCTGAAGCTGCGAAAATCTTCCAGTTTCGTTTCGTCCCTTATATAACATAAGTATTTTTCTGCGAAATCTGATTTTAATTTTTGTGCCCTATTTTTGTCATAATTTTTTATTTAACATTCCTGTAAGGAACAACTTTGTGCTATGAATAGTAGTGTCTCAATATTTTATTTTATAAAACCTATTAAATAGAAATGGGAATAAAATCGCTAGGCTTGAACTAAAAATATCTAAGATTACAAAAGCAAAAAAAAGAGATACGTTGTTTTGAAGGCTTATGAGCTAGGCTAATGCTGTGTCAAAATCAGATTTTTTGCTAAACGGTGACGCTGCGTTCTTTGACACTTTACTCGCTAATTTATTTAATTCGCTGTTATTTTTGTGTGTTAATTTCGGCTTGATATTTCATCATGAACACCTGAGTATCAAAACAAAGTCTGCAAATTGTTGGACTTGAAATTAAGTAATTATCGAAAAACCTTTGCATCCAAAAACATGTCACTGTCTACTTTAGTTTATTAGTCGTTTGAATTATTGATTCGTATTTCCTTAAAAATTATGCCACGTTAATAATGATCGCTACAAGGTTACATATGTGGGTGTTCCCGCAGTTCCCGTCTGGATCATAGGGTCATAAAAAATAAATCCAATTATGTCTGATGCGTGTTTTTCTTATCGTCATGATTTCGTCATTATCTTGCCCAATTAGGGGCGAGATCCTTCAACAGCTAGCTTCTGATTCCTAACAAGCGCGGTCGTATCAATTCATTCGAAGGTTTTTCAGTGAATTCCATTTAAACATTTCTGTTGTTATAGATGCTTGTTTTGTTGCTGACTATAGATCCACGTTTGCGATTGTGTCGGACAAAATATCATTATTATTCTTCTCATTATTCTTTTGAACGGCTTGCAGTGCATTATAATTAAATACATAGGAATGCGTCCCACATTTGACATCCCAATAGCAAATCAACTTTACATTTGAGTTGAAAATAAATGGTTTAGCCTGCTTAATATCTGTACATATGTTATCAGCGCCATACAAGTTTTATAACTTTAAGTGACTTACTCTAGCAAATCAAAAAATATCTGCTTTGCTAAATAAATTATTTTTTTTACATAAAATCCCCCGGGGTCATGTTACCTTGTCGGAGCTTCCATGTCTTGCTGTTATTGCTAGTCAGGGAGACCCAGATGTAGATGGAACACATGAGCCGAGTGAAGGTGGTCGAGCTGTTGCATTGCACACTGATAGAAAATTAATCCGTGTACAATAAAGGCACTGACAGTGACATCCGTATGCTTACTGGACCTCAAACATTTAAACTTAAGTTGTGTAACGAAGATGCTTGAGATTACAGAGAACTGTGGAATTAGGATTGTCGTAATATTTTTTGCCGTTAGGCTATGGTAGGTTCCGAGAAAATGTAGTGTTGCTAGCAAGGAAATTACAAATAATCTTGGGCAATATAGTTAGGCCACTCATGGCCCGCTATTTTGAACAGAGCAGGGTGTAGATATTAAACAAGACTGATAGATCATGAACGAACAGAAGGGTCTGCGGATTTGCAAGGGCTTTGTAGCCAAAGATTGGCTCAGTGAACTGTAACGTACTCTTGGGGTGGGGCTTAGTAAGGTTTGACTATTGGGCTTATTACGGTGAATTGTCCGGCAAGGGCTTGGAAAAGTAGGTGCGATCTGGATTATTTTTAAAAGTGTGACGACGAGGAGGAAATTGCTCTATAGACCTACAGAACCATAGAGATTCCACGATAAATTATGTAAGATCTCGAGGAGACAAATATAATCGGATTTTTTCTGGACATCCAATGGATAGTAGATAAAAAATAATGGCTTGATTGGACTGTTGTTTGCGGGTTTTTACTTTCATTTTTTTCATATTTTCATATTATAATAGATATGCGCTATGGACCCCAAGGTTCTCTGTTTGTGGGTGTTGAATTTGTTTTCATTTTACTTACGCCACCCCTCTTTCCAACCAACCTACCTATCAATATATGCATAACTTACCAAATAACATTTGGTGTACTCCCAGATAAGACCCTCTGTCAGCAATACTTTTTAAGACGAGAATACTTTTTCATAATAAAACAAATTAACAAATTTTAAAAATGACCCAAATATAACAAAAACACGAATTGGCCATAACTTTGATCTATTGATATTTGTGCGGATCGGATTGTTTTTAAATTTTTCATTGGGCCATATTTCCTAGAGCCCTTTATAACAGTGCTTATTACTCTGAAGATCAAATGTCCATTAAATTTTTTTATTAGAACTTTTTTAACAATTATCGTAAGAATATGTACATATATTAAATATATAAAAACTACACTTTTTCCCACGACCACGCCCACATCAAATTTATTGCCAATTTCTATGAATAAGGTTCCACTATTTTAGTGAATATAGAAACTAAAATATACAATCTAATATTTTTACATTCCCATGCACCCGTCCACACATGCGAAAAATTGTCTCATAACAATTCACATGTGTTATGATCCAATTTATTTCATCATCAGTAGTAAGGCCACTTGATTTTGATCAGCAAAAAAGTATTATATTATTTTTATTAGCATTAAAATAATTTGCTCATGGTTTAAGTGTGGATTTTGTTGTTGTTTATTTTTGCCTTCATCACCAACTAACAACAATCACACAGATAGAAATGAAAACAATTGCCATCGACTTGTTCGTACATTAATATTCGTATAGTCTTTGAAAGTTTAGCATGCATGACTTTGAAATATGGGTTACCATACCAAAAACCAACAAACATGACTGCACATATGTACATACATATCGCTTACCGGCTGCAGTAATGTTACAATTCGAAAAAAAAAATTTTTTTTAAATATACTAAAGTTTTATTGTAATTTTAAGTAATAGTATTTGTTATGAAAGTAAAAAGAGTCAAACTTGAATTATACCATTAATACAGCCGATGAGCGATATGTACGTATACTAAATGCGAGTTAATAAATACAAGTACACACTATACATAATGTGGTATTTATTACAATAACTAAGACAATCTTTATTATTATTACTTTTCCCCTTTATTATACCCTTCACACAGTGAAAAAGGGTATATATAGGTTTGTCATTCCGTGTGAAATTTCTACAATTTTCATTTCCGACCCCATAAAGTATATATTTTCTGAAAGCTTATGAATAGAGGAGTCGATTAAGCCCTGACCGTCTGTCCGTCTGTCCATCTGTCCGTCTGACCGTCTGTCCGTGTGTATGTTGAAATCAACTTTTTGAAGCCCCCCGACATAGGTTGGACCCGGGTAAGGTATTAAAATATCAGAAATATTCGGGAGTAGATCGGTATTGAAAATCAGAAACATCGGTACATAAACAACTGAGATATGAGCAAAAACCCACGACCACCTCGATTTTTTTTTCACAAAAGCAACATTACAACAACAACATACATACATACAAACGTGTATACTGGTTAGAGAAAACGTGGCATCGAATCCCAGCTGAGCCAAAAAAATTTTTTTTTAATTTTTTTTTTAAATTTTTTTTTTTATTTTTTTTTTTATTTTTTTTTATTTTTTATTTAATATATTATTTATATTTTTATTATTTTTTTTTTAATTTTTTTTTTATTTTTTTTTTGTTTTGTATATATTATATACATAATAATTTTTAAAAAAATTTTTTTTTTTTAATTTTTTTTTTTTAATTTTTTTTTTAAATTTTTTTTTTAAATTTTTTTTGTTTTTTTTAACATTCATACGTGAATTTATAATTTTACAATGGGACGTTTTTATATATGTATGTTTTTATATGTATGTACGTATTTCATATGGGATGAATGGTGACACAAACCACTGTTATTGCATGAATTCACGTTGTGAAGGGTATATAAGATTCGGCACGGCCGAATATAGCGCTCTTACTTGTTTTTTTTGTTTTTTTTTTTTTTTTTTGTACTGATGGCCCCTTTTGCAATAAAACTCGTGTTTTGAAAGCAATTTTTCGTTTAAAGTGCATTCATTATCATACAAAACTTTTATTTTTATTGTTTACTACTCCAAAAAAAAAATATAAACAAAAATACAGCATTAGGGTAGAAGAAAAATAAGGAAATTGCTTGGTTAAATGTGGAGTATTTTTCTTTGTTTTGTTGCAGTTTACCAATTCGGTTTTTATCGTTTTAACTGCTAATTTTTAAGTGTGTATATTAGCAGTGCTGAAAATTATAAAAAGGGGAAAATTTTTGAATGATGAAAAAAGTTCAACTAAATAAAAGTTTTAATGAAAAGAATATGGATGGAAAATTTTTATCAAAATTGAAGATTTAATAAAAACTTATAACTTCTGTAAAGGTAAAAAATTGAATATTTGCACTAAAAATCAAAACGAAATTAGGGTCTTCCTTAAAGGTGCAGTACTCTTTTTATTTATTCTTATTGACCATTACTTTCTAATCTACTTAATTTCTTAAGATAGCCTTACAAAATTAAAAAAAAAATGTATTGACGATTTATAAAAAAGAAATAACTAGAAAATTTCGTCGAAATATTTAAGGCTATAGCTAGGTTGTCTTAGACCTAGACCTACTAATTTTGCTTAAATGGTATCTGAGGTTGCGGTGTCCAGTAAGAAAACCTAAGAATATTTGTAGGTACTTTATATTTTTTATTTATTTATTTGAGTCTATAGAAAATTTCTTACAGACGTACAATAACAATAATAAATCAAGCAAAGTATCACAATTTGCATAAAAAATTATAAATTCTAGAAGAAGGAAAGTGATTCTCTTAAATTGGGTTTAGAGAAGGGGTTGTAATATGTTTTTTTTTTTTAATATCTCAATTACAAAGTTTTATAAATTACTAAAGTCGTAGAGTAATGGTGTTAGCCGCAGTAAAGCTCACAAATCATCTGTCGGTACAGATACATACAATGTGAGGAATGCACCAAACCGCATCCTTTACACGTCCTTTCTTAAATCTTAGTCGTACGTTGTCGTAAAGTAAAGAGCTGAGCAAAATGTTTTAACTGTTATGTATTTTCTTTCATACTATTTCGAATTATATACTATACTTACCAATCCCGATGCGCGTTGCTACACCCCTTCATGAATTTTAATCGCATTCTGAATTTTAATCGAATATCAAGTGCAAGGCTAAAAATTATAACTTTTTTTTATGAGCGTGGCACTGCCCACTTTTCTAATTACGAAACTGTATAGTCATGACAGCTCAATAAGTGTGCAAAGTTTCAGAAAAATCGGTCCAGTGAAAGTACCTTAAAATTATAACTTTTTTAATGGGCGTAGCCCTGCCCACTTTTCTAATCACGAAATTATATAGTCATGACAGCTTAATATGTGTGTGCAAAGTTTAACAAAAATTAGTTCAGTGCAAGTACCTCAATATTATAACTTTTTTATGGGCGTGGCCCCGCCCACTTTTCTTATCACGAAATTATATAGTCATGACAGCTCAATATGTGAGCAAAGTTTCAGGAAAATCGGTCAAGTGCAAGTAGCTAAAACTGATAACTAATTTTTTATGGGCGTGACCCCGCCCACTTTTTGCCACCTATAAACACTTCCTGGAATGTGTTTGAGTCCGATCGGTTTTACAGTTTCGGAGTCTATAGCTTACACACAGACAGAGTTTCACTTTTATATATGTATATAGATTTTAGTGTAAATATAAAAAAAACAAACATAACAAAACATTACTCTCCCTAAAACAAACCAATCATCACTTAAATAGTTTTTCTCTACAGCTTTGTTAGTGTTTCTGTTTTCACACAAAGTAGAATATCCAAACAAAATACGACAATGAAATACAGAAACACAGAAACATCAAGAACAAAAAAATACATACATACAAAAAATGTAAAAAAATATTAAGCAAAATATAAAGGGAAGTTTACACAGAAAACAAAATTTTATAAGCGAGGTTTTCAGTACATGTTAACAATAAAAGTTGTAGTCTTTATGCAAGTTTTTCTTTGGCCTGGGTCTACTATCAAAACATTTAAACATTTTTTGAAAGTTCTATTTCAATTTGAATGTCTTATTTCATTTTTCTTCTGATTCAGATATATTTCATTTCGACGTTGTTTCATTTCAGTGTTGATCGGTTATTCAATATTTTGATCGTAAAGCAAAACACATAATTTTGGAAGCATGAATTTTATAATGTGAGAGTAATATACGCACACTGTTTTAAATTCAATAAGATTGTTTGTAAGTCATTTTTCTGATGCTAGTGCCGCTCTTAAGTATATAGTTGCTTAGACCTTTTTATCATTACGGAGATTAAGCAAATAATGAAAAAATCAATTAGTGTTTGACCTGCTTTCAGTTTTTATTAATGAAAAACTTAAACATTTTTTATAAAAAATAAAACTTGTAGATTCGGTTCAGCATTTTGATAGTTAAGCCTTAAACATTAAACACATATCGTATATTAAATACAATAACAACTTTTTTTTAGAAATCGATTAACCATTCACATCTTTAACTACTCTAAAAACATTTCTTTCTCATCACTATCTTCTTTGAATGAAAAAATACCGTAATTTCTATTTTCTGTTAATTACATTTCTTTGCACGATCAACAGTTTTTTGCCTTTAATAAAAATTTCAGAATTTCAGTTATGACGTTTTTGTATTAAGTGCGCAATATGTCTGAAAAAGCTTTAAAGGAAAAAATAACAACAACTTAATTGTACAAAACACTTTTAATTTACATAACTATGGTCAAATTTCGGTTACTGAGCAAAAAAAAATCTACATGTTAAAATTTAGACGGCTAAATATTTTAAAGAAATAAATCTGGAATTCTCTTTTGTCGGTGTCGGTAAAAACTAACTTCTTCAGTGTGTTAATCACCACAAATAAAATTTTATGTCTTTATAGATAAATGAAATATTAAAACAATTATATAAACTTTAAATCCAGTATTGGAATCTAATAAAAAAATTAATAAGATTTAAAAAATATAAAAAAAATATTTGTTATAGATATTATGCAGGGATGGGATTTACCAAAACTGTAAACTTTTTCATAATTGTTTTAGTTTTAACTTTTTCGACGCTCATTCTAAAATTAAGTACGATGATCGAATATTGACCATGCGGCCAATATTATGATTCTCCCTAAAATTGTTAATATTTTTAACCCACCCATATACATATGACGGGCACTGTATTTAAGCCTTTTTACATGTTTTCATGGATATTTTTTTCGTCTTCTTCTTTAGTCGAAACAAGCAAAAATTAAAACCAACATACATATCGAAAAAACTTTTTTCGTATTTAAAAAAAGAGAAATAATAATAAAAAAGAAATAAAAATTACAACTGAAAAGAAAAAAAAAAAGAAAAATCATTTCTAGTGTAGATTTGTTTGAATGCAAATATTATGAAATCAATTCCGCATTTTTGTTTATTTTTTTTTCTTTCGTTTGTGTTTTCTTTTTTCATTGAAAAATCTGTTTATGGGTTACATTAGTAACCCAATGACAATTAAAGTTAATCACATTAAATGTTGCAGCAGTTGGTTGATTCGCGAGATGGTTATTTGGTTGGATGGCTGAACAAACGATTGGCACACTGACTAACTGACTATGCGGCTGGATGGTATTGTTTTGCTACAAGTATTATTTCGCTAGCTGTTCCATAATAATGTTTTCTTGTTGCTTTCATGGTTTAATACGAAAAACGTAATGTGTAAATGAGTGTAATTTTGTAATTAGATTTGTGAATTAAACTAATCGACTTTTACGAGCGTAACAGGAAACTTTTAGGGAGATGTAATTTGTATTTTCCTTTTTTTGTTTTTTTCTTACTAAAAACGATTTTGAGGTCTAATTTGTTTGAAATGGAAATTTGAATAATTAGCAAGTACAAACAAATTAGCGAAATATGAAAACAGAAACAGTAAATAATAGGAAATAATTAAATCATGTTAAGTAGAGAAACTGCTGAAACATTGATAGGACATCATCAGTGAAGCGGTTTTACCTATTTATTAAAAATGTTACCCAGGCTTTTAGCTTAAACTGTCATTAAATATTAACATGAATATGTATGTTTTGCTTCATCACATTCAATGGGAAAAAAAAATTAAAATATTTATTGCAAGTGATGCTAAATGCTGTCATAGTATGTTTTAATTTATTATAAAACTTATTTATTTAATACAAGCTATCCCGAACAACGAAGTTTGTACCAAGATAATAATTTTTTAACCATTTTCACTAAAAGATGTATTTTGATATTGTTAAAATCAAAATTATTATACCCTTCACACAGTGAAAAAGGGTATATATAGGTTTGTCATTCCGTGTGAAATTTCTACAATTTTCATTTCCGACCCCATAAAGTATATATTTTCTGAAAGCTTATGAATAGGGGAGTCGATTAAGCTCTGTCAGTCTGTCCGTCTGACCGTCTGTCCGTCTGTCCGTCTGACCGTCTGTCCGTGTGTATGTTGAAATCAACTTTTTGAAGCCGCCAGACATCGCTTGGACCCGGGTAAGCTATTAAAATATCAAAAATATTCGGGAGTAGATCGGTATTGAAAATCAGTAACATCGGTACATAAACACCTGAGATATGAGCAAAAACCCACGACTACCTCGATTTTTTTTTCACAAAAACAACATTACAACAACAACATACATACATACAAACATGCATACTGGTAAGAATAATCGTGGCAATGAATCCCAGCTGAGCCAAAAAAATTTTTTTTTATATTTTTTTAAAATTTTTTTTAATTTTTTTTTTTATTTTTTATTTAATATATTATTATATTTTTATTATTTTTTTTAATTTTTTTACTATTTTTTTTTGTTTTATATTTATTATTTATAATAATTATTTTTTAAAATTTTTTATTTTTAATTTTTTTTTTAATTTTTTTTTTATTTTTTTTTTAATTTTTTTTTTTATTTTTTTTAACATACATACGTAAATTTATAATTTTACAATGGGATGTTTTTATATATGTGTGTTTTTATATGTTTGTACATACATACGTATTTTATATGAGATGAATGGTGATACAAACAATTGTTATTGCATGACTACACGTTGTGAAGGGTATATAAGATTCAGCACGGCCGAATATAGCGCTCTTACTTGTTTTTTTTTACTATTTTTCTAAACAGTTAGCCTGAAAAATTTTATACTACAATAAGGGTAAATTTGAGGCAAAAACGAAAAACTGCTTAAGTCGACATAAGCGAAAATTAAGATAATAATTAATAATAATCATGTAATTTAAAACTAATCTAAAACGATTTTTTAACTATTTTTGACATCTTTGCAGGTTTTAACGTAAAATCTTATTGCATATATTTTCCACATATTTGGAATAACAATTCATTTTAACTAACAATTTATTGAAATTATACGAAAACCTGTATGTTCCTTAATTAATGCAGTGCAAAATTCATATATTAGTCTTTATTATAAAAGAAATTTATAAAAATCAACTCAAAAGGTTAAAACTGCTTTCCTGAAAAACTATAAAAAAGGGATATAAGCTGCTATTCATTATTGAGACAGAAATAAAACTTAAGCCGTTCAATATTAAAATTCTTAAAAATACGTCGATCCAAAATCCTCTTATTAAAGATTATATTGAATTGCTTTCATTTCCTTCTTGGAAGAGTTGGTCAATTCACGCCTAAAATCGGACATGCCCTCGAATAACTTTTCTGTGCTCTTTTAATCTATTTTTCACGAGCCCAATACCTTTCTGCTCCCTAAGTTCTAGATAGTTGGATAGTTGTACCCCTTCAGGGGTACAAAATAGGCTTTTTGTTTTTTAATACCACTCATAGGCCGTTCTTAATTGTTGCATGATGCCAAATCGGGCTAGAAATATAAAGGCAACCTATTGGCTATTTGATAAAGATAAAAAGCCGTTTTTGTAGACAAATGTAATAGTATAGTTATCGATATTTGTTGATCGAGCATCACCTGCGTCTTTTTTCACTTTGGGAACATAGCGCCTTTAGAACATTGTTCCAACTTTTTCTATTCGTAATGTAACGAACCAATCATTAAGACTCTGACTGTTTAGAGGCGCTAACTGCTTTCCACGCAAGAAAGTTTTGGGGAATTTTGCTTGTTCCTTGCATTGATCTTGAAAATCACCTCGTCCATTAGTCACATAAAAGTCTTGACCTAAAAGTTGTGAAAAGTCTTCCAGTACATACGTTTCATTATCCATCATATAACAGTTATGTTTTTCTATAAAATTTAATTTAAATTTTCTCGCTCGTTCTTTTGCTTCTTAATTCATTACCGCAATGTCATTTGGAACTTTATACGGCTTTGACCCAGGAAGTACGTCGCTCTGCGATAGAAAGAATTAAATCATTTAATTATACGAGCCTCTTTTCTGATAGAGCCGTTCGATGCTGTTTGAACGAGTTTTTTTCTTTGGCCTTTCCAACATCAGTTATATTTTTTTTTCATAGTTCGGGTTTTCTTTCAATGTTCCAGTCCTCTTTATTGTGTCAAATAGCTTTTTAAAAAGTGTGATAATAAGCCCGCACATTTTGTGCTATTTTCTTAAAGGTCCATATTGGATCTCTTTACAAAAGTTTTAATTATTTTTTATGTGTTCTTTGGCTATTCATTTTGACCGAAATTACGGTTGAAAATTATTGATTTAAAAGAAATCTGACATACATATGTACATATTTTAGAAATCTTACGTATTAAAAAAAATAATTATTTTTTTAATCAAACATAAGTTTTGGCTGGAATAGGGTGTATAAGTTTTTTTTTTTTAAATTCACTCTTTAGTATCGTTAAAACCAGTAGAATACTGTAGCCTGGCTCTTTTTTTTATATTTTGTTAAAGATAGGATAGAATCTGGCTATAAAAAGTACCTTATATATTTAACCAGCCATTAAAGTACTTCCATATTAAATGTTATTAAAATTAATCCAGTAGTCTTTGAGCCAATCGAGTTCGGGAAGTCAAGCAGAAAGACAGTCAGACAGACAAAAATTTTAAAAGGTAATGTTTTTTATTCTAGATCGTTAACTATATGTATGTCAACAGAACTAAGGGTCCGCCAAATAACTTTTTTTTTTTTGAAAAAGAAAAAAGTATAGCTTCGGCTGAGTGGCACGTTAGCCCCGTCCTGTTGAAACCAAATGTTGCCAACATCCTCCTCTTCAATTTTTTTAAACAAAAATTCGTTCAACATGGCCCGATAACGATCGACATTGACTACGACCACTGGTTACTTATTTTCAAAGAAAAATGGCCCAATTATGCCTCTGGACTAAAATCCGCACCAAACAGTGACTCGTTTTGGGTGTATTGGCTTTTCAATGTATGCGTGCGGGTTTTCTGTGCCCTAAATTCGATAATTTTGCATGTTTACATAACTGCCAAGATCAAAATGAGCTTCATCTGAAAAGATGATTTTTTTGGTAAAATCGGCCAAAGTAATGTCGCAATATTTCCCAGCGTTGTTCAAGCGTATACACAACCATATTCGTTCAGCGGAAGGATAAAACTAATTATCTGTCAAATCAGACATGAGCTAAGTGTTACCATTCACAAAATAAGCACTAGTTGAAAAAAAAAAACGTTAGATGGCGGACCCTTTATTAAAACTGAAAAGAAAAATACAGAGTTTTTTTACAATCTCATTATAAGCAAAGATAAATTAGAAACTTTGCACCAACACAACCAGTATGGTTCAGGTTTATATTTTTATTCTTCTTAGTCTGCCACACTATTTAATATCTTAATTTTTAGTTTATATTTATTAATTATTTTAACAGTCTAATTAACTTCTTTTAACTTAAAATAATATAAAATAAAATTATTATGTTAAAATAAACCCTCATTATTGTTTAATGCAATTATGCACAAATACTCAATTATAATCGTTGCTAAAATGTTATAAACTTTAATTGTTGTTTATTTTCTCTATAGATTTTTAATTTATTCAGTATTGGCGGCGGTATTTAACCTTAAATAAATGTCAACCAAAGCGTAATCGAGCAATAAAAAAATATTAAAATAATAAATACCCAGATAAAAATAACAGTTCAAAAACTACGCCATAAAATTAATTTAATTTTAAGCCAAATTAATACCATCGTTTAACAACAAAATCCCACTAAATTAATCAGGTGATAAATAATGTATAGAAAACAAATGAAAATAATTTATACAATAAAAACTAAAGCAAAAAATTGCATAAAATTTGAATTTTAATCGAAACTTGCAGTAGAAAAACCAAATACTAACCAGCATTAAATTTAAAACTAAATTAAAATTAAAGTCAACAATTTTGGTACTATATTTACACAAAATATAAAAACCAGTTGAAATGTATAGAATTTTAAAAATTTTTACGATTTTTTTGTTTTCTTTTTTTTTTTGTCGATTAAATCGTTTAAATACTTTAACGCAGCTCACCGCATACTGGGCTGGGCAGCAAAATGCAGACCATAAACGCGTAGAGATGAAAAAAAAACAAACGAAACAGAAAAAAAAATATATAAAAGAAGCTGTAGTATGTTTTATAGAAAAGTGGGTTACAAAGTCAATATCAAGGTCAGTTACAACATAAATTTGTTTTGATCAAGTTAAAAAACAAAACAAAAAACTTAAAAAAAAAATAAATAAAAAATGTAGTAAAATGTTTTTTTATTTAAAATGTTTAAACAGAATCTCGACGTAATATAATTTTCTCAATAAATTACTATCTTAAATACGTTGCAGAATTCAACCGCGAGTAAGAATCAGGGTTGTCAGATCTGTTGATTTCGCGCCAAACATGGAGATTTTGAAACGATTTAGAAAATAGTTAGCGATTTTGTTGACAACTTTGGATGGCTCATAAATTGGTTTCGAGAATCTTTTAATTCAATACAAACAACAAAATTATTTTTTCTCGTATTTTTATGTACATAATTAAGGCATTCGAAGAGACATGTGTGCGAACAAATAGATGGCTCGTGTAGATGGTTTGCTAAGAACATTTAAGTTTATTATTTTTTCTTATGCAAATACTATAATCTGGCTTCTTTTAACCTTTATTTTCTGGTTTATAATCATATTGAAGTGAATGCGTATACATAAATGAAGTATTTCGATTTTATATTACTTTAGAAGATAAGGAAAAAACTTTTTATACAAAGTGGGCCAAATTTTATTTGGCTCTCATTTTTTTCCAAATGAAAAACTTCGATGCTGTTTCTTAATTATGTTTATTTGAATCTTTAGAATTTTATTGGTCAAGTCGAGAAGATGCTACCGGCCAAATAGGCGCACAATTGATTGCTATATGGGCTCGTTTTATGACATTTTTCATCACTTTGGCGAAAACTTCGGGCGACAGATTCTCGCACTCGTATCGAATCTTGTCCTTGAGGGCTTCCAGGGTCTCGGACTTGTTCACGTAAACACGGGACTTCAAAAAACCCCACAAAAAAAGTCTGAACCAGTCAAACCGTGCCATCTTGCGGGCCAATGTAAATCGCCAAAACGAGAGAACGCCGCCTTCAGAATATCGGTTGTGGTTGTTGCAACCACATGCCCTCCAGTCCTAATTCGTTTAAAAAAAAAACTCGGCTAGCATGGCCCTACAGCGCGCGCCGCCCACTGTTGTCGTTTTACCAGCGGCGGTGGCCCGATGACTCCTCCAGCATGAACAGCGCACTATGCAGTCACTTTGAGCGAGTGTCATGGCTCCTCGTGGATTTTCGGTACCCCAGAAGCAACAGTTTTACTTGTTCACGTACCCTCCAAGGTGGAAATAAGACTCAGCACTGCGCCAACACCACAGACAAATTGTTACGCATAAAAATAGACAAGATTATTCCGCGTTCTTGGGGAGTGCATCGCTCCATGGCTTGTCCACTTGTATTCTACATATGTCTAGTTTGAAAATGTCAAAACAGATTTAACATTGGCCACCAATTTCAAAAATAAGAGCATCTTCCAATAGGGTGACTTTTTTGGCCCACCGTGTATTAAGCCATCTATATGTACATGTCAAAAATTTAAAAGTATTTTTAATAATGAGGCAGTTCTCGATCTAAAACTTCGAAACAATATGCAATACAAATTTCGTGACGCGTTATTACGAGTTATAAATTATATTAATGTAAAAGGAACACGATGCATTTCTTTTGTAATTAAACATGTTGAATAAATTTGATTTCCATAATAAAACATATTTCAAAGACAAATATTAATGCCTAATGCCGCGACGAAAACTTCGTCGTTCTTTACAGTCAATATTCATTAGTCCACCATATTGCAATTTTGTCAATAAAATTATTTTCATTAATGTTATGACAACAATGCTATCTATTGTTCCCTTTAAAGTACAACTGTATTAATTTAAAAAAGCTATTAAAATTGAATTAAATTAAAAAAACTAAAATAAATAATCGTATTCCCGAAGACCATATAGTTGAAATTAGTGGTACTAATGAACAGTTAAAAGTCAATGATCTAATAAAAACATCATTTTAAGTCGACGTCATTAATTAATTAATGATTTAAATAAATATATCGTTTATTTACTTTAACACTACCATAACTCAAAAAACAGTTAACAGTACTCGCCTCCTAATACCCGAACTTTGACAGAGTACGAGAGCGTGAAAGGGTATATATAAGAACGTTTTTTATTCCGTTTATAACTTTTATTCCGTTTATATATTCTAAAACCTTATAGATAGAGAATTCGCTTTAGCCATGTCCGTCTGCCCGTCCATGTGAGCGTTAAATACAACTTTTAGAAGCCTCCAATATATTACACGAACTCGTTTATAGTATCAATTGTTCAGAATGACTTTTGAAAAGTTTGGTTCGAAATGCAGTAAAATCATCCATAACTTTCCAAGATATTAACAAATAAACCCAAATTCCTCTTATTTTTCCCATATCTTTGCAATAAAAAACAATATCTCGAGATATTTGTAAAAAGAATTGACCCAAACCTGTTACTAATCGAGAGAGTTATATTTTTGTAAAAAACAAAAATGTAAATGTCTTTAAATACAACTATTTAGACTCTCAAGTTCCTCAATAAATTGTGGTTACGATAAAGACTCTGGATTACAAACGATAATCTCAAAAATAATTCATGATTTTAACTAACTCAGATATAAACATTAAACAAAATGGCCTAAAATATTTTTCCTCAACCCCATTAACATTGGCATCAAATCAATATTATCTATTTTATTAAAGGCTTATTAGTCAAATGTCTTACAGAAATTTGTCAAATAAGCCTTCAATAAACCTTAAATATTTTTTGTGAATACGGCAGTTAAAATTTAATTTAAGACAGAGAATTTTAAGAAAGTATAAGAATTTAGGAATATGAAGCTGTTAAAGTTCCACAAAATTACATAATTTTGTATGTGTGGTAAAACCTCACTAAAAAAAATTGGTAACTTTGCCCAGTCATTGTGAATATAAAATTTTCCAAAAATTGTCTCTAAATAATTGTCCATATAGTATCGGGTGATAATAATAAACTATTAAATAATATAAGAGCAGTATAAGGTAACAGTTTTTACCTTAAAATATTTTTTATGCACAAGGCTTGTTAGGTATTGCTCGTAATGCAAGAGTAGCTAAAAATACCGTATCCTTCCAACATTGAATAAAATGTAATTGTGTGTAAACTCATTATAGCAGAGCGATGAAATTTCGAATGTATACATTACGAAAGGTGTTATAGATCAAAATGTATCCGCACAGTGTCCTTTTTTGGTATATTCAAAATTAAAAACGTAATAAAACTGACAAAATTAGTTGTATGATACCAAAATTTTTCAAAAATGGCTGTTTGAGCAAAAGGCTTGAAATAACGGAATATTACGGTGACTCTTTAACGCCCACCTCCCATTTGACGCTTTATCTCATATTCGGATAATTTCTCAATTGACATTGGTTTTGAAAGAATAACGGACTCTGTATTGAAAAATCTCAGTTGATTTTATCAGTAGAAACTACACGCAAAGAAAAACTATGGTAACGACATTATCACGACGGTCATATTATAGTTTCTATTACAATATTTGGTTGTCGAAAACAAATGATAGTTATTTTTGTTTCATTTCATCATTTGGTCACGATAATCAAGCACTTGTTTGAATTATATCATTCAATGTTTCCTTTTCGTAAAAATTTCAAAATGGTTATCATTTAAAAATAGTGTGATTTAAAAAAATTAATTTGACAAAAATAACATTATATTCAAAAACATTAAAAATTACAAATAATCATTAAATAATAGGTGAGACAACAGTATGATTACAAATCAATCAAACTATGATTTTTTTTAATAATAATTTGATTTCAACTGTTCTTCTTGCTGAATAAATTTTTATTATTTTAAAAGTTTGAGATGTCAAAAAAATGAACAAAAATTTTGAAAAATTAACGAAAATTTACAAATAAATGAGAAAATGTAAAAAATATTGGTAAAAAAATTGCAAATAAATTGGTAAGGACAATCAATATGTGTATGTTACAGCAAAAGACAATGATTTGCCGTAAAAAAGCAAAGATTTTCGATTTCAATTGTAGTCATATATATGATTATTCAATGATACTTCAATTAAACATAATAATAAAAACTGGTAACCGTTATATGTTTTAACCATAATCATACAATTCAATCATAGTATGTTTTACACGCCTATTTCAACACCTATTTCTCACATAATTTACCATTAATAAAATTTAGGAGCTCATAAAACCGACAGGAGATGAAATTTCGCATATATACATTTCTCTTCAATATAAGTATAATTCCAAGAGACAAAGGTGACACACCCACATTAACGCCCACCTTTCATATAAGGCTTTATCTCAAATTCATATATTTTTATATGGACAAATATTTAAAAAAAACGAAGTCTGTCTGAATCTATTTGAATTCTAACATTAGTTATAAAATTTTAAAAGTAGAAGGTGACATGCCCACACAAAGCTAATATTATTTTTTAACTACCTCTGGGTATCAAGTATACTTTTGTAAAATAACAACATTGTTGAGAAAAAGGGTCAGTAGTTTCATTTCTAATGTAGAAATTCGTAATGTTTCATTGTAAGACTATGTTTAAGAAAATAAATTAATAGCAAATCGAAGTCACACAAAGAAAGTAAAATAATTTTGGTATATAGAGATTATTCCAGAGCAATAACTGTTAATAAATAAAATAATAAATTTTGTGCTATAAAAGCACACAAAATTGGCGAATATAGAGCTCTTACTTGTTACTCTTAACTTTGGATGTTCTAAAAGTCATTCTCAGTGCACCTTTACATCAGAATTAGAACTAACTGTCTAAATTTCAAGTCCATAGCTATTTACTAGCTGACCCGGCATACGTCGTCTTCCCATATAAATTATTTTTATAAAATATTTTTTTAGTTCAATAAAAATATCTAACTTAGTCTGAGTACATCAAAAAAACGTAAGCCATATGTGTTCTGCGGTACGCAGATTTATCTTAGTTTAAAATAGTATCGAAGTCGTTACTTTATTTAGGTGAGGCTTAAGTTTTCCCTTGGGGTGGGTCACCCTAAATATTTAGGAGTATGAAATATCTGTGTTTTTCATGGGCAACCGCGTATGTTCATTTTATACGATTTTGAGTAAATAATGCCATATTGTTTGGCTTAAGACGGCCTTTACTTGGTTTCAAAAATTTCTCAAAAAAAATGAACCCATTCCGATTATTTTAATGGCATAACAACGTAACTTCTATATATATTAAAAAATCGTTTAGCATTAACACGGTTTTGTAGCTCTCCTGAAAAATTTGATTTAAGACATACGTGGTTGCCCATGAAAATCACAGAAATATATGTTGACCAATTCTCAAACGTTTATTTCTGCATTGGCTGGGCAATAAATTATGTACAATTTGAAGAAAAATATTAAAAACTATATAGATGAAAGTACATAAATTAAAAGGTATGTGTTGTAAAAAGTATCCTATTAATCATACCAGAGTCTTAGTTATATTATGTGAAAATTTCAAGAAGATCGGTCCAGCAGTCTGTCCTGCCTGAGGGGACGTAAAAAAGGCGTGGCATTGAGGGGTAAAAAATAGATGTTGACCGATTCTCAGACCTACCCGATATGCACACAAAATTTCATGAAAATTGGTCGATGCTTTTCGGAGGATTTTAATCACACCGCGACACGAGAATTTTACATATTAGATATTACTTAAAAAGCGGATGGTAACAATTATAAGCGGTTGTGCTAGAACGAGAGTTAGATCCAAACAAAACCAAAACAGTTATTTTATCACGTAAGACCTTTTTGCCTAACATCAAAGATATACAGATAAACATTAACATGTATGAGAGAGATAGAGGTAGAAACGCAATCTAAAATTCTTAAAACAAAAATGATTCCTTCCAGATTATTTCTTAGTAAGAACCCCCCTATACTTCATATATATTTTGTACTAATACATAATTTTACGATGATACATCTGAAACGAAAAAAAGCTAGAGAGGTGAAATTTAGCTAAAATATTTAATATACAACCAGGAATGCTTTTGTTTTGAGGATGGTGGGAGTCAATGTAAGAAAAAAAAAATGTGTATTATAATAGAAAACTAAATCCTTAAAAAATATTTAGTGGTGATTGATCGTAGAATAGTGGTAGTGGCATTGTTATATACTTTTTCTAATAGTTTGTTTATACAAACTACGTAATGCGTTTTCTTTTTCTCCTCGTCGTAGGAATCCGCACCTAATTTTCCCTAATTCTTAGATCTATATACGCTAGGTCCTTTCTTGTTACAATTATTAAGAACTGGAATTGCTTGCCATTGGAATTACGTATTTTTACTCATTTTAATAATGTTTTCAAATTTAAACTTATGAGACATTTTGCTGCTGTCTAATTTTTCTTTTTTTTTTTTCTTTTCTTTTTTTGAACTGTGGTTATGAGCCTCCCTAACTGGACTATTTTTTTTTTTTTGTATTACTTTTTATATTTTTACCTTAATATATGACCTAATGTTTTTATGCTTGGGGAGCAAATAAATGAGACTGTTTGTTATTGAAATGGTAAAATAATGTATATAATGTATAGTATATTATATTTTTATTATAAGGCTATGCCTAGGCGTTTTCTAACTATGTAATATATTATAAGTGGCCTTTGTGGCTTTATATTACGGAATTGGAATAAATAACGATTCCTCAACGGATTTTTTTGCAATGTGATTGTGATTTTATATTTCCATTCATTTTTTTTTATTTTTTACTAACTGTTGAAAGCCATTAAATAAATATATTCATGAATCTACAACAGTTTAAGCGGAACAGCTAATTGAAACAAATTAATTAATACCATCAGTTTAAGATGTTTGACTACCACAACGCTATTAAAATGTTAACCCTGCCCTACTCTCAGATGAAACATACAAAAATAAAATAAACTGCAGACTACAGCATAAATTAACACATTTGTCGTTGATTTTATTGATGGTCGGTATTAAAATAAAATAATTAAAATAAAACGAGAAAGAGCGCTACATTCAGTTGTGCCGAATTTTATATAATTTTTTGCTAAACCTTATTTCCAATTTTAGTCAAACAATGATTAACAAATTAACTAATTATTTAATAAAAATTTACAAAAGAAAAAATAAATCATTTTCTAGTAGAGCATTTACATCTACTTGACAGATTTTCAATACCATTTTTGTGGAATACAAAATATTTGATCTCAATATTATCTACCTACTAGAAAAGCCAGGTGCGCGTTGCTACGTCCCTTAATGAATAAAAATGCATTCTGAATTTAAATTTAATATCAAGTTCAAGTAGCTGAAAGTTATCATTTTTTTATGGGCGTGACACTGCCCACTTTTCTAGTCAAGATATTGTATAGTCATAACAACTCAATATGTGTGCAAAGTTTCACAAGATCGGTCCAGTGCAAGTACCCTTAATTTATAACTTTTTTTTACGGGCGTGGCCCTGCCCACTTTTCTAATCACCAAATTATATAGTCATGACAGCTCAATAACTGTTGGCTCGTTTTAGAACACTCTCCATAACATCTTTTAAAATATGTCGCTGTTGCTGTCAAACTTCTATAACAATGTTGGCTTTGAGCTCAAGTTTTGTTCACACATACTCGCTCCATAAAATAACCTTAAAGAAAATAGTCAGGTGCCGAAAAATCTGGCAAACACGCTTCCAAATTTCTTGGATTTATTTGATCTCAACAAATTTTTCTTTAAAACGACATTATATCTCGGGCAGTGTGGGCAGTGCACAGTGGTTTTCCTTATATAGAAAAGCGATCAAAAATTAATATCTCCAAAACTAAAAAAGCTCATTTCATGCCCAAAGAACCTAAAGTTGGCAAATTTTTAGGAAAAAATATTAACAACTGTAGCCACAGTAACACTGAAAAAAACTAAATTAAAAAGTTAAGCAAAGTTAAATAATGCAATATAGAGTATTATTAAGTAATATAAGGTAATAAAGTAAAATAGTAGTAATATATGTATATCAAATATTAGGCAAATTTAAAAATCCTTGACTTAAACTACTTCTTTTTTTTGTTGGTAAGTTTCTGGCTCCAGAAATAAATGGATCTGAACTTAAAAAGAGGCGATTTAAAAGATCTGTATTTGTAGCTATGCACGACATTTTTCGTGTATGTTGCAATCTAAACTGTTTTATATCCTTATTTTTCGCTTTAGTTGCTTCCTCCGATAATTCACCTATTGACACTAATGCATGATTGATTACCTCAGCTCCATGGATAAAAATTTTGTGTACCGATGGAGGGAGGTAGTACCAGGGATACTCCTTCACAAGTTTTCCTGCTGTCTCTACAGCATATTCCTCAAACTTTTCGGCATCAATTTGAAATCCGGAATTTATAGTTTGGAGAAATGTGGCACATCTTTGCAAAATATCCTTATCGCCTGTTATTTTTGATGAAAGGTTTACATTTTGAAAAAATCTCCGCGCTATGTTGCCACCATTCCAATTTCTGCAACCACCAGCTTTTGGCCTATCTACCAAAAGTCCCATTTCTGCCCGAAATCATTGTTGAATAAATTGTTTTCTCTTCAAAACACATGACTTTTCTTTCTTACTGATCTTCCATTTTTTTAGCTCTAATTTGTACGATAAGTGAATGAAGTACTCAAAAAATCGTATGTTGGCATGTAATGGTGACAGTCCGAATTCGTAACGAGCTTCATCTACTTTCTTCTCGAGGCATTTTTCAATGTCATTCATTTCTGTAGGTAAGACAGCACATATGTGACATTTTGCAGAAGAAGTTTCCGTTAGAGCGTTACAAACTTTACCGTCAACCATGGTCAGTTGTATGTCATGCTTTATATGTAATTTTTGTTATGTTTTATTTATTTCGGTGGGAGAAAATGCAAAATTTTTCGATTTAAAATAACGTTCCTCATTTTGACACACTTGCGAAGTTTCTTTTTTAAATTAAAACCTCAACGGCCTGCAATAACGAGTGGATGACGGGCGTGGGTTTTTTTCAAATTATAGTTTTGTTTTCCGTGACAAGTTGAAGAGGAACATAAGATGTCACAAAGAGGGAACTGTCATCCATAAGCCTATTCGACTTCTGCTTAAATTGGCTATGACCAGAACTGCCATCGAATCCCCATTTTCCAATCAGTGTTAAGTGTTTTTCTCCTGGGCCTAATGCTTCATCAAGAGCTTGATCTTGCAATTGCACAATTCGATTAGCCGTATGATCAAGGAGAGCTTGTAGATCGAACTCTGCACTCGACTCTGTAACAGTAATGTTTTCTGTGCTTGGATAACAAAATGCGATTCATTATTTTTCGTCGGATGGCTATGTAAATCACACCCCTATGCGAAAATATGCAAAAACCCGCGGCCACAATATTTTTTAATTTAAAGAGGGATAAAAAAACCTATAATTTGATGCATAAGGCGATGTAGGCAGATGAGGGCCATGTCACTAAAAGTCTACGTGAAAAAGAAGTTTTTGAAAAACGTGTGTTTTAAAAAGGTCAAAAAAGTATTCTTCAGCGTTTTTTTATGGGCTCATATTTTTGCAGCTTTTGTTATTTAATTGGTAAAAAAATAAGTTAAAATTTAATGTTTGTAGAATTTTTGGAAACTTCTGTCACAATTTCGCGAATAACTTTTTAGATAAACTTAAGTTTTTTTTTATGACTATGCAACCACAATATATGTAATATAAACATACCTCCACTTTCAACGGACACAAACAATAAATCTCGTCAAAAAAACAACAAAATTTGTTAGATTCATAAAATTTAGAGTGTTAACAATAAATTTTGTGCAATAAAGCTTAAAAAAAAGCAATAACTTTTTTGATTTTTGGCCTATGGGGGAAACCACTGTGCAGTGGCTCCATCCTGTTGAAACCACATTTAGTTCCGTGTTCAATCATAAACCGATACCATTGCTCATTTACAGTTATAACACTTCTAGTTTAATTTTCAAAGAAGTAAGATGTAAAGTCACACCAAACTGCACACTTAATTGGATGCAATTGGGATTGTTGAATGGCTGTTGAATTTTAGAACCTTCATTTATACTTATAACAAAATTTTTACTAAAATTTATTTCATTTCTGGCTAACGGTAAAAAAAGAAATAAAAATAAATAAAATAAATATTATATTATTATTAGTAAATCTTTTTTAAACGTGGTGACGTACCAAACACTCTCCTAGCTGATCTTAACGCCTTCTGGCAGATGTTTCTGGTGTTTCATTAGCAATTTGCTTTACATATCAATATTTTTCACAGTGCCAATTAAACGTTGTCTACTGGTTCGAGGCAATTTGTTACGGTGTGATGTTGATGGTGACGATGAAGTAAATAACGAAACATTTCTTCAGAAGGCGAAATTCTGACGTAAAAATGTCGACGAAATGCTCTTTGCGCTAAAAAAAATTTGTGGCTGATTTTAATAATAAAATTCGGGGAATCCCTCCATTATTCAATTCCTTGTGCTATTTTTATAATTTGGAGACAAAAAAAAAAATAAAAAGTTTTATGTAAACGAAAAAGTTATTAAATTTTTAAATCATATGACGAATTTTGGAGCAGCTTGTACATTTATTGTAGGGTTCCCCCCTTACTTAAGTAAAACACACCAATAAATACATAGGAGTAACTACGCTATTCTGGGAAGTGCAATGCCACCGCTCCAGAATTTGAAAAAATTAATTACATATTTACATTAAATATACATAAGAAATTAGCTCAGTTTAACTACCCAATAACTGCCAATAACTTAATGGAACCCTCTCTTTGGACCTCTTCGTTAGAAAATATGATTTTTATAGAGTTTCTTAGGAATAACTTGATGCGTTACAAACGGAATGACAAAGTAAAAAGAAAACTTTAAAACTCGATGATAATGACACATTAAATATTTTGCACAAAAACCGATTGTTTGTTTTAGAAACAAAATGAAGGCAAAGTTTGCATAGAAAAGTAAAATTAATTTCCTGAATATCAACAACAACAAAAAACTTTAATGAAAAATTAATTTAAATAAATTTCTTCTTTTTAAGTATTTTTTTTTTTTTTTGCATAAAAGTGGGTCATGACAAAATTATAACAAAAAAAAAGTCTCACACACACATCAGAAACCAAATCTGGGAGAGAAAAAGCTCACATGCTGCTTATCATCATTCGATGTTGGTTTTAATTTCATTCAACTGTTATTAATGCTAAAGAAGAAGAAGTTGCAGATAATGATGGTGTTAAACGAAATTGAGATTTTTTGTTCACACATGTTGGATACATCGCCTTCATTTTCAACGTCAGCATGCGTTAATAACGTTAAAAATCTTCATTATCTTTAAGAAAATGTAGGCCTAATGGAGAAACACTCAGCAGATAAAAACAACAAAAAAATGTATTAAGTTTTCCGGTAAACAAAAATCATATTAAAGAAAATTGCTATAAAAACAAAACTCATGATAAATTTTAAGACACAAAAGAAAATAACCGAGCACACACTTACACATATCAAACCGCTTTAAGAAAAGAAGCAGTCAACAAAAAGCAGTGAATAGTAAAAAGAATTAAAAGGCTAAAAAAAAATATAAAATATTTATTTTGATTTATAAAAATCATTGAGGTAGGTCGTGGTTAATGTTGATTTTTGTATATTTGTTTATCGTTTGCTTAACTGGCCAAGTAGACAGTCGGGTTGATTAGTTGACTGAACTGACACACAATGGGGAAGCTTTTGCATTCAAGCGTTAATTTAAATGTTTTTGTTTTGCTTTATTAACAATTTTGTTTATAATTAAAAACAATATGGGTTAAAGAAGTATGTATGTAATTTTTTTTAAGTTTTTTAAATAGTAAAATGAACTTTTGTTTAAAGTCTCATTAAGAACCTTAAATGTGTATAAAATCACTTTGTCTAAAGCCAAATTATAATTAAGTTTTTAATTAAGTTCACACTAAACGCGTGCCAAAATTCTTAATATAATTAAATCTGTATGCTTGGCGTATTAAATTGAAAAAAATAATAAAAAAAAAAACATTTAATCTATAACAGTGAACATTTTTGCGCCCCAAGGTTTAACATATTAATGGTAATTAAATATGTTGATGAAATCGTGAACTCTAGTAAATGTCTAAAAAATTTTAGAAAGTTATATTTGTTGTTGGGAATTTTATGAACCCTCCATGATTTAAAATTTTACAAATTTCGTAAGTAAATAAACATATGAATACAATTTCATTATAAAACAATTAGGTTCTATTTTAAAAATTTTTAGTTTGTAAAATTTCGAATATTTAAATAAAAATTTTAATTCAAAATTTAATAAAATATTAATTATGAATTTATAAATCATTTTTTACAAACAAACCAATTTATTTTAATAAATAATAATTTAGATTTTTTTCTGTATATAAAATTTAGAAATTAAAACAATAATTGTTTAATAAATTACTCTGCTGAGACATAAGCAAAGGAGCACGACTGCCTTTGTGTTCAATCCGTAAATATTAGTTTGTCATTCAGTTTGTAATTTCTGCAATATTCATTTGTGATCCTATGAAGTGAATATATTTTGAATCCTTATATATAAAGGAATCGATTTAGCCAAGTTCGTTTGTCCATCTGTCGGTCCGCGTGTATGTAGAAATCAACTTTTCAAAATCCTCACGTATACTTCAGACACTTATATGATATCAATTTGTCAGATACGCTTTCGAGAATTTTTTTTATTAAAAATCAGTAATGTACGAGCTGAGATATAAGCGAAAAAACATTATGCTTCTGGTTTTTTATCCAAATAAAGTCAGATTTTGTATCTCATACGGAACTTCTTGAAACGTTTGTTAAGAATGTATAAAATATGTCTCTTTGGGTTTATTGCCGTCGAAGATATTTTTTTTTAATTCAGATTATCATTTAGCTATAACCACAACAAAAGCTAGCATTCTCTAATGTATTATAGTTATAAAGGGTGTTATTTTATAGATGTAAATTATTTCGAAATGAAATAAAACAAAGATTACTTTTTAAATTGACATGAAATTTACTTTATTCGAAAGATAATCTTTTGGAATTTTGATTTAAATATGATTTCTGGCATATAACCGCTACGGCTGGCTCAGACATAGCTCTGGAGGTCCACTTTTCAATGACTCTTTCCAGGAAGTGATCAATCCTTTCGGGCTCATCAGCGAAAACTAGCGACTTCACATTTCTCCACAGAAAATATTCAAGCGGCGCATGATGTAAAAGGCCAATTCACGGGTTCGGAACGTAAAACTATGTGTTTATCAAACTGTTTCTTGACTAAAGCAATTATGGCACGAGCAGTGTCTCATGTTGCGCTGTCTTGTTGAAACTACTGCTTTTGCACGTCATGGTTGTTCAACTGGTGAACGAAAAAGCCACTAATCATGGTTCTGTGGTGGTCACCATTGACTGTAACATTCTGAACAGCATTGCTTTAAAGAATTACGGACCAATAATTCTACAAATTAACGTATCACTTCAAACAAAATTAAAGAACGATTTGTTGCCCGTAAAACTGACGAAGTGCACGATACGTATTTCGAACAGAACCATGATTTTTAAAATAAATTTTTAAAATTTGGAAGCGTTGTTTTGGGGTCAGTCTTTTCATGTTGAAATGAGAAACCAAACTTAACATAAATCACTTAACAACTGACAAAGTGACCGCCAGTAAAAAAAGTTTTGCCAACTTTAAGTTCAATATTTCTATAAAAACCACCCGGTACACGATGGTACAAACCAGAGCTATTAAATTTGGATTACGATTAGTTATCAATTAGATTACATTTTTAAAGTAATGGAATTAATTACGAAAACAAATAATCTAAAAGTAATCAAGATTATTTAGGATTACGAGAATATAATCAAAAATAATCAAAAGTAATCCAAAAAATAATTGACTACTTTCAAGGAATATTTTTGATTATTTTTATTTGAATTTACAGCATGTTTTATATACATTTTATTTTGAAAAATCAACAAAAAAGTGCAAAATACGTGAGAAAAATAATAATGAGAAAAAACCTCATGCAGAATCCATTAAATTTCCAAAAAAAAAGTTTTGTAATTTACATATGTATATTTACGATTGACCTTCATTACAACTAATTTTTCAAAATAAAAATCAGACAATGGTTGCTGCCTTGGACTGTTGACGATCCTGGCAAAAGAAAACAGTCGTTCAACTGGAACTGAAGACGTTAAGGGCGTGTTATAAAAAATAAATGCATATAATAAATCATATTTTTGCCAACAATAATAATAACAAAAAATTAAAAAAACAACAACTAATTAAATAGTCGTAGAATTTCATGTAGAAAAATTTTTTTGTGACAGTATTGCCATAATTTCGTCAAATTAAAAAAAAAATAATCGAAAATTATCCTTGAAGGTAGTCGAATTATTTTTTGATGGCTTTATATTTGTTTTGATTACTTTTTCGTAATTTTTATTAATCTTGATTATTTTTGGATATATGTAATCGTAATCAATTAGTAATCGTGCGAATCTGAAAATAACCTAATGTAATCATTACTTCAACTTTAAAAAAAATAATAATCTAATTACTAATTATTACGATTAGTAATCATTACTTAACAGCTATGGTACAAACTTAATCATATGGTATTCTTCTTGTTTTTGTTTATATGCCTCTATGGTTATGCGTAGAATGTTTTAGATCAAGAGGTGACAAATTGACAAAATTATAGGCAAAATAACTTATATTTTTTTTAATATTTTAATTAAATTTTAAAAGCTTCTACGTACAATTTTTTTTTGTGATAGTAACAACAGAAAAATAACTAAGATATATTCACCAAATTACAGACTCAGTATTTTTCCTAAATTTAAAAACAGAAATTAATGTTTTAAGTTTAAAAAAACACAGTGGCGTTACGCTATGCACCAAAATTTGGTTTTAGTCGTTGTCATAGCAAACAGGTATTTACTACGCTAGTTTACTCAAGCAAGTTCTTGAGGCGCTCGCTTATAAACATAAACTCAAATAAATACTTTCTTTTATAGCAATAAATAAGTACTTAGTTAATATAACCTCCTAGAAGTAGTTCAGATCATTTTAGTGCGAAAATTCAGTTTATTTTTCCTAGCAATATTCTATAAAATATTACTTTAATAATGAACTATTTCGCTGCCATTGTCAAAGACATTATTACTTATACTTTAAGTGTTCTAAACGAAATGAGAATTACAAAAAAAAATTATTTAAATGACTTTTAACAAATTTCACCATAAAAAATTAAATAGTGCATTTATTTAAGCATATGCCTAATAAATAAGTATTTATTTATCACATTTTAAATCAAGTCATTACTGATAACTCAAGTGAGACAGACGGAATGTGATAGTAAATATGTTGTTTAGTTATAGCAAATCATTATCTAGTTTTTGCAGTTCACTATACTTATGTATACATAAGTCAAAAGCTGAATTGCACATTATGCAAGTCTTAAAGTTTAGATTCTTATAGTGTGTGTACAAGAGAAAGAGACAGATTTCTAGTTAATTACTTCTTGTTTCGCACACTCTAAAATAATATTAGAAATAAGACTTGCATAATGTAAAAGTCCACTAACACCATTCATAAGGGATGTAGTCGTTATTTAATACGATAAAATGCTTACTCAAATGCACTCCCGGAATTCGACTCTAAGAATTATAACTCTCTTTAAAAAAACTAAAAAAATAATTAGTCCCAACTACCATTAAGCGCTCACTGCCGAAATTCACCTACTTTAATACACTTAGACTTGGCTGACTACTGGCAAATACAGCATAAATATTTATATATTTTTTCTGTTTTGGTTTAGGGTATCGTCTCACTTGACCGCCTATAACTTTCTTATTTTTTATATTGCGTGTTTATTTCTTTGAACTAAAAGATGTATTATTAAAAAAAAATTTAGAAATTATTAAATCACATGGTACTGAGCAGCCTCGGCCAGAGCTCATTATCACAATATAATTTCATTTTAGAATAGAAAAAAAATATCTAAAGAACAGAAAATGTACAATTAATGCAAACGATATATTTTTTCCAAATGAATAATTAAACCATTTAAAGCATCTTCTTTATTGTAGTTTAAAAAAATTATATTTTTTTTTTGAAAAAATGCATCTGTTGAAAAAATAAATAAAATAAATATTGACAAAAAATTACTAAAGATATAAGAAAAAGCCAGTAGTCTATGCCTCTAGAAGGGTGCCCCGATGGACTAGTCAGCAGTGTGCTGTTCTGCTAGCTTAGGGGTTGCGTGTTCGATTCCCGCCGGAGACTCTGGACTTGTCTGCTTCTTTTCTATTCTATTCTTACTTTTCTATTCAGGTATCACAAAGGGATCAATATAATGGACCCAAGTGAGCTGTGTACAACAGCTGCCTGTTCTACCTAACCTCCTAACCTATGCCTCTAGAAATTTTGTCTTACAATGCATGTATGAATATTAATATTTAGTATTTATTTAAACTCAAAAGCTTACGTTTAAAATATGAGGGTCTGTGATAGCATACGCTGATAACTACCAACAATGGCAATGGATAATAATATTAATAATTGCTTACCTCAGCAATCTTTCTATCTTCTTCCAAGCGAGAAATTTCAAAACCTTTTGATCTAATCGGGACTAATTCATTTAATCGAGTCCCTAGTCGGCAGTATTTGTAAGCTACATCTTAAGCTATTAACCGGTCGAGCAGAGCTGCCGAAATGCCGCCTTATGGCCATAAGGGGATGTGTTCCGATGTCATTGAAGAAATACTTGCAAAGAATCTATCTTACTTACCAAATAGTCTCTTCTTAGATAGCATGAAAGTGAACATCCGAAATTCCATCCCCCGTAATTAACTGCAATGCAATATTGCAGCCGCACATTAATTTTAAATATTTTTTATATTATTACTTACTTGATTGGGATCTGAAATAGATGACAGGACACAATGATAAGAAATAAAGAGAAAATTTTTTTGAACGATTTAAAACATATATCTCAAGCTCACACTGCTACAACAACAACTGCTATTAAATTGTTTGGTACAGTATATGTTATTAGTTTAATGTCTAGCAGTTACCCTATTTAGGTATTAAAAAACCCTGATTAGCTCATTATCTCTTAAAGATAATTAGGTCGTTAGCTTTTTTATTTCTGCTACAGTTTTACGTCTTCCTATTGCATTATATCGCTTAACTGTACTGTGGTACAATTTCTAAAGGCTTGTATTAATTAACAGAATGATTTGCTTTAAAGATTTAAAAGAACCTAAATGATTCAATTCAATTTGGATTTGACATCTAATTTATAATTACAGTACTTTTGGAACCAGTCACAACATTTGATAATCTGGCAATTTGTGTATCAATCTACACCGCCATCACATTTGATACTTATAAAAAAATATGCAAGAACATATTAATAAGTTAACAAACAAATTTTTTCTAAAAATCGATTAGAAAGGAAAGGTCAGGAGGTTACATCCATTTTTTCAGATCATATATGAATTCAGATGAAAGAATTAAATAATAGTATGGCTTAGTCAATATTTGACAGTTAAAAAAAAATGTTTTGTCTTTATTACGTTTTTAAGAAAAAACATTCATAATTGCCTAACAACTAAATAATCACTGACTTTGAAAATCGCAACAAATAACCGAAACAAAAATTTCCAGAAGATTTTCTTGCGTCAGTTGGAAGCTTTTGCAAATCGACGTGATTATTTAACACACATCGATTACTTAAGATCTTGTAAGTGGCAGAAATACAACAACTCAATGACCATTACAAAATAAGTTGTATCTTTCCAGAAAGATTCAATGTTTTTCTATGGCCAAGACGAATCTTGTACTCATTGTACGAGCAAATATTTAAGTTTATTTTAATTTTTATAAACAGCCTGACATACATTTGGCCAAAGAAACAGACACAAAAGCCAAAACCGAAGCTTAAACAAAACTGTGCAATAAAATTCACTCAGATTTTGATCAGTGTAAATTAAATAAGTCCGTCTAGCTGTCTGTCCGTCAGCTTGTCTGTTTAATTTAGTTGTTTGCGTATTTGTTCATCTCTAAGTTGTCTGTTTGTCTTATTGACCATCAACAAAAGCGGCATAAGCAATTGCAGCAACATCTCATACTTATATACTAAAGTTTACTTTCTGTATGCAACAATGTAAAGTGTTGCAAATAATCTCATATTTGTATGAGTTTTAGCATAAGCAGCCAGTACATGCAGTTATACACATATTTATATATATTTTTTTTTTCTAAACTTTAAGCCTTTTCAATCCAACCACAAATGTGTATTGCAATTTTACAATATTGTACTAGTGCTACTAGTGTACACACAGTAATAACTGCAGCAGCAGCAACAGCATTGTAATAATAATAACAACATGTTGTTATAGTTTGTGGTTTTGATGGTTTGTGTGGTTAAATATTTTTCACCCACTTTTATTTATTATATTTTTTTATTTTTTGCTATTGGAATGTTTTTATACATTTTCTCCAACAACATGTTTCTCTACTACACTTTGGCATTTGTTGGTTTTGTTTTTAATACGCTTTTACTTAGATAGATTTTCACATTTTTGTTGTCGATGACATAATGTTAAATAATTACAAGTGTTTGGTTTGCGTTTGTTGTTTTTTGCTGCTGCTGTTTTATTTGTTTATTAGAAAAGCGGCATAATCGTACTGCAGTTGTATTATAAATACTTGTTAGCAAGTGAGTGCAAAGCACATGCTACGCTGTACTGTCTGCAAATAAATTAAAATTGTAATAATTACGTATGAATGTGTTAATACTTGTGTTTTAACTAAATTGTTAATTATATGGGGATTATTGTAACAGCGACAACATAAAACATTGATACATATAATTGTATTGACTATTGTATATTTTATTCTATTAAAACTTGCGATAATTAAAATGACACTTGCGAAGGAGTTGTTAAAAGTTATCTTTCGAGGCGCCAACTAAAGTGTTTAAAAGTCATTTAGTAGTTTGAGAAACTTGATATGTTTAAAACAATATATATTTTTCTAATTAATTGTTGTCTATAACTTTGTCGATTAGTGTCAGATTTTTCCAAAATGTCAGACGAATATCCTTAAAGGCATATCATATCTTAAACTATTAACACATGTGTCTATAAATAATCCTAAGGCTCTAACATTTTAATTCTTATGGTAGAAATATGGGAAATATGTTTATTTGCTGATATCTCAAAAAGTTTTGCTGAATATCAATAGCCATTTATCACGATTTTTTAGAAAAAATGGATCGACAAACAGGTTTACGTAACATGTGGCTGCCTGTAAAAGTTGATTTTAACCAACACAAGAACAGGCGGTTAGGCAAACAGGCGGTTAGGCAAACAGGCGGTTAGGCAAGCAGGCGGTTAGGCGAACAGGCGGATAGGCGAACATTATTCAATAGACTAAACGTCAGAAAGTATAAACTTTATGAGCTTGGAAATGAATATTTTAGAATTTACAAACAGAATGAAAAATCAGAATGTGGTGGCAACACAGGTAAAGGGTATGAAAAGTATAAGCGGTTTTACTGTATAAATTTTGTATAAATCTTGTCATTAAGCATTCTAAAGCAATGCATACACCAGCAACCTCCCACCCCACCCAGCACTATTTTTGCAAACCATCTAACCATCCACCAGAAAATAACCCAAAAGTTTTTGTACAGTTAAAGGTATGGTGGTACCATATGATATGACCCACGAAAACTTCCCAGAATGAGAATTGAGCCCCTCGTCCCTCTAATATATAAGGTTGCCTAATTCTCATAATAAGTTACTGATGATCTTACGGTATCAATACACAGCACAGCATCAATATTTTTCGATACAACAACAATAGGCGTAAGTAGAGCATTTGCGATGCCCCAGAATTTGAAGAAATTAAATATCATCTCATATACATGCAAAATTAACTCAGTTCAAGATTTTGCCAAAAAAAAAGAAGATTTTGCCACCAACAGAAAAAATCTGTAGCTACGCCAATGTCGACCATCAGAAAAGTCGTCGAACTGACCGAACTGCGGCCACCATTAAATTTAGTAAGCCATTTACTAATAGTGTTTTCACATTAAAGGTTGCAATGCTAAATTCGCTTTTAACGTTAAAACCAATCATTAAAACCTGGTTTTACCATAAAAAAGAATTTTTTGTTTTGATTTTAAGTAGATTTTGTGAAATACAACCTTGTTTTCGGTGTACTAAATTTCGTACTAAAATGTTAAAAAAAATTAAAATAGCTGATGTCAGATGGCGCTGATTAAAAAAATAGTTCACCAAGTGAAATAAAACAAATACAACAAAAGCAATGCATGCAGCAACGACAACATCAAAAAAATCATCTCAATAATTTTCAACCACTTTTCCACAATTCGTTTACAGAAAATTATATAAATTCTGTTATGGGGTGCATTGTAAAAATTTCTTAGTTTTTCAAACAAACAAAAACAGCTGATATACAGAGTGTGAAACAAATGATTTAACAAAAGTATTAAAAAACACTTCAAAAAATGCACCTATTTCTACGAGAATTTAATTTTATTTTCAAAAAATTTATTGGACATACTGTGAGTTATAACCTCATTCATAACCGTATTCATAAAAAATGTTTTAGGTTTATTGAAGGCTTATTTGACAAATGTCTGTGCAACATCTGTTAAATAAGCTTTTAATAAACCTAAAATATTTTGTATGAATACAGCAGGTAGTGTGAACGCAAAATCAGCTGTTAGTGGTTTTAATGTTAAAACCAGGTCTAAATTTTAAGTGCGAAAACATTGGTCCTTCCTTGATGGTGCTTCATCGCTTAAAATCGTATTTCGTTAATTAATGCACTGCACTTAATCCATTCCATTTTTATTGCCGTTATGAATTTTTTAAGTTACTGTAAACAATAATACGTCAAAACGTTTGAGTACGTACATCTATTACCAAAAATGTCAAGCTTAAAGGCCGTGTCAGATAAAACTGGCTTTGAGTTGCATTACATATTCGCTTTAACACCAAAGATGAAATTTAAATATTATTCAGGCAACTCTCATCTTTTTGAGCGCTTTGACAATCAGTTGGTGTGGTTTTCATTAACTTTGTGTTAAATTCGTATGTGATAATAAAATGTTTAAAACTTTAAGTAAATTTTAGTTAAAATAAAAATAAGAAATATTTTTTTGTTAAAATTTCTTACCGCTTTTATAGGTAAACAAACAATGTAGTCAACGTTTTTAATGTGTCATAAACCTCTTGCCTTACGCTTTTTTGTCAAAGTTAGAACTTTTATCTGACATGGGCTTTACTAAAGGAACGCGGCCAGATTGCCGTACTGGGGTTGCCCGACCCCGAAATGTGAAATGCAACTCTCGTATTTACAACTCTTTTCTAATTCAACTTGTATTTTGTTTAGAAAATTAGTAAAGTTTGATTTGTTATATTTGATTATGCTATTTGTTTTATAATTAAGGTTTTTTTAAACACAACTGATTGAAGCTTGGTTACTCTGTTTAATTACGTCCTCTTTACTTTGCATTATTTACATTTTCCTCTCAAAGCCAAAATATTTCTAACTGCATTGACTTAATATAACTGAGTGTGTAAAAGCCGTACAAAAAACAAAATATTTAATAAACACAAAACCAAATTTTAACAAATAATTAAAATCAATATTAACAACTTCACTTCATATAAAAATATAAAATTGCATTTAAATAAATTGTATTTGAACATATTTAAAAAAAAATTATTTTGTCTTGTTTCCAAGTTATTGTTTTCGTTGTCAAGGTTACAAATATTTTGTAATCCCAGTCCAATATTCATACTCGTACATATACGACTCATGCACAAATGTATGTACACAGTTGCCGTATTGTGGTTTTTCAACTTTAGTCATTATTGTTTTTAATGGACTTGAACAGCGCAGCGTTACGACTGACTACTGGCAATAGTGGTCTATGATTTTAGAATTTTATTTTCCGCAGTTGTTTTCTGATACATTTTTGCAAACGTTGTTTTTTTTATGATTTTTTCATTACAATGTACATATTTATGTATTTTAGATGGTTGGCAGACAGTCAGAGAAGGACGTTGTATTGCAACAATTCAGACTTAATTTTCAAACTAGCGGTTGCACTGTTGGCAAATGTCTAAACGCAAATGTTGTATGAGTTGGAATTGTATGTATGAGGTGAATAGAAGCTATCAGCTGAAATGGGGTGACACATAAACTAATGGCATTCAATTAAATTAGTGCACTCAAGGAAAATGTTGTACATTTCTACAAACAAACAAAAAAATATTTAAACAGTGAAACGAAATGTTGTGGAAACCTTATATCATTACAATAATTTTTTTTTTATGGAAAATATACCATAAAGCCTCTCTGTTTGAATTTGTGAAACAGCAACAACACTAGTCATTTCACATAAAAAAATTTTACATAAATAGTTTAAATTTCATATGAAATAACTATTGTTCGCATCAAGACAAGGCGAATTCACATCAGATGATGTTATGAAGCCAGCTGATTGTTTTTTGCTCGTTTTATTTTAACCGGCACAATGTCAAAGTTTGTTTTTATTTAAATTATTTTTTACTAATACATCTATCTACATCTTCTTCTATCTTCTATATATATAAAAGTGAAACTCTGTGTGTGTGTTGTTGTGTGCAAGTTGTTGTACACATTCCAGGGAGTGTTATGGGAGGCAAAAAGTGGGCGGGACTACGCCCATAAAAAATAAGTTATCATTTTAAGCTACTTGCACTTGACCGGTTATTCTAAAACTTTGCACATAAACTCTCATGATTATACAATTTCGTGATTATAAAAGTGGGCAGGGCCACGCCCATAAAAAATAAGTTATCATTTTAAGCTACTTGCACTTGTCCGATTTTCCTAAAACTTTGCACACATATTGATTTGTCATGAATGTATAATTTCGTGATTAGAAAAGTAGGCAGGGCCACGCCCTTAAAAACAGTTATAATTTTAAGATACTTGCATTTTACTGATTTTTTTTTTAAACAAAGATAAATATTTGAAACAATTTCCATAATAATAAACTGTTAACAATAGTTCTCAAAATTCTAAAATTAATTATCATAATTTTTCAAAAGTCAAAATTTTTCTCTGAGTGTATTATTGGCAAGTAATTTAGAGCCTAAACAGTGTGCATGTATACATTTCTATTAGTTTACGAGTCTAACTGTCTGTCTGTTTTACTGTTTTCACGAGTGTCAGTATTAAACAACAGCTGTTGTCTAGAGAGCGATTAATATTTGTTGGCTTCATTTTAATTTTTCAATTTTATTGCACTTTTGTGTGTGTATGTGTGTGTGAATATAGTAGCTATAAAAGTTTTATTATTTCTAATTCACCGATTATATAATAACAGTTTAGTGGCAAAATATATTATTCTACGTATTTTTAGTGACAACTGAATTACATGTTAATATTAATTAAAAGTTATAAAAAAAGAATTTTGATAAAAAAAAACATTTCATTAACTACTTGTTAAGAGCTCCATATCCGAGAAATATTATGCTAAAATAGAAATGGGGAATTACGAATTTTTTAGTTCCAAATAACAAACCAGTCATAAGATTTATATATATGATCTAATATTTGGTCAATTACTCTTTCAACAATGTTACCATATTTTTATATAATTTGTTAACAAAACATTTTCCTAATTCACAGCCCATCGTATGGAGTTAAATATCTTAAGAATTTACCATTTAATAATGAATCACAGCCGTTGATGCTGTGATGTAGACAATTACGTCATGTGCAGTAAAAAATAATTGTTAAAAGGGAAAAGTGTAACCATTTCTTTTAAGTTAATGGGATTAAACAAGAGTTGTACAATTTAGAGGCTAGAAAGTAGAAAACAGAAGTAATACAGCTTCGACGTAGAACTTTCAGGGCAGGTTGTGAGTCAGCCAAATAGGTATTTGTAGCTTTGGCGCCACAAAATTTTTTGTCGTAAATTAAATAATGAGTCTTGTTTCCATTTTGCTTCAAATTGAGGAAAGATATGTTGTAAGATATGTTAGTAAGTTATCAATAGTTAGATAGAAAATGAGAAGAGAAACTCAAAATAAGTACAGAACAAAAAAACAAATAAAAGTATAACTAAATTATATGTAAAACCTTCGTCATTACAAACCTCTTAGCCACCTTATTCCCCTGCTTAATTCGATGATATTCTCTAGTTTATACTCCGAAATATAACTTGATTCTCTGTGGAATTTTTCATGTAATAACCTAGATCTATGGTTCTGATTGGCAACGTACTTTATTATTTAGATCTCATTTTTACACATCCCGCAATACACCAGCTTATCATTATCTCTTCTACTTATTTTAACTTTTTCTAAGCAGTGGCTCACAATAACCCCAATAGTTGTTCCCATATCCAGACCACTTAAAACCAGAAGTACTTTTTTGTCTGCCAAGTTTCATCTAGGCCAAGTCAAGTAGGAACTTTTTAATCACTTCTGTTACTCCATGCAAAGCCGTTCTTTCTGATACCCTTAAACATTTCTTTTTTGTTTAAAATAGTGAACTAACTCTTCGGCAGGTTCATCGCTAATAATGCTGAAGTATTCTGGCACCCAGCACAGATTGACTAACTAACCTGGATTTGACATAATGTCCATCCAAACTTTTAAAAGGTGACTCACTGTTAACGTGAACAGAGATCTACCTAACTTTCACATGTTCTTAATGATACCAGTGGTCTTACTAATAAGTAGTTCGTATTTTCACTTCGAACACAATACAAATTGTATTTCAGATATTCTGATTTTTATTTTTCAAAACGTAGACTCCGCCCAGGTACATATATTCATCCATTTTTCCATAAAAACTAAGTATGATCGATATTAATAATCCTTAAAAATTCCGATCCACCTAGTCTACTTAAGCTCCTTGATTCTAGTCACATAACCAAGTATTCTATGGCTATTCTGTAGAAAATTGTATCCAGTGCCAAGTATAACTTATTTTTCGACCTTGGTCAGAAACTTGAGATTTAAATAACCAAAAAATGTACTTAAATTTTACTAGGAAATAACTCGTTTACTTATGTACTTCCATTCATTTTTATTTTTAAAAATTTTTAATACAAATATTCAATTTGTTTCGCATACATCGTTTTCCCCTTTTTTTCTACGTTAATTTTCTAAATTCCACACATCATATTTGCGTGTAAATTATAATTTCCTTATCATGATCTATAAAATTATGAGTGCCTGAGTCTACAATAGTTTTTGTTTTTTGCTACTTAGTTTGACTATTTGATTGTAGTGGAATGTGTGATAATTTAATGATGATGACAGTGATGGAGATGATGAATTGATAATTTTTATTTACTTTTTTTATTTCAAGTCATAATTCTAACTAAGTTTGAAGGTGTTTCATGTGAATTGACATGCAATTAAATAATGGAAAAATAAGGAAGAAATAAAATAAAAACTATAAAACAGGTGGTTGCCACAGCAAAACCCGATTTTACTAAATTTCCTCTTTTGAATCATTCTATTTGAAAATACAATCCTTAACTATTGCCTCAATCTTCACAGAAAATATTCGTTACCGTTATCATTACAAATTGTAATAAAGTAATGAATCCTACAATTATGACACTTTCATTAACGCGTATCAACCACACAACTAGACAGGCAACAAACAATCAACTTATTAACTACAATGAACTAGAATATCATTGATACTACTTGTTATTACTTACAGTAACTTTATTGTATAATTACAATCCAGTAATAAAAAGTTAGACAAAAAAAAATACAAAGTTTCTCAATTTCCTTTCGAACTTCATTTACATTGGAAATTGTCATTAAAATTAATAGCAAAGGAATCACTAAACTTATGATTACAGATGAAAGAAAAAAAGTGAAAATTCCATTAAGTCAAAAGAATAACTTAATGACTTTTATTTATGCAAATAATTTGAAAAAAAGGGGCAGCAGAAATTGCATTTACCACAAAGCAGGTTAGAGAAAAAATCCGCTTATCGATGGCAAAAGAAGAAGGCGGAAATGATAATTAAAAAAGTAACAACTGTATAATAAGGAAAATAAAAAGAAAAAAACATAAAATTATTTTGAAATGAAACACTAGTTTTAATAGAATGGTGTAATCATTGTAAATTTGAACAGTGAGTAGAAATAGTAAAAGCTGTGGAAGTGGGACAAATACATCTATTAAAAACCTCAAATAGACACAATTATTGTACTTATTTTTGGCTAGAGTTAATTTTATTATTTTATTTTGTTTTATGAAAAGATTACATTTTTATTTGTGATATGAAGAAGTTAACTTGAAAAGTAATTTTTTGACCGACACCCTCCGAGTGTAATCTATTTTCGAAGCTAGCTATGATTTCATCACCAGCAATCTTTGGGTGGGCACATCGAAATCAATAATTTAAAAAGTATTTAAATTTAATATCAAATTTTAATCATCGTATCATAGTCTTGCTTTTTGTAAAAAAAAACTCTATACAAGTCCGTACCAGTCTCCAATACCAGTGTCATGTTAGAAGTAACATATAGCATTCACATGTAGTTACCTAATATGAAATCTCAGTGAGAGGAACCACTAAGGAGTTACGTGACTAGGTTTATATCAGTTTCTTGTATTCTATTTTCTAAAGGGATCGATTATTCGAATTTTTATTAAAACTGGACTTCAGTTATAAATATAGAGTTTTTGTTTATTCAACAAATTTAATGGAATAACCAAAATGTTGGCCTTTTAAGCTAACTAATCCTAAAAGGCATTTATTATTAAAAAATAATTTCTTTTATAAACGCTATCCTGATGAACCAATTTTGCACTACATTTTCTATCATATCCGGTCTTTTTATTATCAATGTTGTCTTCTAAATGATCAATCTTTACCGGACTATTAGCATAGGTCAGTGATTTGACCCTAACAAATAGTGGTCCAAAGGTGTCAAATCACACAAACGAGATGGTCAATTTAAGGGAAAATTTTTTGAGATAATTCAGTAACAAACCGTTTGGCTCAACGGTATACGCGATATATGTCATGTTTTACTGTCTTGCTAAAACCATTTCTTTTCCAAATGATTTGCAATGACATTAGGAAAAAATCACGAATCACCAGAACAGACATTCATCGAATCGATAAATTCAAGTCCTCTGTTACACTCGCATGGCTTTCGTTATGCGCATGGTTCTAAGTTGGATGAATATTATACAGAAGAATTAATGTGCTCATAAACCGATTAATGGTATTACGTATTCCTACTTAAACTTGACGAAGTGCTCTATAAGTTTTGCGTGCATCTAAGAAACGTTGTTCTAGTGTAAGAAAACTCTATCACACTTCATTAGTACATATAACAGCTAGATAACAAGTTTCCCTCTATCAAATATAAAAAGAAGTGCTTTGCTCTTTAGCTTTGCAATGTAAAAAAAGATTTTTGACAGTGTGGCAATGCTAAAAATTATCAGCAACAAACGAGTAACACTTAAAAGTCATTGAATTTTATTTACAAATTCGTGCTGTGTGAGAAATGTGTTTCGTAAAATATGGTCGTCATAAATAACCTACCGAATAGACTATTCAAGCTGTGTTGACAGAATTTGTCTTTAGTTTCACCAACCCATATGCGAAGAGTGCATTCCGAGGAGAATATTGCTGCTGTATTGACCAGCATCAATGAAGAGCGTACTTCCTCAAGAACAATGAATATCATAATGTTGCAGTAAATGGAGCAAGGTACCATGCAATTATTACCGATTTTGTTTTGCCAAAAATTAAAGAACTTTGACTTGTTTTAGTGATTTTAACAAGTCGTTGTCGCGCTATACCATAATATTGAGATACTAGTTGTGGAGCAGTCTGTTTGTCGCCAAAATCATACGATCTTACCCAATTAGATTATTTTTGGTGAGACTACGTCTTTCCTGGTAAAGCCTGCCACAATTTTAGACTTGAAAGACAAAACTACAGCTACCATTGGTGTAGTACTTGTTAAAATTCTAGTTAAAGTATGTCAAAATAAAGCTCAATAATGGGTCACCTATGACGTAGTTTCGGCCAACATTCTCATTAAATAAGCTTTAAAAATCAAATGAAAACCATTCATTTATCACCTCAAATAAATATTTCAATTACATTTGCAAAATTTCTTTGTTTTTTCTTATAAAATCCAAGCGATTTATTAAAATTAATGTTAAACTTGACAAAATGCGATTTTACATCACTGCCACATAATTACTAAGTTTATTCGCAGATTGTAAATTAACCTGCTATGAGTTATTGTGAATGACAAATTCGTCCTTCTCAAGGCGAATGCAATGATGGTGCAGTAACTGTTTGGCTAACCTTTATTTTGCATTACAGAAAACTTAAACAAGAGCGTAAAGCGTGTAAAGGTGCTAATACACGGCATGTTTTTTACATCTGACTTGTCAAATTCTCCACTGCTAATACGAACTTCTGTAAAAAAACACGTGTTGAGACATCTGAAAAAATTTTAATTAGAGCGCACTCTATTTTCTTCTGTCAAAACATGTGACATCAGCCGTTGGCAAAAACCTCTGCTGCTGGAAAGCAATCAGCGTAAAAGTACAATTTTGACAGACATGTACATTTACATATGTCTCACAAATTTTAAAGTCAGATGTAAAAAACATGCCGTGTATTATAGTCTTAAGCGTTAGATTTGTTATAATAACAAAACGCATGCTAAACTCCAATACTTGACGCACAACGCTCTACGCTCTTGTTTTAGCTTGGCTGATATATGTACATATTTTTAGTTTAGACAGCTCTTGCGTCAAAACAAATTATGGTGCAAAGTTTTAGATAAACTGCGACTCCTTCTGCATCTTGGAGACTAAAAATTTGGTTTGCCAATATTCCTTTTAAAATTTTTATTGCAATCAACCTAATTTGTTTAATTAATTTCAAAGTCTATTTAAAAAATAAGAAATTGTATTTGTTATATTTTTGTTCCTAATTATCTAACAAAATCTAGTCCGGTTTTTTAAGCTTCCACTGTTTGAAAATACCTAAAGAGCAAAATGACAAACAAAACCTTTTACAACTATTTCCATAAATAAAAAATTCTCACGTGCCTTCAACCATTTTATAAATTTTTGCTTTCTCTTCTAATTTTAGCCAAAATTAATACGCAAATATGGCTATCCCTCCGAGACGCATACAGTAGTAACCAAGGATGGTTATATACTGGAAATGCATCGCATACCAAAGAAAGGAGCACAGCCAGTGCTGTTAATGCATGGCATCTTAGATACCTCAGCTACGTGGGTGTTAATGGGTCCCAAGTCAGGTTTGGGTAAGTAAGCAGCAGCAAAATAGAAAGAAGACCTCAACAATATGCAAAGAAATATTTGGTTTTAAATTAGTTACCACCCATGTTATTTAGGTTACATGTTGGCTGACTTGGGCTACGACGTTTGGATGGGTAATGCACGTGGCAATCGTTATTCAAAGAACCACACCAGCCTTAACAGTGATTATATGGAGTTTTGGGATTTTACATTTCATGAAATGGGCAAATACGATTTGCCAGCAAATATTGATTATATTTTAGCCAAGACCGGTTATGATCAACTGCACTATGTGGGACACTCCCAGGTAAAATTAGTTTTTTTTTTAACTTGCCGGCAAAAATTCTTAAACATTTTTTTCTTTTTATTTGTTTTGTTGTTGTTGTACTTTTGAATCTAGGGTACTGCTGTATTCTGGGTTTTGTGCTCGGAACAACCACAATATACACAAAAAATACTTTCCATGCATGCTTTAGCACCCATTGCCTATATACATGACATGAAGAGTCCTTTGTTTCGTACTTTAGTGTTGTTTTTAGATTTTCTAACGGTAAGTTTGCAGTTTATGTTATTTTGTTTCTGCATTTTCAATTTACCTTCAAATACATTGTCATTGGAAATATTGTTTCATTTGCAGGCTGCCACACGCATGCTACGCATCACGGAATTTATGCCAAATACAAAATTTCTTGTTGACCACAGCCAGGTGGTGTGTCACGACAATGCAATGACACAGGATGTGTGTTCCAACATACTTTTTTTGGTTGCCGGCTATAATTCCGAACAACTGAATAAGGTTTGTATCAGCGATAATACACACAGTCATGATTTTGTTTCAGGGGATTGTAGGGATGTAAATCGTTAAAATCCTACAAATTTTTAAGTTTATTAATCCGAAAAACCTTAGAATAGACAGAAAATTTAAACTTTTTTTGTTAGCATTCTTAATAAAAATTATACTCGCCCTTTAAATATTGTCGATGATCAAAATAATCAAAAGCGTTAATTAATGGATAAACACAGGCCGTTATAATAAATTGTTCAGTTTGCTCTGGCTACCGGATATTGAAAGTATTTTTTATTAAACAAGGATGGCAAGGGTATAAATCTATCTCTATTTTTTATAATCTTCTGCAGCACCATAAAGTATTTGTATATATTCGCTGAAATAGCTGAAGCTTATGTTAAGCGATATCTGTCTGATCGTCAACACGTCTGTGGGTGGGTTAGTTGAAAACAACTTTTTTAAGCCTCTATATGTTTAATATTTCAGTGGTGTGGTACCACTCTTCCAGAAATATTCGGCTATAAATCGGAATTAATGCCAGCCAAAATAATCCCTGAGCTTCAATTTTTGCATACCAGCATTTTAGCCGATATCTCACCATTTGCAGCTGTAATGTTGCATTCCAGGACTGGCATCTTTTTTGGGGGAAAAAAATAAACAAACAGTTTATCTTTAAACTTCTGAACTGATTCTGACTGCTCTTCACACTAAATTCGTCATCTTGAACTTCGTTATATTTGAGCCAAAAATAAGCCTGATCACTGAAAAATTTTTTTTATTGAAAATTGATATGTATTCAAATTTTATAACACCGATTCACCAAACAAACGGCATAGTGGTACGTCACCTGGATTCAGTTAAGTGGATGCCAAGGTCCTTACAAAAAAAAACTTCCAGGTGGTCCAAAAATCCATGCGTAATTGTGAAGAGCGGCAATATTCTTCTCGTTATGCGATTTTCACATATACTCTAGCAAAAACTCGGTAATAACCACCTATTATTGAACAACATACTATTCAATAATAATACTTTTTGTTTTTAGACATTTGCATAGATATTACGAAAATTATTAAAAGCCAATAAATACAATAAATGCATGATTTTCATTGCATTTAACAAACTTAAGGTATAAGTCCTTTTGTCTTCCACAATGTCTATGGAGCTATTCATGAGTTAACTTAAGTCTAATAGATTGTCGTTGATTCTTTAAACTCAATAAAAGGTATTGCAGAGTAAATAAACCACGCGAATGCATTATTTACGTTATTTAAAGCTAAAAAGGTATGATTACACGTAAAGAAAAAATATGCTTGTGGTAGCCATAATTGAAGAGAATTTTTAATTTTTAATTGCAAGTTATCAATTTAATTAGAGCATCATGCAACTATTATCTATATTATGACTACAAATAATATGAATCTACAAATAAATAAAATATTTAAATTTTTTATACATTTTCTTATGTTTTATCGTTTATTTTTATGATTTCTTGAATTTCTTTTATATTTGGTATCCCTTTTTTCACATGTCAAGTTATTTAACAAATAAAAATGTACTCAACCAAGAAGAAGAACCGTTAAAAACAAATTATTATTAAAAGATATAAAATTTGTATTGCTTTGTAATCATACTATTGTTTTACACAACTCCTATGTTATTTTTGCCAAGGCATCATACCAGTTTTGTTACAACAGTTTTGTAAATCATACTGTTTTGACAGAACAACCATATCGAAGTTTTCAGAAAAAGTAAAAACTAAATGATAAAATTCAAATTCGACAAAATAAATAATAAAATAAAATAAAAAAAAAATTATTACTAGATTTCGATAACAAAATATGTATATAGAGAATATAATATGACCGTCGTGCTCAGGTCGTAACCATGTTTCTTTATGTAAATTTGGAAGCGAACGTGGTAGTGAAGGACTGTATATCCGTGCTTTCAACTAACTATTAAGTAATCAGTGTTTTTGGCTTGCTTACTCAGCATTTTTGGTATTAGCCATGTTACCGATGTTTTTTTACACTGAAACAGAGGCGTACAGCCTTCCAGTTCAATAGCTTGCATATGAGTGGGTAAAATATCTACAGTTGGCATAGTTAGTGTTGCCGATTCGTGTGTTGTCATACTGATATAATTGTGAGTAAGTTTGCTTTATGTTGTTGTCTGCAAATTTTCGAACTATAGCTTATTATAATTATTAAAATTATTTAAAGCATTTACTCTTATCAATCCTTAAAAGATCTAAAACATAATGTGATCTGAAATCACATTTATATGTAACTGCGAAATTTTTCATTGGCAACACTTGTAATACTACCTCAGTTCGTACATGAATTTTGCCCCCGGGCGTTATATTTCAATATATAAATTGAATTCATCAGATTACTTTCACTATCCTACTTCCCACAAAGGTTTACTTGCTTTTCAATATTGTCAATGGCTTTAAATTATTATGCAACTCTGCGTTTCTATATTAAACATTAATTAAATGTATGAAATATAAGTATGGCATACCTACTTTTACGCCCAACTAGTAAAACTTTACTTATATATATCGCTGCAGCAAGATTTTGCAATAGATATTTAACCAATATCAAGAAAGTGATCAACTGAAACCTTTACACGTGCATTTAATTCCAGTAGAAAAAAAATTGCGTGATTGTAAATTTTATTTTTCTCCAATTCTTCATAACCACTTTTATAAAATTTTGCACCTACAGAAAACTTCTCTAAAAGTACAATATAGTGATTCGAAAAGTTGGCAATTTCATCATTGAAAATATTGGTTTTAAACTTAACCAAGTTTGAATTACTTAGTAAACAAATGTGAAGGAAGTAAAGAAAATAATAATTTGATTTTAAGAATATTTTTGACATTTTATCTTTTAACCTAACACTTTTGATAACTTTTCGCTTTAACAAAAATATTCGATTTTTTACAATTTTAGTTTGAAATTAACTATTTTCTATTTATTGGTAATAAAAATCTTAAAACCTATTTAGTGACATCTCCTTTTCACTATATCAGAGATGTAAAATATAGTTTTAATATACTTTTTAGTGCATCTTATATATTAGGTATTATTTCACATTTATATTTCACGCCAAATTTTGCACTACTTTTACGAGTATATCCGTTTTTATTTCGTCAAAGATAAAAATGAATACAAAACAAAAATATTATTGGGGCCAGCAATGCGGACCGGGTTTAACTAGTAGTATGTGCGAATGCAGGTAAAGGTTAACCCATTCGTTTAACGCATTAGACCTTTTTCAATTTGAAACGTTATTTTAACATATTAACCACCTATTTAGGCCCTTTTTACAACTTGCCGTTAGCTAAAGGCAAGATTTTGTCGGACAGATAAATGGCTTTGCATTAAAAAAACCTTTATATAATATTTTTTTATCTTCTACCATTATTAAAATTAATAATAATAACAATAAAAAATTGAAGTTGTAATAATGCAAAGCTATTTATCGAGCATACAAAATCCTACCTTTAACTAAAGGCAAGTTGTAATAATGGCCCTTAGAGACTGGAATTTAGGTAGCCCCTACAATTTAGTTGACTACAAACTCCTAAAAAAGAAAGGATGGAAAAATATAGAAGAAATATTTTACAAAGTCCATAAAGCTTATAAAAAGTTTTTTGTTGTTATTAATTTTACTTTTTATTACAAATAAAAAAGGTTCGTGTTGATATAAACCGACCTTATTTTGCAGATTTCACAAATAATCTGGTGGCTTAAAATATGTTAATATGTTGTATTCATATGTTTATACATATATTTAAACGTATTTTATTTTAAAAATAAAATATCCGTGGTCAAAAGGAATAACTGCTTAAGTCGGTAAAAGCTAATAAAAGCAATCTCGTAATTTAAAACTACCATCAGGCAAATTTTGCTTTTGGGAAACTTCACTGGAAGTTATAATGCCAAAAACTTTCTGCCTTTATTTTTAATACAAAAAATTTATTTGGAAAAATAATTTATTTTAGCTTTTAATTTAACTAAATGAATGAAAAGCGATATGATCTTTAATTAATATAGCGCGGAACTCATTTTCGATGCAATTTTTGATTTTAAATTTTAAATTTGTTCAAAGTGAAATGTATTCTACTATTCAGGACCTTTCATTTAATACCCATATTGTTTGGCTTAAAAATAAATTTTCCGCCATTTTGTTCAAGACACCGTCTTAGACCTTAGACTTTTTTTAATAGTTTACTACATTGTACTGTTCAAGCCCCTAAAAAGGGGACAAAGCCGTAACTACTATATGTGACTCATATGTTCGCCTTTTAATCTAGAACGCCATCTTGGATTATTTTCTTTTTGTAACTAAATATATTTTAATACTCAGGAACTTTCATTTGATAACCATATTGGCTCTCTCGGTTGTGCAGAAACTAAAAATATCGATTTCCGTTTGTAAATTTTAGGAAAAACACCGAAGCAGTTGCACTCTGCTGCTAATATCTCAGCTGGTTTTAAGCCGATTTGTTAGTTTCTGTTATTTTTTGAAATTACGGCTCATAATATGACATCTTAGGAGTGTTCAAAAATTATTTAGGAGTTTGAAAAAAGTGATATTTTTATAAAAATATATATTTTTTAGAATTATTTTTGCCGATAACCGATTAGAGGCCAATTTGTTTACAATTTTCACGAATATATAGGTATACTAGATCTATCAGTAGTACAACCGTGTCTATAAATAATTCTAGGGCTGGAAAATGTTAACTTTTATGGTAAAAATAAGCAAAAAAAAAACAAAGGCAGTCGTGTTAATTTGCTCATATCTCAGGGGGGGATTATGCTGATTTGCAATTCTAATCTGCTATCGAATATTTCTGATATTTTGATACGCGGGCTTGAAGAAGTCGGGGCCTTAGAAAAGTTTACAATGTACACATGGACAGACAGACAGACATACGGTCAGCTTTCAGAAAATATATATCTTATTGGGTCGGCAATACGGATGACAAACCTATACATATCAACTGTCGTGTGAAGAGTGTAAAACTAAACTCAAAAATTTAAAAGTGCTTTGCTATAAAAAGATACATAAGCAGTTTGTTGTTACTGTCACAGATACATATTTATTTACACATTTACTTCAAGAAATATTTTTTTTCGAATTTATTGTAAGTTTATTTTACTTAAAAATTTATTGTTCTACCTAGACTAATATGCTACGGATGTAAAAATCAAAATAGGTTCAAGGGTTAAAAGCTTCAATACACAGATTATTTTTCCTAATACGAAAAGAGTTTTAAGATTTAGAATTTAAAAAATTAAAATGTCTGAAACAAAGTTAAAAAAAAATAAAACTTTATCAATATGTAATGAATTACTGTAAAATTCATTAAACAGAAAGCCTAATGAGCTTATTAAAGTTTTAATAAATATTACAAAATCTTGCTATTTAAATTTACATACATATGTTTATAGTATGATACATAAATGAACTCTTTAGCATATTAAATGGTAGTGTGAGTGTCATGTCATGTGGCATATGTGGTATTTCGTAAGTTAAACTAAAAACTAAACATAAAATACACAAATTTGTTGGCTTCCTACTTGATCAAACACACACAGCGCACACACCGATTAACACATACCAAATGCTATATTTCCAGGCATATGTAAATGTTTAAATGTCGTCTATTACAAGAGCGGATAGGAGAGTAGCAGAGAAAAAAATGCTTCAAAACAACTGTAACAACAAAACACCGGAAGGGCATCATGTCGCAAAATTTTGACATACAACGCCGTTAGCATTATGTGCTCGATACACTCTATGAGAGTGGCTGTGAGTATGTGCCTGTGTGTGTAGAAAATTAACATTACATTTGTCTCCATATTGTGTTAAGTCTGTGAATGTAGGACGAGCACAATACAACAACATTTTTTTTATTGTTTACACGACCATGTGCTGTTTTCTCGTATTCTTTTAGTTAAGCGGAAATTTGTTGTTGTTTTATAATATAGTTTTTGGTAACATGACAAAAAGAGTTCCATATTGCAATATTTTGACAAGCACCCTACTACTAGATCGCGTGAGCGTATGAGTATTTTGACCTCTATACTTAATTATGCCATCAACAAAATTCTAACATTTCTCGTAGAAAATTTGTATGTATGTGTGCTTCTATATATCTGACTGTAAATGTGATATTTTCATTTAATTGCAACGGCCTTATAGCGGAAGTAATACATTAACATGTTGTGACCACATATTGCGGAGTTTATCACTACTGCTCATCAGCAGTATGTGTCACCACACAACCACCACTATTAAAGGATTGTAAATTTAACTTTGTTCCGACAATGTGTTAAATTACAAGAAGTTACACGAAGAGCTCATGATGAATGTGATTATCGTAATGAATTTCAATTGAGCAATTAAGAACAAATAGATTTAATATGTTTGTTTGTCAGCTAATGGAAGGGAGGGAAAAGGAATGATATAATGGATAGATTCGATGGATTGTGGATTAAAAGAAATCTTTTATTTATAGAAATTTCTTAATATATTTCTTATTCATAAGTTATTTTTGTCAAAAAATCTTTTCGTGAAACTTTTTCAAAATCTTTGAATTAGGAAAAAAGGTTTTAAATCAAAAATTGTTGTGTTTGTTAAATAGAAAACAAAAAATATTTTTTTCTAACCTATTGTCTCAGAGCACATTATTAGGATTAAACCCAATTAAAAAATCAAAATGAATATTTCTGCTTTAATACCTTTTTGTCTAATCTCAAAAAAAAAACTTTTTTCTTGAATTCAAACTTTTTTAATATTTTTTTAACAGTCTTTAATGGATTAATAACTTTAAAAGTTTAAAAAAATCCCCGATTAACTATTTGTAAACTGACAAAAAAAAAAGTTTAAGAAAAATTACCGAAATATTCACATCCTCACTTTTCTCTTACAGACCATGCTGCCCGTCATGCTGAGTCACACGCCGTCCGGTGCCTCCATAAAACAACTGGAACACTTCGGACAACTCATGAAATCTGGTCATTTTCGAAAATTTGATCGTGGCTATTTGCGCAATCAACTTGAATACAATCGCATGACACCACCCGACTATGACTTGAACAAGGTCAAAGTACCGGTGGCCCTTTACTACTCCATTAACGACATGTTGGTATCGACAACGGGCGTTGATCGTTTAGCACGTGAATTGCCACAAGTCATCGACAAGTATTTGGTGCCAATGGAAAAGTTTAATCATTTAGATTTTCTATGGGCAATCGATGTTAAAACACTTGTCTATAATCGTCTTGTACGAAATATACGACGTGTAGAGAATTTCAAATTAAAACACAGTGCAAATTTAGCAGCGAATTTACAACAACAACTGCAGCAGCTGCAGCAGAAACAACAACGTTTGGAATTATTAAATAATCAACATACACTACAACTACCGGCATTGCTGACATCGAAACCACCGAATATAGCGTTAGCTGGAGGTGTTAATGCTCCCATTATGGTCGCTACTACGGCCACCCCAATAACAACAGCACCAACTTTAACTACTACAAACATTCAGGGAGTTCAACATCAGCAATCGCAAACACAGCCGATAGAGCAGCAACAACAACAACTAGAGCAATTGCAAACCTTGCCAAATGTCATGACAAGTGCGTGAAATTTTAAATAGGCCGAGTGATTTTTTGTTTAAGAAAAAATAAAAGAAAGAAAAACAAAATCAATATTTAATAATTTTGTTGCCAAAACACACACAAACACATAAATCGATATTAAGGGTATTCAGAGAAAATATTTCTTTAAAAAAAATTCTAATTCCAATATTTTCTATTGCTTTAAACAATTTTTCTCTAATATAACAAAGTTTTGATAATTCTTAACAAAGTAATTTTATTATAAATAAATATTAATGGAAAAAGTAAATATTTGGTAAAAAATATGTTGCTGTAGAATAAATTTTTTAAAAGAAATATTTAATTTTTTTTTATACAAAATTTCCGAAGCAAATTATTTTTTTATTGGAATTTTTTGTTTTCTCTTATTAAGAACAACTAAAATGTTTTTTTTCAAAAATTCTCTTTTTATAAACATTTTTTAATTAATATGAACTTTTTTTAGAAAACATTTTTTTTATAATATTAATTTTAATCTTATTTATGTAAAAGAATTTTTGAAATATTGATTAAAGGAAAAATCTATTGCATTAAAAATTGCCAGACATATATTTTAATATATTCTAGATTAGAATTTTTTTTAGTTCCAAATAAAAGAAAAATATTTAAAAGATGTTAAAAATATTCAACTTTTTAAAAATATTTCTATTATTAAATAAAGAAAATCTTGTATAAATCTTTTGAACAGAAAAATATTTAGATGATTTTATAAAAAATATTTTTCACTAGCGGAAAACTTTTTTAAAATTTGTATCAATTAATTAGTAATAAAAGAAATAAGAATTTGAAAAAAATAATCCTGAATACCTTTACTGTTAATGAAGCAAATTTATCAAATATGGTTTTTGTCATTTCCTTACATTTACAATAAATTTTTAAATTTATCCAACAATTTTAAAAGCAAATCTACATACAAAGTTTAAACTGCATATAAATTTAAGATAAATTTGGAAAAATTTTTATGAATAGAAAGATTAATTAAAAAAAAATATTTTTTTGAATTGCTGACATTAGGCGTGTGAATGTAAAATGTATATTGACTGTGATGACAAATTTCTACCAAAACTTTAATACTTCCCATTTCGTTATTATCCACATTCAACATTTTTCCCCATTAAATAATAAAATAAACTATTTAGCATGTAGTTTATCGTTTAAAATACTTCAATTAAATTTTTTACATTTTTACATTTCTTCTACCTGTTTTTCTTTACATTTCATCGTTCTTTATTATTTATATTTTTTGTTAATTTTTTATAGTATTTAATTTTTGTTTTTATTTAATGTACAAAATTAATTTAGTTTTTATTAAGATCCGTTTAAAATTTTAAGATGATTAAAGTTGTAAAAAGATCTGTCAAGTTGTTTTATTTTATGTAAGTATTTTACGTTCTGTTTAATTTGTAAATAGTTTTTAACATAAATAAATGAGATTTCTAAGAAAAAACTATAACATTTTCTTTTTTTTTTATTTGAGTTTGTAAACAAACTTAGTTTGCAGAAAAATCTGTAACAAAATCTTTTATAATAAAATTAATTAAAAACAGAAACTAAAAAACTGTCTTAAGTCAAGATAAGACGTTTCAAAACTTATTCATCATATTTTAATAAAACCAGGTAGACTCGTTAGCACAGCTGATCGTTAGCTGTTTATGCCAAATTGTAAAAATTTGCGTTTATTGTTTGTTTACATTACGGCAGACATCATTTGATATAAAATTAAAAACTTTTTTTTTAAATAAAAAACGGAATAAGCTTTTTTAATAACAGGAATTAAATTATTTGTGTACAACTAAAAAGCAATGAAATAAAAGAAGTAAAAGTATTATATTCGGCCGTGCCGAATCCTATATACCCTTCACAATGTGTAGTCAGGCAAAACCAGTTGTTTGTATCACCATTCATATCATATAAAATACGTGCATACATATACAAAACATCCCATTGCAGAATTATAAGTTGAGTTTACGTATGTACATGTTTACAAAAAAAAAAAATGTATTTAAAACAAAAAAAAAACAATAAAAAAATTAAAAAAAAATTTAAAAAAAAATTAAAAAAAAAATTTTATAAAAAAAATAATTAAAATATAAGTATTATATAATATACAAAAAAATTTTTTTTGGCTCAGCTGGGATTCGATGACACGTTTACTCTAACCAGGGGCCGAATTACGGCATTCGAACGTGATCGAAATTGTAAAATTCTTATTAGAATCTCTATACCTAAAGCACAGCGAACTCAATCGTTCGAGTAAAATTTCGATCGTGATCGAATGCCGTAATTCGGCCCCAGTATATATGTATGTTGTTGTTGTAATTGTGAAAAAAACGAGGTGGTCGTGGATTTTTGCTCATATCTCAGAAAGTTATGGGGCGATTGTGCTGAATTTCAATAGCGATTCATTCCTGAATATTTCCAAAAGATTGATACCATATTCTGATCTGAGGAACATATAGTTGCTTCTAAAAGTTCAACCAACACACGGACAGACGGTCAGGGCTTAATCGACTCGTCTATTCATAAGCTTTCAGAAAATATATACTTTATGGGGTCGGAAATGAAAATTGTAGAAATTACAAACGGAATGACAAAGCTATAAATACCCTTGTACATCACAGATGAAGGGTATAAAAAATTATATGAGTGTGTGCAAAAGCAAATGTTAAGAATATATAGAAATTATTAAGAATAAATAATACTTTCGCGTGTACTTCAATTAAAAATATTTCATATATTTAAGAAAACGTAAATATAGATTTAATTTTTTTTTATAATTTTTTTAACACTTTTTATTAATAATTTAAAAAAAATTCTGATATAACAAAAAACTTTAAATTTGCATCCCTGACATAATTTGAAAAAAAATAAATATTAATGTATGATGGCAGTTTGCTGCTTTGTGTCTGTTGATTTTTAATTTTTGTTATTGTTGTTGGAACAAGTTTACCTGAATTTCTGGATGTAATCATTTAAAAGCTGTGTTTCAGTAGATATTTTAAGATATTTTATTTTAAGTGTAACTTCGTTATTATAAAAACTATTAAAGGGTTGAAGAGGGCTTATTAAGAACGTTTTTTTTTTAATTTTTGATTATTTTTATATAGAATGCCTGTAAACTTAAGGTTAAAATTATATACAGAGATTACATAATTCTCGCACATAGGTCATACTTTCAACTGTATTTTAATATCTCGGCAATGTTTTTAATATTTCTGCCTTCAAATTCGTCTCTAGATTCTAGATTGTGCATATAAGCCAATGACTTCACGTAATCCAATATGAGGCGCATAGATTGCACTAAAATGTATATAATACTGCTCCACAAAATGCGCTTTAATGTTGCTCTAAGCTTAAAATAAGATTTTTAAAAACATAAAACTGAACTCCGTTTTTTAAACCTGGCTCTAGTTTTCGAGATATACAGTTAATTCAGAATTGAAAGTAGTTTCACAACATATACTACCACAACTGGAAAACGGTGCACCCAATTGAGTTTTGAACAAAATACGAAATTTCAGAATGAGACCCTTGAAGATACTCTAACATAAATCTAAAATTTCTCCATTAGATGCAGAGATATTCTCAAAATTTAATAAAAGTTATTTGTATCAAAAATTTTTAAATTTTTGATTTTAAAAAATTTGCATAACAAAAAACTAAAACAAAGGATAAGTTTTTGGTATAGTTCAGTATAGATAAATATATTCTAAATAAAACGAAGTCTTTTTTTTATTTAAGTTTTTTTAAGCTTTTTTCGCAATTTACACAATTTAATCCCGAAGATTAACTTTTCCTTCAATCTGATATTGAAAAATTGTTAATTGGTGAAAAATCAACATTATAGAACTGAATATGAAAAAATGTAACTAAACACACAAGTTTGCAAGTTCTGTTTAACTTTCCACAGCAGCAAGTGAAAGTTGTTTCTTAAGAAGTTCGTGGCATTGAATTTAGATCTACCCTAAATTGGGTGTAGTTTTCGAGATAAGCCGTAAAATATAAAATGAAGAATGTTGCAGAACTAATGTCAGAAAAACTCTATAATGGCTTGTACATTTTATATAGAACTGACTATAATTTTAGTTTATTTGGCGCAAAAACGTAGGAAGGTGTAAGAAACAAACACTTTGTTTTTGCAAAATATAAAATTTTTTGTTTCTCCAAAATTTTTTGAAGGTTAAAAGCGACAAGAAGAATCAATCACCTTTTACAAAACATCAGGTAGAATAAACCATATTTTGCTAAAAATCAATATAAATATAACTCTTGATTTTATATAAAAAGTGCTTAGTAAACTATATTCACTACATTTCTTACTGGCAACACTTTTACTTTGATAAAATAATTTTTCTTAGCCCAAAAGTATGCTTCTCATTTTGATAGATTATCGCAATAAACAAATAACGTAAATAAGTGTTGCATTTTTAAATACCCAAACACAATTTGTGATTTTTTCTTAACCAGTAATTATGCTTTTGTAGTTTTTATCATGGAAAACATACACATTTAAACTTTTTTAAATCAACCTATCGAATACTGTTTCATAGATGCACATACCCTATGATACAATAACCATCACTATGATACAATAACCTTTCAATAAACTTCACGTCTTAAAGAAAACATTTTCGTAATTAAAACTAAAAACGTTCGTAAGTGACATTTAATAATGATTAACAAAAACAACAATTTAAACTTACTCCCTGGTTGGTGTTGGTGACAATGATACATTTTATGCAGTTTATATTGCAAAAATGTCATTTTGCTGTCACTGGTTGTTGCTATTTGCTACTGTTCGAAATGTCTTTTAAAACAATTCATTAAAGTTTGTTTCTTATATCTTGTGTGCACTTCGTATTCGCCTTCTTTACTTCTAATTGCAGTTTTTATGCACACTGCCAAGAAATATTTTGCAAGGCATAATCAGCTGGTTATTGCGTTTGAAACAAATCGAAATTTGTTTATGTTGAAAAGCCTATACAATTTATTTACATGCTTTCAAAAATTCAATTAAGTATGTGTTTTTTACTAAGTTTTCAGCAGAGCAAACTTTAACTTTTTAATAATATACTTACTCATACCGACTATTGGTTATTCTTGAACTAATCAAGAGATCCTCATATAGATGAATGATCAATAAAGGTTTGCTGCTGTACAACAACCTTTTATAAAACTTAATTAATTAAACTGACAACAGGTACTCGAAAAAAGTTAAGTTTTGCCCGAAAAAAACCACCACACAGTGTAAAAACTTTGTGAGGCTGTCTTATTTAGTTTGAGAATTTTGCATAAAGATTCGCATACAAGGTCTTATCAACTTAGCAATTGAAGACAAATAACTATCAACCACAACGTTTCTGCTTCTTATTTTGGGTCTTGCAGAAGCTTCAGTCCAACTTTGAATTGAAAATTGGAATTTGAAAACTCATAATTTTTGACGAGGGGCATTTTCATCTCATCGAATATAAAAACAAAGTAAACTGACATATCTAGGTACTTAAAAGCGAGTTTCATGGCCAACAGGTCAGTTCATCCACAGAAAGTCACAGTTTGACTAAACTGATTTTTAAACTCGAAACAGTCACTGAAATCTAGGAAACTTTATCGAAGAGAATAAGCCACTGCAAGCCAGCCGCGACAGCCTCATGAATAAATTCGAGTTCCATAAATATTTTTAAGGATTAGTTTATTTAAATTGCATTTATGGTATGAAGCATAAATCAAAATATAAAAAAAAATCCCTAGAGCCTTATATACTCTTATCAGTTTTTTGTTTTTCGGTTTTTACAAGTAAAACCGGTTCGAATAAACGGTTTTTAATGTTACATATCGATGTCTTACTTCCACAACCTCGTAACTTAAAAAATACGGTTTTGACTTTTTCATATCAAGCGATTGTTTCATGCTGTAACTAAAAAAGATTAGTATATTATTACTACTAATATACATAAATACAATCAATTCCTTAATAATTGCGTTTAAACTTTTAACCAAACACCGAAGTACATATAAAAAGAAGAACCGTTTTTTTTCTCTCCTGAAAAATTTTATTTTTTAAGATACGAGGTTGAGGAAGTAAGGCATCGATATGTGTTTTTATGAATATCAAAATTAAAAAAAATCAAATTTTATTTTATATTCAAAATTTAAAAGTTCATCACAATGTTAATATATCGGTAAAATAACCTCATCGCAGAAAGGCCAACATTCTAGATTTTATTTTATTATTTAAAATTGTAAATGGTCCACGGTTCTACTTGTCAAGCCCTATTATGTGATACCCATATTGGTGGGGTTAATAAAAAAATTAATAGCATTTTTTACGGACGCTATCTCGGACACTAAGCAAAGTTATTTAGACACTAAAGATTCCCTTTATAATAAGTAGGCTTACACTGCCTAATACTGACTTTTTGAGAGTATCTAAAATTCGACGAACGCGAATTTTTTCATTACCTTAACAACTGCATCAAATAATGAAAAACTTTATACATTTTGTTATTCTCAATAACTCCTACTTTTTTCGAATCGATTTCTAAAGTTGCAGCGAAATAAATAAGAAGAAAGTAAATGATAAAATAAAATTAAAAGAGAAATATCGTCACCAAGGTGGTTAAAACCCATTTCCGTTTCCAAAGCTCAATAAACAATCATCAAATAATGGAAAGTTTTTGTAGCTGCAAATTTAACACAAATTAATGTTACTCTCGCGATTTGAAGGAGAAAACTATTTACTAATTTTTTTTGAAAACATTGTGTGTGGAATGCAAAATGTTTTCTATATGTAAGAAAAATAAATGATGTAATTTTTTAATGAGTGCTTTAAATTAACAATTATTTGCCATAAAATGTCTAAATTTTTAACGACGCTACCAGTATAAAATATTATATTGCAATTTAAAGTGTTTACTAATACAATGCTATTTCTGCAAAGGCTTTATACAATTTTTATCATAACAGCTTTCTAAATTATATTAAGTAGATTCTCAAAGTGTCCTAAATTAAAATGTTTAGAATTGAAAACATGAAAAAATGCAACTGTTATTAACAACACCTCACAACTAAGTGGGTTATTTCAAATCTAAATCAGCAGATACAAATTCAACAGTCCAAACAAAAAAACAATTATAAAAATAAATATTTGCTGTATAATTTGCAAAAAACACAAATACTAACTGCCGTGTTCATAAAAAATATTTCAAGTTTTTTAAAGTATTATTTGATAAATTCTCTGCCAAATATGACTTAAATAAACCCAAAAGATTTTTATGAATACGGCAGTAAAATTATAGGTAATTTATTTAAATTACAAATTCTGTGGATTGTAGAATTAATCAATACATAAACAATTTTGTTAGAAAAATAAACAAAAACTGAAAGCAGACGGGCGATTTGATTAGAAATATGCGCAAAGGCGTCTTAGATGGTTATAAGTGGCGGCACTCTAAAAACTCACTGACGGCTCATCTTAGCTGGCTCTTAGCCGGTCAGCGTAGTTGTATGTGAATAGCTATCACAACTTAAAAACTTACACACAGTAACGTTACTTTAAGATAATTTTTGTTTGAAAAGCAACAACAGTATTTTTCCAACATTATGACATTTTAGGACACCTTGTGAACGCAGTAACTACTTTTAAAGAACCAGCATATCTTTAAAGGAAAATTAAACACAAAATAATAAAATTTGTAATGAAATAATTGCTTTAAGCAAACAACTAGAATTTGTTGGCGTAAACTAAATATTGTTATAAAGAATATAATATGATCTTCGTAATAATGTAGTAGCCATAGTTTTTTTTTCTCATGTACATATAATAAATATGTATTAAGACTTAAAATCTTCCACAAGGGACAAATAAAATAGGCTTCACTTTTTCTACATTAATTCTGATACCCCGTTTTACGAATGGTAATCACTCTTTTATATTGAGTATGATATTTTAAAGTCCTATAAAGATGCTAATATCAACATACAACAAACATTAAACACTCGTTCGTATATTTTATACATAAATTAGCATCATCGCTTACCACTCAGCATTAGTCTCGTTATTAGCGCAGAGTTAAACGTTCTACTTTAAAAGCCAAAAGATGAAAAACGTTTATTTCCATCACAAATTATAATAAAGAAATTATTAGATGTTTCTTTACTCCTGCTTCCATTGTTGCTTCTGCTATCAAAGGTGTGTGTGTTTGTTTTTTTATTTGAAAAATTCTAGCCGAATTTCCAAAGAAAACTCTTACTAAAGAAAACACCCTCTTAAACAAATTAACTTTTAAAATTTATAAACTTTAGTTGTTAGAATTCATTCCTTTTGTGCAAAATCAAATAATATAGGGCTGCCGTCCCAAAACACTCATTATTCAAAAACGCCAGGCACTAAATATATTTACGTTATTCATTTTCATTTTCCTTTAGGTTTGACTCCTTCGAAAACAAAACTAATTTTCTAAAATGAAAATACTGCAGCAGCAGCAAGGAAGATGACATAAATTGTTCTACCTTTAAGTAGATTTTGAACTCAGTGTAGAAAAATATAGGAAAGTTTGCTGTAATGTGAACGTAACACTCTTGAGCAGCAAGTCTTAAATTTTTTATTCAAAACAAATTGTCAAACGATTTTATAAAAATGCATATTTTTGTAGTTGTTAATAAGCAAGGAATTGATAACAATCTATTTAAATGAAATACTATTTTCCAATCCCTTAAAGTATCTTCATCGATACGTAATAGAAGGGAACGAAAATGAGGTAAAAACTAGAACAGACAGAAGAGAGCTTCTTAAATTTGTACTAATGCAGTGTTGAAGCATCATCTGATGGTGTGTACGATAAATGTAATTTTCTTTTAAATATGGTCAATGTTGAGATAGAAATTCACTGCCTTAAGGCCTGAATATATGAATATTAAGGCTGATGTGAGAGAGTGCACTTAAAGCAATGATACACACTGTCTTTAGCTTTATTATGTGTAAGTTTAAAAGATTTCAGTCTCTGATTTTGTTTATTGGTTTGTAGCGCATTGTATACTACGAGAAGCTATAATTTCGCTTTAAGCGAACCCTCTAACATCAACCTATTTTAGGCTACAGGACTTTAAATTTTTTGCTTTCCAACTTTAAAGTTTTCAATGAAGATAATTATAAGTGACACCTTTGACTATGGAAAATATTTTTGACAATAGGCTTTTGCACATAAAATTAGCGACATTACGTGGTCGACAAAATATAGTTCTGAGCAAAGCATCTCTTTCAGTCTTACATGTACGTCTTACACCACCCAAAATAAACAAACTTGCCCGTGTCGCATCAGCTTTTAAGCAGAGAATGCTTGTTGTATGAATTACTCATGGTACAATCATCAGGTAGCCTCAGTTCTAAAACAACAAAATTCTAAATGTATTTTGTTGTTGGAAAACGACGACTTAAATATCAAAAAGCAAATGTGTGTGCGTGTTTTTTTGGCGGTAGAATATACATATACGTACACAATATATACACATACATAAGCAAAATTTGACATTTTAGTTAAACCTTAAGGTAGAGAAAAAAAAATCAGCTGTTTTAGTGAGGCTACCTGATAATTGTACCATGGAATTACTGAAGAGAGTTTTTTTGCTATTTAGTCTTTTTAGTAAAAAAAAAGATTCGGGATAAGTTGCAATGCCGAAAATTCTCTTTAAAATTTGTATTTCACAATAAATTGATTAACAAATGAACAACACTTCATTAAATTTTATTATCAAAATTCGTAGTGTATGCATTTTGTTTCGTAAATTACGTCTATTTTAAGTTCCTCATAATCGAATCACGGAATAGGTTATTCAAGCTGTAATGAAGAAAATTGAATACAAATTTCACTCTATTGGATATTAATTTATCAACCCTTATCATTCGGAAGTGAGTACCAAAAAAATATTGCCGTCGCCGTTTTCAATAAGTGCGCTTGTTTTATTCTATAGACCAATGTTATCGTGGTAGTTCGCTGCACGCCAACAGTCAAGTAGAGTCTATATGACTCCGTTTTAGATAGACCAATGTACCCTGTGATGATTACCGATTTTTCGCTTCCCGAAATGAATTAGAAAGAGAGAATTAGAATTGGTTGGCAGCTGGATTCAACGAAACCAAGTACCACATGCTACATGTCACGCAATACCACGAGATTGAGAGATTAATTTGGTGAGCAGTTAATCTTGTGTTTTTAGAGAAATTCAGTTAAAATTACTGTGTTTTTTCAATTTTCAATACCCAAGCAGTTAAGAAATCACCCATTATATATTTTGTATATCTTAGACTAAAGCTGAATCAAAAAAGATAACACAGATAAAAATTTCTAATCACCTAAATGTATGTCAGCACTTGCTCTTTGTTGGGAAGCACTGAATTTATGGAATAATCGCTAATGATAAATATTATTGCAAGATTTTCCATAAGTCTTTGGCCAGTAGTCACGAGAAGAGTTCATTACAAAAGGTGTGTTTGCTGGTGCTTGTTGGCAAAAAGAGAAAAACGAACGAACTAAGGGTACTTGAAATTTGTCTAGCACCTTCTGCTGCATCATAATTTCCATTTATTATTGTCTTTTAGTAAACTCTCGGGAACTGTAGATGCCAGTAGACTTTATTATTAATGCTCTATGTAGTTGTTTTTGTTTTCGTAGTGTTTTTCTCTCCTTTGTTTTGGTAATATAATTTTGTTGACTCCTTTTTAAAGTCCTTGAGTAGAATTTATTAAAACAGATAGTTTTTTTTTTCATTTTTGTAAATTAAATGGGAGAGGTGGAACATGAGTTGAGTAAATAAAAGTTAAATTAATATTTTCACCTTTTTTGGTTAAATGTGAAACACTCATGCAGAGGTATGTGTACATACATTAACTTTCGTTTATTATAATTAATAAGCGTATGTATTTATGTATGTATATGTGCCTGAGTTTCCTTCGCTCCTTCCGTTTTTCGTGAATTCAATTTATGTTCCCTGTTGTTGTTTTTGAGAAAGTTATAAGTAGTCTTTTCAAGGATTGTAAGAAAATATTATAATATTCTTCATTAGCTTTATTAAATTAAGCTCTTCAGCCAATTCTAATTTTATTTTGCTTCTATTTTTCCAGCAAACTTTCTCAAGCACGTGCTAAATTATGAATTTTGATTAAATTAAATTTAAATATTTTGATAACAAAAACGCATTGTTCTAACTTTGTTTGTTTGTTTGGAGTTACTTCGTACCCCCAAAGCTAGCGTTTGGGATGGAAGATTTACTTGGCCGAACCATAGGTTATAACGCCATCAAAATTACGGCAAATGCCTGATGAGCCTCCTTCAGCAACTGCCAATCGACCTATACCTTCGTATAGGAGGCCGGAATTCCCAAATTCGACTCCTTTATATATTTCAAAGAGTTTTGTTTGGTACTCCACCATCAAAATTTAAATTTTCCTTTTATAAAGAGTTTTGCAGAGGTTAATTAAAACTCCGGGTAGCTGTATCTCGGTACAGTTAACCGACGCCACAAAATTAACTAATGCGAGAGTGAGACGTGAAGCTCTCGAAGACGAATGAAAAGGACGGCCGGATTGCCCTTAAGAGATAATGGCAATGACGCGCGAGCTCTTGACCCGACCAGAGCTGAATCACGACTGATTGTTCTAACTTAAAGCTCCACTATAAACTGCCAGGTGTCGATATATTTTGTTTGTGTTTGAACACATCTTAAATAATCTACAAATGAAGGCAAATTTAAAAATTAACTGATTTTCTCTGTATGTACAACAATTTCAAAAACATATAATAGGACTTTTGTTAAAACAAGTTTCTAATACAACACAAATTAGGAAACAACTTAACTTATTTTTTATTACAAAATACTTCCGAAAATGTTTTGACCTAGAATTTCCAAAAAAAGTTTTAGTGCAAACTGTTTTAATTAAGAGAGTCGCGTTAACAGCCCTGCTATATTAAATTCTAATAGCTCTCCGCACCACCAACACGTTATACGACAACATCAGATTTTTCATTAATGATCTCTCTCAGGACATTATTTGTCAAATTTTCGGTCGCTAAAAGACTTCCAGTGAATTGTAACACTTTTAAAACATGTCGTAAACCGGCTTAATGAGACAGTTATTAAAACGATCCATGATCTCCTTTATAGATCATCCACACGGTTATTTCTAGGACGTTTTGAGCGGTGCTGCTTTGGTAACCAGTTTTCACTTTAAGCGGTAAAACTGTGAATTCCTGCCATACACGACTAAAATCGGAAAGTAACTTGCATCATTCATGTTCTTTTCGATCATTCATATGCATTTATTTCTTTACAGGTACAAAAAGCCTTCAAATATAAAGTGGTCCAACCATAGCACCATGTTAATTGTTAACCTGAACGTCACGTCTTTTGCCAAACTTAATTTTATATTTCTTTATTTCAGTATTTGACAAATTTAACCATGAAGAGGTAAACAATCGAGCAGCGCATTGAAATTTTTGAAGCTTTTTACAAAAATGGGAGTTCACATCGAAATGCATATCGTGTAAACGTGACCAATTTAAGAGTCGTTAATATGCCGATTGGTTGGTTGAATAAACAAAACTAAATTATGACTTTACAAAGAAAATCATCTTCAGCGACGAAGCACACTTTCACCTCAATGGATTCGTTAACAAACAGATTTGCCACATTTAGGCAAATCAGAATCATTGAGTGATTGTTCAAAAGCCGATGCATCCACAAGGAGTGACTTTCTGGTTCAGTTTATGGGAGTGACGTCGTTTTTAGGCCGTACTTTTTCGAAAATGAGTTTGACCAAGCAGTTACCGTGAATAGTGTTCAATATTGTGAGATGATAACGGACTTCTTGTGGCCAGATATTGAGAATATGAACCTACAGGATGGTAACACTTGCCACACAGCCAATGAAACAATGGCTCTTTTGAGTGAGAAATTCAATGGCCGTATTATTTCACGTCGTGGCAACGTTAATAGGCCTTTACGATCATGTGATTCGACACCGTTAGACTGCCTTTTTTTTGGGGCTATTTAAAAGTAAATGTGTACCTCAATAAGCCTAAAATAATTTAAAAAAGGATGAGATAATTCGGCAGAATAATGACGTTGAACCTAAATTACACTTCAGTGTTATTGAAAATATGAGCCATCGGATAGAAGTATGAGCGCGAAGCCATGGACGAAATTTTGTTTCATACATAATGGTCATAGATCCTAAATAATATGAAGATAATTCTCTTAAAACCTGTTGTTCTATTTACCAACCTGTATAACAAATACAAGAGTTCCGTGTTGGTCTTTCACATTTATTTTTAAGTAACAGAAATACTTTACGGTAATTCACTTTTAGAGAAAATTTCTGGGTTTTATAATGAAATCTACTTTTAAGAATTAACTCATCTTCTTTTAAATGATCTTTAATTTCAGGACACTATATGAATGTATGTATGTTAGTCCAAAAAATAAAAAACCTTATCTTTGTTCAGGCAGTCCTTTCAAAAAACTATTTACTTATATTTATGTTCAAAACAGCCACAAATAATGACAACTTTTGTACGATAAAAAGTTTCCAAAAATGACCTACAAAATATATAAAAAAATATACAAATAGCCAATACTATGTATGTGTCGTTTAACAATAAGGAAAAGAAAATAGTTTAATGGTTAAACTGTCATAAATACTTTTACACTACATTCACCACACAATACAGATCTACACACACACAGCCATAAAGCATTTTTTTGTCTCCACCACAAAAACTGTACGGTTTTTGCCTTTTTTTGTTGATTTTATTTTGTCAATTTGGCATAAAAAAGAGAAGAATAAAAATCAAAGAAAAAAAAACAACAACCATTAATACTAAAACAACAAATGTTTTGTAGGGATATTCGTTTTATAACCCCCAAAAGTTTCTCGTTCTCAGGCGAACTCCCACAATGGTTGCTAACTCTTAAACAAAAACATAAAGTTTAGTAACAGGAATTAAATACATTCGATAATACCATACTAACACACTAACACATTGACATAAATACTATAAATCTATACAATCGCTGTTTAATACTAAATACAAATACCGAAAATATATGACAATCGGCGATGAACTAAAAGTCACCAGAGTAGTACTTTTTATACATAAAAAGTACGAAATTGTTAGATAGCTTGTGCTTTATTTCGATAATATTTGGCTAAAGAGCATTTAGATATTTTAAAATGTTTTGAAATGCCCTTGCTGGGCTTATGTGTATTTTTGTTGAAAATTTCTGTAGAATGTTTGGCAATTTCAGTTTGCTGAAACACATGCCCAAAAACTCGTTTTACAGTCGCTTTCAATAAAAATTACTTCTCTCGTAGTTTAAACTTAAACTTATTTATATATCAGCTACCTTCTGTGACTAAAACCTTTGCTAAAATAAAATAAATAAATAACTTAATATAAAAACAATGTAGGTAATAAGAATACGCATCACCAGGTTTTGATATAGTATACATATATATGTGTTTTGGAGGAATATCGAAGCAAAACACTATTATTTCGGGTCTCTTTTCGATCCTCTTTGCACCCCCCCAAGTGATTTCATGGCTACTTAGCAACATCTCTTCCTTCACTAAGTTCCGCACCACTACAGGCATTTCCTCTAGACTACAAAACGATTTTACATTGCCGACTGGTGATTGACGACAATTCCTATCGCGCAGTTTCTCGTAATCGCAGCCATCTTTTTTGGATTTAGGTCTCCTGAAGGCGTCCAGCCTTATACTCTAAACTCTTTAAGTACAAGATTAAGGATTGTATTACTCCTCATTAGTAAGGATATTAATAATGCAGTGCAGGCACTCATTGTGCATACATTAAAACGCAATGAGCGCACGATACTTTTAGATCACTTTCACTCGACTCATTTACTTAATCTGCATGTTAGTCTCCCTAGCCTCGTTATATATGAGTTTCAGGATTTTCCTATGCCCTTTAACATCTTCATACCCCGAAAGGATTTTCCTTTAATAAAGGTTTTAAGTAAAACCTCAAAAGTTTTGAAAATTTAATAAAAAATAAATAAATTTAAAATTAAATTTTAATTAAAAACTAATTATTAAATAGGAATTCCAGTTGAAATATTTCACTATGTTCTATATGGGCTTATACGACATAAGCCGAAATAGAAGCAAATACTTCCGTTTACCAGATCACAACACTATTTTTCCGGCTGAGATCATGGCGATTACGGAAGGAATTAAATGGATAAAGGAAACGAATAGCGAAACTCCGATTGGTATCTTTACGGATAGCCAATCAGTGATTAATACATTGAGAAAGGAGAAAGTTGAATCCCGGAACGTTTTGCAATGCAAGAGCGAGATAAACTCATAGCAAATTGTGAACATCTGGAGATAATATGGATACCAAGCCATCACGGGCTGATCGGAAACGAGAAAGCCGACAAATTATCCAAAATGGGAGCTCTTTTGAGTACTTTAACTTTGGAGAACGCTAAACCCCTTAAACGATTTAAGAATGAACTTAAACGTTGGGCGATGGAGGAAGATGTCAGAAAATGGCAAAGCACTGAAGTCGGTAAGGTGACAAGAACACTATGGGGTGACCCAAATCTTGGGAAATCAAAGGAGATTCTGAGACTAAGTAGACCTACACTTAGGAAACTAACCAGTGTAATTACAGGTCATACGGAGTTGAGAACTCTTCAAGCTCGCATGAGATTATTTGAGGAGACAACATGTAGAGCATGCGAGAAAGAGGATGAGACTTTGGTACACTACCTCTGTCATTGTCCTGCGTTTGGGCATATTAGGCGCGAAAATTTTACAGTGGATACTATGCCGAACTTGGAATACCTGGGGAACTCGAACTGGAGATCCATAAGGCGTTGCATTAAGGGGACTGCGTTCTTGGACTAGTTTATGGTTTTTGCCAACTGGGCATAAGTGCATTCCTGTCATGGGTTTGGGCTTTTATACCCTTCCTTTTCAACCTTACCTAACCCATGTTCTGTAATGGTATCATGACTTGTTTGGGAGCACCATATCTTGCCATAAACTGGTTACTGGTAATCTCGAGATGTCTAGAGTTTTCTACCCAAAGCAGGAAATAGAGACCGAATTTTATTTATCTAAAGCTCGTAGTAGTGACGGACTTCAGACAGCCTTAAACATATTTGTGTTGTTGTTGCCTTTATACAGAAATTTGTCATTATTCAGCCATCATCGGAGTGTAAAATTGAGGCTATATTCACATCTCGAGGCAAAATAAATTCAGCCTTGCAACAGGGGATTATATAGGCCTAACTATTGGGAAGAAAAACTTGCCACCTGTGTGATTAACTCAACAAGAGTTAAGACCGCCATCAGATGAGGACATCATGATAGGTAGCAACGTTAATCTTTTCATATCTGTTCTTTTTTGGAATTACTAAAGTAGATTTTATAAACTGTAAAGATGAAGAAATTTAATTTTTTTCGAATTCTAAAACTGGTTCAAACAAAATGGAACTTCCATACTGAGATGGATTAAAAAAAATATGGCAGTAATCGCTTAAAATATGTCAATTTGGATCAGTTAGTAGTGTGCTAGTCAGTCAGGTACTGGTAAGTTAGTCTGAAAATTGCTGATTGCCTTAGAATACTCTAATGTGTTGCACTAAAGTGTTAGAATTTTGTGTTTCAGTATACTTTGCCAAAGAAGTATGAAAAGACTTACACCAGAACAACGTTTACAAATCCTAGAAATTTATTTCCAAAATTCGTGTTCTGTTCGCCGAATTAAAAAAACACTTCGTCAAGCCTATCTGAGTAGGCAATACCTCATACTTTAAATTGATTCATAACTAAATATAATCTTTTGGATAATATTCAATCAAATGAACTCGTACCGTGAGTACAAAAGAAACCATCGCCGCTGTAAGTGTGAATGTGAAAGATGACTGGAATTTATCGTTCTGATGCCAGCCTCAGCAACTTGGTCTCGTGATTCGTTATTTTTTAATTTCTTATTTCATTGAAAATGATTAGGTGCAGAAATGGTTCCAACAAAATGGAGTAACATACGATACAGCGCGTAAGACTCTTGTTAAATCGAACATTTCGTAACCACTTTTTTACTAGAAATAGTTTACCGGACAACTTTGTTCGTGTAATTTGAGACCTATGGACTACTTTTTGTGGGAACGTCAAATCTCTGATCTATGCAGAAATGATTGATCATTCGTAGGCCACGCGATTAACATAATAAGACCGGGTATGTTCGAAAAAGTGGTGCAAAATTTTATCGCCAAGATGGCGTTCATAAAGCGAGAGTTAAAATGCCAGACATTTTTTAAATAATAACTACCATACAGTTAATAAGCTAGTAAGGTCTAAATTTATTGAAATTATTGTGTTTAATTTTTTTTTAAATTTCCATTCTTTCTGCCCCCCAAGAAAAAGCTAAACCAATTTTCGAATATCGAAATGGGTATAGCAGACAAAGACTGGTCTTATCCATATTCCTTTCGAATATTTACCAAACATTTAGCCATTTGTTGTTCTCATTTGGAGAACCATTAATATAAGACGAAAAATAATGTCTACCAAAATTGAAATGTGCAGTATCAGAAAGTACCTTCTTATGTACCGCATTATCTTTTTCACGACCAAAACACAGTTATGACAATAAAAACGATGATGACATTTAAGCCAACAACAATAAGAATAAATAAATATTGAAAAAGAACAAAAACAAAAACATCCATTGTTTTTTTAGTGCGCGTTCAGCAGAAAAATTGTTTTAGTTGTTCTAACGCTTTAACAGTGAACGAACTAACGAACAATGTGATCAAATTGTATGGATAACGTAATTTTCCTTTTATTTTTCTTGTATTTTATTTCATTGTTTTGCAGATTTTGTTTATGTGGTTTGAAAGATTATTTTGATTCCATGACAAAATAAATGTAAAACTAACCAAAAAGTTACATTTTCAGATTTTCTTTTATTTGTATTTGCTTGGCTGGCAACTCTCATTTATAAGGATGATGGTGACCAAATTTATTTTGTTAAAAAATTAGGATTTGTTTAACACAACTACTTTTATGAGTGAGTATATTTTTGGATACGGAGAGACAGATTAAATGGAATAGTTAAATTTTTATGGAAAAAAAAAATACCAAATACAATTATAACCTAAAAAGTTGTCGCTTTATGATTTTACAAATGCTTAGATGTGCCATTAGCAATAAATGGATTGATGATAATTCAGAGTCTAAAAAAGCATTTTAAAGAAGAGCCATGTATGCTTGTATCTTTATATGAACAATTATCTACAGTCAATTGATTTTAAGTACTTGACTCGATATGCTTTTAACAATAAAGCAACATTACAGAAAACAAAAACTAGGGACAAATTAATTTAATAGCAAAAAATTTCATTAAGCCTTAAATCAAACATATGTATAAAGAAAGTAAAAAATCAATATCTACACATATAGCAGTAAATTTTGTTACTGTCTCGTACATATAACACTAATATTAGGTACAGAGAATTAGCATTTTTATATCCTGTATTCGGTCAGCAAATTGTAAATTATATTTAACAACAAGAGCATCTAGAATACACAGATTTATAGCAAGTCAACTATCACTAAGACCAATGGAGAAAGTAAGTTAAACATTATTTTCTCCTCATCTTCTTTTATCCCACATAAGCCTACTGATACGTACTTAAATACAACCTTAAGCTGGCCGGAAATTCCCAATACACATCAACGCCTTTTAACAAGCCAAACACACTGTCAACAGGACAACGTATTCCACAGCAAAAGAAATGAGAATAAATTAGTTGCCTAGAGATTGCTGGAGTATTAGAAATTGCCTACAATCACTTGAAGCAAGTACCATTCGGCGAATTAATTTATTGCCAATTGTATTATTCTTTGTTTCGTGTTTTCTTTTAAATTTACGTTTTATTATTATCGAGAGGGAAACAAAAAATTTAATTAAGTGTTTTTTATTTTAAAAAGGAATAAATAAAAATTAAAATGTAAAAGTGCCTTTGAGAAAAACAAAAGGCAAATAAATATTGCCAAACAGATACCAATATATTAGATAAATGACAGAGTCCTTTTGGTTCTGGGTGCTAAAATATTGAACAATGTCTAAGAATTTATATATAATTAAATAAAAAAAACAAGTAAATAAGTAGATACGCAACTAAAAGCATATATATATATAGAAGTTGTTTGTAAAATAGATTTACACTTGCCTAATCTTGGGCACAGGCAGGAAACGATGGACAGATTTTAAGGCATAGGTAGGTAGGTAGGTAGGTAAGGCTGGTGCAAAGTAAGGAGAAATAATAGAATAAGAATAGAAAAAGTTAGAATAGAAACTGTAGAAACAAACTAGCAGACCAGCACACTACTGACTAGTCCACCGGGGCACTCTTGGCAGTTCCTTTCCTAGTTCCTTTATAAAAGCTCAAGGAAAATAATCAGGTGGTGACAAATCTCGCCGAATTTTCTTAATTTCCAAATTTTTCGGTTTTAGCTGTATCATGTCTAAAGTGAATATTTCGATGTTTTACAAATAAAATGACAAAGTTAATATGTCGCTCTGGAAATTTTTACAAAATTACCATTGCATCTTGGGCAGTGGCTCTATCCTGGTAAAACAACATCTCAGGTCTGTTGGCAAGAGCAGGTCAAAGTATTCTAGCGATTCCTAGCCACATTGGTTGTGTAGATGACACAGAAAAAAATATTGCTAAAATTTGTTTAATTAATTGAGTTTTTAATTTGTTTTTGAATTCTAATTATAGTTTTCATTAATTTAATTAAATTTTTTAATTGGTATTAAATATTTTCAAAAAACAAAGAGATTTCTGTCAGTTGAAAAAAATTTAAAAAAATAAAATATATTATTTAAAATGACATTTACTTGAAAATTTAATTTTAAGAATAAATTTAATACAATTGTTACTCAAGGAGCAAAATAATAAAATATTGTCGCCAATCTGCAAGAGAAAGTTCTGGTAAGTGCACATATAACGTACATATATAACAATATGTTCTGCTTTAAATATAATAAATGGTTTCGGTTTCATTGTAGGTATGCCAAAATTCATTAAATATTTATTGTGTGCCTTTATATTCCTCAGAATTCTCATTTTAATAGGTAAGTTAGTTGAATTTCTTCACTCTGCCTGATCAAGCCTTTTTACCGGTTAATGTTCCTTTATATCTAGGTCGTTGATGCTAAAAATTATTTTTGGAAATCCGGCTTTTAATATGGTGTTGTATGTGTATGTGTTTGGAACACTATTTCTTATCATTTATTTTATTATATAAGTAACGAAATATAATTAAAAATATAGATTCCTTTGTAATATAAATGTAGTATATTAAGAATAAACAAATATAAAAAAAAACATATATATATTTTTTTTGTATTTTTTTATACAGGTTTAATAAATTATATTATTGATATAATAAATGCTTTAATATTATAAAACCCAAATCTCAAATAAAGACATGATTAAATTAATTAAAATCATTTTTGAAAATTATTAAAAATTTTAATTAATTTTTTAATACTGTTTTAATTGATATTTTTCTCCATATTTTTTCAATTAAAACTATTAATTTTCATTTAATTAATAGCATCATTTTGATGATTGAAGCAAAATTAAACAAGTTTTTAATTAATAATATTAATTTCGTAATTAAAATCCATATTTATTTTTTTCTGTGTGAACTACGTAACAAGTCATTACTTTAGAAGGCAAAATGCTGACGCTAATATGTCGACGATATGCTCTTTGCGTTGACATAATTGATCGCGCCAGAACTGACGTTTGCTCCAGACTAGAAAACGAGTTTACACTGCCGACTGATTGTCTATTATCCTCAATTCACACTTCTTTGTTATCCCAGCATTTCCATCAGAATGAGGCCCCTATAGCATCCACATCTATGCTTGTCTGTGATCCCTAATCTTCACTTGCCGATGCTGAGACAACAGCGCATGTAGTGTGCGAATTTCAGGCACATTTTACAGATATCCTCATTCTATATTTGCATCCTTCTCAGATGATATTTAAAGTGTCCATATTCTGTAATCAACGCAGTTATCCAGCTCATCGTACTCCGATTAAAACCGAGTACCTTTACTACAACCCTGCTTATAGGCGCCTTGACTACCATACAAGTTGTCCACAAGCGGTTTCCTCCATCCACCTTCGCAAAATTTACAGAGTTTACCCATTAAAAGAAATTTGCTCGTACTAACCCATTACTTAGAGAAATTCTAAATTTTAGTCTACAGAACCCCTCTTTGCGAGCTTATCAGCAACTTCATTTTTAGCAATGTCAACTTATACTTTAAACCACATCAGCGGTTATTCATTTTGCATGGTGACTGGCGTTTAAACCAAATACTTTGCAGCGTTATTAAAAGACGTAATAATATCTTTTGTAAGAGAAACTAAGGTTATAAATAGACAATAATTTATATTTATACATATACGTTTAACATAAGCACTGCTAAAGTGTTTCTATTTATTTATTTATTTATCTATCGAAGCTGCGATATTAAATTTTTTGCAACATCTTTTTGCTCCCCATCCAATAAAATCTTTAATTGACAACACCATTATAATTATACGATAAGTGTCAGAAAGTTTATCTGTAAATGTAACTTTTGTACAAGTGTGAAAGTACATGTGTTCAAGGGAGTTTGTACAAATGTATTTTAACCAAAAAAAAACTTTATTATCTGAACACTGTTACATTCTAATTGACATTAATTACTTTTGTTCTCGTTGTTCAATGGAAAATGTTTCAATAACTTGTACAAACGCGGCATACAAATGTAATTAAAAGTCTTAATTGAAGAAAATTTATAAAATGTAGGCGTTTAAGTGGGAAAAAGAAAACGAAAATTGAAAGAAAATAAATTAAGTATCAATAGTAAAAAAAAAGTTCAAAAGCACATTACGCCTGCTAGGGCAGGAGTATAGGTTTTGGGGCAATTATTGTACAATTATATAAATTTGTTAATGCATTACAAAAGTGATTAATTTTACAACAGATTTTTCGAATTTAATTTTTTTAAATGAAATTGTATGTAATCAAATAAGTAAATTCAATTACAACCATATTTATTGTTTCAAAAAAGAAATTTCACTAAGTGGCATATCCAATGAAACATTTTAACTAATAAACAACCTAAATAATTGTCAACGATAGGCCTCCAGGTTAAATACCATTAAGTTTTTATCCTTTATTGCATTTCGTAGTAATGGCTTTAGCTTTTAGAAAGGGAAATACAAAAGCTTGAAATCATGATTCTAAATTATAACTTATCAATCCTTCTGACTATGAAAAGCCTTTTAATAAAATAAAATTGTTATTTTAAATAAGTGAATATTTGTGCTGGAAAATATTTTAAATTAATAAACATATAAGAAACTACAGGGCGCCGCAACAAAGAATTTTACTAGTATTTAATTGCTTTATTTCAAAATGCATTTAATTTTCTTTACTCTTTTCTAAACACTTTTCAATGTGTATATTCCGTTAGTATTGAAAAAAACTATAGTTTATTTTCACACAGAACACTAAAGGCACATTGCGAAGGGGCTTATTAGCCTCTCCTCCTTAGGACATGCGAATAGATGAGTGGCTTATAAGAGAACATAAGACCAGATACCAAAGAATAACGGATATCTTACCGATGGGAAATATTACGGAATTAACATGTGATAAAATCCCGATGAGATATGAGAATATTAACTGCATCACCATTATACCGGAAGAGGGAGAATGGGATGAGATAATCAGGATGGGAAACACCAACGGAATCGATCTTTACACAGACGGTTCAAAGATTGGTGACCAAACTGGAATGGGCTTGTACGACATAAGCCGAAATAGAAGCAAATACTTCCGTCTACCAGATCACAACACTATTTTTCAGGCTGAGATCATGGCGATTACGGAAGGAATAAAATGGATAAAGAAAACGAATAGCGAAACTCCGATTCGTATCTTTACGGATAGCCAATCAGTGATTAAGACATTGAGAAAGGAGAAAGTTGAATCCCGGAACGTTTTGCAATGAAAGAGTGAGATAAACTCATATGCAAATTGTGAACATCTGGAGATAATATGGATACCAAGCCATCACGGGCTGATCGGAAACGAGAAAGCCGACAAATTATCCAAAATGGGAGCTCTTCTTAGTACTATAACTTTGGAGAACGCCAAACCCCTTAAACGATTTAAGGATGAACTTAAACGTTGGGCAATGGAAGAACATGTCAGAAAATGGCAAAGCACTGATGTCGGTAAGGGGACAAGAACACTCTGGGGTGACCCAAATCTTGGGAAGTCAAAGGAGATTCTGAGACTAAGTAGACCTACACTTAGGAAATTAACCGGTGTAATTACAGGTCATACGGAGTTGAGAACTCATCTAGCTCGCATGAGATTATCTGAGGAGACGACATGTAGAGCTTGCGAGGAAGAGGATGAGACTCTGGTACACTACCTCTGTCATTGTCCTGCCGAACTTGGAATACCTGGGGAACTCGAACTGGAGATCCATAAGGCGTTACATTGAGGGGACTGGTTTCTTGAACTAGTCCGTTATTTATGGGAAATTATGTTTATGGTTTTTTGTTTGGGAATTCCGTTTTCCACATGGAGCGCACAACATGCCAACTGGGCATACGTGTATACCTGTCATGGGTTTGGGCTTTTACACCCCTCCTTTTCAACCTAACCTAACCTAACCTAGGACATGCGAAAGGATGTTGATTGCTTCATTAAATAAAATACGCTGACAAAAAATGTTTAAGAGGTGCCTATAAAGCAGCTCAGAGACGGCCTTGCATAAACTAAAACGTGTCCAAACCCCCCAAGAGGTTATTAAGACTCAGATACCAATGTATCACATGAGTCGAGTGATGGATCCATGTAGAGTGAGGACATGAATAATGACATCTGTATTTTTACTGATTAAACATAGGAGAATCCTGAACCTCTAATTTTAATAAGTGGCGGAGACTAAGATCGTGGTAGACTAGAGATCACAGGTAGGCACAGGTTGAGTGTAAACGCTATGGAGGAGAAACGAACATGTCTACGAACGAATGAGCGATTAGGATTGTCACCAATATGAAATCGCCTCGGACTAAGTAAAGGAAAGTATGCCGATTGGTAGCCATAAAATCACTGTTCAGCGAAGGGGGTCGATAAGGGACCCGAAATAGTAGTGGTCTTGTTCGCCAACACATGTTGCACACAGTTTCACGCATGCTAATGAGTATATATTTGTAATAATTGTTCCTTAAAGAGCAACAGCAAAGTCTATTCACTTTATTTGAGGCAGAGATACTTGAGATGTTACATGCACTGTACTGAACTTTATAAGCAGTCATTAGTTTGGCGGCACGTCACAGTAACTAAAATTAAAGAGCCATACGAAAATTAGATCTGCTGTGAAGGTGATTCAGAACCTTGAGCTGCTCTGAGAAATGGGACCTTATAGTGTGTAAAGTCTATAAACCTCAAAAAAAACCCTTACAAGAGGGAAAGAAAATACTTGGAATTAGACGGAGTAAACTAAGCTGGTTAGCTGCTGAGTATTGATATGGAAACTTTAAATAACATCTGACCTGATATGAACTAAAAATGGAAAATTATGAAGTTTGAATAATGTTGGCTAAAATTACAACGCATGTTGTAAATGAATACCCAGCACTGGCAACCATCAGTCTATGACTATAGACAGTAAAATATTAGACTTAAGTCTACGACAAATGCTGGTGGTTGCGAAAGGTTCCGTGAAGGTTTCGCAATAGTTTGTGACGACAGGACACTTAGTTATATAAACAACCATTGCCGTACTCCTTTAAATATAAAATATTTTTGTAATACAATTTCGAAAAATGGTCACACTTTTTAATTTTTCGTTATTCGTCGGTGTTTTATATATCGATGTTTTTGTCATAAAGGGAGTAAACACGCATTATTGCCGAAAAAGAGCTTGATTTAAAGCGATAGGTGTGTAAAAATTTAGTCAACGCTGTCTGCACGTTAGCTGTGGTAGTCACGCACCCAAAATTTATTTTAAAAAAAATTCTTTAAGACAAATAAATTTATTAAACTTATCCAAAACTCAAAATACATTTAACATATTTTTTTCCTTACGTCATAGAATTCTTTCTATGTAATTTCTTAAACATTTTTTTTATAAAAATTTTTTATTATAAATTATTTATTCTAATGAAAAATTTTTAAAACACAAAATAAACATAAATTAAGATTTTTTTACCGCAAGTCAACTCAATTGTTATATAGCAAGTTAAAATAATTTTAATAATTTTTGGTTAAAAACTAAAGTACTTTTGGCTTAAAAATCATGCCCACATATTCATAATGAGTTCCTTAATTTATCAAAGGCTTATTAAATAAGATGTTCACACAAAGTTCGAAAATTTATAGATATACATACATACATACTTCCATAGTTCCTTATTATCTTTGGTCATCACCATCAAGGTTTCTCATTATGTTAAATAACTGTTACCTAAATTATTCTTAAACTGCAGACTAACGAAAAAGGGCAACATATTTACTTGAGCTCTGTGACGTAAAAAATAAGCTTATAAATCCTCACTTAGTGATACTCATCAAACTCCTTTTTACCTTTTAGATTATAAAATTTTCAATTTAAAATTTAAACATCAAAATCTCATTATAATTTTCCATATTTTTTACATATGGTGCTACAGCCGATATAATACAAAGAAAATTTTATTTGTTCAAAATCAAAACAAAAAAAAACACTCCTACAACATGTAGTAAACCAAGAAACTTAGTACAGAAAATCCAATTGAAAACCACTTAAAACACAAAGTTTCTCTCTCTCTTGCTCTGATGATGATATTTTTACTGTTGTAGCATCAGCGTTGTCAACTCGGTGATTTTATCACCGTTTTTGGTGATTTTTAACATTTAGAAAGCGGAAAAATTGTGAGTCAGTGCTTGGTGATTTTTTTTTTAGTTTTTAGTGATTTTCTTTTTATTTCGGTGACACCGAACGCTAAAATTCAAATTAATTAATTGAAAACAATTTTTTGTAAGTGTAAATTTATATACATACTACCAAAATGTAACTTATAGTACAATTACATGCAACTCGGCAAGAAAATAATATTACACTAAAAATTTAATTATCTATAAGATAATTGATTGCCCAGAAAGTTTTTGTTTCAAAATGTCTAACTTTATACATATGTATATGCATTTGAGGTGAATGTGAATAAAAGAAATTCCTCTTTCTTTTGAGATCATCTTATAAATGATTAAACCTTAAAGCAAACTTTTAGCGTCCCACAACTTTAAACGTTTAAAAATTTTACCAGAAAACCTTGAAATTTTGAGTAAAACTAACATAATTAATGTTAGAAATGTTTTATCACATACAAAAGAAGATATTTCACCGTTACCAATGGCAAAATATTGAATCCAGTCGATTTTTGGATTGAAGTTAAATCGTACAAAGATGCAGTTAACTTAAATCCCTTTGAAGCATTAAACTTAAACGTTAAACTTTTGTCGCTCCCATGAATGTGTTTAAATCTAAAATTCGCAAACGAATGTCTTTAAATTCAGTTAATGCCTTACTTCACATTAAAAATGGGCTTAAACGGGAAAATTCCTGTTGTGAAACCTACCAAATAGCTGATGAAGTAAATATTCTGATTAATAGCAATGATGTTTATAAAGCATCACAATTTGAAATTAAGACTATGTTGTGGCCAGATGATAGTGATAATAATGAAGAAATAATAGACTTTAACATTGATATTTGATATTATTTACACAGAGAAAAGCTTAAATCCTAATCGAATTATTAAACTGCAAGTTTATTAAAATTTTTCATAATTTTTAGTTAGAAATAGTTCTATTTAATTACTCTAATATGTAATATAAAAATATTTAAATATTAAATAATAGTTGTACTTATTTGGTGAATAATTTCTTTAATATTTTGTACAACAAATTCACATATGTTTATTAAACGTCGTATAAATGCATCAGGTATGGAAAAATTAATCCTGTCCTAATTTTTTCTAAGTGTTGAAATAAATTTCTTACAATGCATCACTCCTGTGATATATTGTGAATTGATAACTACTTTAATAATTAAATATTTTTGTTCTTTTTTCCAATGTTTTTGTTTATTTTTATTTACATATAAATATATGTATCTATGTAAATCTGTACTGACTGACTAAAAGATATTCGTTGTTTGATTTTTGTAAATTTTTTTGTTATTTATTCTGATATTCATTTAAAAATGTCTTATTTGTAAAGAAATTTATATAAATGTATAATTTTATTAAATAAATAAAAAAATAATTTACAAATTATAAAAATTGTGCTTTTTTTTGAGAATGACGCGTTTTTTCCTGGGTTATGGTGCTTTTTGAAATTTTAAAGTTGACAACGCTGTGTAGCATGCAGCAGCATGTAATAAAATGTTTTGTTTAACATAAAAACAAGACTTGTTTCGAAAAGTTTTTCTACATATTTTTTAAACGTGTTTTTTTCTTTCTATCGCTTTGTTGATATTTTTAGTTGTAATATAAACTTTGTAATATAAACTTTATTTTTAACGATAATTTTATTTAAGTAGCGCTTATGACATTTTTCCAACAACTGTTTGTTGCTCTCGGCGAATAACACAAATATCAGCCGCAAACAAAGGAAAGCAAAAGATTTAACAAGGATTAAAATGGGAGCAAAAGTTGATTATTACATTTTAATACTTGTGACAAGTTGTTTGTAACTAAACTCCAATATTGGCAAACGTAAGAGGCATAGAAGGATATCAAAAATTAAATATGTAAGTATCTGAGAGTAATTAAAAAAAATAAAAAGTATTTTACTTAAAACAATAGTGGTTTATTAAAACTGATTGTATTATTTGGTTCACTTCTATTGATAGTGAGTTTTTTTAAAGACATGAAATTTGTACAGTGTATCGTAATTTACTCAAATAATCTAACTGGTAAATTGTCAACTATTAAGGACCAAAACCAGGTTAAATCTTTATTATCATACATTTGGAAAAAAAAACTTATACGATTTCGCCACTTTCTTTAAAATCTCCAGTCTGAGGATAAAAATGGGTATAATTTTTTTAATTTCTTATATTATACAACATGACATGAATTAATTATAATTATCGTCTAAAAGTATATAGACAATCATTTAGGTAAATTTTTGAAAACTTCTAGGCAAACAAAAGAGGTACTCAAAACGGGATTATACGGGAAATTAGGTATAATTCCTATTTGCCGGGCAAATTCGGATAAAAATAGTTGAAAAGCTTTTACCAGAAAAATAAGTAATTTAGTAAGACTTGAAACATATTTATAACGGGAAGAAAGGGGAAAATTCTGTATAAGTAACTGTTAATTTTGTTTTTTTGCAAAAAATGGTAGATTTTGTTTACTTAACAGAAGGTCTGTGAAAGAATTTTATTGTTGGATCGATATTTTAATCCTTCAAACTTGGAATTCATAGATTGATATGCGAAAACACAAAAGGTACTATTTTAAAATTGTATTTTCTAAATTTGTGAATCTAGACTTTTTAATTAGGGATTTTTGATCCGAGTTGAGATTGAAAATAATATGGGCGATACATTCATTCATTTCCCCATTTTAATACCCTTCACACGAGAGTGTAAAAGGGTATGTAATTTCTACATTATTCATTTGCAACAATATAAAGTATATACTCTGACTCCTTATACATAGGTAAAGAGTTCTTTTAAATAAGTCCGTATGTCCATCCGTCGAGCGTTGAAATCAATTTTTTAAATCTCCTAATATCCCACAGACTTGAGAATCAGTTTATCAGAAATACTTACTAAATATTTAAGTTGTTGTTGTTTGTATATTTTGTATTCTTATTTACGAATGAATATAATGCGAAGTTTTTCCTTTATTTGCTGTACGATGCAGGAACACGATCATACACAAGAATAAGTTATGTACCTACATGATGACATGTTATTAATTAATAACGATTAAAGATTAAGTGTTAATCAGTTTCAAACATAACTTACATATATGTAGTTGCATAACTACACCTTTGTGAAGGGTATGTTAAGATTTGACACAGCCGCATATAAAGCTTTCTAAGTTTAACAGTCTGAAATTTGGAAACTAAGAGAGCATTGTTTTTACAGTACTTTTCATTTTATTTAAACAAAATTATTTTCATAAGTTTCACGAAAAATTATTTACTTAGAATTTGGTTATTGAATAAATTGTAAGGACTGCGCTAGTTATGTAGCAGATACATATTTCTACATGAAGTTACAGAATCTCTGCTTTCGCACTGAATACTTTCAGCTAATTTCTTATTCCTCTGCTTTTTCCCTAGTTACATTTCTGCAACAATTCAATCTTACTGCATTTTTAACTTAATATTTCTGTTTTACTGTATAATCTTTGTTCTCGTTTTTTTTTTTTTTGCTTTTAACAAAAGTATGTTTTTATGCATAATATTAATTCGTTTGTTCAGCTGAATCTGGTCCTTGTTTACAATTTATATATGTGCCTGTGATTGTTTTGCTTTTGGCATTTATTTCATATTTGAAATTCAATTAACATTAATAAAAGGATAATGGTTCAATATTATGCAAATTTATGTTTTAATTATTTTGTCTTTCATAAGCCGTGTATGTATAAATGCAGGCAGGCATACAATGTAGAAATTCTGCGCGCTTATAATTAAACCATTTCCTACATTAAAATAAAATGCAAACATTTGTTTGATATATTATGCACAGAAATATGTGTAAAAAATTTACTAAAATTATTAACAAATAAATATATAAGAGTTTTAAGATGTTCTTAAATTGGATTCAACGACGTCCTTGTTTCTGTTAAAGTGAACATTTAAAAGTGCTCATATATGCTTGTGTAAAACATAAATCTTTCACAAATATTCGTGAGATATTCGGTATTAAAAACCAGCAAAATCAGACTATAATCTGTGATGATATAAGCAAAGAAGCAGAGGTTTCTCTCTATATTTTTTTCCAAAAACAAGGGCACTAAGACCCCAAAACTATTACAAGTATACAAATATTCCCAACACAAAACATACAATGTAAGCTCTAAAGGAATAATATCCCCCTGATAAAAACCATAATCCCAATTTTGCTTATATCTCGTATAGATCAAGAATACAGTACTACAGTCAATGAAGTTTATTATGGATTTCCAATTCGAACACCTTAGATATTTTAAGTTCGGGATTGTATCTACGTTAAAGTTCTCATGTCTAGTACGCCCAAACGCAGGGTAATGCCAAAAGTAGCGTTACAAAGTCTTTCATCCTCCTTTCCGAACGCTCTACATGCCATATCACATGAGAGTTTTAATGCAAGCTAGATGAGTTCTCATATCCGTGTGACTTGTTATTACATTATTTAATCTAATAAGCGTTGGCCTACTTAGTTTTAGAGTCTTCTACGACTTCTCAAGGTCTGAGTCACCCCTTTATATCGTCGTCAGCTTACCGACAGCAGTATTTTACCACTTTTTTATATGTTGACGTGGCCCTAACTTAAAGTTCATTTTAGAACCTCTGAATAGGTTTAGCATTTTCTAAGGTGATTGAGTTTGTTTCCGATTTTGCAGTGATGACCTGAAGCCTTATTAACCGATTATTGATTCGTAAAGATATGATTCGGAGCTTTGTTATCAGTCCCTTTTATTCATTTAATACTTTTTGTAGTTGTAATAATCTCAGACTAGAAAACTAAATATATTGTGATCTGGTAGACGAAATTTTACTTTATTTACCTTTGTTTCGGTATATTTCATATAAACCCATTAAAAATCAGACAGATATCTTCGATCAGTTCGTATGACGATCGATGTCTTGTGTATCTTTTACCTTTTTACTTCATACCATTCTCCTATCTCTGGTATTATGCTATTGCAGTTAACGCTCTCATCTTAAAATTTGAATAAGCACAATCATATTTTTCACAACTTAGATAATTTAGACACAAGTTTTTTACTACGTCTCTATGACAATTTTTTTAAAAATCCGCTTTGTCTGTTACTAATTAATTGGCCTATTTATAGGCACAAATAATTTGACTCACTATGGCTACTTGTATCAAATGAAAGATCTTGACGAGCAGAATACTTCATGGTACAACAAATTTAAAATCCTTGATGGCCGCAAGTACAAAATGGCTTACAAAAAAATTTATATACAGATCAAAACTAGTAATTAAAAATTTATCCTCCTTAATCCCAACAAAATAAAATACATTTTTTTTAAATCCCGTGAATATAGCAACAAACACAAGGTCATGATGGCAAGTAGAATATTGTTAGCTATATAAGAATTAAAAATCTAAGATGGCATCTTAAAAAATAACCTTTATTATCAAATCTAAAAGCTTAGCTACGCTAAAACAAGATGAAGGTATGTATGTATATGTGATTCGGAATTGTCGAATATAGTACTCTCACATGCTTTTAGTTAAATCTTTTTAAAACAATTTTAATATTTCGGCATCGGTGTTCATAATTTTATTTGCAGTTAGTTTTTCAAATGGTTATGAAGCCAGAGTGCATGTGTGTTCACACAGAGGGTAAAATAGACTTTAAATGATATTTAACTCTTAATTAAAATGGCTGTTAATGGTCAAACATTTTTCTTTTTTATACCCTTCACACAGTGAAAAAGGGTATATATAGGTTTGTCATTCCGTGTGAAATTTCTACAATTTTCATTTCCGACCCCATAAAGTATATATTTTCTGAAAGCTTATGAATAGAGGAGTCGATTAAGCCCTGACCGTCTGTCCGTCTGTCCGTCTGACCGTGTGTATGTTGAAATCAACTTTTTGAAGCCCCCCGACATAGGTTGGACCCGGGTAAGGTATTAAAATATCAGAAATATTCGGGAGTAGATCGGTATTGAAAATCAGAAACATCGGTACATAAACAACTGAGATATGAGCAAAAACCCACGACCACCTCGATTTTCTTTTCATAAAAACAACATTACAACAACAACATACATACATACAAACGTGTATACTGGTTAGAGAAAACGTGGCATCGAATCCCAGCTGAGGCAAAAAAATTTTTTTTTAAATTTTTTTTAAATTTTTTTTTTTTAATTTTTTTTTTATTTTTTTTTATTTTTTATTTAATATATTATATATATTTTTATTATTATTTTTTTTTATTTTTTTTTTTTAAATTTTTTTTTTATTTTTTTTTTGTTTTATATATATTATATATGTATATAATAATTTTTTTTTTTTTAATTTTTTTTTTAAATTTTTTTTTTTTAAATTTTTTTTTTATTTTTATTTTTTTTTTGTTTTTTTTAACATACATACGTGAATTTACTGTTATTGCATGACTACACGTTGTGAAGGGTATATAAGATTCGGCACGGCCGAATATAGCGCTTTTACTTGTTTTTTTTTGAATACATATGCGTGTATGGTTTTACTTACTTTAATTTGCATTTGGTTTTTAATGAACTAAAGTTTATGAGCGAATTCCAAAATTGTTTTTGTTTATATTTTTAATTGAAAAGTTTGAATTGAAAGGAAGGTGCAGTGATGGTTAAAATTTTTAATGTAAACACAAATAAAAACGGACTTTTTTTAGCAATTGTATCATGCAATTGAACTATGTGGTGTTAAAAAAAACTTAAGGCGAGAAAATAAATCGAGTCTTTAGGACGCTAATCACCGTCTTTCTACGTATAATCATTAAGAAGATATCACATTCAGAAATCAACTAATTGTTTTTTGTATTCCTACAAGATATTAAAATTTTATTTTAGATTTTTGTTTAAAGTTCACAGGGCAGACATACCGATTTGTTTACATCATTCGCCGTTATGTTAAACATAATAAGCTAAATTAGTTTTTTTTTTAAATCTCGCTCTCCTATTAAAATTTAAAGTAAACTGCTTAGTCAAAGGTACACAAAATGAAGTATGACTCTACATTCTATATAAATTTTGACTACGTCTATAAACCAAGATTCCCTATAAGTCTCTCTGTTTCTTACAACACCTGGGTGTTATTGATAGCTTGGAGCTTAGAGGTGTTACAAATACCTCTGACTGCTTGGAGTGAATATCTGGAAGAGCAAGCTCTGAATAAAAACAAGTGAGAGCGCTATATTCGGCCGTGCCGAATCTTATATACTCTTTACAACGTGTAGTCATGCAATAAAAGTAGTTTGTATCACTATTCATCCCATGTGAAATACGTACATACATATAAAAAACATACATATATAAAAACATCCCATTGTAGAATTATAAATTTACGTATGTTAAAAAAATAAAAAAAAATTTAAAAAAAATTAAAAAAAAAATTATTTTTTATATACATACATAATATATATATATATATATATATAATATATATAAAAATCAATGTGTGTTTGTATGTTTGTATGTTTATATGTTTGTATGTTTGTTTGTGCTTTATAGACGGTTAAACGGCTAAACCGATTTCCTTGAAATTTTCACAGAATCTTTCTGTATGTCTGGAAGGAACTATAGGCTATACTTTGGTTTGAAATTGTAAGTGGGTGGCCCTATTAGAGAATAAGTATTAAATATTATATATCACGAAAGTTAATGCAGCTAGAGTCTTCAAATTAAGTACGGCAAACTTTGACATTCACACGAACATTTGGGTAAAAAATGGGCGGACTTGCAACAGTAGGCGTGGCCACATGAATTAAATACTAAAATTCGTATATTTGGAAAACAATATCGATTAGAGTATTTAGGCAAGAAATGGGTGCATTATCAATAGTGGGCGTGCCACCTACCATATGAATTAAATACTAAAATTTGGGGTGGCGAAGCACACCGGGTATTAGCTAGTAATATAATAAATATAAAACAAAAAAAAAATTTTAAAAAAAATAAAAAAAAAATTTTTTTGGCTCAGCTGGGATTCGATGCCACGTTTTCTCTAACCAGTATATACGTTTGTATGTATGTATGTTGTTGTTGTAATGTTGTTTTTGTGGGTTTTTGCTCATATCTCAGTTGTTTATGTACCGATGTTTCTGATTTTCAATACCGATCTACTCCCGAATATTTCTGATATTTTAATACCTAACTTGGGTCCAAACGATGTCGGGGGGCTTCAGAAAGTTGATTTCAACATACACACGGAGAGACGGTCAGACGGATAGACTGACAGAGCTTAATCGACTCCCCTATTCATAAGCTTTCAGAAAATATATACTTTATGGGGTCGGAAATGAAAATTGTAGAAATTTCACACGGAATGACAAACCTATATATACCCTATTTCACTGTGTGAAGGGTATAATAACCTAAGGCTGACCGGAGTCCTACCTCGGTAATCTCAAAGACCCTATAACTTATTTTTCTCTCCCCAGAAATCTCGTATAGACTATTGTTGCTCCCAAGTGTAAAACCAGAAACCAGTAGTTAGTAAGTAACGTTCGACCTTGTGCCAGATTTTGGTCAACCACTAGCCTTTCCGAGTGTGGTTGCCTTCTTAAATGATGCTCGGCTAAAAGTCAACTATTAACGGCTCTCGGTGCTGTTGTTCGGCATTGTGTTAGGATTGTAGGCTGGAAGTTAACTTTGTGTCTCTCAACATACTAGATATACCTCTATTACTGATTAGCTGCATATGCCTCTTTGCCAAAACTAGGATTTAGATTGTCCCGAAGTATTCAACAAGGTGCCTTCGTATAAACCAAGAGATTATGGTGCAAAATATTTAAAGATTTCATGGATTGTTAATTGAATTTGTCAGTAGGGACTAGAGATGGGATTTTACCCGAAAAAAAACCCTAATGTGGGAAAAAACCCGGCGAAAATTTAAGTACTATTACTACTAGTTAGAGCTAATCTAAATATTTAATATTAACTAAATTATGGTAACACGTACATTTCGTTAGAAAATAAATTTTATTTTTGCTCAAAAAAATTAAAAACCAAAAATTACCTATTAATTAAATTAAAAATTTCCTAATAATATTAATTAATTGTGCTCAAACAAATAAAAAGCTAAAAATAACTGTTGATTTTTGCACTAAATAATAAAATTAAAAAAAAAAATTATAGTTGCCCGTAAAAATAAAAATCATCTGACTTTTATGAAAAAAGGAATAATTATAACGGTCTTTGGTTTATTTTATTTTGTGGACTTTTGATTGCTTAAGCTTGGTTTTCACTCTGTCATATGAAATGCCAACAAAAACTGCCTCAAATGAATTCTCGTCAGTTTGCGTCAAATGCGTTCTCACTGCATTTTAAAAACTGACGAACGACACACAAAAATAATTGACAACAAAATTTACTTTGAAAACAAGTAAGAGTGCTATATTCGGCCATGCCGAATCTTATATACCCTTCACAACGTGTAGTCATGCAATAACAGTTGCTTATATCACCATTCATCCCATATGAAATACGTACACGTATGTATGTTAAAAAAACGAAAAAAAAAAAAAAAAATTTAAAAAAAAATTTATATATTTATATTTTATTCGAACATTTTTCTATATATTAAATTTTAATGTGAACCATTTTTTATTTTGGCTTAAGTTCATTTGTTTATTTATTTCATTTTATAATTCAAATTAAATTAAATTGTAACCATTTTAGGAATATTCTTTCTAAAAATTATTTCCGATATTAGCCGAGTGGAATGCATTTTCGAAATAAGCTACGATTTCATCATCAGCACTCTTTATCGGTATACTACTATGTAACTTAAAATTCCTATTTATGTTACAATTGAATGAAATTTGAATTAGTGAATCTTAGTATTATTTTTCATATTTTGTTGAATATTTAATTTCACCTATCAAATGACAATTCAAAATTCAACATGTTCATATTCTTCTATATTCGTAATACATTTTCGTTATGCTTTCAATATCCATCCTTTGGCTGGAATTATTGAAAACAAGGTTGTATTTACATTTTCATTTATATAAGTCCATCTAGGTGATAGACACTGAACAATGAATTCTTGAATGTCATTAACACCGTGCCATGTGTGTTATAATTATATATTTATATTTTATTCGAACTTTTTTCTATATATTAAATTTTAATGTGAACCATTTTTTATTTTGGCTTAAGTTCATTTGTTTATTTATTTCATTTTATAATTCAAATTAAATTAAATTGTAACCATTTTAGGAATATTCTTTCTAAAAATTATTTCCGATATTAGCCGAGTGGAATGCATTTTCGAAATCAGCTACGATTTCATCATCAGCACTCTTTATCGGTATACTACTATGTAACTTAAAATTCCTATTTATGTTACAATTGAATGAAATTTGAATTAGTGAATCTTAGTATTATTTTTCATATTTTGTTGAATATTTAATTTCACCTATCAAATGACAATTCAAAATTCAACATGTTCATATTCTTCTATATTCGTAATACATTTTCGTTATGCTTTCAATATCCATCCTTTGGCTGGAATTATTGAAAACAAGGTTGTATTTACATTTTCATTTATATAAGTCCATCTAGGTGATAGACACTGAACAATGAATTCTTGAATGTCATTAACACCGTGCCATGTGTGTTATAATTATATATTTATATTTTATTCGAACTTTTTTCTATATATTAAATTTTAATGTGAACCATTTTTTATTTTGGCTTAAGTTCATTTGTTTATTTATTTCATTTTATAATTCAAATTAAATTAAATTGTAACCATTTTAGGAATATTCTTTCTAAAAATTATTTCCGATATTAGCCGAGTGGAATGCATTTTCGAAATCAGCTACGATTTCATCATCAGCACTCTTTATCGGTATACTACTATGTAACTTAAAATTCCTATTTATGTTACAATTGAATGAAATTTGAATTAGTGAATCTTAGTATTATTTTTCATATTTTGTTGAATATTTAATTTCACCTATCAAATTACAATTCAAAATTCAACATGTTCATATTCTTCTATATTCGTAATACATTTTCGTTATGCTTTCAATATCCATCCTTTGGCTGGAATTATTGAAAACAAGGTTGTATTTACATTTTCATTTATATAAGTCCATCTAGGTGATAGACACTGAACAATGAATTCTTGAATGTCATTAACACCGTGCCATGTGTGTTATAATTATATATTTATATTTTATTCGAACTTTTTTCTATATATTAAATTTTAATGTGAACCATTTTTTATTTTGGCTTAAGTTCATTTGTTTATTTATTTCATTTTATAATTCAAATTAAATTAAATTGTAACCATTTTAGGAATATTCTTTCTAAAAATTATTTCCGATATTAGCCGAGTGGAATGCATTTTCGAAATCAGCTACGATTTCATCATCAGCACTCTTTATCGGTATACTACTATGTAACTTAAAATTCCTATTTATGTTACAATTGAATGAAATTTGAATTAGTGAATCTTAGTATTATTTTTCATATTTTGTTGAATATTTAATTTCACCTATCAAATGACAATTCAAAGTTCAACATGTTCATATTCTTCTATATTCGTAATACATTTTCGTTATGCTTTCAATATCCATCCTTTGGCTGGAATTATTGAAAACAAGGTTGTATTTACATTTTCATTTATATAAGTCCATCTAGGTGATAGACACTGAACAATGAATTCTTGAATGTCATTAACACCGTGCCATGTGTGTTATAATTATATATTTATATTTTATTCGAACTTTTTTCTATATATTAAATTTTAATGTGAACCATTTTTTATTTTGGCTTAAGTTCATTTGTTTATTTATTTCATTTTATAATTCAAATTAAATTAAATTGTAACCATTTTAGGAATATTCTTTCTAAAAATTATTTCCGATATTAGCCGAGTGGAATGCATTTTCGAAATCAGCTACGATTTCATCATCAGCACTCTTTATCGGTATACTACTATGTAACTTAAAATTCCTATTTATGTTACAATTGAATGAAATTTGAATTAGTGAATCTTAGTATTATTTTTCATATTTTGTTGAATATTTAATTTCACCTATCAAATGACAATTCAAAATTCAACATGTTCATATTCTTCTATATTCGTAATACATTTTCGTTATGCTTTCAATATCCATCCTTTGGCTGGAATTATTGAAAACAAGGTTGTATTTACATTTTCATTTATATAAGTCCATCTAGGTGATAGACACTGAACAATGAATTCTTGAATGTCATTAACACCGTGCCATGTGTGTTATAATTATATATTTATATTTTATTCGAACTTTTTTCTATATATTAAATTTTAATGTGAACCATTTTTTATTTTGGCTTAAGTTCATTTGTTTATTTATTTCATTTTATAATTCAAATTAAATTAAATTGTAACCATTTTAGGAATATTCTTTCTAAAAATTATTTCCGATATTAGCCGAGTGGAATGCATTTTCGAAATCAGCTACGATCAGCTACGGCTAATATCGGAAATAATTTTTAGAAAGAATATTCCTAAAATGGTTACAATTTAATTTAATTTGAATTATAAAATGAAATAAATAAACAAATGAACTTAAGCCAAAATAAAAAATGGTTCACATTAAAATTTAATATATAGAAAAAAGTTCGAATAAAATATAAATATATAATTATAACACACATGGCACGGTGTTAATGACATTCAAGAATTCATTGTTCAGTGTCTATCACCTAGATGGACTTATATAAATGAAAATGTAAATACAACCTTGTTTTCAATAATTCCAGCCAAAGGATGGATATTGAAAGCATAACGAAAATGTATTACGAATATAGAAGAATATGAACATGTTGAATTTTGAATTGTCATTTGATAGGTGAAATTAAATATTCAACAAAATATGAAAAATAATACTAAGATTCACTAATTCAAATTTCATTCAATTGTAACATAAATAGGAATTTTAAGTTACATAGTAGTATACCGATAAAGAGTGCTGATGATGAAATCGTAGCTGATTTCGAAAATGCATTCCACTCGGCTAATATCGGAAATAATTTTTAGAAAGAATATTCCTAAAATGGTTACAATTTAATTTAATTTGAATTATAAAATGAAATAAATAAACAAATGAACTTAAGCCAAAATAAAAAATGGTTCACATTAAAATTTAATATATAGAAAAAAGTTCGAATAAAATATAAATATATAATTATAACACACATGGCACGGTGTTAATGACATTCAAGAATTCATTGTTCAGTGTCTATCACCTAGATGGACTTATATAAATGAAAATGTAAATACAACCTTGTTTTCAATAATTCCAGCCAAAGGATGGATATTGAAAGCATAACGAAAATGTATTACGAATATAGAAGAATATGAACATGTTGAATTTTGAATTGTCATTTGATAGGTGAAATTAAATATTCAACAAAATATGAAAAATAATACTAAGATTCACTAATTCAAATTTCATTCAATTGTAACATAAATAGGAATTTTAAGTTACATAGTAGTATACCGATAAAGAGTGCTGATGATGAAATCGTAGCTGATTTCGAAAATGCATTCCACTCGGCTAATATCGGAAATAATTTTTAGAAAGAATATTCCTAAAATGGTTACAATTTAATTTAATTTGAATTATAAAATGAAATAAATAAACAAATGAACTTAAGCCAAAATAAAAAATGGTTCACATTAAAATTTAATATATAGAAAAAAGTTCGAATAAAATATAAATATATAATTATAACACACATGGCACGGTGTTAATGACATTCAAGAATTCATTGTTCAGTGTCTATCACCTAGATGGACTTATATAAATGAAAATGTAAATACAACCTTGTTTTCAATAATTCCAGCCAAAGGATGGATATTGAAAGCATAACGAAAATGTATTACGAATATAGAAGAATATGAACATGTTGAATTTTGAATTGTCATTTGATAGGTGAAATTAAATATTCAACAAAATATGAAAAATAATACTAAGATTCACTAATTCAAATTTCATTCAATTGTAACATAAATAGGAATTTTAAGTTACATAGTAGTATACCGATAAAGAGTGCTGATGATGAAATCGTAGCTGATTTCGAAAATGCATTCCACTCGGTTAATATCGGAAATAATTTTTAGAAAGAATATTCCTAAAATGGTTACAATTTAATTTAATTTGAATTATAAAATGAAATAAATAAACAAATGAACTTAAGCCAAAATAAAAAATGGTTCACATTAAAATTTAATATATAGAAAAAAGTTCGAATAAAATATAAATATATAATTATAACACACATGGCACGGTGTTAATGACATTCAAGAATTCATTGTTCAGTGTCTATCACCTAGATGGACCTATATAAATGAAAATGTAAATACAACCTTGTTTTCAATAATTCCAGCCAAAGGATGGATATTGAAAGCATAACGAAAATGTATTACGAATATAGAAGAATATGAACATGTTGAATTTTGAATTGTCATTTGATAGGTGAAATTAAATATTCAACAAAATATGAAAAATAATACTAAGATTCACTAATTCAAATTTCATTCAATTGTAACATAAATAGGAATTTTAAGTTACATAGTAGTATACCGATAAAGAGTGCTGATGATGAAATCGTAGCTGATTTCGAAAATGCATTCCACTCGGCTAATATCGGAAATAATTTTTAGAAAGAATATTCCTAAAATGGTTACAATTTAATTTAATTTGAATTATAAAATGAAATAAATAAACAAATGAACTTAAGCCAAAATACAAAATGGTTCACATTAAAATTTAATATATAGAAAAAAGTTCGAATAAAATATAAATATATAATTATAACACACATGGCACGGTGTTAATGACATTCAAGAATTCATTGTTCAGTGTCTATCACCTAGATGGACTTATATAAATGAAAATGTAAATACAACCTTGTTTTCAATAATTCCAGCCAAAGGATGGATATTGAAAGCATAACGAAAATGTATTACGAATATAGAAGAATATGAACATGTTGAATTTTGAATTGTCATTTGATAGGTGAAATTAAATATTCAACAAAATATGAAAAATAATACTAAGATTCACTAATTCAAATTTCATTCAATTGTAACATAAATAGGAATTTTAAGTTACATAGTAGTATACCGATAAAGAGTGCTGATGATGAAATCGTAGCTGATTTCGAAAATGCATTCCACTCGGTTAATATCGGAAATAATTTTTAGAAAGAATATTCCTAAAATGGTTACAATTTAATTTAATTTGAATTATAAAATGAAATAAATAAACAAATGAACTTAAGCCAAAATAAAAAATGGTTCACATTAAAATTTAATATATAGAAAAAAGTTCGAATAAAATATAAATATATAATTATAACACACATGGCACGGTGTTAATGACATTCAAGAATTCATTGTTCAGTGTCTATCACCTAGATGGACTTATATAAATGAAAATGTAAATACAACCTTGTTTTCAATAATTCCAGCCAAAGGATGGATATTGAAAGCATAACGAAAATGTATTACGAATATAGAAGAATATGAACATGTTGAATTTTGAATTGTCATTTGATAGGTGAAATTAAATATTCAACAAAATATGAAAAATAATACTAAGATTCACTAATTCAAATTTCATTCAATTGTAACATAAATAGGAATTTTAAGTTACATAGTAGTATACCGATAAAGAGTGCTGATGATGAAATCGTAGCTGATTTCGAAAATGCATTCCACTCGGCTAATATCGGAAATAATTTTTAGAAAGAATATTCCTAAAATGGTTACAATTTAATTTAATTTGAATTATAAAATGAAATAAATAAACAAATGAACTTAAGCCAAAATAAAAAATGGTTCACATTAAAATTTAATATATAGAAAAAAGTTCGAATAAAATATAAATATATAATTATAACACACATGGCACGGTGTTAATGACATTCAAGAATTCATTGTTCAGTGTCTATCACCTAGATGGACTTATATAAATGAAAATGTAAATACAACCTTGTTTTCAATAATTCCAGCCAAAGGATGGATATTGAAAGCATAACGAAAATGTATTACGAATATAGAAGAATATGAACATGTTGAATTTTGAATTGTCATTTGATAGGTGAAATTAAATATTCAACAAAATATGAAAAATAATACTAAGATTCACTAATTCAAATTTCATTCAATTGTAACATAAATAGGAATTTTAAGTTACATAGTAGTATACCGATAAAGAGTGCTGATGATGAAATCGTAGCTGATTTCGAAAATGCATTCCACTCGGCTAATATCGGAAATAATTTTTAGAAAGAATATTCCTAAAATGGTTACAATTTAATTTAATTTGAATTATAAAATGAAATAAATAAACAAATGAACTTAAGCCAAAATAAAAAATGGTTCACATTAAAATTTAATATATAGAAAAAAGTTCGAATAAAATATAAATATATAATTATAACACACATGGCACGGTGTTAATGACATTCAAGAATTCATTGTTCAGTGTCTATCACCTAGATGGACTTATATAAATGAAAATGTAAATACAACCTTGTTTTCAATAATTCCAGCCAAAGGATGGATATTGAAAGCATAACGAAAATGTATTACGAATATAGAAGAATATGAACATGTTGAATTTTGAATTGTCATTTGATAGGTGAAATTAAATATTCAACAAAATATGAAAAATAATACTAAGATTCACTAATTCAAATTTCATTCAATTGTAACATAAATAGGAATTTTAAGTTACATAGTAGTATACCGATAAAGAGTGCTGATGATGAAATCGTAGCTGATTTCGAAAATGCATTCCACTCGGTTAATATCGGAAATAATTTTTAGAAAGAATATTCCTAAAATGGTTACAATTTAATTTAATTTGAATTATAAAATGAAATAAATAAACAAATGAACTTAAGCCAAAATAAAAAATGGTTCACATTAAAATTTAATATATAGAAAAAAGTTCGAATAAAATATAAATATATAATTATAACACACATGGCACGGTGTTAATGACATTCAAGAATTCATTGTTCAGTGTCTATCACCTAGATGGACTTATATAAATGAAAATGTAAATACAACCTTGTTTTCAATAATTCCAGCCAAAGGATGGATATTGAAAGCATAACGAAAATGTATTACGAATATAGAAGAATATGAACATGTTGAATTTTGAATTGTCATTTGATAGGTGAAATTAAATATTCAACAAAATATGAAAAATAATACTAAGATTCACTAATTCAAATTTCATTCAATTGTAACATAAATAGGAATTTTAAGTTACATAGTAGTATACCGATAAAGAGTGCTGATGATGAAATCGTAGCTGATTTCGAAAATGCATTCCACTCGGCTAATATCGGAAATAATTTTTAGAAAGAATATTCCTAAAATGGTTACAATTTAATTTAATTTGAATTATAAAATGAAATAAATAAACAAATGAACTTAAGCCAAAATAAAAAATGGTTCACATTAAAATTTAATATATAGAAAAAAGTTCGAATAAAATATAAATATATAATTATAACACACATGGCACGGTGTTAATGACATTCAAGAATTCATTGTTCAGTGTCTATCACCTAGATGGACTTATATAAATGAAAATGTAAATACAACCTTGTTTTCAATAATTCCAGCCAAAGGATGGATATTGAAAGCATAACGAAAATGTATTACGAATATAGAAGAATATGAACATGTTGAATTTTGAATTGTCATTTGATAGGTGAAATTAAATATTCAACAAAATATGAAAAATAATACTAAGATTCACTAATTCAAATTTCATTCAATTGTAACATAAATAGGAATTTTAAGTTACATAGTAGTATACCGATAAAGAGTGCTGATGATGAAATCGTAGCTGATTTCGAAAATGCATTCCACTCGGCTAATATCGGAAATAATTTTTAGAAAGAATATTCCTAAAATGGTTACAATTTAATTTAATTTGAATTATAAAATGAAATAAATAAACAAATGAACTTAAGCCAAAATAAAAAATGGTTCACATTAAAATTTAATATATAGAAAAAAGTTCGAATAAAATATAAATATATAATTATAACACACATGGCACGGTGTTAATGACATTCAAGAATTCATTGTTCAGTGTCTATCACCTAGATGGACTTATATAAATGAAAATGTAAATACAACCTTGTTTTCAATAATTCCAGCCAAAGGATGGATATTGAAAGCATAACGAAAATGTATTACGAATATAGAAGAATATGAACATGTTGAATTTTGAATTGTCATTTGATAGGTGAAATTAAATATTCAACAAAATATGAAAAATAATACTAAGATTCACTAATTCAAATTTCATTCAATTGTAACATAAATAGGAATTTTAAGTTACATAGTAGTATACCGATAAAGAGTGCTGATGATGAAATCGTAGCTGATTTCGAAAATGCATTCCACTCGGTTAATATCGGAAATAATTTTTAGAAAGAATATTCCTAAAATGGTTACAATTTAATTTAATTTGAATTATAAAATGAAATAAATAAACAAATGAACTTAAGCCAAAATAAAAAATGGTTCACATTAAAATTTAATATATAGAAAAAAGTTCGAATAAAATATAAATATATAATTATAACACACATGGCACGGTGTTAATGACATTCAAGAATTCATTGTTCAGTGTCTATCACCTAGATGGACTTATATAAATGAAAATGTAAATACAACCTTGTTTTCAATAATTCCAGCCAAAGGATGGATATTGAAAGCATAACGAAAATGTATTACGAATATAGAAGAATATGAACATGTTGAATTTTGAATTGTCATTTGATAGGTGAAATTAAATATTCAACAAAATATGAAAAATAATACTAAGATTCACTAATTCAAATTTCATTCAATTGTAACATAAATAGGAATTTTAAGTTACATAGTAGTATACCGATAAAGAGTGCTGATGATGAAATCGTAGCTGATTTCGAAAATGCATTCCACTCGGCTAATATCGGAAATAATTTTTAGAAAGAATATTCCTAAAATGGTTACAATTTAATTTAATTTGAATTATAAAATGAAATAAATAAACAAATGAACTTAAGCCAAAATAAAAAATGGTTCACATTAAAATTTAATATATAGAAAAAAGTTCGAATAAAATATATAATTATAACACACATGGCACGGTGTTAATGACATTCAAGAATTCATTGTTCAGTGTCTATCACCTAGATGGACTTATATAAATGAAAATGTAAATACAACCTTGTTTTCAATAATTCCAGCCAAAGGATGGATATTGAAAGCATAACGAAAATGTATTACGAATATAGAAGAATATGAACATGTTGAATTTTGAATTGTCATTTGATAGGTGAAATTAAATATTCAACAAAATATGAAAAATAATACTAAGATTCACTAATTCAAATTTCATTCAATTGTAACATAAATAGGAATTTTAAGTTACATAGTAGTATACCGATAAAGAGTGCTGATGATGAAATCGTAGCTGATTTCGAAAATGCATTCCACTCGGCTAATATCGGAAATAATTTTTAGAAAGAATATTCCTAAAATGGTTACAATTTAATTTAATTTGAATTATAAAATGAAATAAATAAACAAATGAACTTAAGCCAAAATAAAAAATGGTTCACATTAAAATTTAATATATAGAAAAAAGTTCGAATAAAATATAAATATATAATTATAACACACATGGCACGGTGTTAATGACATTCAAGAATTCATTGTTCAGTGTCTATCACCTAGATGGACTTATATAAATGAAAATGTAAATACAACCTTGTTTTCAATAATTCCAGCCAAAGGATGGATATTGAAAGCATAACGAAAATGTATTACGAATATAGAAGAATATGAACATGTTGAATTTTGAATTGTCATTTGATAGGTGAAATTAAATATTCAACAAAATATGAAAAATAATACTAAGATTCACTAATTCAAATTTCATTCAATTGTAACATAAATAGGAATTTTAAGTTACATAGTAGTATACCGATAAAGAGTGCTGATGATGAAATCGTAGCTGATTTCGAAAATGCATTCCACTCGGCTAATATCGGAAATAATTTTTAGAAAGAATATTCCTAAAATGGTTACAATTTAATTTAATTTGAATTATAAAATGAAATAAATAAACAAATGAACTTAAGCCAAAATAAAAAATGGTTCACATTAAAATTTAATATATAGAAAAAAGTTCGAATAAAATATAAATATATAATTATAACACACATGGCACGGTGTTAATGACATTCAAGAATTCATTGTTCAGTGTCTATCACCTAGATGGACTTATATAAATGAAAATGTAAATACAACCTTGTTTTCAATAATTCCAGCCAAAGGATGGATATTGAAAGCATAACGAAAATGTATTACGAATATAGAAGAATATGAACATGTTGAATTTTGAATTGTCATTTGATAGGTGAAATTAAATATTCAACAAAATATGAAAAATAATACTAAGATTCACTAATTCAAATTTCATTCAATTGTAACATAAATAGGAATTTTAAGTTACATAGTAGTATACCGATAAAGAGTGCTGATGATGAAATCGTAGCTGATTTCGAAAATGCATTCCACTCGGCTAATATCGGAAATAATTTTTAGAAAGAATATTCCTAAAATGGTTACAATTTAATTTAATTTGAATTATAAAATGAAATAAATAAACAAATGAACTTAAGCCAAAATAAAAAATGGTTCACATTAAAATTTAATATATAGAAAAAAGTTCGAATAAAATATAAATATATAATTATAACACACATGGCACGGTGTTAATGACATTCAAGAATTCATTGTTCAGTGTCTATCACCTAGATGGACTTATATAAATGAAAATGTAAATACAACCTTGTTTTCAATAATTCCAGCCAAAGGATGGATATTGAAAGCATAACGAAAATGTATTACGAATATAGAAGAATATGAACATGTTGAATTTTGAATTGTCATTTGATAGGTGAAATTAAATATTCAACAAAATATGAAAAATAATACTAAGATTCACTAATTCAAATTTCATTCAATTGTAACATAAATAGGAATTTTAAGTTACATAGTAGTATACCGATAAAGAGTGCTGATGATGAAATCGTAGCTGATTTCGAAAATGCATTCCACTCGGCTAATATCGGAAATAATTTTTAGAAAGAATATTCCTAAAATGGTTACAATTTAATTTAATTTGAATTATAAAATGAAATAAATAAACAAATGAACTTAAGCCAAAATAAAAAATGGTTCACATTAAAATTTAATAAAAAAAAATTTAAAAAAAAAAATTTTAAAAAAAATTTAAAAAAAAATTATTATATATATAGTATACATATATAAAACAAAAAAAAAATTAAAAAAAAAATTAAAAAAAAATAATAATATATAAATAATATATTAAATAAATAATAAAAAAAAAATAAAAAAAAAAAATTAAAAAAAAATTTTTAAAAAAATTAAAAAAAATTTTTTTTGCCTCAGTTGGGATTCGATGCCACGTTTTCTCTAACCAGTATACATGTTTGTATGTATGTATGTTGTTGTTGTAATGTTGTTTTTGTGAAAAAAAATCGAGGTGGTCGTGGGTTTTTGCCCATATCTCAGTTGTTTATGTACCGATGTTTCTGATTTTCAATACCGATCTACTCCCGAATATTTCTGATATTTTAATACCTTACCCGGGTCCAACCTATGTCGGGGGGCTTCAAAAAGTTGATTTCAACATACACATGGACAGACGGTCAGACGGACAGACTGACAGGGCTTAATCGACTCCCCTATTCATAAGCTTTCAGAAAATATATACTTTGTGGGGTCGGAAATGAAAATTTTAGAAATTTCACACGGAATGACAAACCTATATATACCCTTTTTCACTGTGTGAAGGGTATAAAAAATGCTGCCATATCTGCTGACAAACTGAAATTTGGCGTTTTCACTTATTTGTCAGTTTAGATAGCAGTTTGTGTGCATAACTGACTGCAAACATAGATGACGCCATATGAGAACCCAACAATTTGGCCAATTTGACAACAAAAATGACATAGTGAAAACCAATCTTTAGTGAGTAAATACGTGATTTACTATGGATTGACAACTACTACTGCTACTCTTACGGACTTCGATACCTACTTCTTTTTATAATCGGTAACTTAGCGGTAAGTTTGAGCTTTAATAATTGTAATATTATACTATAAAAGCTTTAGGTACTATATTTGTTGATTCCTTGCAAATCTTGTACTCTTATCATTGAAATTGAAATATTTTAACTTTATAAGTTTATTTACTGGAATTAGTAAATAATTATTTTACATTTCTACTGTTTTTACATTTGTTTTTTTTTTTCCTTAGATCACATTATGCCCAGAAAGAAAAATACTGCTGTATGGGAAAACTATTTTTATTCGGCAACCAGTAAAACAGTAAAATGCAAACACTGTGAAAAAATTTACCAATTTGGCAATGTCAGCAAGATGACCAGCCTGCCATCTCTTGAAATGTTATAAATGTCCAACTGTTATCAAGAACAAACTACGGAAAATATCTGTTACTAGCACAACTGCCAGAAATCTGTCCTTGCATGATGAATCACATCATGAAATGTCACAGGATAATATTTTTAACAAAAAACAAACCTTTATCTAGATCAGCTCTTATCGAAGGCAATATTTGTTATCGGCTCTCCTTTATCCATTGTTGAAAATCCGTCACGTCCGTTGGGTAACCCAATAAATGAAGAAAGACCTTCAACATCTCGTGGAAATACACAAGAAATAGAATTTTGCAATATTAAAGTAAAATAACACGTTTGTAACTTTTGTAAAGTGTAATAAATAATTCTTAGTAAGTATCTCTCGTTATTTTATTTTTTTATGTTAAAGATGCTTAAAAGTTTCAATAGACGTTATTTCTGCAATTAAGTAACATTCCATCACAATGCGCAGAAAAAAATCAAGATAAAACAAGAAGACGTCTTTTTGTTGTATAAACTGCTGGTTTTATTTTAGTTCCTAAATCAGGCTACACATTTTGACGTTTCGAACAACAGGCAACAGCTAGTGCCCTATATACTCTGGCGCAAAGTATGTGTGCATCGCAAAGTACCTTTTTTTCGCTGCATTTGAAATAAAAATAAAAAAAAATTTTAATTTGTTAAGATCTTAAAAATTACGTTAAATAATGAAAATACCCGTCTATTGGGTTTTTTCCCACATTAATACCCGGTTATTTCCCAAATGGGATAAAACCTAGGTATTTTCCCGTTGGGTTTTTTCCCACTGCCCATCTCTTATAGGGACAGAGGTTGGCCGTCAGCAACTCAGCCATGTGGTAAAAAAAAACGTTACATTTGCTGCAACGCTTAAGTATGATGAGTTAAATCAGATTGTTTTATCAAAAAATACAGTATTTTTCCTAAAGCGAATACCAATTCATTCCCCCTTGCAGTCTTTTTCAGGAAATATGGTTAAAACATTCTAGCGAAGTTTAAAGATAGATAAAAAACTGAAAAATGCAATAAATTCAGTTCGAACGAGTAATTTAATTCAGTATTTATTTTAAATTAAGATTTAGTTTTCATACTATCAGGGACGCCAAACAAATATTTTTTCTATGGGCTTGGTATGTTAAAAAAAAAAATTAATTGCCATAATATAGAGTGTTGTTTTAGGAGTATAACTGTTTAACAAATAAAACACAAGATTTTAATGAAAAGATAAAAGTTTTAATTTTATTAAATACTTCAATAATTTTATGGCATTTATTATTTAGAAATAATTACTGGCTTTAAGGCTCCACAACTGCGTTTTATAGACGCCAGTATGTACAATTTGAATCACGTGACCGAAGTTGCTAAAACAGGCGTCGGATAGATAAATTCAAATTCTCTGTCACACTCACCTCTACAACGTTCATAGCTTATTCTGTATACATCTAGTTATCCCTCTCTTAAGTTTTATAGGTCTAAAAAATCACTATATACAAACATTTGTGGTTAAAAACAAAAATACATAAATGATCGTAATTGCAAGCACACCACGGATGGAAATCATGGTACAATTGTACTTTTTATGGTACATTTTTGACCTTGTTGGAACCGTGGTACTACCGCGAGCTACTTGGTACAATTTAAAAATTTGTCCATGTTCTCTTTAATTTTGCTTGTGTGTGTTTTATTTTATTCTGTCAGCTTCTCTGTTTTTGTTGCAATGCTGTTGTCAAAGCGAATTCATGTACCAACTGATGTACTCTATTGCAAACTTATTCAATAGTACCTCTTCTGGTGAAAATGTTTCCACACGAACAAACAAACTTTGAAGCAATAAATAATCAGTACAGAGCACTAGCCGATGTGATTGAACTTAGATCACACAAAGATTCAAATATTTTCTATTCTTGGTCTAAAGTATCACAGAGGAGAAATGAATTAAATGAGTTCATGTTCCCAGATATATCAAGAATTGTAAGAGGTATTCTGTCTATTCCACATTCATCGGCCAAGGTCGAACGAGTTTTTTATTTTCAAAACCTAATGAAAACAAAGGAAAGATAAAGAATACACGTTTCTACTGTTTTAAATTTGATACAGACAAAAGATTTATTGAAGTCAACAAATTCTTGTTGCTTTAATGTTAAAATAACAGAAAATTTATTACCTAAAAGTATTTAATAAATAAAATTTGTTAAATAACCGATCTCTACGTATGTATCTATGTAATGTAATATTTAAATATTTTTTTATTTTTGTATACTGAATTTTTATAAACATTTCTGTTAAGTTTATGTTTTTATTGATAAATATTTAAAAAAATGGTACCGTCGTGGCCTAAAAAGTACATTTTGTTTTCATACTTGGTACAGAATCATAAAAGCCATTTTCCTTCCCTGCAGCACACAAATAAAACCATTCCCGAGTGTGTTACAGGCCTGTATTTACCAACAGTTTTTTTAACATTTAACCTTTTTATCTTATTACTCTGAATACCTTTAATAGTATTTAGTTTTGTTTGTTAATTAATTAAAGCACTAATCCATACATTTTCCTATTAAATCAACACACATAGTATTTGCTTTGCATTCGTTTTCATCACATACCGCAATCACTTTAAGCGATTTTGTTGTTTTGGTAGCTAAATCATTTAAACCAATTCATATGACTGTGTTGCTATGAGTGATGGAGTGCGAGTATGTGCCAATAACTATTGTAATTTAATGATAAATACGTCTTTTAAACAAATAAAGGTGTCACTGTTACCTTAACATTAACAACAACGGTAAATAGGTATAATTCCACCATATATAAACAAATAAAATAAATCAATAGTTTTTGCATCACTATTATTACGTTTGGTATTTTAAACAAAAAAAAAACAAATAAATTGGATTGGATTTGATTACCCACTTTAACGTCGTCTAGGTGTATTTGAATAAAAAACAAGTAAGAGCCGAATCTTTTATACCCACCACCAATTTTGTGTACATTTAAAGCACAATATTTATTATTTTGTTAATCGCTATGGAATAATCTCTTTAAAAGAAAATAGGTTTCACTTTCTTTGTAAAGGGTTGTTAAATTTTAAGGGCCCATGATGAAGGTGAACCACACCTAAACGTCAAGTTTTTTTTTTTTGCATTTCATTTGACATTTCTCAATCTCAGACTAACTTTATTTGAACAGTGGAACGATACGCAAATGATTAACGCGTTAAAGTTATTCAGATTTTTTATTAAAATTGGCGTTCAAATCAAAATGCATTTTGTGCACTTCGTGATTCTTTTGGTCTACATAATCGTTCAAGTTCGTCCACAATCGGGAGAATTGTAAAAAATTTTTAAATTTCTGCACAACAGGTCTGTATAAAATGTTAAAACATCTGTGAATGCCTTGTTAGTTCGTTGAATGGGAACTATTGCTGTTTTTAGCGATAGTTTGGCAAAAAAGCAGTCAACCTCGACTCATCATCGTGCCCAACAGTTGAGCATCAACATTGTCATTGAAAATTTGGACCATCGGTTAGAGGTGTGGCGCCAAGGTTGGAGGGGTGGCCATTTAGCTGATATTTTGTTCCATACTAAATTGAACCATATAAATATTATCATTATAAAAAGAAATGATAATAATTTCCTAAATAATTTGTGTTTTATTTAAAATCAACATCAGCCCTTAAAGTTTAACCACCCTTAATAACTTCGATATGATAGTAAAATGTTTTCGTAAATTTTGTCTTTCGATGAAAGTGGGCGTTAAAGTAGGCGTGTAAATAAAGTTTCTGCTAATAAATACAACTTAGATATTTCAATATAGTCCATTATTTTTTCAAAAACTTTGTCAACAGAGAAATTGCACGAATTTAAGATAAACCATTGTATCGGAGGTAGGCGTTGGAGCGGGCGTGTCACCTTAATTTGGCATAACAATTACGTTGATTATAAGGATATATGTAGCAAATGTCATCATCATACCTCTAATATTATCGGTTTTATGAGCTTTCAAATTTTATTAACGTTAGATAACGTGAAAAGTGGGCGTTAAAGTAGGCGTGTCAATAAAGTTTCTGCTAATAAATACAGCTTAGATACTTCAATATAGTCCTTTATTATTCCAAAATCTTTATTCATAGAGAAATTATATGAATTTTAGGTAAAACGTTATATGGGAGGTGGGCGTAAAAGTAGGCGTGTCACATTGATTTTCCGTTACAACAAAGCCTCTCACCAAAAAGCAAAGTGCGTAAAATTTCAGAATCGTAAATCTAATTTTGTCCGTTTTATCCGGTTTTAAATTTTAAATATACTGAAAAATACACTGCGCGGTACAAATTTTCGTACATTTTGATCTATAACCCCTTTCCTAATGCATATTTTTGGGGAGAAATATTGTTTTGACTCGAGAAATATATATTCGAGGTTTCATGACTGTATGTTAATGCGTTTGGACACAATTGCATTTTATTTGATGTGCGAGGGACACGGTTTTTTCGACCTACTCTCGCATTACGCGCTATAACTCTTAATATTCCGATTTAGCCCTTGTCTATAAGAAAGATTTTGGCAAAATTTGAGCCCACCTAGCTTTTTCGGTGCGACCTCTATCGTGCTTTCAACAGACGGACGGACATAGCTAGATCGTCATAAAATCAAACCCCGATTCAGAAAATATATACTTTATGGGGTCTAAAATGTATATTTTGATGTGTTACAAACGGAATGATAAAATGAATATACCCCCACCATTTTTATGGTGGCGGGTATAAAAACAATAAAAGTAAAGCATGTGGATGAGATATATTTGCAAGAGCAACACAATACCCAGCAAAAAAAAAACGTGCACAAATAGAAGTGAATGAGTTCAACGTATGATGAAGTTGTTCAAAATAGGTGAAACATGCATGATTTTAACATTGACGTATCATTGGAGAGATCATGTGTTATTAAGAATATATATATAGAAACGCGCGCATATTTGGTGAAAAGAAACCGACGTTTTGTGAGTTGATTTTGTTTGTTTATATGAATTGTTTAAGATATATTGTATTTGCATGTATTGTGAAGCACATTATTTTTTAATTATTTATTTTAATTTAGGGAGGCATGAAGAATGCCTTCTCTTGCTCTATTAATTTAGAGGTCATGAAAATGCTGTTCACATTGAACTAGAGCACAATTTTTTGCTGTGTAGTTTCAGTCTACCGGATTCAATTTACTGGAAACTATTTATTTTTTTAGTTTGTAATCACCTGTGAATTATGATCATAAATACGAGCGTGTAAAAGATCTAAACCTAAATTAGAAAGTTTTTTTTTAAAGGTCATTCGATTCTGTGAGTTTTCGAATACATATTTCGATTTAAGCAAAAAAATTAAAATTTTTTATGCAAACGGTGAAGATCTTTTGAACACTTTAAGTCCGCTATGATGAAGTATATCAGATTAGAATTATAACTAGAAAGTGATCCAATTATGCCAATAAAATACGTGTATATGTATCGGCTGATTTATCGTATTATTTGATTTTCAATAGGCATTTTTTGACCGATTTCGCATGACTCATATCAAACCGCATTGTCATTTTTCATCGTTTGGTTAGTCATCATTAAGAGACAGTAACGACAGCATCTCCAAATTTTTCAGCTGTATTACGAAAAACAGCGTTCTGTGAGAAATGTTTTTCCGATGATTTATCGTGAAAATTGTTTAGTGTTAAAACACATTTCTGGATCGAAGAATACTTTAGTAAGCTGTGATTTATGGGCTGGTGGAATCATTCGTCCATTTTTCTTCAGAAATAAGGCAATTCAGATTGTTTTCGTCAATGGTAACCGTTATCGAACCATGTTAACGGATTATTCCTGAAATTCAAGTGCCTGATCTCGGTCAGCTCTGGTTTCAACAAAATCATGTTAGTGAGCACTTAATTTCACATTTTTATACGGTAAATTAGCCACCTATGTTGTTCGATATTACACCTTTGGACTCTGTTTTCCGGGAATATGTACAGCCTGAGGTCTTTAGAAGTAAACCAGCTTCGATTAAGGCTTTGGAAGTCAACACTACTCGTGTTATTCGCGAGATATTAGTCGCTATGGTCGAACCTTCCGAATGGATCACGTCAGATTATTAGCGTGAATGCCATAAATTGTTCTTTTAACCGATAACAACTTTTAATTCTATTTCATATTGTCGTGTTTCCTTATTTATTATAAATCAATTTTTTTATAGACAACGATTTGGGTCTGACCAATTTTATTTAAATAATAGAAAAATTAGCTAATTTCTCACTTTTGTAACAAATGCTTAAAATGCTAATTAAAGAGAATAAAAAACAATTTTCTTTATAATGTACCGGTAACAGGCTATAAGAGTACAAACAAATTGAGCGTTCTCATGTGATCTGTCCACACCACAATAATGCCAACAATATTAAGCGAACACCCCTAATACTTTAAAACCAAACCCAATAATTATTTATTTAAACTGTTTTTTTTAAATATTAATAAAAACTACCTATTAATCTTAAAAAACAATTTAATTGCAACACAAATACTCGTACAATAAACTGAGTCATTCTCTTCAAATTACAAATATTTGGTGGATAAAACATGTTTTACTTCATGCTTTTGTTTCTATTGAATTTCATTTATCACATTTATCTGTTACAAAAAGCCACTTTAGTAAAAACATTTCAAAGAATATGACTTTTAATGAAGTCAAATACAAACATTATAAACAATTTAATAATTATTGATAGTTATTCTTCTATACGAAGACAAAAAACCAGAATTTATTGGTTGTGGAAAAAAGTTATTTCGAGAGATGAAAATAATAAAAAAAAAATTTGATTTTAAAGATCCATATGCAGTTCAGCCTGAATTTAAGATAAAAATATTTTCATTTATTTTTAAACGGAAAGAGAAAAACTTGTAACCGGAGTATCGCTTTAACCAAGTATTTATTTTGTCATGTGTATGCAATATTATCAAGTATATGAGGTATTGTTCCCGTTTATTATATAAATTTACTAATTTACTCACTATGAACGTACTTTTGTATGAATACCTATACTATATAGTTTTAATAAAAACATTTTACAATTCTCATTCGGGTTGTTAGCAATTTGCATAAGTATACTAAGTTAAATGTTGGCGCGGGGGTTCACACAAGACACGATTTTGGCCACTTTGGTATAGCTAGGAAAATAACAAACTAAACTGTAATTCGGATTGTAATTAGACTGTCACCATACACATCAGTTTTCGGATTGACTGCTGACTGAACACAACGGTTTCGGCTAACTGTTGTAGTGTATTAAATATTCTAGTTATAAGGCAATATAGTAAAGGGTGGCTAAATTTTAGGGCCCAGTAATGATTTTGAATAAAACACAAATTATTTAGGAAATTATTGTCATTTCCTTTTATTATGATAATATTGGTATGGTTCAATTATGTATGGAACAGAATATCGGTCTAGTGGCCGCTGCGACCTCGGCGGCACACCTCCATCCGATGGTTCAAATTTTCAATGACAATGTTGACGTTAAATTTTTGGGCACAATGATGAGTCGAGGTTAACTGCTTTTTTGCCATACTATCGCGAAAAACAGCAATGCTTTCTGTTTAACGAACTAGGAAGGCATTTACAGATATTTTCACATTTCATACAGACATTTTCATAATAAGCCTGAATAACCTTAACACGTTGCTCGATTGTGTATCTTTCCATGGTCCAAATTAAGTTAGTCTGAAATTGAGAAATTTCAAATGAAATGCAAAAAAAAAAGCTTTACATTTACTATTAAGATGGCGTTCATGTTAAATGACATAAAATTCGTGAGCTAACAAATCCAAAATTTTTATCATTCTATTAAATTTAATTTTTTAAGTTATATTTAAAACAAAACACTCTATACGCGTGTATATATTTTTAAATTGATTCCTAAAGCTTTACACAAACTTGCTATTAGCGGAATATATTTTATCCTCAACCTAATACTCAAGTGTATGGCACGAACTAAAAGGTGGTTTGGAACGTAGTCAAAGAATTACAAATGTTAAATTGCGAAAAAAAAAATATTAAAAATAATATATATCTTTTATAAAACTGGTTTGAAAATATGCAAAGAAAAGTGAATTTACAACTTTGAAAGGTTGCATGAAAACAAAATAAACAATAATTTTAACAAAACAAGAAAAAAACTGCAGAGAACATTTTGTTCAAGTTACATAAAACCGGCTTTAAATATTAAATAAGTCGTTTGTGTTTTAAAAGCTTTGAAATAATAATAATTTTTCTTCTCAAACAATTGTCAAGTGTGTAAGGAGGAGTTTTCCTGGTGGCTGCTTTTATAAAATTTTCAAATCTGGTTATAATTAAAAAGATTTCCATAACATTTAAATAGTTTCATTTGTTTAAACTTAACATACGTTGGTTTTTTCGTCTAGTCTTTTTTGTTGCTTAAAATTATATCTTTAGGTTTTTGTTTTTTAAACGAGCATAAAAACGCTAAAATTCCAAACATGCGGTTTAGTTCCTCAAAGTAAATTCAACTAGTCAGACAAAAACCTGCTACAAAAGTGGCTGCACGTTGTTTTGAAAAAAAATACAAGAAAATTTTAATATTGAAAAAAATAATACAAACGAGAAAACAACAATTTATTTATAAAGAAAACAAGTAAATTTAAAACGAATAGACAAAATTTTTTAAAACCTTAAAGTGATTAAATGTTAAAGCGACAAGATTTACGAATACGGAAGAACGGTCAACGATTTACATTTTTAAGGAAAAAAGCAATTAAAACATTTTAAGAAATTTAATATCTTTAAGTGTTAAAAAATAAGAAAAAAAAATAATGATGTAAAATTTTAAAAACCATTTATTGATATTAAGAAAAAAATTAATAAATAAAAAAAATATTTGTGTTTTTGTGTTGATCCACAGGTGCAACTTCGTCGATTTTTTTAATTTTAATTTAATTATCCTTAAACAATAGCCGAACACAGTTTAATGGGCTGATGCTGACAAAAGCTGAGTTCATATGATTTTCTCGAGTTAGACCGAATTTTATTTGAATAATGTTTTTCAGCCTTTTAAGAGTTTATATGAAAAACTAGTTAATTGTGTAATTTGTATTAAAATAACAACTCTGAAAATCTATAATAAATAAAAAAAATTACTGATAAAAATATCATAAAAAGAATAAAAGAATAACAAACCTTACCGAAATTAAAAAAAGAACAACTTTATACCATATTTAATGCCTGCCCTGAAATTTAAATTAAAACTTGATATACATTGCCAGCTCTGTGTTTTATAATTATAACATTGAATTTTGTGTAAAAAAATAATTACAAAAAACGTTAAAATGAATTGGTGTTTGCTACTTTTGCTGCTAAAAACTTTAACTGTGAATTGGGCAGCACCCGTAGATTTACTAGAAACCAAAGATGAACTCCAACAAGATAAAAACATTTTGGACAATCTCATCAACCCACATTTTTCGGTAACAGATGAAACAAACAGTCTAATAAAAACAACAGAAAACTTTATCAGCAGTTCGAAGAATGAAACCAACAACACATCATTAGATGTACCAGGTCTTAACGAGAATGTGCATCAACAAAATCTTATGCTTGAAGTTCCCAGAGAATTGGAGTCAAGCACTGAGTATACAAGAGCTGAAAAAGACTCTGAAGATAAAAGATCTAAACGTCCGAACAGTAATGAATCTACTCAAAGTCTTCCAACTGTTATTCTAAAAGAATTTAAGCAAGAAGAGATTTTCACCTCTACTCCTCAATATTCAAAGATCAATTCATCCGGGCTAGTTGAAAATGTTGAATATGGACATACTTTAACTGTTAGTTCTAATGATGCAGATAAGAGAGTAACTAAAAAATTATCTAGCGACTTGAATTATTCCACTAAAACATCAGGCTTGGAAGATGTTATTACCACCCCAGTAAATGACGAGAATACAAAAGAGAATCTTATAAATAAAAGTACTGAAAGTCACGATAAAACGTCAGAAAATCCAAGTGTATCTGATCAAGTCACCGAACATCTGGCAAGTACTTTGAAAAAAACCACACAGCATTTCCATCCAGAAACTGTAATAACAACTATACCGTCTATTGAGAAAAGTTTGTATGATTTAGAAAATACCAACAATCAAGCTTCTAAAGTTATTTCCAATGAAGCAGAAAAATATACAGAAATGACTTCTAATAAAGAACTGAAGATGAATTCCCCTTCGGATCAACAACAAGCTAATAATCAAGATCCCGAAACTATCAGTCATTTTGTGGTTTCAACAGACAAACACTTAAATGTTGAGGAAGTCCCTTCTTCAACAACAGAAAGCGTTTCAATAATACCTGACGACACTTCATCAACACCTGAAAGTATTTCTTCAACATCAATGCCTATCGCCAGCGAGGTGCAACAGTACCATTCAGAGCCTTTTTTAACGGCTATTCCTAACTATACTACAAACCAAACCAAAGATGATGAAGTTAGCCACCGCTCAGAACAAAGCTACATTGATATACCCACTGTTAAGCAAGCTGATGACTCTTATTTAATAAATGCTTCGTCCTTAAAGCAACCAGTAACTGAATTTCCTATAAATAGGAGCGAAATAGAAATATCGAAGCAGGAAATGGATGTAAATTTCAAAGAAACTGTAGATTTCTCTATTAAAGAATTGGCGGAAATTGGCAGTACAATGGGCTTAATTCCAGAAGATTATCAATCAAAAATAGTTTCAACAACTAAACAAGCCTTAGGCGACCAAGAGAATCTTAAACGAACTACTGAAACTGCAGCAGAACTAGGTTTTAAATATCGACAAGATGCTACTGCTAATCCTGTTTCAGAGCTCAAGCAATCCTTAAATGATGATGGACAATTTAACAAAGTTTCTAGCAATGTGACAATCACTAAAATATCAGAAAACGTTACAACTTTACCTTTATTAGAAACTTTTGAAGAGAATTCAGAGCATACACCAAAAACTGACATTTCAAACTTAAGCACTTCAGCAGAGAATTTAATTGAAGAGACTACAGAAATTGCTGGCGACTTTAATAATGCTGTCTCTGATCTGTATATTCAAGCAGCCGAAATCCCTAGCTTTAAAACAACAACCACTCAAGAGGGGCTCACTACTTGGGAGAATAGAGAGGACTCCAGTACACAAGAAACCTCTACAAAAACATCGTCCATAGATATTGATGGTTCATACAAAACTCAACTCTCAAATGAAATTTTACAAAATTCTAGCAAAGAATTCCTGAATTCCGCAGATATAAACTATAAAGATAAACAAAGTGATCATAAACAAATTGAAGTTTCAACTGGGCAAGTTTCAAATGAAAATCTAAAGGCTACAGAATACTCCAAAACTGAGAGTGTGATATTTCGGCCAAAATTTGCAGAATATATACCAGTAACAGTAATTACCATTCCAGAAGAAAACACAAAAATGAACACTTCAACACAACAGACTGAATTTTTACCACAAAACTTAGAACCAAAAAATTTAGTAAGTGCTACAGAGCAAGAAGTTCAAGCAACTAAAAGTGAAGTAGAAAACAGTAAACATATTAAATCGGAACTAACAGAAGCCACAATCACAGAACATCACCACACTTCAACCATTCAAAACGAGAGGGAAACGACATTCACGACAGCTGAAAATGAATTATTCAAACCCGACGATTTAACTACATCATATCCAATCAATCAACAGGAAAAGCTTACATCTGGCGTTCATACTGTCATAGAGGAAACCACCGCCAACATTATTGATAAGCTTGAGAATACTTTGCAATCTTTAATACAAAAAGATAAACTCCAAGAAAAAGAAGGAGATGTTTATACAACACCTTGGGAAACTACCCACCAAAAACCGACAACTTTAGTTCCTAGTACAACAATCAGCGGAAAACTCAGTACTACAACATCTGGTGAAGAAGTTACTATTCTGCCCAAAATGTTCGAACATGAAATACAAATGGCAGTAAAGGCTTTGGAGGAGACCACCCATCATCACTTCGAAGAATTCCAAAATAATCTAAAAGAAGCTTTAAAAAAGGTCACAGTTTGGGGAGCCGACCATGAGAAACCAGAAGAAACTACATACAATGCAACACGGATTGAACCAACTACCGACCCTAAAGTCACACAGCAAACTTTGGTCGAACATTCTACTATATTGAAAACAAAGGAAGATAGTTTACAGAACATTAATATGGGGAAAGATCTCTTAAAGATGGAAGAACCTCATCGTATTGGTGTTATAAATCAACGTTTTGTAGATAAATTTGCCGATAGTTATGAAGAAGCTTTTGACACAAATTCTACAGAAATGCAAATTGAGAATGTGGGTTCTAAACAAATGTCAGAGTTGCAGGGAAATGTTGCTGAGGTGGATGAAACTACTGAAACTCCCCTTGTTGTAAGCAATATTTTACAGGGTGATGGTAAAGAGCAGGTTGCTGAAAAAGAGCACAACGATTTAGGTGAAATAACTACCGGGCAAAATGATGTTGAAGAAAATTTTGATTTTACTGAGGAAAATATCGTACCAGATAATAATGAAGAGGATGAAAAAATCAGGACAGAATGTAAGTAATATTTTAAGTACTTTTTATATCATTTCAAAAATGCCAATTGGTTATTATTATCTCTAAAAAGGAAGATAACAATTGTATCAAGGAATTATAGCATTTGAATGCTGTTGATATGAAGTTTAATGGAATGGCTTGGTTGTTGATGCTCTATTCTCAAGGGTCCGCATCTAACGTTTTTTTTTAACTAGTTCTTCTTTCGTGAATGTTTACACTTAGCTCATGTCTGATTTGACAGATAATTAGTTTTATCCTTCCGCTAAACGAATATGGTTGTGTATACGCTTGAACAACGTTGGAAAATAATGCGACATTACTTTGGCCGATTTTGCCAAAAAAAAAAATCATCTTTTCAGATGAAGCTCATTTTGATCTTGGCAGATATGTAAACAAGCAAAATTGTCGCATTTGGGGCACAGGAAACCCGCACGCATACATTGAAAAGCCGATACACCCAAAACGAGTCACTGTTTGGTGCGAATTTTGGCCCAGAGGCATAAATCATCAAGTCATATACATAAGTATAGTCTTATCTGTAGATAATACAATCAGAATAGTAAACAAATCTTCAAGTTGAGGCAGAATTTCAGTCGAATTAAATAAGAAAAGTTTAAAAGGCAACGCCAGAGAGACAGCATTTAGTTAGACCGAATATTTATTTACCCTAAGTAAGTGTTATATAGAGCATGGCAAATTTTAGTTGCCGTTACTAGGTAAGATCGTCTATTGAGTATACACTATGTTTATTCTTATAAAAGTTTATATATATAGTGAATTCCCTTAATGTTAAGTACTATTAAGTGAATACGCCTAATATTGTATATATCAAATTTCCGTTAATTATAATTGGTCAATTTCAAGTTTATTTTATTTTAACATCTCATATTACATATTTTCTTTTATTTGATTATGATTGGTTAATTTCAAGTTTATTTTGTGTCAACATCTCTAATTACATTTACTTTTATTGTTTAAGTCAGCATAATTTGTCTTTAATTTTAGTATAAATAGTTCAATAAAATTGACAATATTTTGGCATTATTTTTAATAAGCAAGAATCTTTATTTTATTTGATTTGCCTAATTTTCAAGTTCAAGTGCTTGAAGATTCAACAACAACAATATAGTACAATCCAAATTCAAGTGTTTGGATTGAGTCATACTATAATTTCACAAATACAAGTTTTTGTATTATCATTTTTGGCTCCCCGACGGGGAATTGAACCCGAATCCTCGATAGTATAGTGGTCAGTATCCCCGCCTGTCACGCGGGAGACCGGGGTTCAATTCCTCGTCGGGGAGCCAAAAATGATAATACAAAAACTTGTATTTGTGAAATTATAGTATGACTCAATCCAAACACTTGAATTTGGATTGTACTATATTGTTGTTGTTGAATCTTCAAGCACTTGAACTTGAAAATTAGGCAAATCAAATAAAACAAAGATTCTTGCTTATTAAAAATAATGCCAAAATATTGTCAATTTTATTGAACTATTTATACTAAAATTAAAGACAAATTATGCTGACTTAAACAATAAAAGTAAATGTAATTAGAGATGTTGACACAAAATAAACTTGAAATTAACCAATCATAATCAAATAAAAGAAAATATGTAATATGAGATGTTAAAATAAAATAAACTTGAAATTGACCAATTATAATTAACGGAAATTTGATATATACAATATTAGGCGTATTCACTTAATAGTACTTAACATTAAGGGTATTCACTATATATATAAACTTTTATAAGAATAAACATAGTGTATACTCAATAGACGATCTTACCTAGTAACGGCAACTAAAATTTGCCATGCTCTATATAACACTTACTTAGGGTAAATAAATATTCGGTCTAACTAAATGCTGTCTCTCTGGCGTTGCCTTTTAAACTTTTCTTATTTAATTCGACTGAAATTCTGCCTCAACTTGAAGATTTGTTTACTATTCTGATTGTATTATCTACAGATAAGACTATACTTATGTATATGACTTGATGATTCAGTCTATATATCTTTCGAAGTAAGTATATTTATTAATATTTACATGCATTGGGCCTCATCTCAGACAAAATGTGGATAAATATAATAGATCGATTTAGGTACCCTATAAAGCAATAAAGCTGCGATTTGTACGTTTACGGAGAGCCAATCTGTCATCAAGACCCCCAATGAATGAAAAAGTTGAATTTTGGAATATGCTTCAATGCAGTATTGAAATAAACTCGCTTGTGAATTGTAAATGTCTACAGATAATATGAATATAATGTCACAATGATGTAATCAGAAACGAAGAGCCAAACAATTTTTTAAGTTTTGAATACCTTGGAAAATGCTTAACTTAAAGTTTTTAAAATAAACTTAAATTTTGGAAGATGCACAAACTAGCCAAAAAAACAAGAAAAAAATAAATATTGCAAAATTGCAAGAAATTCTTAAACTGAGTAGGCAAACGCTTAGGAAATTACCAGTATAATAAAGGGAACTCATCTAGCTCACATTAACAATATGCGAAGAAGGATGAGACATTGGAACACTATATGGGCGTATTAGAAGCAAGAACTTTAAGGTGGACACTATATCGAATTTCAAGTAGAAATCTCTAAGCAATAACATTTAAGTAACTTTGTTCTTGACCTAGTCAAGATATTAACTGAAATCGGATTAACGTTTTATTATAAGAAATTAATTTCTTTAGACAGCAGAACATGGCAAATGGGCCTATACCTGCTATGGGTTTTGGCTTTTAGTTCGCCAGTTTTTGATCTAGCCTAACCTTGGTTTCCAGAGTTTCCAGAAAGACATCCTAGAGGCTTTACGGATTTTTTTCACAACCCTGTTGTTCTAGATCCTATTGGTTTATTTACGTCAGAGATTGAAATTGAGTTATTAACTTTCTGAATCAAACAGTGATAAAATATAAATTCGCTTTAACATAAGTTAGGTAAGATTGGAAACCAATGACAGGTATAAACATATGCTCAACTGGCATGTTGTTCATTCTTACATACTTTGCTTACCTACTGTCGATAAAAATATTTTTTGCGGTGGCCACACTCATAACTGTATGAACGTTTCTTGGTTTTAAATTATAGCTCTATTTTTTACACCATATGAATAACATATTTGTGAACTACTGATAAATCATATTAAATCAAAGTTTAAATTTTCTCTATGAAGCGATATCTCTTATAATATCATTCGCAAGAATATGCCGTGTAGTATAAATGTGAAGTAATAAATATTTTTAATGATTCAGAGGCTTGCAAACTCTCTCGACTTTTTGTTAAAAGCTAACAGAAGTAAATTCACTTATATTCTTATATAACTTCTTATATATTTTACAGTTCCTTCTGAAACTACTTTATCTACACCTGTATTGGCTAGACTATCATTGCAAAAGGATGTCACAAGTGTTTCCCTCTCTATAAACGATGAAGCTATCACAAACTCACCAACCCAACAGCCTACTATACAATCAGAGCAATTGAAAGAAACTCACGCTGAATTAATACAAACCACTCGTCCTATGGAAACTGCCGAAGAAATTATTACTCTACCCACTCTTGAAGACACCATAAATAAAATGGTTACATTTATTAAGCTTACCAACACTACAGCTGGCGCACAACAAGTACAGCAGCCGAAGGAGAACTCTGCCACATCCCAGACACAAGAGCCTTTAACACAAGCCTCGTTTATGGAAGAGCAACAGCAACAAATCGAATCAACAACCGAACATGAAGCCCAAACACAGACAGCAGCCGCAAGTGGACAAACAGACGTTACAGCGAAAGATGACAATGACGGAGACACTCTCAAGCAACAGACAACGGAAGCGGAAATTCACTCAACCACTGTAGTGGAACAAGATGAACTGACAGCGACAGCTACCACAACAACGGCGCCTGTTGAACCAGAAGCACGTTCCCTCTCCCTACCACCACCCAAATTAGAATATTTACACACTGAAGATGGTGTGGAAGTCTTCTATGGATATTCGATAGTTAAACGTAATTAAAAATTAAATTAATTAACTTAATTAAATTTATTTATTGAATTGAATTGAAGTAGTTTCAGGCATATGTTAAGTGTTCTTTATCTAGTGTTTAATTTAAGAACTTCTTGTGTTGCTTTTCAATTTTTCTTATAATTTTGTTAGCTTATGCCATAAAATTTAAACAACTCAAGCTCTAAAAAGAAAAAACAAATTTATAATATTCATTTAAATTTGTTTATAAACTAAATCCAAAATGTGATAACAAAATAGCAAAAAATGTACAATATTTAAATAAAAATGTCTTGAAAATGTACAATAACAATAAAAAAAAACTTTGACTTAAACCAGTTTAAAATATTAAACCTAAAAAAAATGCAAATTTTTTATTAAAAAATTTTAAACGTTTTAAATACATTTGAGGATTATTATTATACGAGCAAAAAAAAGAATTTAATCGATTTGAAATAAAACCGAAATATTTTTTAAATATTTTTTTTTATTTTTTTTTGGTTCCAGACGAGGTGCAATCATATACTATGAAGAATTTGAAAAAAAAAGAAATACAAATAAAAATATTTATAAAAAAAGTGGTTTGTATTCTTAAGTTTGTGATACTAATGGCTTTAATTTATTATTTAGGTTTAAAAATTTTTTAGAATTCAAAATCTTAATTGTTCTACATTCTGTTGAAGAATTATTTTAGTTTTCCGGTATTTTTAAAACGGCAGTTCGGTTCTTTTTAAGTATTAATTCCTTTGTTATCAAGATATTACAAGTATTTTGTTACTTCAAAGATTAACAATATTATTTTTTAAAATTTTAAACGCTTTGCTAAATGATGTATTTATCTTTTATTTTGTTCTTATGATGAAAAGGAAGAAAAAATGTATTAAATTTTTTTGTATTTTAATTTCATAAATATATAAAGCGCTGCCTCTGATTTGTATTACTTGAATTTCATTGTAAAGGGTTTTTCAACAGCCACGCTTCAAATGTAGACCGATAGGGAGGGCAAACGACGCCATATATTTTGCCGATCTTTTGACATTTTTCTTCAGTAAGGTTTGCTATTTCATGATGGAAAGATGTACGAGCCAACAAGGAGTCGAAATTATTAACTGCCTGTTCAACGATGTCGAAAGAAAACCCAAACAAAATTTCATACGTACAAATACGTTGAAAACAAAAACAAATTTTTAGTTTTTGTTGTTGTTTTCAATATATTTGTACGAATGAAATTTCGCTTGGGTTTTCTTTCGACATCGTTGAACAGGCAGTAAAATTTACTATCGAAATTCGGAGTCAGTGGCCTCAACGTTAAGAGCGCTACGTCCAAAAAAATCATCTTCAGCGATAAGGCTCATTTCTGGCTGAATTGCTTTGTCAATAAGCAAAATATGCATTATTGGTCAGACAGCAATCCACACGAACTCCATGAGTCATTATTGCATCCCGAAAAAATTACGGTTTGGTGCAGTTTATGGGTCGGCGGCGTCATTGGGCCGTACTTCTTCCATGATGATCAAGCACCGACCTGTTACTGTGAATGGGAATCGCTACCGTTGAATGATAACAGAATATTTTCGGCCCCAATTGGATGATCACAAACAGCACAGAGAATGTCACAATCAATTTATTGGAAACCAAGTTTGGAAAACGCGTTATTTCACGAAATGATCCATTCAATTGGCCGCCTTGGTCGCGCGATTTGACGCCGTTAGACTATTTCCTGTGGGGCTACTTCAAGTCTATGGTCTACACCAATAAGCCAGCGACGATTGATGAACTTCGTACGAAAATCGAACGTGAAATTGCAGCAGCATCGCCCGATTTATGCTTGAAAACCGTCGAAAATTGGGTTCAGGGTCTGGACTTCTGCAAACGTGCCCGTGCTGGCCTAGCAAAAGAAATCGAGTTCCATATATAATGACATCAAACGTACTTTCACAGTAATAAAGATTTTCATTGATATCCAAAACCGTTTTTGTTTTATTTAAAAAAAACTTTTGTAGCGCACTTATTAAAAAACCCTTTATTTACAATATTGTAAAAGCTAATCGTTGTCACTCTATTAGTGTAATGAATGTGCATGTTTGTATGTTTAAATGTTTTGATAATTTATTTCTCAATCACCCAAAAAATACTTACAAGAATAAAATGAAATTTGCGCATAATTAGATACCAATCTGAAATAACACATCTTCCGGCTATCATTCGCCCCGATTACTACGCAGATGAAGTCGCTGGAAAACGCTAGTGCAATATAGTTACTAATGAACTTACGAGCATGCCCAACTAATTGCATTTTCGTTATAAAAAGAAGAAGAATAGTTAAAAGGTGATTGACACCTAAGCTAACCTAACTAATGCCGTTTTATTTTCTAGAACAAAAGATGTGAATTTACTGTCCTCTTTAATGCAATAGATTTTTTTCTGTAGAATACGGTTCTTCTTGGAAATAATAATTTTCATTATTCTTTATAATGATTTTATTCGCTTAAAAACATCCCATCTACACAGTTATAAAATAAGTTAATGTATAAATAATTAAAAAATATATAAAAAGAATTTTGCCTTAGTGGGATTTGAAACCAGGTTCGCTCTAACCAGTATACCACGCTGGTGTGGATGTGCTTAAAAAACAGGTTTTTTTCCTCATATCTCATCTAGTTTTCTGGTTTTCAATATCGATCACCAGTCAATAATTTTCGAACTTTTGATATCAAACAAAGCTAGGAGAATATCAGGGAAATTAAAAAAACTGATGTTAACATACACAAGGACAAACGAACATTGGTTAATCGACTTCCCAAGCCATAAGCTTTAGGAAAATATATGCTTTATGGGGTTGCAAACAAATATTGCAGAAATTTCACAAGGAATGGCAAACCTATATATACCCGTATACTCTCTGCGAAGGGTATAAAAATGTAGACTCAACTGGAATCCACAATAATAGAATTTTATTAGTTAACTAAAGGCTATAATACACGGCATGTTTTTTACATCTGACTTTAAAATTTGTGAGACATATGTAAATCTGCAGGTCTGTCAAAATTTTGCTTTTATTGGCAATCGAAGAAATCTTTGCAGGAGCAGAGATTTCTTTAGCAATGTAGAATTTGACAAGTCAGATGAAAAACAAGCCGTGTATTAACTCCTTAAGTAATCAATCAAATGTAAAGAGCGATTCGAGCTCTGAAGCTGTGATTAATTTCTTAGTTCATATTCACCACCAACATGGTACCGTAAGAAATTTGCCTTGAACCAGTAGACCACGGTTAATTCGCAATGCGGCAAATATTGAACGTAAAGAGTTAATTAAACACAAGAAGAATCTACTAGAAGGCGTTCTGCTCAGCTATAAATAACTCCTCGTCACAAGAGCACATTAAAAAAAATTACAGTTATTCCCGTATAACAATATAAGAATCTACAGTTCATCGTCTTAATTTTGTTGTTAAATTTCAACAGTTTTAGGTTCAGGGGTTTAAAAATTCCAAGAGTCATTCATCAGCGTCAATGGCACACCATTAGGTGTACAGTATCGTGTGGCATTACAAAAAATATCATTGGGCCTTATTTATTCGAAAATAAAGATGGAATTGCTGTAACCGTAAATAGAGACTTTAAATGTGAAGCCACTGCCCCCACTGCACGACATTCAATGGCACTTTAAAGTAAAATTTTTGGACAGCGCCTAATTTGCATAAATTCGAAAATTAATTGATCAGGTGCATTCTACAGATTTTAATGTAACAACCAAGCAATAAAACCTGGGGACAAATTACGACACTCGAACATAAATGAAATTTTAAACATTTCATTAGAATCTCTAACATAGTGGACTCGATCGTTCAAGTAAAATTTCAATCGTGTTCGAATGCCGTAATTTGCTCGTTAAAACTACTTTAAACTAATTTTTTGATTTGATTTTAAGTTGATTTCATATAATACAACCTTGTTTTCGGTGTATTTTATTCAGTGCTTCCAAATTAAAAATATTAAAAACAACTCATAATGTTAGCTGGCGCTCAATAAAGTAAAATAAAATAAACAAAACAAAAACCATGATGAATAAAATAATTTCCATTTTGTACAGAAATGGAAAAATTGATTAATTTTTAATACAAACAACAGCTGATATACAGTGTGTCAAATAAATATTACAACAACAAATTAAAAAGTACTTCATAAAATACACTTGTTTCTACGAGAATTTCTTTTATTTTCAATAAGTTTATTAGACAAGATGAGAGTTAAAACCTGATTTAAATAAACTTATGGTGTGAACGAAAAATCAGTTGCTTATACCAGGTTTTAACTTTAGGTGTGAAAACCTACATAATTTTATTGTGAACCGTGTTTTTTCGACACATTTTTAAAAACGCTACATATTTCGTTTTGGCTTATACAGGAAATTAGAAAAAATAAGTGCTTAATTGTACCATAATTTTATTTCTTAGTTAAGCTTATTATACTCTATTAATAGAATTAATAAAGTTGAATATAACAAATGCCTTTTAAAAAAAATAAATAAAAATAAAATATTTAAGATAAAAAGATAAGAAAGAAATTTAAATAAATTATCCATAATGTGAAAATGAATTTATTGATGTGTCTTAAAGACCTAAACAAAACAATATTTTCATAAAATAATTTAAACCTATTTTACATATCGAAAACAAAACAATAACCATTAATCACTGCCCAATTACTCATTTAATATAAAGTGAGCAACAAATAATCATTTGACACTCGCATTGATACTGAAAAGATGTCAGAGTTACTAAATTTCTGACTCAATAATGAGTCTAATACTGTATTTCAACAGTTATAAAAATTTTTTAAAAGACACTAAATATTTAAATTCAAACATCAATACAAAGTATAATTTGCTTTCATTAGTTTGATAAAAGGTTGCCAACGGTTTAGGGTTCGTAAAAGCGGTATAAAATATAAGAAAACAGTAAGTTTTTATTTCTAAATAATAAAGGGTGATCGATTATTCGACGTTAAATTAAAAAAAAAACTGGTTGTTTTTTTTAAAATTTGGAAAAAAACGGTTAACCGGTCGAATACATAAAATATAGTTGTTTTTAATACCCATGACAGAGATACATACATATACAGATATAACCTTGTTTGTTCTATGGTTTAATTGCATTTTAAGTTTACACACATTCAATGGCATTATTAAAAAATAAAGCTGTTAAAGGACAGACAGTTTTTAACTAAAAGTGGCGGAAAAGTTAAGTTTACAATTACCTTTAACTTTTAAGGTTAGGTTTATAAATTTAAAAATGCCATTGTCTATCTCTTTCTCTACATGAAATGAAATATGGCAACAAAATTGTGATTTATATTTTTTCTTCTACTTCGACCTTTTTAATTTTTTTATTTTAAGTTTCTTTTATTAGTGACACAAAACAGTAAATAAATAATGAAAAATGTAATTTCGTTTTGTAAATAAAATGTATAAATTTACATTGTTGCCACTACATTTTTCAATAACCAAATTTTTCCTCTGGTACTGCCATATTAACAAAAAAATTTGTTACAAGGAGGTTATAATAATGAAAAATATTAAAAAGTCACTTCACTGCTTACGGTAGTCAAAGTTACCTTTTATTTTCTGATCTTTAGAAATTTTTTGAGTAATAAATATAGTATGGTACGTTCTGTTACAAACATAAATGAACATAAAACTAAAAATGAAAAAAACCGGTATCTGTGAGTAAAAAAACCGGTATCTGTGAGTAAAAAAACCGGTGTATTCGACATTCGAAAAATTAACATTTAGAAAAAAAACCGCCAGCTAAAAGAGTACAAAAATTGGGTTTTCCACTGGTTGTAAAACCGAATCGATCACCCTAGTATTCACGTCACTGGTATAAGTTCAGCTTGTATACAAACCAATGTCTATTTATAAAAACAAATCTTCACTACTTTAACAAAAAATATCAATCAGCTTCGTTTACGCAAATGCACTGATTTTCGTTTACTCTTTGTATTTTTCCGATTTCAAGTTTAGTGAAATATATTGGTTTTGCACGAATTATGTCAGATCAAGGCAAATTTACTATATGGTAGTGGTAAATCTATAAGAAATGCAGCAATATAAACAACGCGATTTAAGAATATAGCATTTAAAATTTAATTATTGCAAAAATTTTAGATGAAAAATTTAACTTGATAATGCTCTAACACCCAATCATCAAATTTACTACGCATGGACCCTTGATTTGATTTCTTGCACTAATTGAACCTAATTTGCTTATGAAAAGGTTTAATGTTGATTAAATAAATAGTTTTTTTTTTAATATAAATTAAGGTAATGTAAATCATTTTTATTTTGGCTCTCGTCCATTATTTTAATTTTAAGTTTACATTTTCTAAATTAAATTCAATAAAGTAATTAACGTTTTTTCCATGTTATTTTTTTTTGATGTGGGTGTACTATTTTTCCGAATTTAAAATCTTCCGAGCCTACCCATATGTAGCAAAACTATTGCATATTAACCTACCCACGCCTGATCTAGAGTTTGTTTTAATAATTTGAGATCCAATGTACAGTGTTTGCTCCAAGACCTACAGTGGAATCTGTTAAACTTGCCGCCTTATACTAGTAGATTTGCTCTTATAAATCTGTCAACACTAAAAAGTCTAAGATCGATGCTAAATATAACGTTTTTATCATTTTAATAAATGGAAATGTATGCTCTAATTTCTCGATTGCCAATATTTATCTCTTCAAATCTACTATCTCATTCTAAGTGTTTTTTTTATCCACTATCTGTCAAAGCTTTTAGAAGAAATTCTTCCAACTCTGATTTATTTTTAAGAATTCGTACTGAACTTCATCAATACAATGATTTTTCTTAACGTAAACATTGTAAAATCTAAAATAAATTTATTTTGGAACGATCAAACAAAAAAATAAAAACATGTATGTATATAAAGGGTCTGCCATCTAATGTTTTTTTTTTAACTAGTGCTTATTTCGTGGATGGTAACACTTAGCTCATGTCTGACTCGACAGATAATTAGTTTTATCCTTCCGCTGCACGAATATGGTTGTGTATACGCTTGAACAACGCTGGGAAATATGGCGACATTACTTTGGCCGATTTTGCCAAAAAAATCGTTTTTTCAGATGAAGCTCATTTTGATCTTGGCGGGTATGTAAACGAGCAAAATTGTCGCATTTGGGGCACAGAAAACCCGCACGCATACATTGAAAAGCCGATACACCCGAAACGAGTCATTCTTTGGTGCGAATTTTGGTCCAGAGGCATAATTGGGCCATTTTTCTTCGAAAATGAGCAAGGAGTGGCCGTAGTCAATGGCGATCGTTATCGGGCCATGTTGAACGAATTTTTGTTCACAAAAATTGAAGAGGAGGATATTGGCAACATTTGTGGCGCTACGTGCCACACAGCCGAAGCTACACTTTTTTTATGGCCTTTTTTAAAAAAAAAAAGTTATTTGGCGGACCCTTTATTATTGTAAAATAGAGTTCTTCACTACTTACAGCTTGGCGTCTAAGCACATTATGTCATTAGAGGCAAATACTTATAATGCTTGCTGACGAATAGGGGCTCAGAAAAGTTCTTAACTTTATAACGTTAACATAAGTACTTTATACAGTTAAACAGAAGTCGTTCAGTGAATATTCGGTTTATTTATTCTCCAATACGTTTTATTGACATTAAAAAATCAATCAGATATATCTTTAAAACACCACTTATGTCATATACAGTTCCATAGCTATTGTCGACAACATTATTACCTACTTCTGAAGTGTGTTAAATGTAATCAGAAGCATAAAAAGTTATTTGAATTGCTCCTAAAAATATTTGCAATAAAAAATTATTTGCTGTCCATATTAAACCAAATATCTGACAAGTTACTACGTACAAAAACACATTATAAATCAACTCATAACTTCTACACTTTATATTAAGACAAGAAGTATGTTATTCAGTTATAGAAAAACTTTTCCCAGTTATTATTGGGGTGTTTAGAAAAAGTCGACTAAATGGAATACCCTAGCAAATGCAATACGAATGACTTATGGTTAAATGAATTATTTATATGGATTGATCATACTCTTGTATATTTTTTGAACAAGTCAGGTTGCATTTTTGCTGATGGTGTTGTTGTTATTTAATTTTTTTATATTTTAAAAATTTGTTGTTTTAGTATTTAATAAAATAAATTGAAGGTTAAAAAGTAAATATGTATGTATGTATTTATAAAAAAGATACAAATATATTTTTATATCGTGTGTTTTTAATTTGATCGTTATTCGTGTTGCCTGATTTAAATTATATGTGTGTGTGTGTGGGTGTGTGTAATTTTGATGAAAAATATAGCTGCTCTACTATCGTTAATTTACAGAATGTGTTAAAAGCATGTGTTTAAATTCGTTTAACGTTATGGTGAAGGTAGTATACGAATAATTTGCATAGATCGTTTAAACAATGGTCTTTATTTGAGCTATTAACATCAAGGAATGTGCAATGTTTTTGAACATTTTTAAAATTTTTTTGTAATGATTAAGCAGATGACCTACAAACTTTTTGCTATGGATTTTGCCCAGCAACAACATTTTTTCTTTTAATATTTTTTCCAAATTTACTGCTATTTTTTATTCAGCGTATATTTTGAAGCTGTGATTACTTTGCTTGCAATAGGAATGAAATTATTGTTTTAAAATTGCAAAAAAATTACCTGCATGTTTTCTACATCGACTTTTGTATCATCAAAACTTAAATTTAGGCAAAATTACGATATGAACTTCATATCTACGTACATGATGGTGAAGAATATTATTGGGTTCAGCAACGCTCAGTATAGACCCAGCAAGATAACACATTACAAATTAATGAATTGAAAGTACTAGGAAAGCAGTTCTTCACTACACATGGCATATAAACCCATTATTTTAACACCGCGATGTCATTGGAGGCAAGTACTTACCACGCTCGCTTACAAATTGGGATTTAAATAAGTACTTACCACGCTCGCTTAGGGATTCGTATAAGTACTTATTACGGTCGCTTTTAAATAGGGACTTAAATAAGTACTTACTTTTATAGCAATCTATAAGTACTTGATTTTAATAACTTCAATAATCCAATACTATAATGGACTTACAGAAGTCGTTCGGTTCTTCCAAGGACGAAAATTCGGTTATATTATTCTGCAATACGTTATTTTAAGTTTAACAACCAGTGAAAATCTATAAGTCACCACATTTTTAACGAAATGTCTTGCCGCTGTTGTCAAAATAATTGTTACTTCTACCCTAAGCGTGTTAAACTAAATGAGAATTATAAAAAGTCATATATATGAATCGCTTCAAGCAAATTTCGCAACAAGAAATTGTTTTGTATATACATAAGTACCTACGTATCACATTTCAAATCAACTCATTAATAAAATACTTCTTAATGAGAAAGTCTATACATAATAGTCATTGAAAAGTATGTTGTTTAGTAAGAGCAAGTCATTACCGAGTTTTTGTTGGAGAACTCTTGTTTTATATTTTTTGTTAGTAAGTTTCTTCCATTACGTATTGCCATTAATTAATTATTTACAAACGAAAACTATTTTCCACCACGGCTGTTGCACACACACAACTTCTACCTTACATTTGTAAAAATATTTAACATAATTTTTTTAATTCATTAAATTATCAAATACGTGTATCGGAGGCAGAATCGTTTTGCGTCCGCATTCGCATTCTTTGTTCGAAGTACAAAAACAGATGGAAATCTTATTTCCATGTTGTAAAGAAATTTTTTTTATTTTAAAATGATCGTGCGGTAGATCAAACACTAATATTTTAAAATAATTAAAAGAGATAGAAAATTATAGTAAAATTCGTTGAAAATTTACTTTATATTAAAAAAAATTAATAAAATAATTCTTAAGCAGCTTCTTGTGATTCAGGGTTCAAAGATTTATTTGTTGCAACTGTTGTATTGATATAAAAGATTAGCTACAAAACTTTTGCAGAATAGCTCAATCGACCCAAGATTTGAGCAAATAAAAACGACTGCCACCGTTTTTATACCCGCCACCAAAAAAATGGTGGGGGTATATTCATTTTGTCATTCCGTTTGTAACACATCGAAATACCCATTTTAGACCCCATAAAGTATATATATTCTGAATCAGGGTTTGATTTGATGACGATCTAGCTATGTCCGTCCGTCTGTTGAAAGCACGATAGAGGTCGCACCGAAAAAGCTAGGGGGCTCAAATTTTGCCAGAATCTTTCTTATAGAGAAGGTTTGTTTGGTAATAAAAACGGGCTAAATCGGAATATTAGGAAGAAAGTTATAGCTCGAAAAGCAAGAGTAGGTCGAAAAAACCGTGTCCTTCGAACATCGAATAAAATGGAATTGTGTCCAAACGCATTAACGTAGACTTATGAAACTTCGAATATATATTTCCTGAGTAAAAACAATATTTTTCCCCAAAACTTATCTAAATCTATGTATTAGGAGCGGTGTTATCGATCAAAATGTACGAAAATTTATACCGCACAGTGTATTTTTCGGTATATTTAAAAACAAAAACCTCATAAAAGCAACAAAATTGGATGTACGACTCTGAAATTTTGCACACTTTGCTTTTTGGTAAGACGCTTTTTTGTAACGGAAAATCAATCTACCACGCCCACTTTTACGCCCACCTCCCATATAACGTTTAAACTAAAATTCATATAATTTCTCTATTAATAAAGATTTTGGATTCACAAAAATAACTTTGACATGCCTACTATAACGCCCACTTTTCACGTTATCTACTGTTAATGAAATTTAAAAGCTCATAAAACCGCCAAAATTAGAGGTATGATGATAAAATTTGCTACGTACATCCTTCTAGGCAATGTCATTACTGCATATACATATTAATATTTATAATAAATATTTGACAATACGTTCACTACTCGGCAAAGTTGTAGGTAAAAATTATTTGGAAAAATATATACATACTTTAAAATATATGAAAGTTCTTCGATATACTCTTTCGATATACTAAATGTATCAAAAAATTCCTGAGGAAAATTAACAAATCTATTTAAAACTAAGTGAGATTTAAGCACTTCAATACAACTTTTATCGAATCAAAGAGTTTAACTAACAAAATTCAATACGCTATAAACAAATTTATATTCATGATGGCCTTCACTACAAAATGGCGTACAGTAAATTTATATAAGGGCCAAATCTAGTATTTAAAAGTTTCCCACTTTGTATGTAAGAAAGATTCTGGCAAAATTTGAGCCCCTTAGCTTTTTCGGTGCGACCTCTATCGTGCTTTCAACAGACGGACAGACGGACGGACATAGCTAGATCGTCAGCAAATCAAACCCTGATTCAGAATATATATACTTTATTGGGTCTAAAATGGATATTTCGATGTGTTACAAACGGAATGACAAAATGAATATACCCTCACCATTTTTTTTATTATTTAAAAGACACGATTTTAAATAATCGTCTGAATTGGTTGTATGCTAAGATGGCTACGAAAAAAAAAATTAAGCAAAATGACGTATAATGTTAAATCTGAAATATAGGCTAAGCTAATAATGTGATCACTATACTTATGTACATGATGGTGAAGGGTATTACCAGATTCGGCACGACCAAATATATAACACTCTATCTTCTTTTGAATTTAAAAATATAAAACTGCAATCTTTAACGTATTATGTAAATGCCTATTGGTATTACGTATGGAATGGTTGATTTGATTGTGACAGCAATGAATTTGTCAATACTTTGCGCTAAGAACTTTTAGACTTAGAAAAGTGTTGGATACAAGCAACTCTGTTTTGTCTAGATTATTAATATTTACAGAGTTTTTGTCAAAAAAGTTGACCTACCCATTTTAGTTGCTCTAATTTCTAAATGGTTTATTTTTAGCAGAAACTTAATTTGAAACTTTTTATCATCAAATGGAACAACTGTTATGCCGTTTGGTATTTTATTCCCTTAACTTGAGGATATTTATACATAGTATTGTTGTAATATAAAACTCTCTTTATAATTGAAAAAAAGTTGTTTTAATTATTTTTGCAATTCATTAAAAAGAAATACTTAACTAAAACAATTTAAATGTGGGTTTATTGAAAATAAAAAAAACTTTTTTTTTTTTAAATTGAATTAGACACACATACTTTCATATTTAAGTTTAGTTGTTAAATTAAATAAATCAAGACTAGTTTCTACGAATTTTTTTTAAACTCTTTTTAATTAAAATTCATACACGTGTTTGCGTAGACGAAGAAAAAAATAAGAATTTTTTTGTTTGTTTTCTTCTTCTTCTTCTTCTTTTTTTATACCCTTTACCAGTGGTGCACAAGGGTATATATAGCTTTGTCATTCTGTTTGTAATTTCTACAATTTTCATTTCCGACCCCATAAAGTATATATTTTCTGAAAGCTTATGAATAGAGGAGTCGATTAAGCCCTGACCGTCTGTCCGTCTGACCGTCTGCCCGTCTGTCCGTGTGTTGGTTGAAATCAACTTTTAGAAGCAACTATATGTTCCTCAGATCTCTATATGGTATCAATCTCTTGGAAATATCCAGGAATGAATCGCTATTGGAATTCAGCACAATCGCCCCATAACTTTCTGAGATATGAGCAAAAAACCACGACCACCTCGTTTTTTTACACAATTACAACAACAACATTCATACATACATACATGTAAAAAACATACCAAACAAAAAAAATTACAAAAAAAAAATATTAAAAATAAGAAAAAAATAAAAAAAAACTACAAAAAAAAATTTAAAAAAAATTTTAAAAAAAATTTTAAAAAATTTTTTAAAAATTTTTCTAAAAACATTTTTTTATAAAAATTTAAAAAAAATATAAAAAAATAATAAAATAAAAATAATATATTAAATAAAATAAAATAAAATTTTTTGGCTCAGCTGGGATTCGATGCCACATGTATTCTAACGTGTACGTATGCACGTATTTTATATGAGATGAATGGTGATACAAACAATTGTTATTGCATGACTACACGTTGTGAAGGGTATATAAGATTCGGCACGGCCGAATATAGCACTGTTACTTGTTTTTTTTTCTTTTTGTAAAAAGGCAGCCCACTTTAATATAGAATTGTAAAAAGCTAACTGTTCGTTGACTGTTAGTTTAGTTTTAAACACAACTGACTTTTGTCTTTGATTATGAGTTCAAATATCTTAAGATTTCTTGAACTATTATTATTTAGTTAAATTTCGTATAAAAGAAAAATTAAAAAAAGATAGATTGATATGTATTATTGAAATAAACAATAGAAAGCGGGTAAAATTTATTTAAAAGAATATTTAAAAGATTTTTAAAATTTATTTTTTAGTGTAGAATTTTTTTTGTTTATCACTTCGGTTAATATTTATGACAAATCTGGCAAAATTTAATACCCAAGCTTTTTCGGTCCAACCTCTACGTGCTTTCAACAGAGGGACAGACGGACGGACAAAACTAGATCATCATAATATAAAACCAGAACTTAGAAAATATATACATACTTTGAAATGGATATTTCGATGTGTTACAAACGGAATAACAAAATCAATATACCCTCACTATTATTTTATTGGCGCGTATATAAATAGTCCTCATTTTGCATGAAAAAATTGTATCGCTACTAATTTTTGAATAACTCCTTAAGACTTAAAAATATAAAAAAAACATATTTAATAAAATTTATTTTTGCTTTTATCGACCTTTTATTTTAAACTTTATTTTATATTAGTTGAGCTTGAGGTCAAACAATTAAGTTAAAAATATTTGTTTATTTATTTATTTTTAAATTTTCAATATTTCGCCTACCATCGGTTGGCATCATCAGGAATCTTAAATTATACAAAAATATATAAACAAAATATAAAACAACAAATCAATATACATTTAACCACTGGATAATTAATTACATAAATCTAGATACACTTACAATGAGTATAATAACTAAACGTAATCTATCAACATTTAATATTAAACTAATTACATATTATTTCCCCTTGTTTATAATTTGTCTATAGTTCTGTGCACAGTTATCAATGTCACTCTTAAAGTTAATTCTCTTCTCTTTTGGTGTATTAATAATATGAAGCATTTCCAATGTGAGTCATCTGCATAGCTGCCAGATTTGACGATTTATCGTCATTTTGACGATTTTACGTGCTAAAATTAAGTGTTGACGATTTGACGATTTATGCTATGTTTTTGACGATTTTCAAGAATTCAAGTTTGCAACATTTTTCATTACTTTTATATCAACCTTAAACTAAATAAAAATAATTTGTAACGGTTTTTTATGTTATTAATAATAGAACAGAGTGAAAGAGATATATCGATCATTATTAAATGTGTTTGTGTGGGTAATTTTTCCACTTTGTACATTTTTAACATAGTATATCCCACATATTATCAACTGATACCTACAACACAAACAAATATAAATTTGGAAATGCGTTTAAAACAATTTTAGTTTTTTAAGTAAATTTATTTAAATTATTTAAGTGACAAATTAATATGCTTAAATACTTCAACAAAATGGTAAGTTCTTTTTAATTATACATTAAAACCTTAAAAATCAAACTTTATATTTTCAATAGAAAACCAAGATGATGAAAATTCTAGCAGCTGTTCCTCTGTTAGTAGAAATTTCATCCATTTTTTATACAAAACTTTGTAGAAGCTAAAATGAAATTTTAATGGTGTTTTTCACAGGTAACCAACAAGAAGAAGAAAATTAAGGAAGACTGGTTTGCAGATCCAGAAATAAATTTATGGGCTAAAAAGCGAAACGATGTAGTTTATTTTGGCGTTGTGCTCGTCTAACGCTTGCCTAAAGCTACCTTAATCGGTAGAAGCTTTAGAAAGAAATGATTATAATTATTTGTCAATTAGTCTGAATTAGATGCAGCCAATTCATTATTTATTATTTTTTGTTTTTATATACATATTAATATTTATTTTTCGAAATTAATTCTAAATTGTATTATATTTATTGTCATGTTCTTAACTTAAAAGGGTCTAATAAAACCATTTATCTCTCTGGATTTAAAAAGTTTGTTATGTTATGCATTAAATAAAAAATGTTTTGTTTTGAAAAATGCGTTTTTTTATTTTGACGTTTTTATGACGATTTGAGTAAACTATTTGACGATTTTGACGATTTTTTCTCCTAGATTAGACGATTTTGCCCCTATTTTATCTGGCAGCTATGGTCATCTGTTGTAGTTGTTCTCTGTTTGCAAAATTGTTACACTATTTAACAGCGTTGTCAACTCGGTGATTTTATCACCGTTTTTGGTGATTTTTAACAATTCGAAAGCGGAAAAATTGTGAGTCAGTGCTTGGTGATTTTTTTTTTAGTTTTTAGTGCTTTTCTTTTTATTTCGGTGACACCAAACACTAAAATTAAAATATATTAATTGAAAAAAATTTTTTGTAAGTGTAAATTTATATACATACTACCAAAATGTAACTTATAGTACAAATTCATGCAACTCGGCAAAAAAATAATATTACACTAAAAATTTAATTATTTATAAGATGGTATTGATTGCCCAGAAAATTTTTGTTTCAAAATGTCTAACTTTATACATATATGCATATGAGGTAATTGTGAATAAAAGAAATTCCTCTTTCTATTATCTTATAAATGACTTTTAGCGTCCCACAACTTTAAACGTTTAAAAATTTTACCAGAAAACTTTGAAATTTTGAGTAAAATTAACATAATTAATGTTAGAAATGTTTTATAACGTACAAAAGAAGATATTTTACCATTACCAATGGCAAAATATCGAATCCAGTCGATTTTTGGATTGAAGTTAAATCGTATAAACATGCAGTTAACTTTAATCCCTTTGAAGCATTAGCTAATATTGCCGTTAAACTTTTATCGCTCCCATGAATGTGTTTAAATCTAAAATACGCAACCGAATGTCTTTAAATTCATTTAATGCCTTACTTCACATTAAAAATGGGTTTAAACGGGAAAATTTCTGTTGCGAAACCTACCAAATAGCTGATGAAGTAAATATTCTGATTAATAGCAATCTATCTATCTATATATATAAAAGTGAAACTCTGTGTGTGTGTGTGTGTGTGTGTGTGTGTGTGTGTGTGTGTAAGCTATAGACTCCGAAACTGTAAAACCGATCGGACTCAAACTTTCAAGTTGTTGGACACATACCAGGGAGTGTTTATGGGTGGAAAAAAGTGGGCGGGGCCACGCCCATAAAAATTAGTTATCAGTTTTAGCTACTTGCACTTGACCGATTTTTCTGAAACTTTGCACACATATCGAGCTGTCATGACTTAACAATTTCGTGATAAGAAAAGTGGGCGGGGCCACGCCCCTAAAAAAGTTTTAATTTTGAGGTACTTGCACTGGACCGATTTTTCTGAAACTTTGCACACATACTAAGCTGACATAACCATATAATTTCGTGATTAGAAAAGTGGGCAGGGCCACGCCCATAAAAAAAGGTTATAATTTTGATGTACTTGCACCAGACCGATTTTTCTGAAACTTTGCACACATATCGAGCTGTCATGACTAAATAATTTCGTGATTAGAAAAGTGGGCAGTGCCACGCCCATAAAAAAAAGGTACCATTTTGAGGTACTTGCACTTTACTGATTATTCTGAAACTTTGCACACATATTGAGCTGTTATGACTTTACAATTTCGTGATTAGAAAAGTGGGCAGGGCCACGCCCATAAAAGCAATTATAATTTTTAGGAACTTGCACTGGTCCGATTCTTTGAAACTTTGCACACATATTGAGCTGTTATGACTTTACAATTTCGTGATTTGAAAAGTGGGCAATGCCACGCCCATAACAAAAAAATAATAATTTTTAGGTTTTTGCACTTGATATTCAATTAAAATTTAGAATGCATTTCGATTTATTAAGGGGCGTAGCAATGCGCGCCGGGTTTGGCTAGTAATATTTATAAAGCATTACAATTTGAAATTAAGACTGTGTTGTGGCCAGATGATAGTGATAATAATGAAGAAATAATTGACTTTATCATTGATATTTGATATTATTTACACAGAGAAAAGCTTAAATCCGAATCGAATTATTAAACTGCAAGTTTATTAAAATTTTTCATAATTTTTAGTTAGAAATATTTCTATTTAATTACTCTAATATGTAATATAAAAATATTTAAATATTAAATAATAGTTTTACTTATTTGGTGAATAATTTCTTTAATATTTTGTACAACAAATTCACATATGTTTATAAAACGTCGTATAAATGCATCAGGTATGGAAAAATTAATCCGGTCGTAATTTTTTCTCAATGTTGAAATAAATTCCTTACAATGCATCACTCCTGAGATATATTGTGAATTGATAATTACTATAATAATTTTTCCAATGTTTTTGTTTATTTTTATTTTCATATAAATATATGTATCTATGTAAATCTCTACTGACTGACTAAAAGATATTCGTTGTTTGATTTTTGTAAATTTTTTTGTTGTTTATTCTGATATACATTTAAAAGTGTCTTAGTTTTAAAGAAATTTATAAAAATGTATAATTTTATTAAATAAATAAAAAAATAATTTACAAATTATAAATTTAGTGCTTTTTTGTGAGAATGACGCGTTTTTTCCTGGGTTATGGTGCTTTTTGAAATTTTAAAGTTGACAACCCTGCTATTTAAGTAGGGTGTGTGTTCTCTCTCCGCACATAAAAAACATAAACATATTTAGCTGACTTAAGGAATAAAATTCAAAACAATTTTTTTATCAACCGTTTACTGGTATTTTCATCAAAACCCAACTAATCATTCAAAATTATCATGAAATGTATCAGCATAACCACGTTGTTTTGGGCGAAATATTATGCATGCCCAAAAAAAATCTGAGCCCAATAGAAAATGGAGTTAAATTAAGCGCATCAAAATATGTATAGTCCCCATTATTTTTTTAGAAGACGGTAAAATTTTTGTGTTTTTGTTTTTCTTTCCTTTTTTGTTTGCAGACCAGTGATATTAAATGCTGTAAAATTTGTGAGCTAATAAAGGCAATTCCATTGAAATTATTGTATTTTTTTAAAAGTTCTAACCTCTAACAAAATACTCCATATTTAATTGTATAACATAATATTAAAACATTATTTTTATTTTATTATTTTTAAATATTATTATCTTAGATTTTAGCGTCATTTTAAAAATTTTTGTGATTTTTTCTTATTTTCACCTTAAGGTAAAGGTGATTTGTTTCTTTTATTTTACAAATATTTGTGTTTCTATTATACAAATCAAAAACTTTAATACCTTAAGGTAGCGCAAATCTTCTTTATTTATATCAAGTAAAACTATTATTTGCAAAAGGTTAGAACAATTAATGTTCATTTGATATTCTTAACCATTTCAGATCTCAACAGTGCACAAAGGGTAATTTGATACGAAATCATGACCAAAAATAGTTTTTTGCACTAACAGTAATAATGTTTTTGTTAATGACGTTCGATTTAGAACATAGCAAAGCAAATAATTGCATATTTGGTTTTTTTGAATATTGTTACAGATTTATTTTTAAATAGCTTAATTTACATTATAATTTATTTTAGTTGTAGTAGTTTTAGTTACTGTAGTTTTATTTGTATTCGTTTATTTCGCTGGTTGTTCGAACCAGGGAATGACAACGATTACAACTTCGGATATACATTGAGTATTATTAGCAAAACATGTATAAGTGCGTACGGTTACAGCTAAAAAAATTACTCTATCCGTACATACTCGTTTGATGTTCGGCATAAGTATACACAAGTAACCGAAATCTAAGTATTTTTCGCATAAATACTCTATATTGTACACAGTACAACAAATTGGACTTAAGTACTTAAGTGTTATCGATTATCCGTAAAAAAAAGCGAGTAAAATGAGTAACCGTTTTTACAATTCAAGCGAGAGCATCAAGTAGAAATTTTGCATGCGTTTTGATTTAGTAAAAATGTACTTGCTTGGGTTATGAAAACAGCACAACCATTATGGTACAAACGCACACACACATAAACATTATTGTTATACATTTATTTGTTGTTTTTTTATGATCGTTTGTGTGTATACGGCTTAGCAGCCGTAGTTGCTAGCAGGGATGCCACAAAAAATATTATTCCTAACAAATTTGTCAAAAAATGCACTAAAATCTACCAAAAACTTCAATTTTTGCACATAATTTTTCTAAATACTAACATTTATATTTAAAAAATAAAAACAATAATCAAATGGTAGTAAATGAATATAATTTACCATTAATATATTAATAATTTATATATATATATTATTTAATTAGTATTTGAAAATATCCAAAATACAGTTTTGTTTACATCAATATTTAAAGAAAAGTGTTACTAAGCAAAAGTATATGCCAGTACTTTGGTAATTTATTCGAATCATAATTAATTTCCTATATAAGTATTGGAATATATGTCCTGACTTAACTTTTATTTAGAATATATGGCTTAAGATATCAAAATTGAAGGCATTTCTACATATTTCCTTACAGCGTTTGTTTTCTTTATTTTGTAAAATATTTTCATTGACATTAAAAGTTATCTACTATAAATTCATGTTTCAAGTTTATATGATAAACTATTTAACATGTAACTATTATAAAAAAAAGACGCTTAAATGGAAATATGATTTTTAATTAAAATGTTTATTGGCGAATTATTTGAACTTTGTGTTTTACCACTAAAAATATTGTTCTACAAAAACTTAAACATAACAAAGCAAACAAATTCACAAAATTAAAAAAATTTATACCATAAAAATATCCAGTTTAATTAAACTGGCATCCCTGGTTGCTAGATGAATTATGGACAGAGACATTTTTTTATGATTTTTAATTTAGGGGTTGATGAAACAACGACATGCGTTATTTTTTTAGCAATGCCCAGCGAGCATGTGGGATTTATTTTAAATTTATAAAAAAGAAAAAAATCTTATATTAAGATATATTTATTAGTTTTAACAGATATATTTGTTGTTATTGTTTTTCTTATTAACTTTTTTTAGATATTTTAAGTCCGTCAAGAAACAATTATATGGTTTTTGTTTGTTTTTCTTTATTAATTTTCCAAAAAACAAAAACAGAATATCGTTTTTTTCTGCGGGAAAATAATAATCAGATAATAGCATTATGTTTATTTACTTATAAATAACTATTTAGTGGTTGATAAAAACCTTTTAATTTTGATTTGTCTCGTTATACAGCTTAAAATATTAGCTTAGAATGTATAACACGGCATAATACTTTAATATTTGTGCTCTTGTTTGCTGGGTATCAGGTATTTTACAGAAATAATTACACTCTCTTTGTTGTGTTCCTATCCAGCGTTGTCAACTTTGGCTTTATGCAATATTATTTGTGCTTTTTAAAATTTTTGTCGCGCAAAAAATTTGAGTCAGTGCTCGATGTGATTTCTCAAATTCTTTAGTGCATTCTTTTTCTTATCGAAGTAAAAATACTAAATTCAAATAAAGAACAATTTTTGCAAGGTAAATTTCTTACGAAACAACGCAACAAAAATGATAAGAATTAATAATAGACAATACTTTTGTTATAAAGATCCTTAGCTTACATTTAAAAAACTGTATAAATAGATTATATATTTTATATTATTATTAGTTATAATTTAAATATATATGTTTCTGATATCTTCTATGGTTAAACAAACATAATTTTTTATAAAAGTAAAGAAAAGAATAATGATATGCATAAAACCAAAAGCTGTAATTATTTTTAAAGTAGCGATTATATGACCAACTGTGAAGTTAAAGTTACAACTTTAACTTAAAATTTATTATTATTATAATAATTTTAGGCTTAAAGGTTCTAATAACGAAATTTATAATTTTATAAAATAAATAAAATCGAAAATTCAAAATTTAAAACTTTACGCATATTCTTAAAAATCAAACGTTTTTTCCTGTTTTGATGTTTTTTGAATCTTAAAGTTGACAACACTTGTGATGTAATAGAACCTCTCACTTCACGATGAGAAGTAGATTTTTATACATAAAAAGCAGGGATGGAAAGGTTAATATCTGACTTTGAATACAATTTATGGTAATAATTATTCATACTCTCAAATCTCACTGTGTGAACACAAATTCGATTTCAAAATAAAGTTTTAAAAATGTTTCAATGAATGTTCCATTATGTGGTCCCGAACATAAAAACATTTACAGGTTTTTTCTGGCATTAATTTATTTGGGTCAGATAGGCTGTCATCACTACCTGTATAAGAGCACCCTTCTTAATGATGGATTTTCCTTGGAAATTTGTGTTTTTTTTTCAATAATTAAGGTCAAAATTCTTACAGATTTTTTCCTAACAAAAAACAATGTAAATACATACGTAATTATATAAATAGTAAATCAAAATAAAAAATACATTGTTAAATACATATCTATTGCCAGTATCAATTCAACTAAATTTTCACTTTTATTTTCTTTAAGTTTTACTTATCTTTTTCTGCTTTTATATCAAAATAATTTTTTTTAAGTTGATAAGCCATACAAATTTCAGGTATAACAGTAAGTAAGTATAAGTAGATTTATTTTTATTTAAAGAAAACATTTTATTATTATGTGTTAGCTCGTTGCTTATTAAAATAATAAGCAATATAAATTATGTTATATATATTTACTATACAAATAGTTCCAGCCCTGACCAATTTTCTTTTTGTTTGATAAAAAAATGAAAGAGGAGAATAAAGCACTTTTACTTGTTTTTTACTTGTTTTTTTGTTCAAAAGTACTTATAAGTATGTCGCAATACTTATAAGTATTTTGCCAATACTTATAAGTATTTTGCCAATACTTATAAGTATTTTGCCAATACTTATAAGTAATTTGTTTTCGCACATGTATATCCGAATAATACGTATGTATAGAGAGTATTTTTGAAAATAAGTAATAAATATACTCGTAACCGTAGCAATTCATGCATGTACGAGTAGCTATTTTCTGTGATAAATGCATGGTTATACTTATAACCGAAAAAGATAAGTAAATATTCGAGTTATTTTTTTTTCGGATAACCGAAGTCAGACTCTGGTTCGAACATGATATTAAGTTGTTATTATGTGTAGCATGCTTTAAGGCACTGTTATTAATCCTGCATATTACTTAACGTCTTAATTTAAATGTAACAATTTTCGAATGTACTAGTGTGTACCAGTGATGGTATTTGAGAATTTCAGTCTTGTGCCAAAATTTTAGCTAGAAAGTGCCAAAATATATTAAAAAGTGCCATAACAAATATATACACATGTCTACTTAAAAAATCCATTTATTCAGTTTTTTTATTAATACATTTTATTAAGACCAGTGCTATTCAACCTTTTTGGCTCGTGTACCACTAAATTCACGACAAATTTTTCGCGTACCACCAAAAAAAATATAATGTAAACAATTTTAAAATTTTTAATTCATTTTATTTATTAGTAATAAAAAACAATAAAATTAAAAAAACATAATAAAAACAACAAAAAACATAACAAGAACATGTACATTAAAAATATATTTTAATAAGGAAATCTTTCATTTAATTTGTATACAACTTATAATAAATTAGTAAAAAAAAAGAAATTTTTAAAAAATTTAAGAAATTATACATTAAGAAAGAATTATTCAAAGTTAATAAAAAACGAAACAAAATTAAAAAGAATGCATTTATAAAAAACTTAACAGAACGAGTAAATAAATATATTCTAATTAAGAGATCTTTCATTTGATTTTTATCCAACTATTAAATATAATTTAATGAAAAATTAAAAAAATAAACATTTATTTGGTTGTTGGGTTTAAGCTGAGGGGATTAGAAAAATAAAATAAATTAAAATTGAAAAATTGTTGGTTGGGTTTTTGAAAAAGTTTTTTATAGTTTTTTGTTTTATTTTTGAATTCTCATTTTGTTAATGAGAATTTGAAAATATAACTTATAACATTTTAAACTTTTTCAAGAATTTGGGTAAAGGTTTACTGATGATCTGGCATAAGCACCAGTGAAATGCATATAAACCAGCTTAAACCCAACAACCAAATAAATATTATTGAAAAATTAAGGGAGCATATCCCGAATAATTTAGTAAATGTAAAAAAATAAACTTTACAATAGAACTATTCAAAGTAAAAAAAAACGAAACAAAAATGTATTTGCTTTTGGTTGAACGAATATTTTACTTTGCTCATTCGTTTATTGGTATGGTTATCATTCGCTTACGTTTGTTATTTTTTATTAAATGTAAAGGGTGTTTTTTAAGCCCGATAGAACTTGAAATTGTAAAAAATAACACAAAAAATTAAATTGTAATCAAAATTTTTTTTTATTCGAAAGATCAATACGTGACATTAACATTTGAAAATGATTTCGGGCATATGGGCACCGCGGCTGTTCTTGACGAAGCGCATTCTGGACGTCCAATTTTGGGCCACTTTTTCGAGCACTGCTGGCCGTATGTCACGAATAACACGAACAATGCTGGCCTCCAAGGCGTCAATTGTTGCTGGTTTATCAGCATAAACCAGTGACTTCACGTAGCCCCACAGGAAATAATCGAGAGGTTTTTGTGTTATTTTTTACAATTTCAAGTTCTATCGGGCTTAAAAAACACCCTTTAGATGACAGTGTACTTAAATTTAAAAATTCAAAATTTCACAAAAAAGGTATACTTTTAGGATGATTTTTCTTTTTGTTTCCAATTGCAAAATAGAAATCGTTAAAATTTTAAAAGATTTCGCGTACCACCTGGAAATTTTTCGCGTACCACCAAGTGGTACGCGTACCATAGGTTGAATGGCACTGATTAAGACGATTGATTATATACATAAAAAAATTTAAGACTTCAATATTTAAAAAATTTATACAGATAAATTTTATATAAATATTAATTTTTTGAGAATTAGAAACAAATGGACATAAAATTAAGCCCAGACTTCTAAATGGGATGTGTTACAAACGGAATGATGAAATAAATACAAGCCCACCATTTTTTTTAGTGGTGGGTATCAACAACAGGGTTAAAAATTATCTTCCTTACTAAGTCCACCCTGAACATGTAGGATGTCATTAATTTTGAACTAATACTTTCAAAAAGGGGATTTTGTGTCATTGTTGCAGGTTTAAGTAGTATTTACAACCGGAAGAAAAAGCATGTATTTCTTTTTAATTAAATATATATACATATAGGGTCCGCCATCTAACGTTTTTTTTTCAGCTAGTGCTTATTACGTGAATGGTAACACTTAGCTCATGTCTGATTTGACAGATTATTAGTTTTAATTCGCTGAACGAATATGGTTTTTTTATTAATACGCTTAAACAACGCTGGGGAATATTACGACACTACTTTGGCCGATTTTTTCCAAAAAAATCATCTTTTCAGATGAAGCTCATTTTGATCTCGGCGGGTATGTAAACAAACAAAATTGTCGCATTTGAGGCACAGAAAACCCGCACGCATACATTGAAAAGCCGATACACCCAAAACGAGTCACTGTTTGGTGCGGATATTGGTCCAGAGACATAATTGGGCCATTTTTCTTCGAAAATAATCAAAGAGTGGCCGTAGCCAATGGCGATCGTTATTGGGCCATGTTGAACGAATTTTTGTTCACAAAAATTTAAGAGGAGGATATTGGCAACATTTGGTTTCAACAGGACGACGCTACGTGCCACACAGCCAAATCTACACTTTTTTTATAGCATTTCTTTAAAAAAGTGCCAAAATTTTATTGAGCGTGCCATGGTGCCATTAAACAACTAATAGTGCCAAAAATGGCACGATTGTGCCACTTTTGCCAACAGTGGTGTGTACATACGAGAACACCACTATATTACTAAAAATAGCCGAACAACACAGCTAACATGATGTGTATAACAGTATAGCTTGTAAAGCGCTTATCAAAGTGAGTTTGACAATAACAATACGTGAAATAAGTAAAGTGCTATAAAACAATATCTGAGTGTGTTTAAGTAAATAAAATGCTCTTAATTTTATAACGAATTTCAAGTGTATTTAATTGCAATAAAAGTACTCAAAATATATTTAAAGGAAATGGGCCAACGTTTATAAAAGGTATAAACGTAACAATATTATTTGCAAGCAACGTGCTCACTGCAGCATAAAAAGTGTAATTTTGATAAATTTAAAACGTTCATTTATCAGTTATTAAGCAAAAACAAAAAAGGGAATTCGTGCATAATATAGTGAAGAGAGGAAATAGTAGTTAAAAAAAATTCGTTTCGAATTTTGAGTTATATCATTTTCACTTCAACATCCTCAGCTCGAAATACAGTGAACTTTTTAATGTTTGTATTTGAAAAGAGAATAAAGTCAAAAAACTGATGCTGTTTACAGTTTTACTTTAACTGAAAATGATTTAAATAATATTTTCAAACAAGATTTTGCAAAAGGTGCAAATTTTTTTAGAAAAATGTATCGTTAAGGTGGAACAAGGCCAATACGCCATTTTTCAACCCTCTTGCGTATTTTCATCGTGCCAAATTTTAAAAGAATGCATCCGTTCATTTTCGATATATATATTTTCTTAATATATTTTTCATATCTTGAGATTTCCACAATAACAAAAATTAAAACAATTCAGCTGTGTGTGCTCATGGAAAACTCTTAAATTTAAAATTTCAGCCATATCGGTCTAAAACTTTGAAATTCATTTCGGCCTAAAAAGTAGTACAAATTGCCTACTGTGCAGTGGTAGGTATATTTAAAAAAATTAATTCTAATTTTAAAGCTGAATTCATACATCATCCCAAAAGTATATTACAAAAATTATTAAATATTTTAAACACATTAAATTATTTGAATTTAACTTCGAACGTATTAACACCTTCTGAACCCCGTAACTTAGATCAATGTGAAACACACTCACTCATGTTGTGTGTAAAACATGTTTGGTAGAATTAATTAAATATTTTAAATAAGATCATCAACAAGATAATTAAACAAGATAATTTAATATTTATGATTTTAAATTTTGTTTTGTTTAATATCATAAAAAAGACTGAAAATTTCTAGAAAATTTTATCACTTTTTCTATCATTGATTAATGCAACAAAAATAAAAATCTCTTAATTTTTTTAATAGAAAATTTTAAAAATGTAAAACATTTATGTAAAACAAGAAAAGCATTTAAAGATTTTCTCAACCGTTATTTTTTAATTATTTTCTGAACATTTAGTTTAACTTTTTTTAAAATAATATTAATTACAATTGGTGTATTCACAAGAAGTCCTAAGTGTCGCAATGTCATAACTTGCAATATATTTTAAAGTAATTGAACATATAGTGTTGTTTATTTTAAGATATTTAGACTCTTCAAAATTAAAAAAAAAATGCGACACTTAAACAGCTAATACACGGTGTGTTTTTGACATCTGACTTCTTAAAATTATCCACTGCTAAAGACATACATGTCGTGTGTTAGCATTAAAACATTACTTCTGTAAAACACATGTTCTAAGTCATCTGACAACATTTCAATTAGAGCGTGCTCTAATTTGTTCTGACCAGTCGCCTGACATCAGCTATCATGCCAGTAAACAGTCAGCGGCGGTTAAGTGTTAAGCAACAATTTTGACAGGTATAAACAATTACATATGAATACCAATTTACCAAGTCAGATGTAAAAAATATGCCATATATAAGCTGCTTTAAGACACATTAAATAGGCTATTAAATTGCTTTAGCTGCATTAAAGGGAGACGACGTACAACTTAATATCTAATATAGAAAAATTTCATCATGTCCTAAAATATGTGATTTGAATTAGACTAGTCACAAGTTGGGAAACACTTTTTGGGCACTTTGTATTATTATAGCCTTTACCTGGGGTGCTTGCCATTCCCTTTGTAATTTCTACTGTATTCATTTACAATCATAAAAGCATATTTTTTCTAAAAGTTTTCAAATAGGAAATTTAATTAAGCAATGTTCGTCTGTCCATGCATTGGCCAATTAGACCATTATATGGGGTGCAATAAAAGAATTATTTTTGACAGCATAATTAAAAAAATTAGCTATTTACATCAGGGATGCCACGACGAAAACATATTTCCTGGTGATTTGTTCCCAAAAATAGACCGGAACCATTTTTTTCTAATAATCTTTTTTTAATATTCGCTTAAGTAGAAAAACAAATTAGTAAATTAGTAATAAAATATTATGCTCGTCTAACCCTTTTTATCATATATCCTCTATCTTTATATTAATATTTTGTTCCTTTTGTGGTGATTAAGATCACTTTTTATTTTTTATTTTTTTTTTAAATGTTCTCTGTCAAAGCCAATATTTCGCTACCAAATATTGGGTAGCGTCTTCTTTCTTTCGTATAAAAATTTTAAAATTATTTTGTGTAAAAAAGTTTTTAATAGTCTTAAATATTAACTTGTATTGAATATTCTAAAAATGTTTCTATACTTCTAAAATACATGGGGTTTTGTATATTTTTTTTCTTATTTTGTCTGGATCAGAATCTACTAACTTTCTGACTGTTAACATTTAGGCAAATATTTGGATTATATTTAGAAAGGACGTGTTTAGACGTCACAATTTAAAGGAAAGAATTTCTTACAAATTAAGATTTCTTGATTGTGTACTAGAAAAGCCCGCCGCGCGTTGCTACGCCCCTTAATGATTAAAAATGCATTCTGAATTTAAACTGAATATCAGGTGCAAAAAGCTAAAAATTAAAAAATTTTTTAATGGGCGTGACACTGCCCACTTTTCTAATCAATAAAGTGTAAAGTCACGATAGTTCAATATGTGTGCAAAGTTTCAGAAGAATCGATGAAGTTCAAGTAGCTGAAAATGATAATTTTTTTTATGGGCGTGACACTGCCCACTTTTCTAATCAAGGAATTGTATAGTCATGACAACTGAATATGTGTGCAAAGTTTCACAAAAATCGGTCCAGAGCAAGTAGCTAAAAATAATAACTAGTTTTTTTTATAGGCGTGGCCCCGCCCACTTTTTTCCACCCATAAACACTTCTTGGTATGTGAACAACAACTTGCCAAATCAGTTTTACAGTTTCGGAGTCTTTAGCTAGCACACACACAGACAGACAGAGTTTCACTTTTATATATATAGATATAATAAAAAATTAAATATTATTCACTGAAATTTAAATTTATTTAGTATATTTACAGACTTTAAATGTTAATACAGAGCTCATGAATATAAATTTTAAAAACTTTGGACACTAAAATGTTAAATGCAGATTAACTTAAATGAAATTTGTTTATTGACGCATTATTTTAACTTTTGTGTTTTACAACTGATCAAAATATTGCAGCAAAACTTAAAAAGTTTGAAACAAACAAATCAAGCCACCAAGTTTTACAGATTAAAAAAATTTACCAATTTTGGTTCAAAGTGGCATCCCTGATTTACATTTAATATTCAAATAAATATAACTCAGTTTAAGATCTTACAAAATAAATTTAATCTTTTGCCACCCCCAAAAAAAAATTTTTAACAACGTCAATGGTGTTGGCTGAAACTAACTTTTAGAGTCCCCCAGATGTGGTATTGATCTTTTCAAAATAATTAAGAATGAGTCGCTATTAAAATCCAGAGTAATTACTTCATAAGCTTCTGAGATATGAGCAAGTAAACACGACTGTTTCTGTTTTTTTCCATATTTTTAACCACAAAAATTTATATATTTTTTTCCCGTAGGATAACTTATCGAAATCGTTATTTATATATTTATAGATATCGTATGTATATTTCTAGGGATAGTTGAAAAAAAGTTTGAATAATTCGTTCACTTATGGCCAAAGTTATAGGCAAAATATTTCGGGAAAAATATTTATATATTTTTTAATATATGCAAAGTTTCTCAAGCTCTTAAATTGTGGGGCACACTAGACTAAGAAATCGTTTTGAACCTAACTGAGATATAAGACCAAAATTCAACTTCTTTGATGTTTTTCGTAAAATTTACAAACGAAAATCGATTGTTTTTGGTATATTTAGACATATTTAGAAGCAGCCAATATTAAAGGACTTGACCAATAGAGTAGATTCAATGCTCTTTAAATTCACTTAAGATTTTCATAATTTTTCTCTAATTGCGTCTACTGTGCACTGTTTTTAAATTCTTTGTCTTGTGATCGCACCTAAAGTATTAAACGTGTTAGCGAACGGGACAAATGCGCATTTAAAATTTTGAAACATTATTTAATTAGAATCTATTATTAATACTTTAGTGACAAAATTAACATTTTTTTTTTGTTTGCCAAAAATTAATCTTGTTTTTGAAATATCGTACTTTCTTTAGCATTATTCACTGGCATACGGTTAACGGTTGCAGGTATATAAAAGCCTCACATTTTAAATAATTTGTAATTAGTTTATCTTAAACAAAAAATGAAATTCTTAACTTTATTCTGCATTCTTCTGCTGGTTATTGTGGCCGTCAGTGGTGCTCCACCTGGTATATTTAGACGTGGACAGAGAGGCGGCGATTCAAGTGCTGTGGCGAACGCTAATGCATCTGCTGTTGCAAATGGACGTGGAAAGACAAATGCCAATGCAAGTGCTGTTGCCAATGCAACTGCCAAAGGAAGTGGCAGAAGACAATAAATTTTAAATTTATTAGCTTTATTTTAGAAATTTAAATTTAAAAAGAAAAAAATAATAATAATATAAACTGATTAATCGTGCAAAGTGAAATTTCTTTAAAGAAATTAATGAATAAATACGTATTTTCATAAGAACAGGGTGTTGATTTGGTAAATATGTATGGAACGAGGTATTGCGTTAAATACCTAATAATGAGAGCATTTTTTTTCACTCCCGGGGGTTTAAGTGTACTTTGAGATAAATTCCCTAATAAACTACCCGATTGGCTTTTGAGATATTTATACCATATATTTGTTTTAAAAGGGTAATTATGAGTTAACAATTTCAACTCCCGACCTCCTATTTTCTCTATACCTCACACATTCAGCGTACTTTTTAAAAAAGCAAAGTAGCATTAACAAAACAATAAAACACAATTTAAAAACTTATTATTCTTAGTAATATAAATACATAAGGAGGTACATATCGTCGATTGATCCCGGACCCATATTTTTATGATGAAAAAAGATTCACTTACGCCGTCTGCGTTTTACCAGTGTCTTCTTTGTCGCAAGCCTAACAAAAACTAATATTTTTTTACAATTGTTGCTTACGACACTTTTGCGTCAGCAAAATTTTTCAAACTATCGCTTACGCTATTCTTTGCGTATGTGATTAGTTATAAAATATCAGTTATTACAAATAAATATCACTTATTTTAAAAATTTTTCAAGATACCACTTTTTGTCAGTAATAAATAAAGTTTTAACCGTGTGACGCTCATTCTGAAGGTCCCCGGTAAAATACTTTGTTCATAATTTTAATTAAGTAAGTAGTTGAAAGATATACCAGTTAATTCCCGAAGCACGTCGTATGACTCCATAAAATACAATTCTCCAATATCCGGAAGTAGCAACCTATATAACAACGAAATAATACAGACAAAATTGAACAATCCAGAAGAAGAAAATACAATCATTCAAAAAGTCTTGCAAAAAGGAAAATTATTCAACATAACTACGCAAAAGAATTTCTGGACCTGCACCACAATAATAAAGCAGCAGATTGTCTACCACAAACCGATGAAGAAGACTAAATATTTAAAAAAAAGGACTTATCCTGCTGTATTTATAGATGATTAAACAAATGTTGTTAGTCCTAGGTTATTAAATAAATGTACTTAAATCATTGTGTTTTTCTCAAAAAATATTTTTCCCACTTTATTCACTTTAACTTACAGCTCTTAAGTTTTAGTTTAAAAGTGTTTCATTTAGAGCGTTTTCAATTTCTCAAATTTTGTTTCCATAAAAAAATAATTGTAGGTACAGCATTTTATACGTCTGTGGAAGAAAAATCGTTTGCTGTAAGTCTCAAAATCTCCGGGAATAATAGACTTGACACGAAATGTTTATAGTCAATATATAAAGCGAGAAAAAATAAAATCACGATTTTAAAATCATTTTCCTAAGTTGTATAGTTTTTGTGATATGTTTTTTTTTCTACTTTCATACAGGCTTTTTGGCTCTGGTGAACTTTTTATGTTTCGTTTGCGACGATATGTACATCTACACATATTAAATTTTAGGAGGTACTTTAAGAACTAAGTAAATTTTTAACACAATATCTCATTTTCACTTCTTATCTCTGTTTATAAGAGAAAAGGGTTATATAAAAATAAAACAAGCATGTAATCTTACTAATACAAATATACAAAGACAGCTTTGTCCACCTTAATTTACAAAACGCATCAATATGGAGAAAAAAAGGTTCCATTAAAAGTAAAGCGCACCAATTTATTTTTATTTAATATATACATACATAAATGAATTAATTTTGCATAAAAGGTATTTTTGTGTTAAAAATATAGCAATAAAATAGTCTTTTACAGATCAGGGTTTAAAAACTGAATAAACAAATCTAAAAAAAAGTTAAATTCAATACAACAATTTTTATTAAGAGATTACCGATTAATCCCAGCAAAACAAATTAGAAGTAGTGCAAAGCGAATTACATTTTCAAGACTTCTAAACCAATTGTGTAAAAGCATTCATTCTAAATGACTTCCTAAATGTGAATTAATTTGTCATAATTGATGTGTTTAAAAATGAATGTAACATCATGCTAAATATCTTAAACAATTCATGTAAACAAACAAATTCAAATCATGAAACATCCGATGCTTCTCATCAAATATGCATGAGTTGTAAATATGTACTTAGAATGGAGTGCAGTTCATTAATGTATTCATGTAAACACATGATCTCCAATGACACGCTAATGTTAAAATCATTAGTGTTTTCACTTAAATTAAATCACTTCGTCACCAGTTGAACCCCTGCAAATCCACTTTTTTGTCATAGATTTTTTTGCTGGGATATTAAGGATTTCAAATAAATAACATTTTAGTTTTGTTCTTTTGTAAATGTATTTTTAACAAAATATTTTTTATCAGAAGCTTAATGTTTTCATTACAATAATTATTCTAAAATCTAGCTCAAAAAGTTAACAAAAAACTAAACAAGTTTTAACGGAACTGATTTTGCGGCTTCAGATTTTAAAATTTTAAATCCCGGGAATTTTCGGGATTTCGAGATTTGTTATTTATACGTATGTATTAAAAACACAATTTATTGAAATATTTTAAAATTTTTTTTTTTATCAAAATACAAAACTTAAATAGAAAAATTCATAGAATTTAAGTAAAGCAATTTATATACAAAAGTATTTACTGTCTAATTTTTTAATTTAACTTATAAACCTTTAATAAATCTGTTTTAATTTTTATGAGTTAGACCGTTAATTTACATAAAATAAAAAGGCAAACAATTACTATAAATAACAAGTAAGAGCACTACATTCGACTGTGCCGAATCTTTTATACCCACCACAAATTTTGTGTACTTTTATAGCACAAAATTTATTATTTTGTTATTAAATGTAATCGCTATGGAATAATATCTTTATACTAAAATATGTATCACTTTCTTTGTATGACTTCGATATGCCAGTAAAATGTTTTCTTAAGTTTAGTCTTTCAATAAAAGTGGGCGTTAAAGTAGGCGTATTAATATAGTTTTGCTAATAAATAAAACTGAGATATTTCAATATAGTCCTATATTCTTCCAAAAACCTTGTGCATAGAGAAATTATATAAATTTAAGATAAACCGTATTATTGGAGGTAGACATTAAAGTAGGCGTGTCACCTAAATTTTTCGACATAACAATGACATTCACTAGCAGGATATATGTAGCATATTTCATCATCAGACCTCGAATTTTGTAGGTTTTATGAGCTTTTAAATTTTATCAACATAGTGGGGGTATATTTATTTAGTCATTCCGTTTATAACACTTCGAAATATCCATTTTAGACCTTATAAAGTATATATATTCTGAATCGGGGTTTCATTTTATGACAGTATATGAATTAGGAAAGGAGATATAGATCAAAACGTACGAAAATTTATTCCGCGCAGTGTATTTTTCGGTATAGTCAAAATTTAAAACGTAATATAACTGAAAAATTATATGTATGATTCTGAAATTTTGCAATCATTGCTTTTTGGTCAAAGGCTTTGTACTAACGGAAAATAAATGTGACACACCCACCTCCCACATAACTCTTTATCTCAAATTCATATACTTTCTCTATAAATAAAGATTTTGGAACAATAAAGGACTAAATTGAGATATCTAAGTTGTATATATTAGCAAAAACTTTATTGACACGCCTACTTAACCGCCCACTTTCATTGAAAGACTACATTTACAAAAGCATTTTACTATCATATCGAAGTCATACAAAGAAAGTGATACATATTTTAGTATAAAGAGATTATTCCATAGCGATTACTGTTAACAGCAAAATAATAATTTTTTGTGTGCTATAAAAGTACATCGAATTGGTGGTGGGTATAAAAGATTTGGCACAGCTGAATATAGTGCTGTTACTTGTTTTACTATAGAAAATTTTAATCGGCAGTGTAATCTTCAAGTAATAATAAAACCGAATCAAAATTTTCTGCAGACATACTGGAAGTTTCATTATTTTGATATTGGGATATTAATTTTTTTTATATATTATCAGAAACATATTTTAAATTACAAGCATTTCACTTCTATTTTTCATTAGTGTTTTTTTCGCAGTTAATCTGGCAATACCCAGCAATAGAAGCCACTTGAAAGACACGTATATCAAACAATGGGTGCTTCTTCTGATAATAACTGATAATCTGATATAATTTTCTACAAAACTGAACCCATCAACTAATAATTTGTATGAAAATATTTTTTTAACAATAAAAAAATATTTAATAACAAGCTTGTGCCCGCGACTTCGTCTGCGTAGTTATAGGGATAAAAGGAAGACTTAGTATTAACCTAGATTGTTAAATTTATCCAAACACACAAAAATTCACAATTATTACACCTATTAGCAGGATTATTAATTTGAAAATTTGAACTTGAAAATATAAAAGAAAAGTCAAAACTTGCAACAAAAATAAAAATTTTATAAATGTATTACTAACAATCCTTTTTTCAACATCGAATAAATAAATGTGATGCTCACAGAAATCTCAAATATTTGGCATGTATTTTGCTATAGTTGCAAAAACAGAAAAATAAAAATTTTAACAAAATTAAAGCGAACGTATTATTTAAACAACGCCTTAGTCTGTTTATTACATTTTAAACAACCAAACTGGTAACACTAAAGGTTTTACTTTAGAACTAGAATTAGCTACTTCCACAGTGGAATCAGTGACTGTGTCTGCAGCATTAGCATTTGTTGATGTAGTACTGAAGGCATTATTATAGCTACCAGTTCCAGCTTTTATAGGTCCATCACCATCACCAGCAAGACCACTAACGGTCATAATAGCCAATAAGAAGATGCACAACAATTTCATTCTCAATCGGTTGCAAATGGAAGAACTGACTGATGCTCAAAAACATTTTCCATTTTTATATAAACAATTTTATGTTAAAATTCACAAACCAGACTAAAATAAGATTAAAAACAATAAAATAAAATGTAATAACTTTATATCGTTATCTTTAATGCAAAAGGCTTTGTCATACCAAAAATATATGTAGATAAAATGTATTTGCATAAATTTCATATTAGCAGCAATTTAAAGATCGAATTATTAATATTTTCATATACCCAGAGAAAATTTATATTTATGGTTTTGTCGTAAGCTAGAACCGTCAAACGCCTGTTTTGTGCGCATTAAAATGTTTTTTTTTTATCATTTGAAGCACAAACAAAGGAAATGAACACAACAGAGCCTAGCCTAGATTTCAAATTTAATGATAGACAATATCTTTGCTCTTTAACGTAGCTACCCGATATGAACTAGTTAAACCCTTGCCTTTAAAAAAAAATATTGATAGAGTTAAGAAAATAAATTATCCGCTATTTGGTTTCGAACGCCATCTTGGATTTAACACTTTTTCAAAGTTCATTTTATTTTTCTGTTTAAACCTTTTAAAACTTTTGAGTTTTGGAGGAATAAAGTCGTATTTACTACTATATATTAGACCCATATAATCACATTTTATTAAGGACGCCATCTTGAATTTTATCTTTTTTATATCTCGCTGTAATCCAGTAATTTAGTCCTTTTTTATCCTTATATTGCAGGAGTTGTCGTGGGTACATTATAGGTACTGGATTTTCAGCGTTCTGTGCCAACTACGATTAACGCTTTGGAATTCAGCATTACTCGTGTTATTCTCGAGATACCAGTCGCCCAAAAATGAACTTTCCGCATAAGCCACCTTAGAAAAGTCAAAACCGAATAAAAAATTTTAGGTGCACTTTTAAATTTAAGTGTTTTATTTTATATTTTAAATCAAACTTCTCGATAATTCGCCCATTGCATTATGAGGTCGGAAATAAATATTGTAGAAATTGCAAATGGAATGACAAATATATATATACCCTTAGCACAACAGATAAAATTTCGATAATTAAAGTAAGACGTTATATTAAAACAAAATTAGTAGATAAATAAATTTATTGCATTAATTAGAAAAATTTCAGGAACTGAGGCACCTGTTGTGACTGTGGTTAATTACGTTTGTGAAGAACTTGACGCTGGTTTTAAAAAAGAAATTACTCTCAAGACTGTTAAGATTATTTAAAATAAATTTTTCTAAAATAAACGAACAAAAGGTTCAATAATATTTGCTTATCCTGAAAAAAAAACAAACTGTGTGTAGTGATTTGTATTTGAGGTAGCGATATGCGATATTTTATTGTATTATTAATTATGTTTGATCAATTCAATATATATCAACAAGTGTATAAAATATTAATTACTAAATTAATTAGAATTATTTATAACGGTTAAAACTGCAAGGTGTATAAATAAAAATGAATTACGAATCGTTTATTTTAAAGTTGAACAAGAAAAATTGTTATTATTTTTATTTATTTTGTTACAAAATATTTCTGTATATAAAAAAAAATTAACAACCATAATGCAACTGTTTGTCCGTTTGCTTAAATTAAAGTGAAATTAGACTTAGATCTACAACTTCTAGTTGGCCATGTCTTCAAGATATCCTCAAAGACGCGTACACGCCAAATGTCAAATCATTGCCGACATTTTATTTCAAATATGGACTGCTTTTTCAAACAAATAGCACATAAATTATACCCAACAATCTGAACGACATTACCATCCACAATGTAGTTAATTATTGTATGTACAATTTTCAATAATATCAATGTCAATCTTTCCAATGTAATGTAATTTAACGTAAGTTTGTTTTTTTAACCGGGGAAGTCCCCATATATCACTTTTTCCCTTAAAAATAAAGCTAATGTTAATTAACACTGCAATTGTTTAATAAAATCTCAACCAAATGAATGTTATTGCTTCGAAAGTCATTCTCGAATAAATTTGTTGAGGGAAAGTTAAGCACAATACCGATTATCTGGTAGTCAATGAAACTTTAAACATGACATGAATAACTGCATGCAGTTGTTTACAACCTTGTCCCCAATATGGTTCTATTTTAGACAAACTAAATTTATTTACTTAGACGACAAATTATTAAGTGTGTTAAAAACGTGATATATAATAATGTTGTATATGATCAACTGGTTAAATGGGTTGATAGTATCTGCAGTGGTATTGGTAATAATGATAATGCCGACAGTGTACACGCAAGTACTGATCTTTAAAAATAACAAATAAAAATTCAATGCATTTTGGACATAAAACTTCCCTTTGGTCGGTTAAAATAATTCATTAATCTTTTAAAGGCCTTTAACGAAGACTGTATTACTGTCTCACATACAAAATAAGTTCTTTTTTTCACATTCTTTTCAAGTGACACACGTTTTAACATCTAAAAGTATGCTACTGCGATTGGTTAATTTATTTATTTTTTTTTTGTGCTAAAAGATTAATTAATTTTGCTACAATATCAGAGACCAGTTTAATAAAATTTGAAGATTGTTTTAAAAATTAATTATCTACATTAACACACACATTTCGAAAAAAAACATTAATATTCTTAATTTTAAATGAGCAAAATAAATATTTTGTTGATACAAATTATAAAAGAAAGCAAAAAAGCAAATAATCATTATTTCCAGTGGTTAGTGGGGGTATGTTTAGTTGTTTTTATACCCTTCACCTATGGTGTCAAGAGCCTATAAAGGTTTGTCATTCCATTTGCTATTTCTAAAATATAATTTACCAAATCCATATTTTCTATAGGCTTATGAATAGGGGAGTCAGTTAGTCGGATGCCTGAGGCTTAGTTGAAATCCCCCACATGTTGCACATACTTGTATGTGAAATCAATATTTTGGATAGACTTGGTAATGAATCGCTATTGAAATCCAGCACAATCACCTTATTACTTTCTGAGATATGAGCAAATAAACACGACTAATTCTGCTTTTTTCCATATTTTGATCACAAAAATTAACAGTTTTTAGCCTCAGAATAATTTAGTGACAAATTTGTTACTATTTATGAAATATTCGTGAAATATTTACGATAAATTTGCCAGTAATTAGCAAAGTTATAAGCAAAAATATTTTTAAACAATATATATTTCTTAAATATATCAAGTTTTTCAAGCTACTATATAATTTTTAAGCACGCTGGAAAAACCGAATAGTAAGCCGTAGCATTGAGAACTTATTTGTAGAGAGTCTAACAAATCGGTTTAAAACTAACTAAATCTAAGCAGCAAAATACAAGCAATTGTAGTGTTTTTTTTGTTTGTTTTTCGTAAAATTTACAAACATAATTCGTAATAAAATACACAAAGAAAAAAACACTTTAAATGCCAAGATGGCCACCACTATAAAATGCTTTACAACAAATGTGTATATGGGTCAGATAAATGTTCCTTATTGAACCCACTCACTATTAAAATCAAATAAATGAGGTCGTTTAGCAGAATACAATGCATTATGAAAACATTGAAATCCAATATGGCGTACTTAATTAAATGGCGGTTGTATGGGTTAATTTTAGTAATTTTTTGTCTCTTCAACCCCCACAATATTGGTCTCACATAAAAGGGTTTAACCAGTTAAATACAGTTAACTATGAAAAAGTTAAAATCCAAGATGGAATTTTAAACAAAATGGCGGATAATTTTGTGTCTTAAGGTCTTGTAAAGAATTTAGTTAACTAAGTGGAAATTAAAGAAGGCTACGACGTAATCATTATACCTATGTATATGATGGTGAAGGATATTATCAGATTCGGCACTGCCGAATATAGCACTCTTACTTGTTCTTTTTTCTAAAGTTTATTTAAATATTAGATTTTGTTTTGCCATTTTAGTATAAAAGCCGGATTATTTGCTGTTATCGGCATTAGTTACAAAACAGAATTTCATTATGAATTTAATTGCAAGTATTATAGCAGTTGCTATCGTTGGTGTAAGTGGTGGCAGTTATGGTGGCGGTGGTGGTGGTCACCATCACGGTGCCATAGCATCCGGTGGTGGACATGGAGGTGGCCATCACAGTGGTGGCGGTCACGGTAATCTTGGTGGTGGTCACGGAAGTATTGGTGGCGGTCATGGAGTAGGTAGACCTCATGGTAGCGGTCATCATGATGGTGGCAGCCTTGGTAATGGTCATAGGGGTGGTATAGGTGGAGGGGCTGGAGGTGTTTATGATGGTGGTTATGGTCATGGTAACGGATATGGTATTGTTGGCGGTCATGGAAGTGGTCTCCATAGAGGTGGCGTTGATGGTAATTACTTTGGAGGAAATTCTGGAGCATCAGCCAGTGCTAATGCACACTCTTCGTCTTCATCTATAGGTGGTGGTCAATCCAATGCAAAAGCAAGTGCTGTAGCCGCTGGTGGAGGTTACGGTGTCTACGGACGTTAGATTTAGTAAAAAAAAGTGTGATATTTCTAATTATTCAATCAAATAAATTTTGTTAAAATGAAAAGAAAAAAATAAATAAATAATAAGTCTTTTTAATATTAATTTTTATTACTTTTTTTTCAAATGCCATAAAGTTTTACAATATTTTAATGTATTTTTTAATATTTTTTGCCCGCAACTTCGTTTGCCCGGACTTTAGAAGACAGTTAAAAAAAGAACAAATGTGTTAATCAAGGTTATTAGCGTCATATGTATGTATTTATGTGTTTGCCAAATTTCATTTAAATGTTTTCATCTGTATTTGAGTTCGAAATATCCAGACATATGAAATTTCTCATCTGTATAGTCATGATCACATTTGACAAATATTTTTAGATATAAGGGAGACCACTATTTTAAAAAAATAATTATTTTATGTTGCGTGACCTTGCTGACACGAAATAACGTCAATATCTATTGATATTGCAATTTGATAAAATAAATGAAACTTTTAAATTGAATATATTTAAATTTATTAAGGCAGTATAAATACATTTTAGTGGTTCATTATATTTCGAAAAATATTTGCCCAATGTGAACATGTCTTAATATTGGTAAGATTTTAATCATTTTTAGAGTGGTCTGGGTAAGTAAAGAAGATAAATGCAATACAAGCAAATCTATACAAATTAATTTTAAATTTTAGAAAACTTTTATTTCGATAAGAACAATATTTTGTTTGTGTTTGTATGTACTTTTATATATGTATGTACATATATTCAAAATAACATTAAAATCTTTAAATTCAATGAAATGAATTAATAATCTTAAAACCTTATGAGGATTTTCTGTAATTTTTATTTTAAACTCTACAAAAACCTGTAGAGGCCGGTCTGTTTTGCTGTTGTAAAGAATAAATGATAAAATTGAAACAAACGATTGATAATTGTAACAGAATTTAGGATGAAAAAAAAAACCAAACGTTGTTATAGAGAGTGTAATAAGTATGACCGTTGTGATCATGTCATAACTACGATTTTTCATAGCGTTTACCTATGACACCACAGCTGAAGGATATAAAAATCAAATACAATAGAACACAAGAAAACACGTTAAAATATTAAACTGTTTCTACACATTATGTGTTTGACAGTGACTTTGTATGTCTTGTATGTCTTTCAGAATTTACAATTTGCAGACGGCTTATAACTTTTTAACTTCAAACTTATAATTTTACTGCCTGTTCAACGATGTCGAAAGAAAACACAAGCGAACTTTCATTCGTACAAATATATTGAAAACAACAACAAAAACAAAAAATTTGTTTTTGTTTTCAACGTATTTGTACGAATGAAAGTTCGCTTGTGTTTTCTTTCGACATCGTTGAACAGGCAGTTAATTTCATCTGGCATAACCAGAAAAGGAAAAAATTGTTTTAATCTATACTAACTGAATCACAGATACTTTGTTTTTGGCCCAACATACAACTGGCTTGCAAAACAACTGATGTTAAATACTTATGGTGTTTTCTTTTCTAGCAAACAATGTTGCCCTTTCATAGTTAAACACTTTTCAAAGGTCGCCTACACCCTAACAAAATGCTACCTTTATAATCAGCAGAATAGAACAGAAATTTTCACCTTTTTTACATGATAGCTGTATTTTTATGTAAAACTGCATTTCTTGCTTCCATTTTAATAATTTGGGACCATAAATTATTTTTAACCACTACAAAAACTTAATTCTCCTTTTTAATATCAACTGTTAAAAAGTGCAATATTCTAACCCTTTGATTTAATTCAGGGTACAACATGTAACATTTTTTGTTATTTTTATGGCAACATTATTACAAAAGAACTTGTCACCCGTTTATAATATTGCATATTTTTATGAAAAGAACACAAAAGAAGGCATAGGGCAGAATTAATGCAACACTAACGTCAGAAAAGAAAACACCATTAGTTAATTCAAAATAGATCACACTCTAATTTGCAAAATTTGTTAACTGCAAATGATGGGTAACATTTACGGATGAAAATTTTCCTAGCTTTTACACTCTTTGCACGCATTTTGAGTTGGGAAATTTGACAAGCACGCTGTAAGGTACATAGTGTGTCAAAGTCCCTTGAAATACTGGGGCAGTTTAAACAGAAAACATGCGATTTTTTAATACATAAAAACTCATTTCATTAGTAAAGATTCACTACAGAACATTAAAAGCTAAAGTTTTTGTGCAAGTTTTTCTTTCGTTTAGGTCTAATATCAAAACCTTCACACACGTTTTGTTCTAATTCAGGGGTAACCTATTCCAACGTTATTATATATTACAGTTTGTTTTAATTTTTCAATATTTTTATCTTTAAACAAACACATATTTTTGCAGATATGTATTTTATAACTAGAGTGTATTATACACACACTATATTAAATTTAATGACGATGCTTAAAAGGCATTTTTCTGTTGCTTGTGCAGCTCTTTAACAAATACTAATTTGCATAATTTAGTTTATATGAAAGATACATCGCCCGGAAATTTATGCATACTTATATCTCAACTAATTAAGCCAAGTTTGTTGATTTTTTCAATGGTTACAAGTAAAAAGACCCTTACTCGTAGTTTTAACGAAATCGTTTTTTTCACTGATTTCAAAACACTTAACACAAATACACCTCGACACAAAAATTAAACCCAATAGTATCAAACATAACAAAAGCTGTTATATTTTAAAAATACAGTTTCTATTACGTTTTTCCTTTTTCCTGTTAAGTTAAGAATTTTTAAGTTAGGGTCTCTGTAATTAAAAATTTATTGAAAACTTATCAATTCCCTATATAAACGCCTGAGATTCTAATAAAGTTAAATTTCACAACTCTAACACAAACAGATTTACTTTTTTAACATATAAATCCTACTAATATAATAAATGTGAATGTTTGTATGTTTGGATATTTGTTACTCAATCACGCAAAAACGGATGAATGGATCCAAATGAAATTCGGCACATAGATAGATAACAACCTAGATTAACACATAGACTACTTCTTATCGCGATAATAAGGCGAAGTCATTGGCAAACTCATCATTACACATCCTAAAAGGGTTGTTTGTGTTGTAAATATTTTTATTTTTGTTGTTAATACTTTTATCACGATAACTACGCCACTGTTGCCAACTTTTTCCCAAAAAATATCGCTAAAATATGTAGAAAAATAGCTAGAAAATAGCTAAAAATTAAAAATTGTTAAAATTTTAGCGATAAATCGCTAATATTTCTTTTTTTTTTTCAAATTCTGTCATAAATTTAACAAAAAAATAGCCAAGTTTTCGTAGATTTTTTTTATTGCGCGGAAAATTTAGCGTTTTATCGCTAAGTTTTTCTAAAACAAGGAAAAAAAAAAAGTACAGTAATTTTTATTACAAAGGCACCTTTTATTAGTTACATTTTAATACATAATCTACATATGTATGACGGTATGTGAAAAAATTCAAGAAATATACGTACACATATGTACGTTATATATCAATTTAAAAAAATAACGTTTATTAAGTGTTGCTTATTACGTTATATTTATAATATGCAGACTTAACTCTTATTTAAAAACATTTTGGGATTTATTCACTAAAAGTCTAAAGCCAATACTCTAGATTCTCGCTTTCATATGTAAAATTGTAATCTAGTCTCTTTAATGCTGATTTAAGTAAATCGTAATTGAACCTGTCGCATCGGCCACTTCAGCCAAGCTTAGAAATGTTAATACAATTTGTTGTTTTTCCGTACTGAAAAAAATATTTATTTTAGATTTATGTACCACGTATGTTTTTGGTTTTTAAAAAACATGCCTAATAACTTGATGATACAAACGTCTATTGATTTATCTTCAAATATTTACACTATGTAAACCTAGAACCTCATACATCGTTTCTAAGTTCCATTAAGAGATGGGTCACTAAAACGTTTTAGTTTATCGCTAAGCATTTGGTTCTATAAATACGGTTTTCATTCGTTCTATCGAAATCTTTTTTACATAAATCACTAAGGTGATCAATTGAATTGATTGACGTATGTTGAGTTATTAATGAAGCCTTCTTTAAAATTAAATCATCTCCAATATAACTCTCCCACCGATGCAGATGACTTGTATTTTTATTTGTACAATTTTGCAGAGAGGGAGCACCTGCATCAATATCCCTTTGTATCGTCTTTTTAATCTTGCATTACCCAGGACTAAACTTTTAATGGCTTAACAATGTAAAATTTTTGGATCATATTAGTTCTTTTTTGCAATATTTCGAAATTCTTGCAAGAAATTTTTAAGTAGTTTTTTTGTATAATTCACAAATTCATCTAAAGAAAGAAAGGAACGTTTATTTAACATCTTCTTTTTACAAAAAATGTTTCGAGCTATAAACTTTGCAAGGTAAAATTGGTTATTAAATTTAACTGCAATTGCTTTTTGGCTTTCAGATGCCAAAATCTGTATAAAAAAGTGTATTGAAAATATTATTCGCCTTACAAATGAATTGGTAGCTACTCTTTAGAATATTAACATCAAATGTATTTAAAACACGTTAAAATCCAACATCGCAAAAATCGCTAGATTTCCCGCTAATAGCTAAATCATATTTTTTCCCTGAAAAAATATTTAAAAATCGCTAGATTCGACGAGAAAATAGCTGAAATGGCAACAGTGAACTACGCAGACGAAGTCGCGGACACAAGCTAGTTATCAATATATTTATAAACAAATTTAGGGTGCCGGGTAAAGAATTTTATATATTTAAATTATGTCTATAATCAAAAAGGTATCATACTTTTTGAGGCTATAAAATGACGTCTTTATTTCAATATTTATAAAACATGAATAATTTAATATAAAAAGAGCAATATTGTTAATGAAGTAATTTTAATTGGGTGACTTCCTCAGTTCAGATTAGGAGTACCAAAAAGATTTTATGTAGATTTATCTCTTCAAACTAAATGAGAGATAAAACATTTAATTTTAAGCGACTAAACAAAATAAAAGTCCATTACATATTTTTAATAATGTTTAGTTACTGCTTTTTTGAGAGCAATTAATTCTTTATTTTCTTTTTCTAATAAATTAACCTTAACAATATAAAACAATAATTGGACTAGAACTTAACCATAGAAAGTGCTAAGGGTATTAGCATTGGCATTAGCGCCAGCATTTGCACTACCTAAACCACCGAATCCTCTATGATCACCAGTAGTTGATGAAGTAGAAGCTGAGGAAGTAGCAGAGGAAGATCCACCTCCAAAACCACTGCCGCCAACACCAGAATTAGTATTAGCATTAGCGTTAGCACCACTAAAACCACCATCCAAACCACCAAATCCACCCGCACTACCAAGAGTACCAGTATTAGCATTAGCGCTAGCACCGGAGTTGGCATTAGCACCACCAAAGCCACCTGAAGAACCAAGAGTACCAGTGTTAGCATTGGCGTTAGCACCAGAATTTGCACCGCCAAAACCACTGCCTGAACCCCCAAAACCGGGATGTCCACCGAAACTACCAGCACCGCCGACAGAATTAGCATTGGTATTAGCACCAGCGTTAGCTCCATCTATGTTACCGAAACTGGGTCTACCACCGAAACCACCACTAGTGGCACCAGTGTTAGCATTTGCGCTAGCACCGGAATTCGCGTTAGCACCACCAAAACCACCTGCAGAGCCAAGAGTACCAGTGTTAGCATTGGCGCTAGCACCGGAATTGGCGTTAGCACCACCAAACCCACCTGCAGAGCCAAGAGTACCAGTGTTAGCATTGGCGCTAGCACCGGAATTGGCATTAGCACCACCAAAACCACCTGCTGAGCCAAGAGTGCCAGTGTTAGCATTGGCGTTAGCACCAGAATTTGCACCGCCAAAACCACTGCCTGAACCCCCAAAACCGGGATGTCCACCAAAACTACCAGCACCGCCGACAGAATTAGCATTGGCATTAGCACCAGCGTTAGCTCCATCTATGTTACCGAAACTGGGTCTACCACCTAAACCACCACTAGTAGCACCAGAATTAGCGGCAGCATTTGCACTAGAACTAGCACCACCCGAACTGCCTAGGCTACCGAAACCCGGACGTCCACCAAAGCCTGGATAACTACCGTAACCAGGACGTCTACCGTAACCGGGATTTCTGCCAAAAGCAGGACGCCCACCAAATCCAGGGTGACCACCGAAACCAGGATTTTCACGCAAGCCACCAGTAGCAGTTGCAGCGTTGGCACCTGCATTAGCTCCACCAAAACCACCTAAGTGACCTAAGCCGGAATGGTCCCCATAACCGTGATGGCCGCCATAACCATGATGACCACCATAACCATGGTGACCTCCATAACCATGGTGACCACCATAACCATGATGGCCACCATAACCGTGATGATCTCCATTACCAAGGTGATCACCTTTTGCGATAGCTTTAGCGGTAGCAGCAGCATTTGCTTTAGCTCCACCATATCCATAATGTTGATGTTGCGCATTGGCACAGACGGCCAACACGGCGAGAAGAACATATACTTTCATAATAATTTATGTTTGATGTTTCGAATGGTTTAAACTTAACTGATGCCAAACGACAAATCATAACATCTTTTATAGTTGAACTAAAAAAATTACAAACTAATAAAATTTATCTTCCAGGAGGAACAAAATCAAGACTATTAACACACACTCTCTCATACATGGGCACCAGCGAAAGTAATTCTTAATTTAATAGTATTTGCAACAGGGATGGAAACTTCAGCACATTATTATACTGCCTCTAACACAAAAACTACACGTACGTTTAAGTAGCTTTTAAAAATAGAATAGACAAATAATACAGAAACTTTAATAAAGATCTAAAAAATTCTTTCAGTGACAATTGAATTTCACTTAATTTGTAAATCAAAAACTCAAAAATATTCTGGGAATATAAGTTCACAATGACACCGGCAAATATTATATCACATAGATGTGATTATGCAGGAATTTATCTGATAGTAAAGATGAAACATGATCTTCAAATTAAGATGTTATTGAAAAAGATATTTGATATGACTTTGTATGTTGAAGCCCATCATTATGGCAAATTACTTTATACTTAGAAAGGTGTTAAGAAATTATTTTATTTTACAAATCATGAATATGTAATTCTTTACGGACCACTTCAAAAATGTTTGTGCTAATAAGCAATCACATGCATCATATCAAATGATAATAAGTACACTTTGTTTTACTTGTATCAGAAATCATTTGCCCGTTCCCAAGCACGGATCCGGGTTGCAAAGGAAAAGGATATAAAATCTTTATTTCCCATACCTGATTCACAAAAATTATTAGATGGCGGCGTCAGCAATTAACATCCAAATGAGTTTTCGTTTTAAAATACACGCACACGTGTATTAAGTCAGCGCCCTATAAAGTTCATGTTATCTGTTTTGTTCGGTTTACATTATTCCACAAGCATTTAAAACGACATTTATTTTTTTGCGTAGATAAAGGCAAATGTTATTGCTTAACTGAAACATAATAATTATGTAATAAAAAATGTTAAAATTTTACTTTAAATTTTTGGCATACGGATAAAATTTAATTAAATTTTCTATTTAATCGTATCGTCTAAGACTTCCTTAAGTGTATATATGTAGTGGTGGTCCCCTAGCTTTTTCATCTGCGGCTTAATTTATCTAAAAGGGTGTTTCCTAAAAGCGAAGATCATAAATTTATGGAACTATTATTGGTAACAGCTGATTTGGCAGTTCTCGCTTGTTGCGAGGTTAGCTTAGTTTCATAGCATGTTTCCACGACACATTCAATTACTTGATTAGCTCTTTAAATTACTTAAGTGAATTAACTTGTTTCCACGACATATTGGTAATTTGATTTAAAAGTCCTTCTTCGGGCTTTTTTTATTTAAATAAGCGTTTTGTTTTTTTGGCGGTGAACATTAAGAAATATAAAATTTTATATAGAATATCATAACTATTTTATCAATGGAGTCAAAAAGTAAATAATAATTATAGTAAAAATATTGTAAATTTATAAGAAATGTATACAAATAATATCATTATTTTTTAATTACAAGAAAATAGAAAAAGTGCAAGAAAATAGGAACAGTGCAGCCAGCAAACCCTCTAAACACAATTTCGTCTCATCCAATAATTTTGATGTGGCCAATAAGTAGTCTTATAGACATAACAACTTTCTTTTCAATTTTCTTTTTTGCGTCCATTTTATTTTTTATACCCTTCACGTGTGGTGCACAAGGGTATATATAGCTTTGTCATTGCGTTTGTAATTTCTACAATTTTCATTTCCGACCCCATATAAATAATGGAGTCAATTAAGCCCTGACCGTCTGCCCGTCTGTCCGTGTGTTAGTTGAAATCAACTTTTAAAAGCAATTATATGTTCCCCAGATCTGTGTATGGTATCAATCTTTTGGAAATATCCGGGAATGAATCGCTATTGAAATTTAGTACAATCGCCCTATAACTTTCTGAGATATGAGCAAAAAACCACGACCACCTCGGTTTTTTCACAATTACAACAACAACATATATGTATATATACTAGCTAAAGTAAACCTGGCATCGAATCCCAGCTGAGCCAAAAAATTTTTTTTTTTTTTAATTTTTTTTATATTTTTTTTTAATTTTTTAAAAAAAAATTTTTTAATTTTTTTTTTTATTTTTTTTTTATTATTTCTTTATTGTTGATTTTGTTTTTAATATTTTTTTCTTTATTTATTTTTTATTAATTTTTCTGAATTTTTATTTTTTTTTTTTTTGGAAACACATATGAACGTAAACTCAATTTATAATTTTACAATGGGTTGTTTTTATATATGTATGTACGTATTTCGTATGAGATGAATAGTGATACAAACAATTGGTATTGCATGACGACACGTTGTGAAGGGTGTTACTTGTTATATATGAAATTGAACTTTTTTCTAAGTTTTGCTTTTAGCTTTGCTTTGATGGTTTTGACAGCTGGATATGAAAAACTACCGATAAAAATTAGAGCTGACACTGATTTTATTATAATTCGGATGGCAATTCTAAATGAATTACCCATAAAAATAGTAATTCGCTTTGAAAATTTTGCATGGGAAAATTATGTAATTTGGTTCGTTATTAGGCTTTGAATTATAAATAAGCCATCGAATTACGAATATCGCTGCCGTGGAATCATGCTATAATAATATATTATGGATAGTGCTGGGCACAGCTTTGTTTACAAATTGTTTAAATTTGTTTATTGGGCTTCGGGTGAAGCATACTAATAGTTAAATGTTTATGAATGTCAATATGAATGAATGTCGCTGTTTGGTGCGCTGTGGAATTATATGTAACGATGGTCAGAAAGTTAAAGTCCCATGTAAGTAGTAAAGTACTAAATTTTACGTGCCTTACTTCGAAAGCATCATTATTGCGGACATTAAAAGCATATTTACAATCTATTTACTAAGTAGATTTGAAAATGTACAATGTTGGCAGGGCCACCTTATTGATGTGATTTGATTACATTATCTGCGGATATGTTTGAGATCGAACAAGCAATCGAAAAGCAAATTTTCGACAAATTGTTGCTAAAACAAAGCCTGATGTTACTGCAAAATTGTTATCAAAATTGGACCCTTAGTTTGAGCCATGTACGCGATAGTCAGGGCGGCCACATGCTCCAAATCATTTCCTAAGATTAATGCAATTAAATTTCTAATTAACAAAGCCATTTTGATGAATACCAAAAACATTTATATCTGTTTAATTTTAATATAAGTTGTTCGCCTCTTTAAAAAACACCCTTTTTGTATCTGCTTGTCAGATTATAGTCCGTGTGCAAATTTGTTTAATTATTTTTTTTTTTTTTAATTAATACATATTTTGAGTACTTTTTTGTATTTCTTTTCGAATTTGGTTAAAAAAAATATTAACAATAAGCCGGCGTTTTAAGCTGACTTTTGTTTGTTTGTTTGTTTGTTTACCTGAAGCTTGAAGTAAATAAACACAAACAAGTTTGGTTTTTTTGCTCTTCCCTATAATTTGAAATTAAATAAGTGATTTGAACTTTTTTTAATAAATTTTTATTGTTCAATTCTTAACAAAAGTTTAAGCGATGACTATAAAAAGTGTGAAATTCACATACTAATGTTATGTTAAATTTAATATATATCAAAGTCATATTATTGAGAAAAATACGTACGTTTATACCTTACGATAGGCTCACAAAGACGGGGATTTCCAAAAAAAAACAAGTAAGAGTGCTATATTCGGGCGTGCCGAATCTGATAATACCCTTCACCGTCATGTACATAGATATAATTCCACATCGTAGCTTAACCTATATTTCATGTTACACCCCATTTTTCCTTACTATTTCCTACGCCATCCTTGATTTTAAAATTATACGTAGTTAAGTGTATTCTACTGGTCAAGCCGTTTAATTTGATACCCATATTGATGGGGTTAAAAAATTTATCCGCCATTTTGTTGTAGACGCCATCTTGGATCTTAAATTGTTTTATAATTTACTGTATTCTACTGGTTAAAACCTTTTATTCGATTCCAATATTAAGGATTGAGGGGGTTCAAGAAGTTACATTTAAAAATTTATTGTCCGCTATTTTGTAGTGGAGGCCAACATGAATTTTAGTTTTTTTACAGGGCTTATATTGCGCTAGTCGAGTTCTTTCAGGTGATATCAATACTGACTCTCTCGGTTGTCTAGAAGCTAAAAAAAAGTGGTTTTTGTTTGTAAATTTTTGGATTTTTACCGATTAAAGCCCGCTTTAACTAAAATTGTTCACGAATATCTCTAGAAGCATATTATAACTACAAATAGTAACAAAAGTACCTCTAAATTATTCTATGGCTGAAAAATTTTAATTTTGGTTGTAAAAATATGGGAAAAAACAGAGGCAGTCATGTTTATTTGCTCATATCTCAGAAAGTTATGGGCCGATTTTGATGAATTTCAATAGCGATTCATTCCCGGATATTTCCAAAAGATTGATACCATACTCAGATCTGAGGAACATATAGTTGCTTCTAAAACTTGATTTCAACCAACACACGGACAGACGGTCAGGGCATAATCAACTCCTCTATTCATAAGCTTTCAGAAAATATATACTTTATGGGGTCGGAAATAAAAATTTTAGACATTACAAACGGAATGACAAAGCTATACATATATACCCTTCTGCACCACAGGTGAAGGGTATAAAAATAAGCCAGAAAACACTCTCATTACTAAGTAATGAGTTAAGAGTACTAAAATTAAGTACTTCACTAATGACAGTTTGATATTTAAACTCATCGTTATTTTAATACGGGCAAATACTTTTTTATTTATATTTTCAATAAAATACTGAGTTAAATAGTTGATATTTAAACAAAACACTTGTAGTTCTAATCAAAAGATTGCTGATGATGAAACCGTAGCTGGTTTCGAAATTGCATTCCACTTAGCTAATATTGGATAAATAACTTTTCCTTAATATTCTATAATTTTTTCTTAGAACTTGTACCCTCGATTTATATTTAATTAAAAAAATTAACACGGTTATGTTATTTGCATTTTATTTTATTATATCCAGCGCCTTTTTTTATCTTAAAGTTTTTATAAATAACAGTGTTATACTGGTCAAGACCTTCCATATATTACCCATATTAATGAGAATGAGGAAATACCTTATCCGGCATTTTGTTCAGGATTAATTTAGGTTAGATTTTATTATTTTACTGGTCAAGCCCTATCGTTTGATGCCATTATTGTGTGCGTTAAAGGGGGCAAAACCGTAATGTCGATACTTGGTCAATATATCCGCCATTTTACTTCGGGTGTCAGCTTGGATTTTTACTTTTTCATAGTTTACTGTATTTCACTGGTCCGGTGGTGGGCACATTTTTAATTACAATATTTTACAAATATATTAATTAATTTTTCACCATCTTGAAGTTTTAGGCATCATGGACTTAAAAATTTTCATAGTTTTTAGTTTTATAGTGCAAAAATATATATTCGTTGGTACATTTTAGGAAAAACACCGAACCATTTGTATTTTTGTGCTTGTATCTTAAGCCGATTTGTTAGTCCTTCTAAGCAATACTGTGTGTTTATTTTGATGTCTTTACCGTATCCAAAAATTAATAAGAATATTTTTGAAAATTTCCGATCAGTAACCGATTTATCCAACATTTGTTACAATATGCTCTAGACGCATACCGTATCAGCAAATATTAGCAAACGTTTATATAAGTTATCTACAATTTTAGTAGCAAAAAATATGGGTAAAAACAGGCAAAGTCATATTTATTTTCTTATATCTCAGAATGATATGAGGCGGTTGTGTTGGGTTTAAAAAAATTATCGGTTATTTACACAAACAGATCTGTGCAACATGTGAAAGCTTCTAAGATTTGATTTCTTATAACACAAAAACAAGCGGACAATCAATTCAATCGATTGGCCTAGTCATAGATATTCAGACAATATGTACTTTATGCGGTTGGAAATAAATATTGTAGAAATAACAAACGAAATAACAAAACTAAGTATATATAACCTTGGCACCACAGCTGAAGGGTATAATCAAAAACTAATACTAAATTAAGTCTAAAGAGAATTAGTTTCTTTTAAAACTCTAACTCTTTATTGTATTACACACTCTGCTGACTGTCGCTTTAATTCTGTTCATAATCATAATAACATTTTTAGTATTTTATTCAAATTTTTATGATTTTTTTATTCAATTGTTGTTTATATTTTTTCTATGCTTTTCTAATTTTATTGTTTGTTTTTTAATTTTTGTAATTTTTTTAATTTTTAAAAACATTTTAATAATTAGTACCATTTTAGACTGGTACTTCAAGTTTTATTTTTATATTGACAAACAAACAATTTATATGTTTATTTTATAATATTTTTATTTCGTTAGAACGCTTAGTACTAAATTTTGAATATTTGTTTTTTTAATTTAAAGTTGCAATTTATAAGGTCCCTTAAACACGTATTCATTACAGAAATAGAAAAAGTTTGTCTCTCTATATGGCTTAATATAAAACAGGCCTATCTCGATAAAGTTAAAAAAAAATAAATGTGGCTATAAAACTGTTATTTTCAACCAGAAAACATTCAACGCGATTTTGTTTTATTTTTATAAAAATTATTTACATATTTCTAAAGAATTTATATTTATTACAAACTGTACTTTACTCCATACATTCACATATCGACCAACAAACATTTTGATTGTAATGCAGTGTTAAAGTAATATACAATCAATTATGCAGAAGAATTTGTTTGCGATTTAAATTATGACATAAAAACATTTAAAAAAATAAAATTTTTTTTTTTTGCTTTTGAATTTTCATTTATTTTAATTTTATTTAATAACACTGGTCGTCAAAAAAACAAGTCGGGAGCTCGAACCTTGTCATACGATTTTAATAAGCTTTTGTGTGCTGAATCCAAATCTGTTCGCAGATTTCTTCTATCATGTCTAGTTTGAGATATTCTTATTTAAATAAAATACTGATATTGAAATATTTAATACGTATTTATTATAACAAAAGTAAATAATCTTTAAAATATATAAAAATATAATCTAAATGTCTTCTATTCTATAAACTACAAGTGAAATTTGCTATTAATATAACAATAAAAGTTGATTACTACCTCTTTCATTTGTATTTAAGTGTTATTATTTATGGTTTCACGATTGATTTCACAGCAGAAACGTTTCTGGAGACCACTTACCGTTATATCTTTTTTCCATGTTCGCAATATCTTGGTGGAATCTTTCACCATGCTCTACAGTCACCGATTTTCTGGAAAAAATCTCTAATTAGTCTATGTATGTTGTGGTTTTGTACGTAAGCCGCAATATGCAAATAAGTTGGGCATAAATGTGTTACATAATTTTTGCCAAAGTAGGTACCAGCACTTAATTGCGAATTAAACATTTTTTTTATCGATTTTCAGTATTTATTTCTTATTTTATTTCCAGTATACCTAGCCTTCCGAATAAAGACAAATATATAAAATATTTGCCGTTTTAATTTATTTACGAGTTTTTGAAGACAAAAAAAATTATTTTTTCATTAAAAATATTTTTTTTTCACCACCAATTTCTGAATTACTCCGATACAGTTGAAAATTTCAAAAAAAAAAAAAATATATGAAAATTTGATTAAAAGGTAAATTTTTGCAAATCCAACAAGCCGTTAAAGAGTTATATAGCGTGGTCGCCTAGTTTAAGGAAAAATATTAGCAATGCCCATAAGAAAAACATGAACGTGATTCGCTAAAACTGAAAGCGGATTTGATTTTAACGAGTTAAGCATACCATTGTATTATGTATACTCTACGCCATAATAGGTGGAAAAAATATCATATGTTTAGATGATATATGTTGATCTAAAAAGCATAGTCTCAAACCCTTAAGTAAGTATAAGCAGTATTCGTCCATCAGTTAGAATGATAATATCATTCTTGCAAGTAAAGCACAGGACGCACTTCCCTAACCCCCATACCTAAACAAGAGCGTTGAGCGTCAAGCGTTGGACTTTTACATGTGTTTTGTTTTTGTTACAATAACAAAATACATGCAAAATTGCAACGCTTGACGCTCAACGCTCTTGTTTAGGTATGGACCTAAAATATTTGCTTTCAAATTAAAAATGGTAACAGACTTTTACTCAAAACTTATAACATAAATTGTGAAAATAATTCGTTGAAACAATATTTCGGGATTTCCATCGTATGGTTTGATTTTCAATAGGCGTTTTTCTGACATTTAACACACGACGCATATTAAATTGCTTTGTCAGTTTTGTTCAGTAAGATTTTGCAAGACGCTTTGGGAGCCAATCTATTCGTGTTATTCGCGATTTGGATTTTCCAAATGAACCACTTCAGAAGTAGTCGTGACCAACATTAAATGTCATAATTTACTCTTTTAACCGATTGTAAGAATTGAAAGTTCACTTTTAAATTTATGTATTTTAGTTTACATTATAAACCTAATAGGTCATCCTTTACTTTTAAAATTGAGAAAAAAAAATCCTTTGAGGCTTAAAAAATTATAAAAATTTTTTTAAAGAGAATTTCCTACACATCTCAGCAAACAATATACGGCATACCTTTGTACTTCAGAGTTAGAACATAACAAATGCTAGGCACACAACTGGTACGAACGAAAAATTTCACCCAATACTACGAATTCATTGGTAAAAATTCACCGCATGACGCCACACAGTAACGACTGAAAAATAACAGCTATTTAAAAAGTCATTTACTGTTTATTTAAAAAAAACAAGTAGGAGCACTATATTCGGCTGTGCCGAATCTTTTTATACCCACCACCAATTTTGTGTACATTTAAAACACAATATTTATTATTTTGTTAATCGCTATGGAATAATCTCTTTATAATTAAATATGTATCTCTTTCTTTGTAGAAGGTGGTTAAATTTTAAGGGCCTATGTTGAAGGTGAACTACACCTAGTCGTTAAATTTGTTTTCTGCATTTCATTTGACATTTCTCAATCTCAAACTTACTCAATTTGATCCGTGTAAAGATACGCAAATGAGCAACGCTTTAAAGTTATTCAGGTTTTTATAAAAATGGGCGTTCAAATCAAAATGAATTTTGTGCACTTCGTAATTCTTTTGATCAACATAATCGTTCAAATTCGTCCACAATCGGGAGAATTGTAAAAAATATTTAAATTTCTGCAAAACAGGTCTGTATAAAATGTTAGAAAATCTGTGAATGCCTTCTTAGTTCGTTGAATGGGAACCACTGCTGTTTTTTGCGATAGTGTGGCAAAAGAGCAGTCAACCTCGACTCATCATCATGCCCAACAATTGAGCATCAATATTGTCATTGAAAATTTGGACCATCAGATAGAGGAGTGGCGCCAAGGATGGGGGGCCATTTGGCCGATATTTTGTTAAATACATAATTGAACCATACAAATATTATCATTGTAAAAAGAAATGATAATAATTTCTTAAATAATGTGTGTTTTATTTAAAATCAACATCGGCCCTTAATATTTAACCACCCTTAGTGAAAGTGGGCGTTAAAGTAGGCGTGTCAATAAAGTTTCTGCTAATAAATACAACTTAGATATTTCAATATAGTCCTTTACTTTCCCAAAAACTTTGTCAATAGAGAAATTACATGAGTTTAAGATAAACCGTTATATGGGAGGTAGGCGTTAAAGTGGTCGTGTCACCTAAACTTTTTGTCACAACAATTACATTGATTAGAAGGATATATGTAGCAAATCTTGTCATCATATCTCTAATTTTGGCGGTTTTATGAGCTTTTAAATTTCATTAATGGTAGATAACGTGAAAAGTGGGCGGTATAGTAGGCGTGTCAAAGTCCTTTATTATTCCAAAATCTTTATTAATAGAATAATTATATGAATTTTAGGTAAATCTTTATATGGGAGGTGGGCGTAAAAGTGGGCGTGGCACTTTAGTTTTCTGGCACAGTAATGACATTGACTAGAAGGATATACGTGGCTAATTTTATCATCATACCTCTAATTTTGTTGGTTTTATGAGCTTTTTAATTTCATTAACGGTAGATAACGTAAAAAGTGGGCGTTAAAGTAGGCGTGTCAAAGTTGTTTTTTCTTATGAGTACAACTTAGATGTTTCAATATAGTCCTTTATTATTCCAAAATCTTTATTAATAGAGAAATGAATGACATGAGTTTAAGATAAACCGTTATATGGGAGGTAGGCGTTAAAGTGGGCGTGTCACCTAAACTTGTCACAACAATTACATTGATTAGAAGGATATATGTAGCAAATCTTGTCATCATATCTCTAATTTTGGCGGTTTTATGAGCTTTTAAATTTCATTAACGGCAGATAACGTGAAAAGTGGGCGGTGTAGTAGGCGTGTCAAAGTCCTTTATTATTCCAAAATCTTTATTAATAGAGTAATTATATGAATTTTAGGTAAAACGTTATATGGGAGGTGGGCGTAAAAGTGGGCGTGGCACTTTAGTTTTCTGGCACAGTAATGACATTGACTAGAAGGATATACGTGGCTAATTTTATCATCATACCTCTAATTTTGGCTGTTTTATGAGCTTTTAAATTTCATTACCGGTAGATAACGTGAAAAGTGGGCGTTATAGTAGGCGTGTCAAAGTCCTTTATTATTCCAAAATCTTTATTAATAGAGTAATTATGTGAATTTTAGATAAAACGTTATATGGGAGGTGGGCGTTAAAGTGGGCGTGTCACCTAAAGTTTTTGTCACAACAATTACATTGATTAGAAGGATATATGTAGCAAATCTTGTCATCATATCTCTAATTTTGGCGGTTTTATGAGCTTTTAAATTTCATTAACGGTAGATAACGTGAAAAGTGGGCGGTATAGTAGGCGTGTCAAAGTCCTTTATTATTCCAAAATCTTTATTAATAGAGTAATTATATGAATTTTAGGTAAAACGTTATATGGGAGGTGGGCGTAAAAGTGGGCGTGGCACTTTAGTTTTCTGGCACAGTAATGACATTGACTAGAAGGATATACGTGGCTAATTTTATCATCATACCTCTAATTTTGTTGGTTTTATGAGCTTTTTAATTTCATTAACGGTAGATAACGTAAAAAGTGGGCGTTATATTAGGCGTGTCAAAGTTGTTTTTTCTAATGAGTACAACTTAGATGTTTCAATATAGTCCTTTATTATTCCAAAATCTTTATTAATAGAGAAATTATATGAATTATAGGTAAAACGTTATATGGGAGGTGGGCGTGGCACTTTAGTTTTCCGTTACAAAAAAGCCTCTCACCAAAAAGCAAAGTGTGCAAAATTTCAAAATCGTACTCTAATTTTGTCCGTTTTATTAGGTTTTCAATTTAAAATATACTGAAAAATACACTGCGTGGTATAAATGTTCGTACATTTATATCTATAACTCCTTTCCTAATGGATAGATGTAAGCAATTTTTGGGAGAAAATATTGTTTTGACTCAATAAATATATATTCGTATATTCATGACTGTACGTTAATGCGTTTGGACACAATTCCATATTATTCGATGTTCGAAGGACACGGTTTTTTCGACCTACTCTTGCATTACGAGCTATAACTCACTTCCTAATATTCCGATTTAGCCCATTTTCAATACCAAACAAACCTTGTCTATAAGAAAGATTCTGGCAAAATTTGAGCCCCGTAGCTTTTTCGGTGCGACCTCTATCGTGCTTTCAACAGACGGACTGACGGACGGTCATGGCTAGATCGTCATCAAATCAAACCCTGATTCAGAATATATATACTTTATGGGGTCTAAAATGGATATTTCGATGTGTTACAAACGGAATGACAAAATGAATATACCCACACCATTTTTTTGGTGGCGGGTATCAAAATACAATATAAAAATTTAAACTTTAGTAAATCTCATCAAAATAATACATATTATTACTTTGAAGTTAAAAACATAAACTTTGCAAAGAGGTAGTGGGTTGGTCCAGTAAACCATAATTTAAAGTTTGTTCTCGTAAAACAGCTAATAGTGTGACCTATAACAATAAAACAACTAAGAACAATCTTTATAGTTGTAACTAAATATCTTGTGTATTTTTTTAAAATTCTGTTTATTAAGAATAAATAAAAATAAATTAATTGTGTATGGCGTATTTCCCCCAACGCCATGATTATGTGCATTTTAATATACTCAAATATATTTATTTTTGAGACGAATATTCGTGGCTAAAAATTCGTTATTCCTTGCAACAGTAACACGATTGAAATATTTGTTTTGTTTTATCAATGCAGAAGAAAAATTAAATTGTTAGGAGATTCCCAGTAAGTAAAAACTTTTAATTTTGCGGCGAGTACTGCACTGAAACAACCACTTTTAATGATATATTTAAACAAGGTTCATGCCACTCTAAGCGAGTGGCTGCCTTAACAACCTGCTTAGGATGGAACAGTAGTTTATGCTGGAGTTAAACTAAATTATTCGGTTTTTATTGCTTTAATAGGGACGCAAATTTAAATTTTCTTATAAAACCTGTCTGGTTGCATATAAATTTGTAAATTAAAAAATAAAAATATAAATTATTCATAAGAACAACTAAATGTTTTTTAAATTATTAAAATTTTTAAATTTCAAATTAATCGCAAGCAAACTTACTATTTATATATTTAAGTTGATAATAAATGATTTCACATCAACACCAGGGGCTCAATTCTCGTTCTGTGAAACTGTGAAATGAAAAAGTTTTTGCATAGCAAATGGTATGGTGGCACCATATGATATTACACACAAAAACTTTTCATTTCATAGTTTCATAGAATGAAAAGTTTTTGCGTGTCATATCATGTGGTGCCTCCATACCCTTTAGTATACAACAAACCTTTTCATTTCACAGTTTCGCTCCACGAAAATTAAGCCCTAGCACATCATAACAAACAGTGATGCCAACTGTTGTAACCAAAATGACTATCGACTTGATAGTATATACAAATAAGAGAAAAATAAATGTGTAAATCCAAAAAAAAAATGTATTAAAATTATCAGAGAATAACTGCGTGGAGAAAATATCATATAATTGAAATTTAAAATGTTAAAATGATAAAATACTACGCCATGCGTTATATTAATATCTAAGTATTACAAAATGTGAAATTACAAACGTAAGTGAATTCAATCGAATTCGTCAACGAGTCTTTCTTCGGAGACTGGGGGGACTGGCAAAAAATATACACTCAGTTGTCAAAATCTATTGAATATCGATTTGTATGTATGCATCGATTATCTGTAATGGTCGGAACGGGAAGCATTCTGGATAATTAATTTTTCCGGTTAATTGAGTAAGAATTGCGTATATTTTTATATGTATTTTTATTAACGAAAATTTTTATATTGGATCATTATTAACATAGTTTTTTTGAAATATCTTCGGAACTACATAACCGATTTACGAGTTTGATATCTCATTTTGAAAACCATGACAACGGCCTTAAAAAAAATTAAACAAAATAAAAAAAGCAAACAAATAAATATGTATGTATATGTCATTGGTGGTGCAATATAAAAATTGGATTTTGCCACGCCCGTCCGCCCGCAGACCGGAAATAAAAATCAGACTTCACGGTGTCACCCGCCTAAATATTCTGAAGATTCCCTGAAAATTTCATCAACATCGGCCCAGCCGTTTTGGAGACCATACATTACATACATACATACACACATCCTGTTTTTTATATATATAAAAAGAAAATTAACTGATGGATATTGTTGTATTTAAATAGTAACAGTCCACGATTTTATGAACTTGTTTAAATAAAATGAAAAGAGAATAGTTTGACCAGCAAACAGTAGACATAAGAATTTCGTGTTAGGTTATCTCTTAAAATTATTTTATGAGAGAACTTAAACACAAATTATAATTTAAATGTTTATTAATATTTTAACTTTTTCCTTTAGAGTTTTCTTTGTCTTTTACCGCTGATAAGGGATGCCATTATAAAACTAAACACTTATAAACAGCAGTACTCAAATTTCTAAAATGAACTAAAAATGAACATTTCATATGCAATCAAGGTAATTCTAATGTTTCGTGTTATTTAAATTGTGTTCAAATGTAATTTTAAAAAATTTTACTTATAATCCCGAATAATAATGAAACCGATTAAAATAAAATAAAACCGGTTAATTAAAAAACGGATAATCGAGGTCTCATATCTATAGTTTCATTTGAATCCTAATTTTTCCGCAATGCCCTTTAATGAACTATAGTTTTGCACTAAAAGTTACATATTTTTGTTATTCCTTCTAAACACACATCCGTTAAGCATTTTAAAGCTTCAAAATACTAACATATGCGTGAATGGATATTATCAATACTGTTATACTGGCAACTCCGTAGCGATGTATGTTCATTTTTTTTATGAATATTTTTAGGAAATTTTTATGATTTTTTTTATTAATAGAAAATTTTCAATATGTTCCTCGCTCTTATAGACACTTTTTTAATATTACATTGAGAAAAAAATGTTTATAAATTTGTTCTGTTTTCTGAAAAATGGTTTTAATATATTTTGATCATTTGGCTTTTTTTAAAATAATTTTTACTTCGTTTAATATATTTTTTTATATTTTTTCAGACTTTTTTTATAAAACTTAAATTAAAACAAAAATAACTTAAACACAATTACAGCAGAAAACTAAAACTTGTACAAAATCGTATTATTTTATTTAATCTCCGGTGTGAACACAAAATTGACTGGAGGCACTTTTAACCGTGGAATCCACCGCCACCAGCAGCGGATGAGGAAGAAGCAGAAGATGAAGAAGAGCTGGGACTACCAAAGCCACCACCAGCTGCGCTGGAACTAGAAGCAGAGGAAGATGAGGAACTACCGCCACCACCACGACCGAAACCACCTTGACCCCCAAAACCTCCAAGACCTCCATGGCCTCCTTGACCACCGAAACCACCATAAATGGGACGTCCAAAACCGCCACCGTAGGGATTACCACCAAACCCTGGACGTCCAAAACCGCCACCGTAATGACCACCACCGAAACCTGGTCGTCCGAAACCACCGCCATAGTGTTGGCCACCACCGAAACCTTGATGTCCATAACCACCGCCATAAGGTCTACCAAAACCGAACTGGGGTACAGCGCAGACGGCTGCTATGATCATAGCCAGAACAATGAAAACTTTCATTTTGTCAAGAATATTGTTATGAAAATCGTTAACACTCTTTTAGTTTGTTCACACAACTAATGACACACCAAATTCGAACAAAACTATTTATACTAAAAAATCAAACTCAAGTCTCTATATTAAAAAATTATTGATGCTGCATTAAGCAAAAACACCTTAGAAGACGATAGACATAGAGAGTTTGATTAATTATTTATTTTTTCTCATCTGATCACAAACTTCTAAGGCAAATAGTCATATTTTGCGCTATTCTAGAGCAGTTTTGAAACATCTCTAGAGAAGAGCCTGCTTCAGGGCAAGACAGAACATTTGTTAGTGGCTGAATTAAGTTTAATTTTGAGAGAAACTGAATAAATTTATGATCATAAGAAACTACAAATATTATCAAAAAAAATTCCCCGAACGTAACGAAAACACTAATACCAACACCAACAATTAACGCCACCTATTTAAAGCATAAATACTTGTTTATATGTGTATTTGTTGTATCTCATTTAAAGGCTTATTAAGCTGTCCTCTTCTTTGGGGCAGCTACTTACACGCTTCTCTTCTCTTTATTATACCGTTGGCTTCTTAGGATTAAATGTTTGTATTTGACCATATTTTTTCGGTGAATCCCAAAATGCGCAATTACCTCACAAACGTAAATATAAAATTAAAAATTAACAATTTGTATGTATGATAATGATCCCACCACCGTAAGAAATGAAAACAAACCAATTAATATTCAACATTTAAAATTCATAATCAAACAATAGTTTTAAATAAATGGTTTTAACTGATAAAAGAACACGTTTGTTTAAAACGCAGTCTTTATGGAAAATTTAATTCGCACATGTCTAAAGTTAGACAACTACCATTGTGTAGGAGTTAATGTTTTTAAGCTGATTTTAACGAGATATTGTTGGCTTTGATAATACGAACTTAAAACCAATTTCGTGCTAAACTTATTCAAAATAACCTGTAGATATTGAAATAAATCAATTTTATCGATCTAATATTCTAGGAATAATCTATAATGACGTATTAATGTTTTAAACTGTGTTCCGTTTCAGCTGCACAATACTTAAGTTTAAGACCTGATTCAGTAACACGGAAGAAGTTTTTTTTTAGTTTTATATAAAACGCTCTGTTTTTAAATATTTGTTGAGTGATTTATGTATAAGTTTTTTTTTCGCTAATGCTCTTACATCCTAACGCTCAACACTATTACCATTTTTTCATAAAAATTTCATACATATTGTAGGCCAAACAATTGGTGATGTTCTAAGTTTCTTATTGTCAAAATATTATAAACTTTTAAACAATGAAAAATGTTAATTATATCTTCATTAGCGCACTTTTTAATAATTTTAAAGTTTTTGGCAAATTATGACAATAAGGACTTTTTGTGAATACAGCAAATATATTTTTGTTATGTCGTAACGAAAAATAACAAAAAGAAAAAATTTATGAAAAGGTAAAAGTATTTAACGATTCTTCCGACACGTCGTTTGAGTTACAGAATGTATTTCATCAATAGTGCTTTTGCAGTCGCAATTCTGTTTCATCATGCTTTCTTTTCTGTTTCATGTGTTTTGTTTGATCAAAAAGTCATATACAAGGCAGTATGTTTTTAGAATTCCTGCCATGTGGGTACATCGCATCGTAAGAGGGTTATTAGTATGAATCTGAAATAATTTATGTCCGCATCGGCACCGGGTGTTATTATTTGAGATTGATATTACCACGGGTTGAGTTCTGCAACAACCACTGTCACATATTTAAAAATTCTTCCGCACAATAATCTCTCGAAATATGCTAAAAGCGCGGGCATGCCTAAAGCTCTTATTTCCTTCCTTGCTAGTAAGTTAATGTTGATCATCGACAGAAATAGACCTGCAATCCAAAAGTAGCCAACCAACTAACTAAATAACCACATCGATGAAAAACAATAGCATTCGAAAATGATTATGGTTGTCTCAAGTCAGCAGTTGTGCCACCTCAGTCATTAAACCACCTGTTTTGTGGAGCAGAAAACAGCACTCAAAAATATTGGTCCTATAAACCTCCATTGAATCTATTTTTGCGTTTGGAAATAAACCATTGCCATCATGTATTAGAACTACTGGTGCATTACATACTAATCCTGCACTGAACATTATGATGCACCTCATACACATTGACCTTTATATTATGTTCATATCCTTATGTAGTGCAATAAGGATGTGTGAGATCGAGGACATACAGCCATGAAGAAATCCTGCTTCGATCTTAAACCAACGCTCTGATTATATCACGCCTTACAATGACTTTAACAGAACTTTTATAATCCATTACAGGAGCGAGTGGAATCCAAGTGGCCTTATAGAGAGCTTTTAGGATTTATACGGACGGCAGTAAAATAGGCTGAGTGGTTTGATTCGTTGTCCCCCTTGCCAAACTATGGATCGAACTTTCCTTTCGTTTTCGAAAGAATGTCTCGTATTTCAGGCTTAAATATTTGCTTTATTTTGGGTTCCTACGTTTGAAGGTAACTGTAGTAACATGCGGGCGGATATATCCGACCAGTCACTGAGTCACTGGAAATATGTAAAACATTGACATCAACTTGGACTTAACTAGAATGATCATTGTCGCAGCTATATGGACTTGGAGAGGGAGAATTTCTGCCCTGTTTGCCAACAGATACAGATTTCTGCGTAAACATATACTGCATAATATCTCTGCTGAGATACTACATGGCTACGGGGTGAATCTAGTACGCCCATTACTGAAACTGATTCCAAAATACACCAATTCTAGCGAGTAATGTAATTTTGTCAAAATAATGTCTTACAGTCTCCACAGCGATCGATACATTTGGTCCGTTTTAGTACTATACGATAGAAGTTGTCTTAGCACTAATCTATGACTAAATGTCGAAGATCATAGAACTGTAACTATTATTAATTTACAATTATCTTGAATAGGTTTCACGAAAATATAAAAATCAGGAAAAAAAATATGTAAAGATCGGTTTAATCTTAGAAATCGCCTAAACTTTCATAAATTAAAAAAAAAAATAATACTTTGACTGAATACGGACTAGCAATAAGAAATCTGCACAAATATTTCTACATTTTAAATGTTATCGTATAGGGTATAACATTGTTAATCTTGACCGACTATAACTTTCTAACTTGTCAATAATGATTATTTGCAAACAAATCTATGTTAATTAGCTAAAACTTTTCATACAGTTGACGTGTTTTATAAGTTTCGCTTTTTATTTGCACTACACAGGGTTTAGCAATGAAACCTGCAGGTTTTGATTGTAGGTAGTGGGTGATGGGGAGGATCCCAATAGGTGGAAATAGGTATCGTTCTTTTCTCCCGTTTTAAACTAGTGCATAAAAATAATGATAGTGTAACACCAGCAGTTTCATTTACGTTTCAAAACAACGTTGGGAAAAACTTGGTATCAGAGAAATAGAGTCCTCACCTATCAGCTACTTGTTGTGCTCAGATTTCAGCAATGGTCGATAGAAATGGTCACCAGATAAAGGCTTTAGTTAAGAGTGAAGCATTTTTTTTTTATTTTAATTATAATGAACTTGTGAGTTAATTTTGACAATAAATTTTTATTTCAGATAAAAGTAAAATCGATGAAATTCTTGGAATACGTTCAGTTTTCATTCAAATTCATTTCAAATTCTCATTCACTCAAAATCTAGGAATTCAGTTTTTGATGTTGGCCTGAAGCCTGTTAATGGTATTAGCAAGTTAATCAATCTAACCTTAAAAAGAGTCTAAAGAGTCATTCACTAGCACCGATGCGTCAGGTAACGCTCTCGCTGAAGTTGGTTATTAAAGACCATTTGTGAACATTGAAGCGTTCTGTTTATATCGTTGAATTGCTCTTAAATCATCATGATTTGTAGCTATCGCTGTTAATGTGGTTGAGGCAACGTTGGTATCTAAAAAGAAAAATAGGCCATTGAATATTATAACAGAAATATAATGATTTTTAAACGTTCTTTTTTATTGTCATTGACAGACGCTACAAACTGTAAAATTATTGTAAAGTCTGTTCGAGAAATATCAAAAAAATGCTTTTACTTACTAGATGTCACTGCTTGAAAATTCTTTAGTTATAAAAAATATTTAGCTGATTTCAGAAGCAGGTTAACTTTGCCAGAAACAATGTTTGGAACGATAATCAAAGAGCCTTTCATGATTGTGTTATCTGCAGAGGCAGTTCAATTCTACATTGATGGTTTCGTTAATGAACAAAAAGTTCGCTTTAAGGATTTACGAACCCCCACCAAAAATTGTATCAAGGACCCATTCACAAACAAAAAATAATCATCTCGACTGCAATCTGTGAAACAGATTTTTATTCTGAAAATTTAAACTATTTTTATAAAGCCTTTGGAAGTTGTATTGTATTTCTATGAAGTTATGAATTCAACAAGATATTTTACAAAATTTTAAAAATCATTTGGCTTCGCTGCCGGACCCTGTATTTGGTCAATACGATATCCAAATTCTAGAGAGTTTTTTCGTTTCATATTTACCTTTTTAAACCTCTTTTATTTGTCTAAACTTGAAAAAGGTTATTTGCCTTATTATACCCAGCCATACAAGTGAGTACATGCGATTGAGATTTAAATGTGATCTTAATCGTCAGCTTATCTTAGCATTGTATAATTTGATTATTTAAAAAGACGAGTTTTTTTTTCTCGTTTTTTCTTACTATCAAATGCGGAAGTTTTATTTTTTTAATAAAAATTTTAAATTTGCAAAACTTAATTAACTGACAAATGTAAACAAACTTTACCGTTTATGTAATTTGCTAGTGGATACTATTTACAAAAACAAAGTCATTTTGTGGAATATTTTACGCTCCGTTTCAAAATTGATAATTATAAACTTTTATGCATAAACTTATGTATATTTTAATCAAATTTTTTTAAGGTTGTAACAAAACAATATTTGTGAAATTGTGAGATTGTGAGATTCACACAAATATCTTTTTCATTAATTTCGTAAAATATGTATATTTTATGGCTCGGCATGTTTTTCATAGTGTTTTTTAGTAGTATAGAACATTAAGCTAAAATAAAATTATTTTAGCTGTCTTTAATTTATTTTTTTTTTATTTATTTTTTTATTTTATTTAAATATGATTTCGAGCAAAGACCATTTTGGTTTGGTTTGAAAAATATCTAATATTGGCATTCAATTGTAGTTCAAAACAGATAGTGAACATAGTCCTATAGCAGACAACATAAACTGCAATGATCTGACTAGCAGTTAAAAAATACATTCTAATGACTTTATTGGCATACGCAGCGCACCTTAGCCAGCATTTTCACACAATTTGTTTAACCAAAAATTCCAGTAATTTATTTAAAAAATATCAAGCACTTTGTTGGGAAACTAGGGTTTGGGATTTCCCGGTCTTTTTACTTTCCCGGTAAACGGGAATTAAAAAATCGTCTTCCCGGGAATTCCCGGGATTCCCAAAAATAAAATATTTCTTTTAAAATAAATAATGTTTGTTAACTTCAACATCACGATTTGGTTAATAGCTCATTGTTTTAGTAGTAGTTTATTTTCCATTAGAGTCCTTTTTGTGTCAGCATTACATCTTCCGGAAATATAAACTTAACCCAAATTATAAAAATAATTATTGCCATGTAAACACATACTTTTTTTGGGCAACACTACTCCACTCGTCTAATACAAGAGCAAACCACAAATTGTCACAAATTTGACTCGATATTGTTTTCACCATCGTATTTTTAACGGCGTTGTAATATTTTATTACAATGTTTTTAACAACAGTTTCATTTTGGTAGCGTCATATTTTTACTGAAAAACTGAAAAATAAAAGAACTTTGTGTAATTGTTCGAATAGATATTCCATCGAATGCTGCCAATTTTGAAACAATTTCTGGTAATGTTTGGGTGTCTAAAAACTTTAAATAGTGGAATTATTTTTTTACCTGGTGCAGGAGTTGAAGAATCGTTTTCAAATTTTATTTTATGAACCAAAAGAAGGTGCCGTATGAGACCACTAGTACTACCGCCCTTGGACATTAACATTTTCGGAAAAATATTACATTGTGCTGCGTTGTCTACTTTTTGAAAATAGTTCCAGACTTCAGACATTTTGCTTCTAAACAAAGTGAATTTTATAAAAAAGTATTTTTAGAAAAATTCAATCATAAATAAAAAAAATTATACTTACAAATTCTGTGACCACTTTTAAAAACAATTTGTACATACGATTGTATTTATAACAAGTAACAGTGCTATATTCGGCCGTGCCGAATCTTATATACCCTTCACAACGTGTAGTCATGCAATAACAATTGTTTGTAGCACCATTCAACCCATATAAAATACGTGCATACGTACACGTTAGAATAAATGTGGCATCGAATCCCAGCTGAGCCAAAAAATTTTATTTTATTTTTTTATTTTATATATTATTTATATTTTTATTATTTTTTTTTATATTTTTTTAAAATTTTTTAAAAAAATTTTTTTTTTAAATTTTTTTTTTAATTTTTTTAAAATTTTTTTTTGTAGTTTTTTTTATTATTTTTTTCTTTTTTTTAAAATTTTTTTTTTTGTAATTTTTTTTGTTTGGTATGTTTTTTACATGTATGTATGTATGTTGTTGTTGTAATTGTGAAAAAAACGAGGTGGTCGTGGTTTTTTGCTCATATCTCATAAAGTTATGGGGCGATTATGCTGAATTTCAATAGAGATTCATTCCTGGATATTTCCAAGAGTTTGATACCATATACAGATCTGAGGAACATACAGTTGCTTCTAAAAGTTGATTTTAACCAACACACGGACAGACGGTCAGGGCTTAATCGACTCCTCTATTCATAAGCTTTCAGAAAATATATACTTTATGGGGTCGAAAATGAAAATTGTAGAAATTACAAACGGAATGACAAAGCTATATATACCCTTGTGCACCACCGGTGAAGGGTATAAAAATGAACCACGGAAACTACTGCTGGTTTTACGATTGTTATAAAAAACATTTATATACAAGAAAACATTTAATTATGTATCTATATAATTAATTCACTTGCAATTAATAAGCACTTTTTAATAATAATTCCAGAAAGTCGTTAACTTTGGCGTGAAATATTTTTGATCGATGATGTTTTTCTTTTCCATATTCGTATTTGAGAAAAGTTGTAAATAATTAACAATTAAAAAACGCTAACAAATTAAAAACCTCACTTTTTATTTAAATATTCTCTAAATTTACCAAAACAGATAAGAAATTAAAAATAAAATTAAATATATTTCCTAATATACTACATATTTTTTATTTCCCGTTTTCCCGGGAATAAGAGCAAAATTTTTCCGGGAATACTAAGTGGTTCATTCCCGGGAATTCCCGAGCGGGAATTCCCGGTTCCCAAACCCTATGGGAAACCCATCATTCTTCTTCTAGGGTATTACCCCAAGAACACCAATAAGTACTTTGACGTTAGTGCTGACGAAACAAATGTAATTTAAGAAAATAAATTAGTAATAATATATTCGTATCAACAATAAATTCAATGACTTTTAATATTTATTTTTCATTTATTAATTCATACACTATTTTGCTCACTTTTAAACTTTTTAAATAATAAAGAAACGGAAAAAAATTAACACCTCTGTCGTCATCACTACTGTTAAATATTAGGGTGATTAAAATTTTTAATATCTAAGAACACTTTACACTAAGAGCGAGTTTTTGACTCGAAGATTAAACGTCAGTTGAACTGTCAGTTAAAATAAATCTAAGCTGATATTGAGGTCAGAGGAGGTACAAACTGACAATTTTAACAAATGTCATAAATTAATGCACATTTATTTATGTTGTGTGTGTGTATTGTGAAAAATTAAATAAAAAAACAAGTAAGAGCGCTATATTCGGCCGTGCCGAATCTTATATACCCTTCACAACGTGTAGTCATGCAATAACAGTAGTTTGTATCACCATTCATCCCATATAAAATACGTACATATAAAAAACACACATATATAAAACATCTCATTGTAAAATTATAAATTTACGTATATATGTTTAAAAACAAATAAAAAATAAATAAAATAAAAAAATTTAAAAAAAAAAATTAAAAAAAAATTAAAAAAAAAAATTTTAAAAAAAAAATAATTAAAATATATATAATAAATATAAAACAAAAAAAAAATAAAAAAAAATTAAAAAAAAAAAATTAAAAAAAAAAATTAAAAAAAAATAATAAAAATATAAATAATATATTAAATAAAAAATAAAATAAAAAAAATAAAAAAAAAATTTAAAAAAAAATATAAAAAAAAAATTTTTTTTGGCTCAGCTGGAATTCGATGCCACGTTTTCTCTAACCGGTATACATGTTTGTATGTATGTATGTTGTTGTTGTAATGTTGTTTTTGTGAATAAAAAATCGAGGTGGTCGTGGGTTTTTGCTCATATCTCAGTTGTTTATGTACCGATGTTTCTGATTTTCAACACCGTTCTACTCCCGAATATTTCTGATATTTTAATACCTCACCCGAGTCCAAGCGATGTCGGGGGGCTTCAAAAAGTTGATTTCAACATACACACGGACAGACGGTCAGACGGACAGACTGACAGAGCTTAATCGACTCCCCTATTCATAAGCTTTCAGAAAATATATACTTTATGGGGTCGGAAATGAAAATTGTAGAAATTTCACACGGAATGACAAACCTATATATACCCTTTTTCACTGTGTGAAGGGTATAACAACCCATTTTAAAATTATAACTTTACGTATGTATTTAAAAAAAAAAAATAAAAAAAAATAAAAAAAAAATTTAAAAAAAAATTTAAAAAAAAAAATAATTAAAATATATATAATAAATATAAAACAAAAAAAATCAAAAAAAAAAATTTAAAAAAAAAATTTTAAAAAAATAATAAAAATATAAATAATATATTAAATAAAAAATAAAAAAAAACATAAAAAAATTTTTTTTTTGGCTCAGCTGGGATTCGATGCCACGTTTTCTCTAACCAGTATACACGTTTGTATGGATGTATGTTGTTGTTGTAATGTTGTTTTTATGAAAAGAAAATCGAGGTGGTCGTGGGTTTTTGCTCATATCTCAGTTGTTTATGTACCGATGTTTCTGATTTTCAATACCGATCTACTCCCGAATATTTCTGATATTTAAATAGCTCACCCGGGTCCAAACGATGTCGGGGGGCTTCAAAAAGTTGATTTCAACATACACACGGACAGACGGTCAGACGGACAGACGGACAGACTGACAGGGCTTAATCGACTTCCCTATTCATAAGCTTTCAGAAAATATATACTTTATGGGGTCGGAAATGAAAATTGTAGAAATTTCACACGGAATGACAAACCTATATATACCCTTTTTCACTGTGTGAAGGGTATAACAAGTAAGAGTGCTATATTCGGCCGTGCCGAAACTTATATACCCTTCACAACGTGTAGTCATGCAATAACAGTAGTTTGTATCACCATTCATCCCATATGAAATACGTACAACAATATAAAAAACATACATATATAAAAACAACCCATTTTAAAATTATAACTTTACGTATGTATGTTAAAAGAAAAAAAAAAAAAAGAAAAAAAATTTAAAAAAAAAATTTAAAAAAAAATTAAAAAAAAAAATTAAAAAAAAAAATTTAAAAAAAACTTTTTTTAAAAAAATAATAATAATAAATATAAAACAAAAAAAAAATTAAAAAAAAAATTTTTTAAAAACATTAAAAAAAAAATAAAAATTTAAATAATATATTAAATAAAAAATAAAAAAAAATAAAAAAAAAAATTAAAAAAAAAATATAAAAATTAAATAAAAAAATTTTTTTTTTGGCTCAGCTGGGATTCGATGCCACGTTTTCTCTAACCAGTATACACGTTTGTATGTATGTATGTTGTTGTTGTAATGTTGTTTTTGTGAAAAAAAAATCGAGGTGGTCGTGGGTTTTTGCTCATATCTCAGTTGTTTATGTACCGATGTTTCTGAATTTCAATACCGATCTACTCCCGAATATTTCTGATATTTTAATACATCATCCGGGTCCACGCGATGTCGGGGGGCTTCAAAAAGTTGATTTCAACATACACACGGACAGACGGTCAGACGGACAGACCCTATTCATAAGCTTTCAGAAAATATATACTTTATGGGGTCGGAAATGAAAATTGTAGAAATTTCACACGGAATGACAAACCTATATATACCCTTTTTCACTGTGTGAAGGGTATAAAAAGTAATAAAAATATAAATCTACATCTATATATATAAAAGTGAAACTCTGTGTGTGTGTGTGTGTGTGTGTGTGTGTGTGTTAGCTATAGACTCTGAAACTGCAAAACCGATCGGGCTCAAACTTTGGTAAGTTGTTGTACACATACCGGGGAGTGTTTATGGATGAAAAAAAGTGGGCGGGCCACGCCCATAAAAAATTAGTTATCAGTTTTAGCTACTTGCACTTGGCCGATTTTTCTGAAACTTTGCACACATATCGAGCTGTCATGACTAAATAATTTCGTGATAAGAAAAGTGGGCGGGGCCACGCCCCTAAAAAAGTTTTAATTTTGAGATACTTTCACTGGACCGATTTTTCTGAAACTTTGGACACATATTAAGCTGTCGTGACTTTATAATTTTGTGATTAAAAAAGTGGGCGGGGCCACGCCCATAAAAAAAGGCTAAAATTTTGAGGTACTTGCACCAGACCGATTTTTCTGAAACTTTGCACACATATTGAGCTGTCATGACTAAATAATTTCGTGATTAGAAAAGTGGGCAGTGCCACGCCTATAAAAAAAAGGTATCATTTTGAGGTACTTGCACTTGACCGATTATTCTGAAACTTTGCACACATATCGAGCTGTTATGACTTTACAATTTCGTGATTAGAAAAGTTGGCAGGGCCACGCCCATAAAAATTAGTTATCAGTTTTAGCTACTTGCACTTGACCGATTTTTCTGAAACTTTGCACACATATCGAGCTGTGATGACTAAATAATTTCGTAATAAGAAAAGTGGGCGGGGCCACGCCCCTAAAAAAGTTTTAATTTTGAGGTACTTGCACTGGACCGATTTTTCTGAAACTTTGCAGACATACTAAGCTGTCATAACCATATAATTTCGTGATTAGAAAAGTGGGCAGGGCCACGCCCATAAAAAAAGGTTATAATTTTGAGGTACTTGCACCAGACCGATTTTTCTGAAACTTTGTACACACACTAAGCTGTCATGACTTTACAATTTCGTGATTAGAAAAGTGGGCAGTGCCACGCCCATTAAAAAATAGGTATTATTTGGAGGTACTTGCACTGGACCGATTATTCTGAAACTTTGCACACATATTGAGCTGTTATGACTTTACAATTTCGTCATTAGAAAAGTAGGATGGCCACGCCCATAAAAACAATTATAATTTTGAGATACTTGCACTGGTCCGATTCTTCTGAAACTTTGCACACATATTGAGCTGTTATGACTTTACAATTTCGTGATTAAAAAAGTGGGCAATGCCACGCCCATAAAAAAATTATAATATTTAGGTTTTTGCACTTGATATTCAATTAAAATTCTGAATGCATTTCAGTTCATTAAGGGGCGTAGCAACGCGCGCCGGGTTTGGCTAGTATATATATAAAAGTGAAACTCTGTGTGTGTGTGTGTTAGCTATAGACTCTGAAACTGTAAAACCGATCGGGCTCAAACTTTGGTAAGTTGTTGTACACATACCGGGGAGTGTTTATGAATGAAAAAAAGTGGGCGGGGCCACGCCCATAAAAAATTAGTTATCAGTTTTAGCTACTTGCACTTGACCGATTTTTCTGAAACTTTGCACACATATCGAGCTGTCATGGCTAAATAATTTCGTGATAAGAAAAGTGGGCGAAGCCACGCCCCTAAAAAAGTTTTAATATTGAGGTACTTGCACTGGACCGATTTTTTTGAAACTATGCACACATATTAAGCTGTCATAACCATATAATTTCGTGATTAGAAAAGTGGGCAGGGCCACGCCCATAAAAAAAAGGTTATAATTTTGAGGTACTTGCACCAGACCGATTTTTCTAAAACTTTGCACACATATCGAGCTGTCATGACTAAATAATTTCGTGATTAGAAAAGTGGGCAGTGCCACGCCCATAAAAAAAAAGGTATGATTTTGAAGTACTTGCACTGGACCGATTATTCTGAAACTTTGCACACATATTGAGCTTTTATGGCTTTACAATTTCGTGATAAGAAAAGTGGGCAGGGCCACGCCCATAAAAACAATTTTAATATTTAGGCTTTTGCACTTGATATTCAATTAAAGTTTGCCACGCCCATAAAAAATAGGTATCATTTTGAGGTACTTGCACTGGACCGATTATTCTGAAACTTTGCACACATATTGAGCTCTCATGACTTAATATTTTCGTGATTAGAAAAGTGGGCAGTGCCACGCCCATAAAAAAAAGGTATGATTTTGAAGTACTTGCACTGGACCGATTATTCTGAAACTTTGCACACATATTGAGCTTTTATGGCTTTACAATTTCGTGATAAGAAAAGTGGGCAGGGCCACGCCCATAAAAACAATTTTAATATTTAGGCTTTAGCACTTGATATTCAATTAAAGTTAAGAATGCATTTCGATTCATTAAGGGGCGTAGCAACGCGCGCCGGGTTTGGCTAGTAATATATAAAATAAAAAAATAATATAAAAAATTTTTTTTTTGGCTCAGCTGGGATTCGATATCACGTTTTCTCCAACCAGTTTAATGTATGTTGTTGTTGTAATTTTGAAAAAAACGAGGTGGTCGTGGTTTTTCGCTCATATCTTAGAAAGTTATGGGGCGATTGTGCTGAATTTCATTGGCGATTTATTCCTGGATACTTCCAAAAGATTCTAAAAGTTGATTTCAACCAACACATGGACAGACGGTCAGGGCTAAATCGACTTCTCTATTCATAAGCTTTCAAAAAATATACACTTTATGGGGTCGGAAATGAAAATTGTAGAAATTACAAACGGAATGACAAAGCTATATATACCCTTGTGCACCACAGGTGAAGGGTATAAATATGCGTAACTGCTAATTACTGGGCCAATTCGAATAAAATTTATAATAGGACTTACACCAGACATAAAAAATATTTACTGTGTATCTAAGCAAATGTCGGAAAACTAATTACTTACAAATCAAGTCATTACTAAAACACTTCTTAGTTAGACAGACGATATATAATAGTCATTAGTAAGAGCAAGTCATTACCTAGTTTTTGTTGGGTATTTATTAATCTTTTTTTCGTATATTTTAGGCTAGCTAAAGGCACACAAAACCAGTTATATAGAATAAATTATTAATTTGTTTTGATGTCACAAAAAAATATTGCAAAACAGGGTACTTTTTTTAACACAAATGCTAATTTGTTGGAATTAATTTACATTTGTATTTTAATAATTTTTGGTTATTTTTTTTTCGTGTCTTTTTTATTATAAATATGTACATTAGAGAACACACAAACTGTGTTTATTTAAAACTGGTTTGCAGTGCTAAAAGAAAAAAATTTTCTAAAAATAGAGAACTTTTAAAATTTCTTATACTTATACATAAGGAAATAGTCAATAATTATTATAAATTTTATTATTAAAAGAGAAAAAACTTTATAATATTCTACAAATAGAGAAATCAGTATAAAATTATATAAAAATTTAGTATTCGGGTTTTATTAAAAATATATTAAATTAATTTGCTAACCAATTCAGCAAACAATCAAATTATCACAACTGTAGAGCGAATAATTGTATTCATATGTGTGTTTATTAGCAGAACCGTTTTAAATACCTTTTAAATGCAACAAAAAAATTATTAACAAAATTATCGTAACGTATTACAGTGGAACTTAACCTAAAAATTATTGTGTGGAATATGTACGTTCAAAGGTTTAGGAAGAACAGGCAGTTGTTGGGTACATTTCATTGATGCCTTTCTGATGGCTGAAAGAGATAAGAGATAAAAAAAAAGAATACAAAAAATACAGAAAGAATCACCTCACATGTTTAGAAATGTATTGATTGCTACCTTAAGGGCTGAACTCTAATTATTACCAAATGCTGTTGAATCGAATATGAATACCCCGTACTTCTGGGTATTAAAACTCTTTACATAACGATTCCCATTGATAATCACTGTTACGTCTATTACCATAAAGAAGTATGCCACTATAATGCACCTTGACGAATCTGTGCACCACGCAGTGACTCGATCTGGCCGCATTTCGGCCATTTCAATTATTTAATTGCGAACAGGCAAATTAATTTTGACTTTGTACAAAAAACAATATTAAGTCATAATTGTTCGTTGTTTTGTCCGTCTGCTAATTCCAATTGGCTCCGATAATTGGATTTCCTAAATCACAGGTGCCTCAAGGTGTTTCGTTAGCAGTCCACAGATATTTTCTTTTGTGCTTGTCTGCAAATAAAACATAAATTTTTTGAAAATAATTTATTTATTGGAAAACATTCCAAAACATGAATTAATTAATACTAGTTTTTCAGTCTCTGTATACTTTAAAAATTCGTATATAAAATTAGATAAAAGCAAATCAAGATTAACATTTCATAGGTCATGCTACCATTTGCCAAGATATTTTTTCATTGCACATGTTGCACGCAAATGTTTATTTATCACTAGTTTTATATTATTATTTTGTTCTTGCATTCTTTATAAAGAAATAAATGCAACATTATATATCATGCTTCCCACTTTTGATATGATTTCCCGCAACAAACTTTAAATATAAAGAAACTGCAGAATGGAAAAGTAAATTATTGTAGGGAATGTGTTCTTTTTTTGCTTTCTCTCTTTCTCTTAAGCTTTCAAATAAATACAAAAACCCGTAAACGAGCAATAGAAATTCTTATTACTTGTGCCAGTCTTCAGCATCAGCTGCACCAATAGTTACAGTTTATGTAGTAGTGACATTGACTTCCTTTTCGTTGAGCTTTAAATATAAGCAAGGACTTAAAAATACATTCAGTAATACATGTTAAATGTTTAGTTGTGTTTGTGACAAGAGAGCAAATAAATATTTTAAACATGCAACACGTTTTCTTGGAGGATATTTCTTATTCGTTGCAGCAATGTTTTATGATTTTCATTGACGGTTTTTCATCGTTGCATTTGTATTTGGTACGAGTTTTATTTTTATGTCTTATCTTTGCAAAAAATTTTCCTATAAAATTTTAATGTGTTCAGTAGGGTGATATGAATTAAGAAGGATGTCTTTCTTAATGGATTCAAAAACAAATATGTAAATAAAAATTTCAAATAAATTCATTGGACGTTTTTTTTTATTTGAAGACGTTCAAAAAGAATAAGAAGGAACAAAAACTTTTTCGGCTTCAATTTTAGTGTTTTGAGGACGAGTGGAATCACCAAAATTTTTTATTGAAAAAAGGGGTTTATTTCGATTACTAAATATGGAGCGCTTTATGAAAGACCAACGCGTTATAGTTGTGAATACAAAAAATTGAAAAGTTATGCAGAGATCGCTAGAAAGTTTCTTGGATTTTTTAATTGAAGAAGTGCACTAAATGTGTCAACAACTTGAAGTTTGGTCAAAAGATTTTAAGAAACTGAGTCGGTAATGGACAGATGCCTGTGCGTCAACGTGTTGTTAGATATTTTAAAAAAGTTGCTAATGTTAACAAAAGTATCGCCGAAAAACCAAAAACATCAATTTGGCATTGTTTTCTATAACTTTAAATTTCATTAAGCATTTCGCAGCGAATTTTGACAAGAGACTTCAGAAGTTTAAAGCAGCAGACAGACCACCAATTCATTCTATGGGTAATTAAGAAAATTTAATACAATAAAGATTTTTCGAAAAAAAATTTTTTTTTCCGATGAAGCGCATTTCCGTCTGAATCGCTTAGTGAATACACAAAATTGTCAAACTTGGGGCTAATAAAATCCTTACGCAATCCATGAGAAGCAAATACACGCACAACAAGCACCTATCTGCAGCGAATTCTGCTGTCAACTGGCCATCAAGATCGTGCACTTTGACGGCGTGTGATTTAGTCTTTGGGGTTTTGTAAAATGTCGGGCTTAATCGAATAAACCAGAAACAATTCCTCAGCTCGAATCCAACATCCATCGCTTCAAAAGTAAGATACAGCCACATTGCTGGGAAAAAGTTGTAAAAATGATATTTCATATTTTTAATTAGTCTAAATTTTATTGAAATGAACTAACTTTTAACTTAGTTTAAAAATGTAAGCTAAGCCTTTTTATTATTAATTCTAGTTGTTAAATTCACCACTTAAATTTAAATATAAGAACTTCTAACACCTGTGTCAGAAATGTGGGAAAAATTAAAATCTCGTATAAAGAAATAATTTTTATTAAAAATTATTCTTTAGGAACCCTTTAATGTCAAGTAGGTATTTAAATATCCATGCTTCTATTATCTACCTGTATTCCAAATAAGTGTCTTAAACAGAGCAAATATATATTTTTCTATAATATAAATTAAGAATCATGACTTTTGGCCTCCAAAAATTTTTAAGGGATTTTCCTTTAAGATTCGTTTCTAATGAACAATTTTATTATTAAAAATTTTCTTGTTTTTATCTTCATACATTCACCACTAAAACTTTAAAATTAAGTTGAGATTGTATGGTTAAAAATGTTTTCTATCGGTCTTTTATACAACTTTAACTATATGTTTTTATTTATCTCTATTTTTAAATAATGTTTTACCCATCCGTCGTTAATGGGTTAGAGGGTATTAAAAGTCGTTGTCTTAAAGTTCGTAGTTTTGTTATTTTGCAGCAAGTGATTGCAAGTATCACCCTAATGTTTTTTTTTAAATATATTCAATGCATAAACAAGTTTTGATTCGAAATGTCAGCTGGTTTTATTTCCGTTTTAGGATTACACAATGTCATTATATACTGCTACAGGGGTTCAGTGTCCTTGTTATTACACCGAAATTACATTTTTATATGTCTTACTGTGACAATAACATGCATTTTACTCAAGGGGAGTCTGTTGCAGTATACTGCAGATTAATATTTAAGTTTTGTTAACTTTTTACAAGATTTTGTATTAAATTTAAGCGCAGTGAGATTTTAAGAAAACTGTTGAATACCACTGTTTTCAGTGAAGTTTTTTTAAAAATTTCTTTTTTTTTCTAAAAATAGGTAAAATTTGGTTTTCAATATTTAAAATAAAAATTCTAGAGTCTTGAAAATAAATTGTTTGACAACTTGGAATCCATTGTTCACTAGCCTCTTTTACGGACTCATACTATTTATTACTATAATTATGAGCCTTTATAAATGCTAACTATGAACAAATTTTTACTTAATTTAAATATTTTAAAACTAAATCAATTTAATTTTATTTGTTTAATGTATTGCAGCGTGACTTTCATTAACAAAACATATGTATGTTTGCTTGTGTTGCAAGTCAGTGTACAGACGCGTATGTAAATGTAAAATAGTGTTTTTGTAAATTACTACAACCTATTGCCATATTGTTGCCGCCGCACAGAGGAGTATTTGACCTGAAAAGCTGGCCGAAAAGGCAAAACTGAATTTTAAGAAATCTTAAGAACTAAGTACGCAGCTCGACAGACAACAATATTTTACATTATATTGTAAATTTTTAACATTTTAGTTGCGATTTGTAGCTCTGAGACCCTGCTAAAGTCAGGAAAGTGAAGAAAATTATATGAGATTTAAATGTTTTTTTCGGTTTCTGGATGTTTTTATGATATTTTTTTACGACTTTTTCTTATACATTTATATTGTCATAAGCTTTTATGTATTTTGAATTATTGATTTTAACTGTTATTCACATCACTTTTACCACTTTACAATGTTAATACCTGTCTATAATTATAAATTTGAAAAATTCTTTATTATCGATAATAGTTATAAGGGAATGTCCCACGCATCCCCATAAAGGATATTTTTCTATACCTACTCTACAAAACATTATATGTTAACAAGTAAGAGTGCTATATTCGGCCGTGCCGAATCTGATAATACCCTTCACCATCATGTATATATGTAGGTATAATCCCACTTCGTAGCTCAACCTATATTTCATGTTATACGCCATTTTTCTTAATTATTTCCAACGGCATTCTCGAATTTAAACTTTTACGTAGTTAACTGTATTATACTAGTCAAGCCCTTTAATTTGATACCCATATTGATGGGGTTAAAAAAATTTGTTCCGCCATTTTGTTTTAGACGCCATCTTGGGTTTTACATTTTTTAATAACTTACTGTATTCTACTGGTCAAGCCCTTTCATTTGATACCAATATTGAGGGGGTTCAAGAAGTTACATTTTAAAATACCAGTTTTTACCCATAAAATTTATTGTCCCCCATTTTATAGTGGCGGCCAATTTTAATTTTGTTTAGAGTGCCTTATATGGCGCTAGTCCTTTCAGATGACACCAATATTGACTCTTTCGGTTGTCTCGAAGCTGAAAAAAATTGAGTTTCGTTTGTAAATTTTTGTAGTATATTTTTTTTTAAATTTTTACCGATAAGGGCACGCTTAAATTCTTCACGAATTTCTCTAGAGGCATATTATATCTACAAATAGTAGCAAAGGTACCTATAAGTTATTCTATGGCTAAAAACTTTTAATTTTGGTGGTAAAAATATGGGAAAAAACAGAGGCAGTCGTGTTTATTTCCTCATATCTCAGAAAGTTATAAGACGATTGTGCTGAATTTCAATAGCGATTCATTCCCGGATATTTCCAAAAGAGTGATACCATACGCAGATCTAAGGAACATATGGTTGCTTTTAAAAGTTGATTTCAACCAACACACGGACAGACGGACAGACTGTCTATTCATAAGCTTTCAGAAAATATATACTTTATGGGGTCGGAAATGAAAATTGTAGAAATTACAAACGGAATGGCAAAGCTATATATACCCTTGTGCACCACAGGTGAAGGGTATAAAAAAACAAGTAACAGTGCTATATTCGGCCATGCCGAATCTTATATACCCTTCACAACGTGTAGTCATGCAATAACAATTGTTTGTATCACCATTCATCTCATATCAAATACGTACATATGTATATACTGGTTAGAATAAATGTGGCATCGAATCCCAGCTGAGCCAAAAAAATTTTATTTTATTTAATATATTATTTATATTTTGTTATTATTTTTTTTATATTTTTTTTTTTAATTTTTTTAAAAGAATTTTTTAAAAAAATTTTTAAAAAATTTTTAAAAATTTTTTTTAAATTATTTTAAAATTTTTTTTTTGGAATTTTTTTTTATTATTTTTTTTTTTATTTTTAATATTTTTTCTTTTTGTAATTTCTTCTTTTTTTGTATGGTTTTACATATATTTATGTATGTATGTTGTTGTTGTAATTGTGTAAAAAAACGAGGTGGTCGTGGTTTTTTGCTCATATCTCAGTTGTTTATGTACCGATGTTTCTGATTTTCAATACCAATCTACTCCCAAATATTTCTGATATTTTAATACCTCACCCGGGGCCAGACGATGTCGATTGATTTCAACATACACACTGACAGACGGACAGATCTTAATCGACTCCCCTATTCATAAGCTTTCAGAAAATATATATAAATGAAAATTGTAGACATTTCACACGGAATGACAAACCTATATATACCCTCTTTCACTGTGTGAAGGGTATAAATATATACCAGCATGACATAAGGAATGGTGCGGTACGTAATTGTTATTATGGCTGCGAATCATTTCAATCACCACAAAAACGATGTAAAATTGTTGCTTAAAATAAAAAATAGGATGAAACCAATATAAACAGCACAAGCACATCAAAGTTCAAAAAAAAAAAATATGCTGCAAAATATAATTTTTGAAGCAAAGGTTTAAAAACATTTTCTTGAAGGATATACATACATAAGTATGTACTGTAACTTAAAAAAATGTAATATGTTTTTAAAAGACAAATATATAAAATCATTAATTATTTATTAAGACATTTTAAGCCCGCCACCAAAAAAAATTAGTGTGAGAGTATATTTATTCTGACATTCCATTTGTGACACATGAAAATATCCATTTAAGACCCCATTAAGCATATACTTTCTGAGTTCTGGTTTTATTTTAGGACGATTTAGCTATGTCCAATCGTCTGTGTCTACCCATCTTAGGGGGATCGATCAACTTTTGCCAGAGTATTTTTTATACATAAGAAATGTTAAATAGTGAAAATGTTTGTAACGCAATAGAAGATACAAAAATGTCTTTTCTGCATCGAATAAAATGTGATTGCGTCTAAACACAATGACGTGGAGTGATTAAATTTCGTAAGTATATTTCTTGAGTAAAGCAAATATCTCTTCTCTATGGAAAAAGATTTTATAAAGAACTCTATAGTGAATATCTAAGTTAATATCATTATCAGAAACTACTTCGATACTCCTACTTTAATGCCCACATCTCACATGATCTACTGAAATTTAAAACTGACAGAATTCGATGTTTAATGATGATCGATGATGATGACCGATTTTTCTGAAATTTTGCACACATATCGAGCTCGTGATAAGAAAAGTGGGCGTGGCCACGCCCCTAAAAAAGTTTTAATTTTGAGTTATTTGCACTGGACCGATGTTTCTGAAACTTTGCACACATATTAAGCTGTCATGACTTTATAATTTCGTGATTAAAAAGTGGGTGGGGCCACGCCCATAAAAAAAGTTATAATTCTGAGGTACTTGCACTGAACCGATTTTCCTGAAACTTTGCACACATATTAAGCTGTCATGACTAAATAATTTAGTGATTATAAAAGTGGGCGGTGCCACGCCCATAAAAAATAAGATATCATATTTAGCTACTTACACTAGATCGATTTGTCTGAAACTTTGCACACACATATTGAGCTGTCATGACTATATAATTTCGTGATTAGAAAAGTGGGCAGTGCCACGCCCATAAAAACAATTATAATTTTGAGGTTCTTGCACTGGTCCGATTCTTCTGAAACTTTGCACACATATTGAGCTGTTACGACTTTACAATTTCGTGATTAGAAAAGTGGGCAATTCCACGCCCATAAAAAATTATAATTTTTAGGTTTTTGCACTTGATATTCAATTAAAATTCAGAATGCATTTTGATTCATTAAGGGGCGTAGCAACGCGCGCCGGGTTTGGCTAGTTTATAATAAATAACATCTTAAAGCTCAAAAAAGCGACAGAATGAGATCTATGAAAATGAAATTTAGTATAAATACCTTCCACCTTCATACAATTATAATTCCAGAAATTGAAGTTGACACACACATTTTTAAGCCCACCTCCCATATGAGGCTTTATTTTAAGTTCATATAATTTCTCTAGAGACAAAGATTTTGTAAAAATAAAAAATTCTGTAATGAAATATGTAAGTTAAGTTTAAGTATTAAGTTCTATTTCTCACATATGCTGCTATCAATGCAATTCAGCACAGCCGAATATAGTGCTCTTACTTAAAACTTTTTATTCTGTGACAATGATTGTTTATTTTTATTTATGCATTTCAAAACGTTTCTATGTATGAGAGTACGGCTTCAAACCTTTTGATCTATCTTTTAATGACCTCATTGTCTTTGTTTTGTTATTGTTTTTATTATCCATTAATTAAAAAGTTTTAACATAAAACAAAAAACTCTGCAATGCTGATCAACTTCAACATTGATTAATAAAATGGTTAATGTTCCTCGCACAATGTGAATCATTTAATCCGGTGACAAGGATTCATATTTTTATTACAATCACAAACACATCAAATTTTTACATTAACAACTTGCGGTAAAAGTTTAAAACTTTATAAAAAGATAAAAGAACGAATCTGTGTGAATTTTATCAAATCAATGATGAGTGTTAATGTGCCTTTAATGCGCATTCATGTCATGTCATGACTGGTTTAATCAACACAATAACAAAATGACTTAAATAAAGCATAAAATCAGCAAATATGAAAAGGAAACAAGTCCATAAAAAACATCATCAAAAAAATTCAATAAACAGTAAAAAGTAAATCAAGTATAAAGTAATCAATGTTGAGGTATTTTCCACCATCACAGATAACAAAAGGTAAAAAAAGAGAAAATCCAAAAAATGAAAATCAAATATGGAAATTATTGTCAAACAAGGTGTAAATGTTAAGATAATTTCAAGTGTTACAATTTCTTTGCGAAACTTTTTTAATATATATTTATTTAATACTGAGCTGCAGCAGTGTATATTACGATTAAAAAGTGAGAAACTTTAAAATTGTTTTAGAGTTTAATACAAATTCTGAAAACAAATGTCATAAATTTATTATGATAAATAAGTTTTGTAATTTTAAAATATATCTAGAGACATACATATATGTAGCTGCACACATAAATATATAATGACAATAAGAAACGTTTTTGTAACTTGACACAATCGAGAATGTTAATACACATTCCAAATTTAAATGTTGCCAACATTGTACATGTCCTTAAACTAAAATATTTTAATTAAATAGTTATCCATAGAAACTGTTTTAAAAAATTTAATTATAAGATTATAATTTAAAATGAAAATTAGCAACAAAAAAATATTAAATTTTAAATCTTATATTTTATATTTTGTAGGATACACATGTTGTTTTTTACAATAAAAAACACGTAACAAAAGACACTAAACAGTCTTCAAATAAAATCCTATTATGTGATTTTTACCGTTATTTTAATAAAATCTTAAATATGTCGTAAGTAATGGCAAATCAAAATATAACAAGAAGAAGTAAGAGCTACATCGGCCGTGCCGAATCTGATAATAACCTTAACTATCAAGTACATAGTTATAGTGATCACATCGTAGCATATATTTTTTTATTACCCCTATTCGGAGCATATGACTTGCACAAAGCATCTGCATCTTACACGATTTGTAGCAACTGTTTTCGCGTCATCGGTTGTTTCCGTAAGATTCAGCCTTTTGCCTAGTGTCAGTTTCGTTAATTGGCTGTTATTTCAGTTAAGTAGATGATTAGTCTGCTGTGGCAGGTCCTACACGCAAAGAAACAACATGGTTGTGGTAACTATCGAAGAGCATAATACTATGATTGAATTGTATGATTGGAGTTAAAACATATAATGGTTGCCAGTTATCATTATTATATTTACAAAAAGCATTATGAAATAAACATATATGGCTACAGTTGAAAACTAAAATTTTTGGCTTCTTTCTACGGCAAATTATCGCGTTTTGCTGTTAGTTACGTATATTGATTGTACTTACCATTTTAATTGAAATTCTTACACCAATATTTCTTTACATTTTTACGAACAGCTTTACATGAACAGCTTAAGCTACTTTTTTATTTTAACAATGTTTCATAAATAAAAATTAATAATTATTAACAAAAACTTTGTGTTATTTTAAATAAAATAGTCTGTAAATATTTTGATTTTTTATTGTAATTTAAAGCTATCTGCGGGTGACGACAGGGTTGGTGCTTTATGCGAGGCGTTGCTACAAAATTACACTAAGTAAAATTTTTTTGCTTGTATTTGATTTTGCTATTCGAAAATAGATAGAAGTAAAAAGTTGCCATTCATTGATGCTACAAGGCGCTTTAGTGCGCCCACTCTGACGTTGTTTGCTGCATTACACATATTTGGTCAATATTGGGTACCTGCGGTAAATTTACAATAAAATCCACATTTTTTTACCGATTTTTATAGTTTATGGTTTTTTTTATTTCCAAGATAAGTAGCTCTTAGCAAAAAGTTTAAAATGTTGAATATTTGGCTTATATTTTTTTTAATTCCATTTTATTTTTGAAAATCGGATGACTGGTTCTCGAATTAGGATGAAATAAGTCTCCGTACCTGACTTATTTAGGGGGAAAAATTTGCCACGCCCATAAAAAAAAAATCCCGATCTGATGGAAAAAAACCCGACAACGGATTTGAGTTCAGCGCGTCAAAATTCATATAGTTCATCTAGTTTTGTTAAATGGGAAGACAAAAAATGATTTTTTGCAGAGCAGTGTTATTTGTAATTTTTAATGCTTTTAAATATAATGTTATTTCTGTTGCATTAACTTTTTTAAATCATACTATTTTGAAACAACAATCATGTCGAAATTTTTACGAAAAGTAAACGTTAAATGATAAAACTCAAACACGTTTGATTATCGTGAAAAAATATATAATGAAATAAAATAAATATAACCATTACTTGTTTTCGGCAACCAAATATTGGTATGGAGAATATAATCGTGATCGTGTCGTAGTCATGGTTTTTCTTTGCGTGTAGGATAATGGAACTTCAATCTGTTGTATAAACAACTTCCTCTGTGTATATGATGTAGTAGTGGAAATATTTTTCGGGGAATAGTGACCTTTGAAATAATGACATTCTATTTTTCTAGGATATGTGGTCAGGGGGCATCTTGAAAGGATTGCCTGAACTGGAGGGAACTTAAAGCTTGGAAAACCATGGTGAAAACTTTGCCGCTCTCTTATAGCGACCGAGCTTGTGGCAAGCTCTTTAACAGTGCCTTACCCGTTTTGTAATATTAAGCCATCGATATATAATTACACCTTGGAAAATTTTTTTATACTTTTTTTACCATTTTGACTTTTTTTATACAAAAAAAGCACAGGTCTAAAATAAAATTTTATTCTGCGCAAATCCACATTAAGATTTTAATGGACACTAATGAATTATAAAAGATTTTTCAATATTATTTAAAAAATCTCCAAATATTAATATATCTTATTTAGAAAAAAAACTATAAAGAAATATTTAAAAAATTGAGAAAAAATTAAATTGAACTTGCTTTCAAATGCCGTTTAAGAATTCAAAATCGGTAAAAAGTTATCGGGTTACAAGTGTTTAAATGAGCATGAGTCTCAAAAAAAAAAACACAGTAGCACGGTATATTAAATATTGCCAAAAAATCTACAAAATTTCGTTTTGTTTTTACTAGGTTGAATTAGGTATTTACCTTCTATGTAGATTAACGTTTCTCATGACTATAAATTATTAGCGTTAAATGACTTAACTTCCTGTGTTAAAAATTCTTAAAGATCAACCTTTTGTAAGATAAACAGATGAATTTTGACGCAAGAAAACAAAAAAAGTATCAGTACAGTATAATAATTCTTTGTTTTCTTTCTGTAAAAATTCATCAGTTTGTCTTTTAAAAGGTCTATATAAATTTTTAATAATTTTAATGGTTTATCTTAGATTAGCCGTCTAACGCTTTTACATTTGGAATTTTTCTGGCGTTTTTAAGGCCTCAATCAGGGGAATTTGTTGAAAAAAAGTTCGTATCACTGGTGTCCGGTAACGCTTAGAATTTTCTCGATGCTTAAATAATTTTTAAAATTAAAACATCAACAAAGTCTATAGATTCTTTCGATTCTGAAAGTAATGTATTTTCAATAAATGTTGCAAACGTCAGGAATTTGAATTTAGTGAAATAAACATGTCAAGTAATGATAATATTTTATAATATTATATTTTTAAGTGATCGTGAGAAAATTAAAAATAGAAAACGCTCCTATGAAAGTCTTTCCCCGGAAGTAGCTAATAAGAAAATTGCAATTGCAATTGTTCAATGAAAAACTTAAACGTTTTCATCAATAACTATCATATATAAACAAAAAAATATATATCTCATACAAACTTTGGAAACCATAATTATTATAAGTACATACTTATTTTACAACGGGAATTGCAAATGTACAAAAACAACGCGATATTGCTGTGGATTGATTCATCACCACCTACAAAAGATTATGATTAATCAGCACACCACAAAAAATAATATGATTCCCGAATGCTAAACATCGCGGACCAACAATCCACTCAACCGTTATACAGTTTAGATCCTTCATATTTTCATGGTTCATTGCAAACAGAAATTAAATCTGAAGTTAAGTTTGGAAAACCACATACGAGAGCACCATTGCTGCAAAGAGGACCACATAGTAAAAGGAACGATGCTTTAAGTTTTTCTATAAAATGCAATAGATTCGGAATATCTAATAGAGTTGCTTCTTGTTTAACTACGGCTTTATTTAAAGAACCAGAAATTCCATTACACATTCTAGGAACTTAACGATGTGTGCAACTTTTATCACTTATTCACAACGAATTAAAGCAAACAGTAGAGATGATATTATGGCAGTGACTAAAAAAAGTTCACCAGATAAACGCGAACCGACTTAACTTCCCTTCATTAGGAGCACTTCTGTTTTATTAATTTTAATTATTTAAAATACATTTCTAGCAGTCTTTCCTACATTCCTGTATTCTAAATGTCGTATTCAGCAACTTATTTTGTTTGCATTCATGACATAAAATATGAAATTCAAAAGAAAATACAATATTTTATGATCTTTTTTAATTTTTTGAAGGATGTTTCAGTGTTTATAGAATACTGGGAGCAGAAAATGTTTTAGGTAAATGTGCGCAGGATAGTATTTGATCACAGACCCATGGTTCTTGGGAAATTTTTCTTAGAATTCCGCCTTTATAACGTTTTTGCTATATGATTCTTGACACAAAAAAACATAATAATAGTTCTAAGCTACGAGCTACATAACATATTTAACAGGTAAGTAAATAACAATTAAAATTAATTGTTAAATCAAATCGTTATCTTTGTATAGTAATTTATTTTCATGAGTAAATAATTAAATTTATTTCATATAGACTCATATAAGTACATTTTTAAAAAGTATATAAAGTATTATAAAGTTCACTTTAAATTTTAAATTAAAAGAAAAAACAAAAGTTAACTACAGTAGAATTAAACATCATCGTTCAACCTGACGTATTATTAATATTGTTTGATTTTACTTTTAATTTCTTAGGAAATACTAACGCACACACAGATATTTATTGTCATTATTATCAGTTCAATGTTATTCTTTGGAGATTTTTTCTTTAACATATTTTCCTGTTTGGTTTTATCATCAGCATGAAATTACGTCCGTCCGATTATCAATCAGTGTATCCTTTTGTCAGTGAACCTGTCTGTCATCACTTGACTTTTCTACCTTACAGACACGTTTTAATTGTGACATGTTGGAAACATTCAGCAAAATGTTATATTTCTTTCATACATAAATATTTTATTTCTTGCAATTTTATTGTTCAGCGATTTTTATTGTCTTTCTTTGTTATTTTTTGTTTGCAGGAGTATATCTGACACATAATCGTCATCTGTATGTCATTGTGAGTTGTTGTTATTGTTACTGACAATTGTCATCATTGTTATTTTTATATTGTTGCCATCGAAAAGTCAAAAAAACTGTACGTTTAACCACTATCAACAATAACGTTGATTTATAGACAGAACAGGACATGAATGATATAATTATTAGGTAAATATGTTAATGTGTTCTTGATACGCGAAACTAAAACTTTAAACCGTATTTAAAATTTTAACTTAACCTCAGTTTAAACCTTAATTGATTTATTAGTTTAAAGTTTCCAAATGTAATAATGACGTATGTATGTATGTATATTGAAAGAGAAACAAATAAAGTGAATTATAAATAACTGCAAGCAGATGTATACAACCTAACTTGGGGACAACACAATCAATTTTCCTTTCAAGTATCAAGACACCCAAAATTTTTAACTAACAAACTTATACATTTTCAAATTGATTCAAATGTGCTTTAAAATTTTCTTCCCAGGCGTGTGTTTAATATCAAGAAAACAGCTGATTGCAGCTATTTTAAACAATTATTGTTTTAAAAAAGTTATTTAAATTGTAAAAACAATTACACGAAATTGTAAATTTAATCAAAATCATCATCTTAGATCACCGTGACTTTAATAACGCCTACTTAGTGGCCACTTTTTTGGCATTGCTGCCTGTATGTCACAAATAACAAGGCTATATGTATGTGCTTTTGGTGCCAAAAGCACATATAGCCTTGCCAACTTGCCTTGAAAACTTATGAAAACGAGCCGATTCAGGAATGCCCACCTGTCTGTGTGTTGCTTGAAACCAACTTTTAAAAGTCACCACATAGCAAGCAGACCTGACTGTATTATAAATCTTTTTGAAATATTCAAGAATAAATTGCTATTACAAACATAAACAGTCGCTTTATAACTTTTTGAGATATAAGAAAATAAAGACGACTCCCTCTGTTTTATTCCATATAATATTAAATTTTTAAGCTTTAGGATTATTTGTAAACACGATTGTCACCATTTATAGAAATGATATCCCTCTACGGCTAATTGGGTAATTTTTTTGTGTCCAATCGGCAAAGTTATAGGCAAAAAAATTCGGAAAAATATATTTCGATGAAGTTAAATTAAGTTTCTCATTATTACAAATTACAAATCCAAATTACAATCCATAATTTTGAAAATTACTTCTGAAAAAATTACCAAATTGGTTTAAAGCTAACTGAGATATAGGCATTAAAATACAACTTCTTCGGTGTTTTTCATAAAATTTAAAAAAACAAAACACGTTTTTTTTCAACTCCCAAAGAGCTTAGAGGGTCAACCTGTATATGAAAGGAAAGGGCTCGACAAGCAAAATTCAATATACTATTGAACCATTTAAAAACTATGATGACCGAAACTAGAAAATTACGCGCAACAATTTTATATATGGATCAAAAATAATATCTTAAAATGTATCTCCCACACTCTCTCAATATTGGTATTAAATGAAAGGGATTGACCAGCCGAACACAGTACACTATGAAAAAGTTACAAGATGACGCCTTAAATAAAATGACTGTTATATGGTAAAGGAAGTGCGTCTACTGAAATTGTTTATTTATTTTTCATAACTAATTTTTTTATCATAATACAAATCTTTAACTTTTAAACCTCCATTTTTTAATGAAATCTACGACACCTCTGCATCAATAGAATTTTATTGCAAAAATATTCTGCAAATAAATTGTTGACAATACAGTGTCTTTATTTCACGATTGTTATTTCTTGTTTCATTACGAAGTGATTTAATCATTTGGAATGGTTTATATTAAAAGATTAATAAAATAAAAGCTAAAAAGTTTGCTAAATATTAACCCAAAAATAAATCTTGAAGTTAACATCAATAATAGAATTAAGAAGACATTAAACAAAAATAGATCACATTAAAAACAAATATTTACACAGAAGTACAAATCAAAAGGCCAAGGTTAGAATGTGAAGACACCAAATTTTAAACTTACATTTAAAAAATAAAATTAATTTTTTATATTTTTTTAATTAAATTATGTAAGACTACAAACTCATAAAATATAATATTGACCTAAAATTCAGTTCAGTTAAATTAACATTTACAAATTAAAACGCAAGAATAGTTAGCCTTTAACTGAAAATCATAATGTAGTATGTGCATACTTTACAGAAAAATTATTAGCTATACATTTATTTTATTGTTTTTGTTAAAAATCTAAACATAAACATTAAAAATGCTTACTCGAAACTTATATCTACCCGAAAAGTATGCTATGGTTTTTGTATACAAAAATATATATTTCTTTTGTTTATTTTTTTTCTGCAAACAAACTTTTAATAAAAGTTGTATGCCATTGCAGCGTAATTAAATTGAATGAAATGCATCTTAATTAAAATTGAAGTTAAAGCCGCAATGATTACGTTTGGTAGTTAAATGTGGCAGCAAAAGGTAATGAGAATAGATAGAAATGTGCCAAAGAGCAAATACTGATTGTATGGCTGAGTGATTGACTATTCACTGAAATGTGCAAAATATAAAATTGATATTAATAAATGAAAAATTTTATAGCACAATTATGGATATATATACATACATACATAGGATGACTTCATCCCCTCAGTTTTTAATTAAACGAAATACAAGTATTTCACCATAAATTCAAAACGATATGAATACGAATTATATGATGCATTTGGCTTAAAACCTTTAACATTCTTTGATATAATCCGATACAGCGCGAATCCAGGGAGAAAGAAAACAATTTTTTTTTATTGATATGTCATAGTTTTGGCAGCTTTAAAACAAACAATTTATATAATTAACACACACGCAAAGAAAAAATATGGTTGTGGTAACCATAACATATATTGGTTACCAGTTATCATTATTATGTTAAATCAAAGTATCATTCAATAATCATATACATATATGACTACAATGGAAATCGACAATCTTTGCTTTTTTACGGCAAATTATTAACTTTTGCTGTAACATACACATGTTGATTGTACTTACCAATTTAATTGCAATTTTTATACCAATATTTTTTACATTTTCTCGTTTATTTGTAATTTTTTTTTTAATTTTTCAAAATTTTTGTTCATTTTTTGACATCTCAAACTTTTAAAATAACAAAAATTTATTCAGCAAGAAGAAGAACAGTTTAAATCAAAATATTGTTATAAAAAATCATTGCTTGATTGCATTGTAATCATAGTGTTGTCTCATCTATTATTTAATGATTATTTGTAATTTTTAATGCTTTTGAATAAAATGTTATTTTTGACGAATTATTTTTTTTAAATCATACTATTTTTAAATGATAACCATTTTGAAATTTTTAGGAAAAGTAAACATTAAATGATACAATTCAAACAAATGTTTGATTATCGTGACAAAATATATGATGAAATGAAACAAAACTAACTATTACTTGCTTTCGACAATTAAATATTGTTTTAGAAAAAATAATATGACCGTCGTGATCATGTCGTAACCATGGTTTTTCTTTGCGTGACATAACTTTATACCCCCAAATCGCGAGAGCTGAATCTGGGATTGACGTGTTAATACGCGTTTAATACTTTGATGAAGTTTTGGTATATCAAATCGAACGTTAGAAATCCTTAATTATGTATGTGCATAAAAAAGACATAGAATAGGGTTAAGTACGAAAGAGAATATGGCCTTCACGACTTTGCAGATATATGGACGAAACCTGTATGGCAAACCTTTAAAACATACGCAATTTCAGATCAAAGCATAAAAATTTTGATGACAAAAAGAGACACGTACGTATATTGAACTTATAAAACTTAATAAAATTTAAGTATACTTTCGAATGACATAAAAAATATTTTTTGACAGGTATCTGTGGGAAATACATATTTGCCCATAAAGAAAAAACGACAGCAACTTTGAAAGTTGAAGTGTGTTTTTCTAATTTTTATGGAATTTTTTTTTTTTTTTTTTTGTGAAATTAATAATTTTATGATTTTTTTTTTGCTTTGTTTTCTTATTATTATTATTAACCAGCAAAAAAAAGACATGCAAAAGAAATAGTGAATGCTTAAGATTAACCCATGGTGAAGTGGTTCAATTTAGGTGAAACATGCTTGTTGTAAACATTAACGAGTCATTAGAGAAAATGTCTTTATATGAATATATTGTTGCGTTTATACCTTTATAAAACGTTGACTTAATTCCTTTAAATAATCTGTGAGTTTTTGTATTGCAATCAAAAACAGTTGAAATTCGTTATAAAATTAAGAGTACTTTATTTATTGAAATGCACTCAGATATTGTTTTTATAGCACTTTACTTATTTCACTTATTGTTATACAGCATAATTATCAACACACTTTGATACGCACTTTACAAGCTCTACTGTAATACTGATCATGTTAGCTGTGTTGTTCGGCTATTTATAGTAACAAGTGGTGTTCTGTAACATTCGACAAAGTTCTCGTATGTACACACTCGTTCATTCGAAAACCGTTACATTAAAATTAAGACGTAATGTTAATGTTAAGTAGTATGCAGGAATAATAAAAGCGCCAAAGAGTATGCTGCACAAAATAACTCACCTCGGCTGCATATAACTTAACATCATGTTCGAACAACCAGCGAACCAAACGAAATGCTTAACGTACACAAACTCATACAAACAAAACTATTGTAACTTAAACTACTGTAAATATAACTAAAATAAAATTATAATGTACATTAAGCTATTTCAAATAAATCTGTAACAATATTTATAAAATTCACTCAATTGTAATAAGTGCATGGAACGCATGTACTGTAGATAAAAAGAAACCAACCCATGTTTCAAGAGTTTATTTACAATACTTGCTTAAGATATTTGTCATGCATTTGCATGTTTAGTTTGGCTAACTATTTTGTATTTGGAGAAGGCATTCGTAATGAAGTCAGCTGTTTCTTAGCTTTTATTTAAATTATGTAAATCAAATCTTGTAACCACGTATGTTCGCTATTAAATTAATAAAAGAACAAAGAAAAATACTTTATTTACACAACAATATTTCAATGAAATGCTCTCTTTTCTTATATATAATAGAGTAAATTTATAATTGAAAGCTTTATCATTAATTATTATGAAATATGAAAATGTAGCAAATAAACATGAGAACGAAAATATATTCGTTTGAGAAAATAATCCGAAAAACAAATTTAAATCAATGTTTCTGCCGCAACACCATCAACAAAAAACCATAGCCAAATATAGCCACAATTATATGGGAAAGAAAATCACTTTTTACTTCTGTATTTCCATCACAGGCATATGTATCTCCGAAGCATATAAGAACAGTCTACATAATTTTAATTGAAATACAATTTTTACATACAAATGACTATTGAATATAACAAACATGACTTTGATAGAGAACATCTAAAGAAATTTTATTGAAAAATAGTTTGGTTTTCTTTTTGTCATTGTACACAAAAACCAAAAAACCATTCCATTCATAATCGTTATTTACTTCGCATCAAATGTGCGTGAAATGTAAAATGTACTTTAAGTTCAACGACTATGAATGGGAATACAATTGCTAATGTCCTGCATTCATATGCAAATTTTCAGTTTACGTGATGCGTAAACTCTCTTTTACAAGTGAATAATTAAGAAATTAACAACAGACAATGGCTATGTGTGTGTTCCTGTGGCCATTTTTTGCATAAAAATTATATTTTGGAAGCACGAACGAGGGTCAGAAAAGAATGGATATTAGAAATTTATTGTAGGGCGTAATTGTTACATAAAGAATTTTCGCTATCGTTTTTGAACAACTATTTAACAACAATTATTTAAAATTATTGACGTCAGATTGACGTACGCTGTCTTTTTGTAAAAAAAAAATAGGCGATTAATGTGGCGATTATTTAAAGGACATCAATGAGTTTATTAGTTTCTAATGATGTCCTGCAATATATTACTTAATAAGGTCATCTGGTCTGTGGAGACTATTACCTCTATATTTACAAGACTTGGACATTATATTTATGACAGTCATATCTGCATATGTAGCAAGAGGGTGTTGATGCATATTACTGAGCTTAAAATTGTTTACTTTTGATTCTATTTTTTTAATAAAATTATAAATTTTTAAATAAGAAGCATAAGAAACAGATAGTTTTAAAAATAACTTTACTTTCGATAATACGTTTTTAAATAGTATGGTAATTTAAACTTCACGTTGTCAATATAATCACTATTTGTCAGAAAAGTTGACAGCTTTGAGACGCCAGTTGTTCTCTGCAACACCTTATTTTACAACTGGTAAGGAAACTGAAGTTCTATTGCTAACAAAACTCGACCTATAGCTCTATAAATATTCTATTATTAATATAATCTGGCCAAATAATATTTTGTCGAGGCTCTGCCATATATTTTCTGAATGAGAACAATTTTTTCCCCTGAAAACTGCGCTATATACATTACGAAATTTGTTATAGCTCAAAATGTACGAAAATGTATACCGCACAGTGTCTTTCCGGTCTTTAAAGTTCAAAACGTAATAAAACTTACACATTTATATATACGATTCTGATATTTTGGACACATTGCTTTTTGATCAAAATATTTCTAATTACAGAAAATTAAGTTGGCACGCCTACCTTAACGCCTACTTCCATATAACGTCTTATCTCAATTTCATATAATTTCTCTATTTGGGAGAATTTAGATTTTAGACGAATTAGGGACTCTATATTGAAACATCTAAGTTGATTTTATTAATAGAAATTACTTTGACACGCCTACTTAAACGCCCACTTCTCACATTATATACTGTTAATGAAATTTAAAGGCTTATAAAATCGAAAACATTATATGTATTAGATGATGAAATTTCGCATATATAGCTTTCTGGTACATTTTGTTATGCCACAAAATAAAAATGAAAGTAAAACAATTTAACGCCCACCTCCCAATTTATCTTAAATTCATATTATTTCTACCAAAACCAAAATTAAAAAAAAGAAGTCTGTAATGGATTATCTAAGTTGAATTCAAGCATTAGTTGCATAATTTTAAAAGTATGAGGTGCATTCCCACACAAAGCCAATATTATTTTTCAACTACCTCTGGGAACTTGATTATACTCTTCAGTTGCCATGCAAATACATCAGTTTAGTAGAAAGGAGTCAGTAGCAGAAATACTTAATGTTTCATTGTAAGAATAAATTTAAGGAATTAAATTAATAGCAAATCCAGGTTACACAAACAAAGAAATACATATTTTAGTATACAGAGAGTTAAATTCCAAAAGCAAGCACTTCTTCTTTTCATATTTATGCAATCATTTTTAACAATTAACTTACCACTTTCTAATTATAAACCATGAACACATTTTTCCTACTCTAACCCATAACTACATGTCTGGCGGTGCAGTCATACTTTAAAAGATTATAAGCAAAATTTCTAAACTTGTAAACGCAATAACTATTTTATCATATACTTTCCATCATAAAAATATATAAACAATTTTTCACTCAGACCTCGTTTGTTATTTAAACGGTTTACTAAATTTGAATGAAATAAGAATCACCATTATATTTACAAATTCATATAAATACCAAAGCGCAATCACAGACATTCACTGCAAATATGTCTATGTTCAGGTTACAACAAGACTGTAATTGTCATGGAAGAAGACGCCTTGGTCAAAGAAATAACACAATTGTCTGGAGGCGAAAACAACCATATTTATTGAGTAAACAAAACAACAAATAGAGAGAAATTTACAAACATTCAATTTCCATAAATCATGGACAATTAAGTGGAAATTTATACATTTATACACACATCTACATATTTATGTTTGCATGGCAGTGAATATATGAATGATTTAATATACCCATTTTATTTACTCCTACATCCATATGCAAAGTCATGTGCATAAATGTAGGCTTAAAAGATTTTGATTTAAAGGACAATAAAACCACGATAGTCCTGAGCACTACACTCTATGTGTAATAAAAGAAAATTAATGAAGAGCATCGCACAATATTATATGCATATATGTTTCAATAAAAAAATCGAAATTGAAATAACCTGTGAACGTTTGCGACATTGAAAAGGATATACCTTTAATTTTTTAAATTAAAGTGTCTATGATTTGATATAACACAATGACTGTAAGGCAAATATGATATGACAAATATGGTATGACAAATATGGCATGACAAATATGGTATGACAAATATGGTATGACAAATATGGTATGACAGATATGATATGACAAATATGATATGACAAATATGGTATGGCAAATATGGTTGACATTTGTTCAGGCACGGCTCTAGCTTAAGCTTTTGGGAGGGAGTAAGTATAAGTAAAACAAAAATTTTTAATAGTTCAAGCAAAACAAACAACAACGAAATAAAATAAAAAAAATTTTCTGTCATAAAGTTTAACATAAACACTTACTTTAAATAAGTAATTTGTGGTTTACTGTTGCAGCAAATTTATTAGGCACAACTTCTGGATCAACTTCGATTTGGTTGTGGGAATAAAACATGGCTAACCCATTAAGCCTGTCCTCTATCATGGTTGATCACAGCCACATTTTAATGCGACGAAGAGTAGAAAATGATCTTTTGGCCGTAGCATTACTTACTGACATTGAAACAAAGATGGTAAATATTTTTCTTAAATCTGAATAAATAACTGGGTCACTCATAATCAAAATATCTATCATATTTTCTAGAAGCTCTTGACAGATCGTCCATTTCTACTGTCAATGCAAAAGTGCAGCTTCAAGCTTAGTAGTTTTATATTTTATATTTTTTACAATTTAATTGTAAATATCTCTTTTTCAACCCCCTGGATCCGCGCTTGATTTTAATAAATTTATTGACAGCATTGCAAAAATTCCTAATGTCACACTTTCACATAATAACAATAAACATGTTTCCAATCCAGTGATTGTATACAATAGTGTTATTAATTGTTTTACTAAAACCATAAAATGCTAATAAATTAAACGATCTATGTGCACTAACTTAGCCGGAACTGCTTTGCTGGTCGCCACAAAGTTTTATGTTATTCCTTAAAATCGCTGGATCACGAAAAACAATGCTCAATAAAAAAAAGCAAAAAAATATAAACGAAAAATTATTTTAAATGGCAGCTTAAATTTTTACATTTTTTACCATGCGGAAAGAAATAAAAATATATTTTAAATGGCTTTCTTATGCCTATATAGGAAGATTGTTACAGACATGATATTTCAAGTAAGACCTCACTACGTAATACACAGCAAGCGATACAATTTATTTCACGAAAGAAAATATTTGATAATGGATTTATTTATTGAAATGCTAAATTTGTTCATGCGATTTGAATTCATTATATTAGTTTTTTTTTTGACATATCCAGCTCTAAAAGCAAAAATAACGTAAGTGTCATATTTTTATAAATTGACTTTTTGATACGAAATTATTCTCCAGGATCCAACATTGCGTCTGTTGAAACTATAAATCGAAAGGTACAAAAATACAAGTTATTCATTTTCAACGTAAATGACACCCACTTTCTTGTTTGACTGCAAAAAAAACTTAACTGGCATCAAAACATATGAGATTTAGCGAATAATTAACGAAATAAGCAAATGAATTAATAACCCTGTAGATAAAGTATGTGGTTAGAAATATACTAGTTCGATCTAACTCCAGACTAGTTACAAGTCTTTGCTTCTTTTATTTATCAAACTATAGATTTTAACATTACGTTGTCATAGGACCTCAACTTGTTCATTTGTATATAGTTTTATACTAGTTGTTGTTAGAGAGTGGAGACTGAGTGTACTCGACTTATGGTGTTTTCTTTTCTGACATAAATGTTGGATTAATTCTGCCCTATGCCTTTTTGTGTTCTTTTCTTAAAAATATGCAATATTATAAACGGGCGACAAGTTCTTTTGTAATAATGTTGCCATAAAAATGAAAAAAAAATGTAACATATAGTACCCTGAATTAAACCAAAGGGTAAGAATACTGCCCTCTTTAACAGCTGATTTTGAAAAGAAGAAGAATAAAGTTTTTCTGGTGTTAAAAAATAATTTTTGGTCTTATATTATTAAAATGGAAGCAAGAAATACGGTTTTACATAAAAATATAGCTATCAACCTTTTGTTGGAGTTGGATAAATTGCTAACACGTTTAGCACATATAAAAAGAAATAATTTAAAAACACTTTTATAAAATTCAACAATTTAAAAAAAAATTTATTTCTACTTAAACTTTTATAGAGGAATCCATTTTTAATTAATAAATAATATGTTGTACTTGGTAGATTTAAATGAATGAAAAAGTATTCAGAACACGTATATTTTAATTTATTTATCTTTTTCTTCTAAAATTTTTTCGAGCAAAACCATTTTTTTTATATGCCGTCTTTCTTTTGCTTCCTCCTTTTTATCTGCAATATCCTGTAAAGTTTCTTCAATTGTCCTTTTTTTTTGCATATTCAAAATTTTCAGATCCTTTTTTCAACTTTTATAAAATTCTGGCTACTTATTTGTACCTCTGGTTGGATGGAGTCGTCCATTTGGCATATTTTATTTAATTCCTCCTCAAAATCAAAATGGAATAGATGATATTTACATCCATGAAAATGAACTAGAGCCAAAATAAAAATAATAAAGTCTTTAAAACATATAAGTTCAACAATAAAATAAAAATTAAAGTTACTACACCATTTTTCATTGAAATTGGGAAAATTCCAATTAAAATAGAGAACTTCAATTTGAAATTGAGAAAATTCCAAATGAAATTAAGAAATTTTAAATTGAAATTGAGAAATTTCCAAATGAAATTAAGAAAAAAATAAGTACATACATATGTATTTAAAAATCAATAAAGTCGTAGAGATTCGTTTAGAGCTGACAGCGCAAATGAGTTGGTCTTGATAGGTGGGAAGAGCTAGGAATGGAGTTATCGGAGCTGTTTTTGGTTTGTGACAATGCTGCCTGCCACAATCGCCTACAATTTATTTTTGAAAACACTCCAGCCACACTTTTACAATTGAACCCCTACTCACCAATGCTTAACCAAATTGAAAGTATTTGGTCCAAAATCAAAAGTAATGTTAAAGCAAAGATAAATGTACCGAATGTACCGAATGTAAGTCCTCCAAATGTAGGAAAGCAGAGGCTTGCCTTTTTAGAAGAGGTTATTAATGCTTCAAAAACATGTATTACTACCGGAGATTGCAGTAGAGATATATAGCACACAACATACAATGTTTCACGAGAGTGCATTGGTTATTTTTTGTTTTTTACTTTACAGTATTATTACAATGTATAATGTGTTATCAAAAATTAAATAAAATTTTTATTGAATTTTTATTTTTGTTGAACTTTTTTGTTTTTTAAACTAATATTTAAATTTTTAATCAGGCTTGAGTTCATATATTTAATATTCTTTATTTTTACAAAGAATTTTTTTAATTGTGATAAATGAAAGAATAATTCTGAAAAATTATATTTTTACCGACACTAGCCGAGTGGAATGCATTTTCGAAACCAGCTACGATTTCATCATCAGCACTCTCTGATCGGTAGTTACATGTTGGTTGTAAATATCATCTATTTAACTCACGGGACTTAAGTTATTTGAATTCGGTAACTAATTTTTAGTTTTTTCCTTTTTCATATATTTTACCACAATGAGTTAAATTGAAATTTTTAACCAAACAGCAACCCTTTTACTTTTGTTTGTTATTATCTTTCATTTTTATCACTATTTTTGTCCTGCTCTAGCCACCAGTTAGGTAGCGATAAGAACAGATAAATTGTTTTTAACAATCAATGTTTATAAATCATTTGTTTTATTTTCTGTGATTAAAAAAATGTCAATTAAAAAAATTCTTTGTAAAAATAAAGAATATTAAATATATGAACTCAAGCCTGATTAAAAAAAAAAAATTAAATATTAGTTTATAAAATTTTTATATATAATTATATTTTCTCAATTTCAATTTGAAATTCTCATTTTCATTTAGAATTTTCGCAATTACAATTTGAAATTCTCATTTTCATTTGAAATTTTCTCAATTCCAAATTCAAATTCTTAATTTTATTTCGAATTTTCTCAATTTCAATTGTAATTTTCACAATTTCATTTGGAATTTTCTCAATTTCAATGAAAAATGGTGTAGTTAAATATTTTGCTAGAATTAAGAAAGAGCAACCAATATTTACATAGCATGAGTGTTACAGTTACCTGTAAGTTGTATACCCATCACCTGTGGTGCCAAGTCTTTGTCATTGCGTTTGTAATTTCTACAATATTGATTTCCAGCCCCATGGCGTATATTTTTCCCCTATGACTGGAGAAGTCGATAAAGCAATGTCGGTCTATTCGTCTATACGTGTGTTGGTTGAATTAAAGCTGCACCATGAAGTTGCAATTCTTTTTAAAGGCAACCCTTAGATTTTTCACAATTTATTTATTTATATATCAGAGTACATTGTCAAAAACCTAAGGGTTTCCTTTAGAAAGAAATGTAAATTTGCATTTATGAAAACATCCCAACTTTTAGAACCCCACATTTTGCTTACATATGTATATGGTATAAGTATTTTTAAATATTTGGTAATAAATTGCTATTGTTTCTACTGGGATATTCGTAAACATTTTTAATAAATCGGTCACTTAAAGGCAAAGTTAAAGCAAATTTTATTTCGAAACTAAAATATGTATATTTTTTTGCACAGACTTAATATCACAAATTGCAAGTCGTAGCCTCGGAAATTATTTCTGAGGACACTAAGCTATATACAGCTGCTTCGGTCTTTGCTCTAATATTTACAAATGAAAAGTAATTATTTTAAATAAATAACCGATATATTTACTCTAAATAACCGATAAAGTCAACATGTACATCAAATAAATGCGCTTAAGTAGCGCAATGTTATACACAAAAAATTAACTAAAAATCCATGCTGTCTGCCATCACAAACTAGAGAACCATAAATTAATGTGTCAATTCTAGCCATAAAGCCTCTTGAAATTGGAATCAAATAAAAGGGCAGTAAAATATAGTGAAATATTAAAAAACTTAAGTCCAAGATGGCGTTTAAAATTAAATATGGCTTTGTCCCCATCCACACCCACAATATTAGTATTAAACGAAAAGCCTTGACCTGTAGATTACATAAAACTATAAGAAGGTGTCCAAGTCCAAGATGGCGTCTAAAAAAATTGCGGTTATTTATTTTCCTAAAGTTAATCAATATGGGTATCAAATGAAAGGTTTTGACTATTAGAATAAAAAAGCAAAGATGTAGTCGGAAATTAAAACGCAAAATTGTGTATAACATTTAATCTGTAATTTAGGCTACGCTGCAATGTGTTCACTATTCCTTCATATTTGCGTGTTGGTGAATGGTTTTATTAGATTTGGCATGGCAGAGCATAACATTCTTACATGTCTTTAAAATTTAATCATTCAAACATAAATTAAATTTTGTCAAACCAACGAATTTAATTGTAATCATGGCAATCCTTTTCAAGTTTATGAAAACAAAAATTGTTCTTACTTATTTTTTACAAATATGTTTTAAACAGTCTTTATCACTGCTTCAGCTACATAAATAAAATCAGTTTATGTCTTAAACAATCACAATAATAAAATCAACGTGGCTCTTTTCATTTTGCTACCCAAACAGACCACATAAAAATAGCAAATAACAATTTTTACTTCATGGTAAATTAAAATAAAAAACATATTTTATGGTGGACAAATAGTGAAAATATACAAAATAATTTTATATTTAAAGCCTTAACATATGTGTCCAAATAGCCGACAAAACGTATCAACACAATCGCAACCAATTTTTTTATTTAACATTTTACTATTATTTTTTGGCCATTATGCGTGCCAGACAAACGTGCAGTCTTTCGGAAAACACTTAGCAATACAATACAAATATGGAATTTAAAATATTTGATTTTTCTTTTTAATTTTTTATTTTTAAAAATGGATAATTGTAAAAAAAATATAAAATTTATGAGTGATTTGAGAGAGGCTACTTTTGAAGAAAAAAATGTTTTTTCACTTTTCTCAAGCTATTAATAGGTTCTTTGTGAGTTTTATTAAAGTCGACTCTAAACTACATCTACATATGTATGTATGCATTAGGGAGACTACCTTTTTTAAAATTTTTGAAAATATCAAAATGGTCCTATTCATACCATGTAGTGCATAAAAAACAATATGAACTGCATCTTTAGATTTTCGATATTGTTAAAAAAGGTTTCGCGTCAAATGCAATACAGTTTGGGATCAGTAAGTTCTAGAAAAATTAAAATATTTTTTTTATAAATTTATTAAATGATAAATAAATTATAAGTTTTTCCATAAAATATTTAATAATATTCTGTATAAATTTAATAAATCGTGGTAATATATTGCGACTTAACTACGCTGCCTTATGCAAATTTGCGAAATATTATACATAATTTATTGATAAAAGTATAAAAATAAGGCAGGCACTGTCACTTTTGTTTGTTGTGCATTTATTTTATAATAATCGAATTTAAACGTTTGTTTTCGTTCAACTTTTTAAAATGACTTTTAAACATAGTGAAAGCTGAATCAAGAATTCAAAAAACCCAACGCAGCAACATTTCTGCGGAACGCGCGATCAAAGTCGTACTAGATATTATCCCCCCAATGCAAATCAACACGAACTCTTAATCTTAAGTTAATTTCACTTAACAAATATAGTTTTTAGATTATAATTATAATCATATAATTATATTAACAAATTTAAATACACGCAAAGCAAAACCATGGTTACGACATGATCGCGACGGTCATACTATTTTTTCTAAAACAATATTTGGTTGTCGAAAACAAGTAATAGTTATTTTTGTTTCATTTCATCATATATTTTGTCACGATAATCAAGCATTTGTTTGAATTGTATCATATAATGTTTACTTTTCGTCAAAATTAAAAAAATTAATTTGCAAAAATAACATTTTATTCAAAAGCATCATAAACTAAAAATAATCATTAAATAATAAGTGAGACAACAGTATGATTACAAATTAATCAAGCTATGATTTATTTTTAAAAATAATTTGATTTCAACTGTTCTTCTTCTTGCTAAATAAATTTTTATTATTTTAAAAGTTTGAGATGTCAAAAAAATGAACAAAAATTTTGAAAAATTAAAGAAAATTTACAAATAAACGAGAAAATGTAAAAAAATATTAGTAAAAAAAATGGCAATTAAATTGGTAAGTACAATCAATATGTGTATGTTACAGCAAAAGACAGTAATTTGCCGTAAAAAAGCAAAGATTGTCGATTTCAATTGTAGTCATATATGTATATGATTATTGAATGATACTTTGATTTAACATAATAATGATAACTGGTAACCATTATATGTTTTAACCATAATCATACAATTCAGTCATAGTGTTGCTCTTCAATTATGATTACCACAACCATATTTTTTCTTTGCGTGTAGTTAAATAATTATAAAATAAAAAATTTTTAACACATAAAAAATTTTTCGGTTTCAACGCAACATCGGCTACAGCGAGGTGATAGGGCCTTATTTTGGTTGTACCTCTAGTATTCATGTATTGCATAAAGTAGAAGAAAAATGTATCTATTTATTTCTCCCATTCCTTCCTACTTAGTGATGTAGGCTTATCAAAAAATATTGTGTACACATATAGTCTCCTATTTTAAATGCACTGAAAACAGAGTATGTCTGATAGTTGTCGAAAAAGCAATCTCTTTACTTTGTACAATAAAATTTTATATCTTTTTTATCATGAGTTTGTTAAAAAATAATAATTTGTTTTTTTATAAAAAAAACAGAAGCTTAAAATGTATCAAACATAAACAATTTTAAAATATTCTATACATAAACGTTTAAATACAGCAAAGAAAAGCTGCAAATATATCGACAACCTTTCAAATGGGTTAAATGGGTAGATGTACAAAAGATGAAACTTTGTTTTTGTTAGTGCTAAAGATGTAAATATCAAGATTCTGCAGTTCGATCTTAAATACCTCACTTTTCATGATTGTGCTTATGCCTATATCACTGAAAAATATTCTTATGCATTCTGCTTTCGAGTGACCTTCTAATGGGCAACTAATTGTCTTATATATACGGATACAATTTGTTTAAAAATTTTAATTTTAGTCTTCATCCCTTTTTTTATTCATAATTTCTTACTAATAAACATTTGCACTAAGTTATTTAATAATTCCTTTAAGCATCTGCTTTTTAACAGTAGTTCAAGCACGAATGCATAAGTATTGCCTGCCTTTAGGCTGTTATTTTTATGAAATCATTTCATTTAAATGTTGTATACGACTCTGTTAAAAAAAATGTTTTCATATTTTTACTCATTTCGTGTTTAAAACTTTTTATTATATTTTTTATCTACTCTCGAGATAAAAGTACATACTCACATACATACATGCATATACTTATGTTTGAATCAAATATATGTACGAATATTCCTTTGACTTACTCCTTTTAAGTGGAATTCACTACTCCACTACTAGACATCATTCACACACAAAAATCTCGTGGTTCATTTAAACTTTATACTTTCGTACTCATAAACTTAACTGCTTTTTGAATACAGACGTGAGTTGTATTTAAAAAATACATGATGTAATAAAAATATAAAAATATGAAGGAAAAATTTTCATTATTAAAATAGATTACTGTACAGCTTTAATACAGTTTTTATAGGCTTTTCATGAACTTGCGTTCGAGTGGGCCAATAAGGTACAAACGACTTTTAATGAAAGCCATAAGTTTATTATGAAAAAAGGAAAAAATTATTTTAGAAAATTTTGCCTAAATGTGTTCTAAATAAGTGAGTTTATTATGACATTGCATTACATTTATTATGACATTATTCACAATGTATTCATAAAGTTTTGCTTGCATAAATAGAATTTTTAATTAAATATGAAATTTAATTTGTTGTTTGTTTTTTTTTTTCGAAAAAATGAAGGCGAACTGGTTTGAACAAAGTAGTTTCAGAAATTCAAACCTTCATTCTGCATTTGTAATATTAAAGGTTTCAGTGAATATCTGTATACAGTGAACTCACGATAATATGAGCTAATTAAAAACAAGCAAGTTCACTTTTACAAAATTGTTCATATTATCGAAAGACATTTATTCAGAAAAGAGTTTCAATTTAATTTGTGATTTAATACAATTTCACAAGGGTTCCCGACTTGTCATATTTATACCCTTTACCCGTGGTGCCAAGGGCTTACAATCCTATTAATTTCTTTTTTCCGACAAATGTTGAAAAGGAAAGTCGATTGAGCAATGTCCGTCTGTCCGTGTGATAGTTGCACAATTTGTATGGAATCATCATTTTTGAAATCACTGGGAATAACCGCTTTGAAAACTAGCAAAATCGACCTATAACTTGCTTCTGCTTCTTCCATATTGTACTACAAAAACTAACATTTTTCTTACTCCTAAGATAATTTAAAGACAAGTTTGTTACTATTTATAAAAAGATAAGATAAATCAGTCATACAATTTTTCAGTATAATTTTATTTTAAAAAAATATTCTTGGATACACTTTTGACACCAATTTCTAAGATAGGATCTCCAGAATACGACACAAATAATTTAAAAAATTTAATACTTTTGTTTAAACAATTACGTTTTTTTTTATTTTTTTGAATATCTCACTCTACATACATATGACAATTTGCGGACTACACGTAGAAATTTCTATGGACGCAATTAAATTTGACTGTTGCGGCAATAAATATTGCTACGTGGATAAAATGATTTTTTCGTATATCTTTTATAAAAAAAATTATCTTTAAGTGTTTAAAATAAAAAATTTATTAGAAAAAATATGAGAAATATGTGAAATAATTTAAGTAAAATCAAAATTGTCTCCATTTCACTTTAAAGGTTAACGTTTGTTAAAAAAATAACAAACACTTCAATAACCCTCAGAAATAATTGATCAATAACATACGATAATATTTTAATTACTCTAATTAACCAAATATTTACATAAAAAAATTTCACTGAGATAATGAACAGCAAAACTTATTATAGATATTTAAATCATGTTAAATGTTTAAACATAAAGTGCGCATTATTTTCTATATTTTTTATATTTTAATTTTAAATGTCAGTGAACAAAATTGTAATGCATTAGCCTGCAGACATCGCGTTGCACTGTCTATTGGTGGAATATCATTTCTTTGGCATTTTTTTGGTATAAATAATGGCGATAAAGATATAGATGAAGATTCAAATGAAATAGATCAAAATTCTCCAGCATATGAAAAATTAAATTGGTCAACTGTGAGTGTTACAAAAATAAGTAAATTAATTTTTATACGTATTTGCACTTAGAGAAACTTAGATTGAAATATTAATTTTGAATCGTTTTTGTAAGAAATTTAACATACAAGTTATTTAAATTTACGTCAATTTTAGAATGTTTATGTAAAAGATCAAGATCATGTTCAGTGGTTCGGATCCAGATTCGGCTACATGAAATTTTTAAAAATTATCATTTGAAAAAAAGGGAGTTGAATAAATTAATGCCTGATCTGATGCACATACTTACTTCTGTGGATGTTACAACCATTTAATAGGAATCCAAAAAAGGCATTAAGGAAGCTACTTCATTAAGGAAGTTACTTCAAATCACCAAACTCTTATGTGTACCTACCTCTTTCTCTTTTCTACAACAAATCAATTTCTTAAGTTATTGGTATGCTTTGCGGAATTTAAAGTCTTCCTTCTCTTTTCAACTTAAGGATTGACTAAACCTTTGAAAAATGCTACTAATAAAATTCATAAAATCATGTACAAAATACTGAATTTTAAGGTGGCTACAAAATTTCTGGGGGATTTATCCCTTTTCAGATATTCCACACTTGTTTTAGCAGGTATTCGCAGTTCGGAGATACCTTTATGTTTAAATTTTTTATATATGAAGAAAAGAGAAGAGAGAGAATTTACTTTTAATCTACGGATTTTGACAGATAAAATAGGTGAAGAAAGAGTTAGAGTGTTATATTCGGCCGTGCCGAATCTTTTATATCCTTCACCCTCGTTATTGATTTCATTATGAAAGATGAAACACATACTAATAGAGACATAAGCTGAGAGGTGCAGGGATGTTTAGAACACCTTAATTATACTGACTTCTTGCCTTCTGATAAACTCCGTACTATAGGAAATGTCCGCAAGAGTAGGATAAAAGTTAAACTCAAAAATATCAACATATTGCATATAAGTTCATCAACTACTAAGGCTATCCTTTTACAGCACTAACCTATGGGAAATGTAACTTCTTTTTGTTATCTGGGTTGTACTATTACACCAAATGGCGGCTCATCTCAGGATGTGAAAACCAGATTGGAAAAGGCTAGGCGAACTTTTGCTATGGTAAATCCTTTATGGCAATTCACTCAGCTATCTACCAACATCAAATTCAGAATCTTTAACTCCAACGTGAAGTCTATATTGTTGTATGGCAGTGAATTTCTGACTGCTGCATCCAAACACAGTATTAGCATTAAGTATTTGTAAACAGGTGTCTCCGTAGAATTCTAAGTATATTCTGGCCGGAAAAATGTGTAACATAAACCTTTGGAATACCACCCACAAAATACCCATCCAGTTGGAGATACGTAGACGTAAGTGATGCTAGATTGCCCATACGCTAAGAAAGCCGCAAATTTGTAATTGTTAGGTTTGACTGATATATAAATTTTTTGTTCGCCATTTTGTAGAGAAGGCCATATTGTTTTTTTGTTTACTTTCATTTAATGCTTAACCCTAGTATATATAGTATAGTATAGATCAAAATCTATTTTTTTTTGTGACTTTTAATTAAAACAAGGAAGAACACTATATTCGGGTATATATTTATACCCACCACAAATTTTGTGTACTTTTATAGCACAAAATTTATTATTTTGTTATTAAATGTAATTGCTATGGAATAATATCTTTATAGTTAAATATGTATTACTTTCTTTGTATAACTTCGATATGCTAGTAAAATGTTTTCGTAAATTTAGTCATTCAATGAAAGTGGGCGTGTCAATAAAGTTTTTGCTAATATATACAACTTAGATATTTCAATATAAAATAAAACAAGTTCTTTATTCTTCCAAAAACTTTTTCCATAGAGAAATTATATGGATCTAAGATAAACCGTTATATGGGAGGTAGGCATTAAAATAGGCGTGTCACCTAAATGACATTGACTAGAAGAAAGCATAACAATGACATTGACAAGAAGAATATCTGTAGCAAATTTCATCATCATACCTCTAATTTTGTCGGTTTATAAGCTTTTAAATTATATTAATAGTAGATAACGTGAAAAATTTGCGTTATAGCAGGCGTCTCGAAGTGTTTTCTGCTAATGAATACACTAAGATATTTCAATATATGTAGTTCTTTTATTATTCCAAAATCTTTATTCATAGAGAAATTATATGAATTTGATTAAAAAAATGTAATATGGGAGAGGACGTAAAAGTGGTCGTGTCACATTTATTTTCTCTTACAACAAATCACTTGACCAAAAAACAATATTCGCAAAATTTCAAAATCGTACATCTAATTTTGTCAGTTTTATTAGGTTTTAAATACCGAAAAATAATTACACGGTATAAGTTTTCGTACATTTTGAACTACTTTTCACCTTTCCAAATGCATAAATTTAAGCAATTTTCAGAGAAATTTTTTTTCTTACTCAGGAAATATATATTCAAAGTTTTAAGACTCTACGTTAATGCGTTTGGACACAATTCCATTTTATTCGGTGTTAGAAGGACACGGGTTTTTCGACCTACTCTTGTATTACGCGCTATAACTCTCTTCATAATATTCCGATTTATTCCATTTTCAATACCAAACAAACCTTGTCTATAAGAAAGATTCTGGTAAAATTTCAGCCCCTAGCTTTTTCGGTGCGACATCTATCGTGCTTTCAACAGACGGACAGACGGATGGACATAGCTAGATCGTCATAAAATGAAACCCCAATTTAGAATATATATACTTTATGGGGTCCAAAATTTATATTTTGATGTGTTACAAACGGAATGACAAAATGAATATACCCCCACCATTTTTTTGGTGGGGTGTATAAAAACAAAAGTACACGCAAAGAAAAAATATGGTTGTGGTAACCATAATCGAAGAGCAACATACTATGATTGAATTGTATGATTATGTTTAAAATAATAATAGTTACCAGTTATCATTATTATGTTTAATTAAAATATCATTCAATAATCATATATATGACTACAATTGTAATCAACAATCTTTGCTTTTTTACGGCAAATTATTGTCTTTTGCTGTGACATACACATATTGATTGTACTTACCAATTTAATTGCAATTTTTATACCAATTTTTTTTTACACTTTCTCGTTTATTTTTAAATTTTCTTACATTTTTCAAAATTTTTGTTCCTTTTTTTGACATTTCAAACTTTTAAAATAATAAAAATTTATTCAGCAAGAAGAAGAACAATTGAAATCAAATTATTATTAAACAAAAATCATAGCTTGATTATTTTGTAATCATACTGTTGTCTCACTTATTATTCAATGATTATTTTTAATTTTTAATGATTATGAATATAATGTTATTTTTGTTAAATTAATTTTTTCAAATCATACTATTTTTAAATGATAACCATTTTGAAATTTTTACGAAAAGTAATCATTAAATGATACAATTCAAACAAATGCTTGATTTTAGTGACAAAATATATGATGAAATGAAACAAAAATAACTATTACTTGTTTTCGACAACCAAATATTGTTTTAGAAAAAATAATATGACCGTCGTGATCATGTCGTAACCATGGTTTTTCTTTGCGTGTATGTAGTTGTATTGTGATGCTTATGTCAGTTTCAAACCGTTTAATTAGTTTTTCTCAAAAATAATTTCCAAAACTACGTCTTGTAATGTACCGCTTTAGCATGTCCAAAAACTATTTAAAAACTTGAAAGATTTAAAATATATATATTTTCCCAAACAATCATTGCCTATAACTTTGCCGATTAGTGACAAATCCTTCCAATCTTTTTTACAAGTATCTCTAGAGGTAATATATATATATGAATAATAAAAAATGTGTCTGTAAAATATTCTAGTGCTAAAAAATAATAATTTTTGTTGTAAAATTATGGGATAAAAAAAATTACAAACGAAATAACAAAGCAATACATACCCTTGGCACCACAGATGTAGAGTGTTAGACTGGTTACCTGGTAAATATTTATGTTTTACTATTGATGTTATAACAAATATCATTCTTACAACAAGCTTTAAGTGTAATTAGTTAGAATTAAATTTTTATTTAAAATTTATAATAAAATATTTCTCATAATTTGCTTCAAATTTTTCTACATGTAAATTTAATTTCAATCCTTAACATTTAGAGTGATTGGATTACAAAACACAACTATTCATTGGAGCACCACCACGTTGTAACAACAGATGGTTACAATTTAACATTGCATCGTTTGCCACGACCAGGTCATCGCCCAATATTATTAATACATGGCTTGTTAACCTCCTCCCTGGCCTGGGTTATAATGGGTCCTTCAAAAAGTTTAGGTATGAACCACACACACACACACTCTCTCTCTCTCTCTTTGTACCCTTGTGTTGTTTGCTAATAAAACACCAGGAATTGTGTTATTTTTTTTTCTTGATTGCTGTATGCTATTTTTTGTTGTTGCTTTTTGTATTTTCGTTCATTTAGGCTTTCAGCTGTTTAACAATTACTATGATGTTTGGTTGGCCAATATGCGCGGTTCTCCCTGGTCGCGCAATCATTCACGTTTCACAATTGAGGATAGTGATTTTTGGAGTTTTAGTTTTCATGAATGGGGCCGCTATGATCTGCCAGCCATTGTTGACCACATACGTAATGAATCATCGTTTCAACAAGTTTTACTAATTGGTCATTCACAGGTTGGTTGGTTGGTAGTTGTTGTATTTATCAGCTTTTATTGCTACTGCCATTTATGTATGAATGTGTGTTTGGATGGATGGCTCTTGATGTAAAGTATGCTAAATTGTTTATATTTGTTTTGTACTTTTGTTTTAGGCTTTAAATGCCATTTTGGTAATGTGTTCCTTGCAGCCACAGTATAATGAACGTTTACAATTTGTCCAGGCTTTGGCTCCAACCGTGGCTTTAAAGGGTTATGTAAAATTCAACAGTGAGGATGTTAGGAAGGTTATAAAATTTATAAAGGTACGTTTGCTTTCAAAAGCACATTTCGAAATAAAAATTTCATATTTTCTGTAGAACAAATCTAAATCACAAGAGTTTGAATTGTTGCCCCAAAAATTTATGCGCGACAAATGTATAAAATCTTCGAAGAGAAGGGAATGCACGAAATGGTTGCAGTTATTAGCAGGCAGCGGACAACAAGAGAAGGTATTTTAAAGTTGATTTGATATCCTACTAAGCATTATTCAAAACTTTCCAAACAGCTTTCAAATATTCTTTTATATGGGCAGCTGCTACAGGGAGGTTCACTTAAAGAAATACGTCATTTACAACAAATCTGGAAATCAGGAGATTTTGTTGGCTATGATTATGAACCGGCTGGCAATTTAAATGCCTATAACTCTGTGGAACCCTTTAACTATAACCTTGAAAAGGTCTTAGTACCCATGATTTTATATTTCGGAGAAACGGATGCTTTAGCCTCTCCAGAAGGCGTCCACCATATTTATGCCCATCTTGTGGAAAGCATTAAGGGAGTGTATCGTATAGCAGCAAAAAAGTTTAATCACTTAGATTTTTTCATTTCGAATGACATAAAGACATTAGTAAACGATCGTTTAGTGGACGATTTAGCAAAGTTTTTGAAACATCAACTAAAACCCGTATTTGAATAATGTCACTATCATTAACATTAACATAAACATTAAAGCAATTAATTAACACATATTTAAATTTCATGTTGTTTTTTCTTTGTTTGTTTGTTTGTTTTTTTTTTTTGACATTTATTGCATAAATTTTATTACATAATTTAATGTTGTCAATTTCTTTTTGGTCAGAAAACGAAATGTATTCAAGCAAACGACAAAAACACTTTTACTTTTATTACCCACTTTAGTAGTAATGAAAACTGGACAGACGTCGACATTAATAATCATGTTAATGACATGGTTTTGGTGTCTGCATGCGAGCTCGTTTCTTTGCTGGATTGCCTTTATTCCATAGTCTCTTAATGTTAAGCGTTTAATTTGAGGTGGAGTTTAACTAAAAAATGAAAACAAAAGTTATAGATTTGTTTTCTCTGTTTATGGTATACTTTTACTGCTACTGCGCTTTTTAATGAATGACTTTCTTTGTTTAAAAAGTATACTGTGGTCATCAAGGTATTTACTGCTTCACTGTTTTAAATATAGATGAAACTGAAGTATCCCAGCAAAAATATGTACTGACTTGTTCTTTATGTGCAACATACTTTGACTGACTAAGTACTGCATATCGCCTGTCATACTCAAAAAGGTTCTAGTAGTGACTTAATTCATAATGTGATATAGAAGTACTTATTTCTGAGACATTTCCTTTAAAAAATACAATACAATCTCTTATTATTGCGCAATTTGTTATTTATTTATTTATTCATGCCTATAGATAATTATCTTTACAGACAACATAAAATACAAAATTATGGATTTTTAAGAAACAACACAATTTTACATTTACATTTTTCATATTTGAATAGAAATCAATAAATCTCTTTATTTTACTATAGCTTATTAAATTCATTACACATCTTTCTAAGTCGATCAGCATTTTCATAATTTGACCTGAAGTATTTGATAGACAAGAAATCAGGATAACTCGTAGGGCGGTAAAAATATTGGACAGCAGACAATTTGAATTAATATGACGCATTCAATATAGTTCGTCGGCTCTTAAAAGTAGGCAGCTTAATTAATAAAAAACTCTTATATATGATGGAAGATCGGTTGGATTCCAATGCAGATTACGAAAACATAATATAAACTGTTTCTGTACAGATTAAATAAATTTTTTTATGTACGATATAAGTTGGAACCCAAACAACAGATACATATTCCAAAGAAGGTCATACGGAGGAAATTAAAAGTTATTTTGTAATATATGGATCAGAAAATTCTTTAGCCCATCGTCTTTTAAAACTAAGAATGCTGCGTGCTTTGTTAACTGTTTGAAATGTGTTGAATGAAATTTAGTTAAGCATCCAATAAAACTCCAATATCAGATATCGAGTCAACTAAGGGCCATACCTAAGCAAGAGCGTTGAGCGTCAAGCGTTGCAATTTTGCATGTATTTTGTTATTGTAACAAAAACAAAACACATGTAAAACTCCAACGCTTGACGCTCAACGCTCTTGTTTAGGTATGGGGGTAATATGGGGATTTTATACAGGTGAAATTAACAGCCCAGCTTATTTTGAAGCATTCTGTCAAAAAATTTGTTGAATTCGGCTTAATTTCATTTATTAATACAGGGTTGGAAAATAAGATTTTGGTTTCGTTATAAAAACATAAACTTCAGTGTATTTTTTTGATAACAAATGTACAAAATTTATGTATATTTGTGGATTTTGCAACACTTTATATATCCTTTTTTAAATCAAGTTTTGATAAATTTAAAATATAACACTTTGACAGTATATATGAATAGAAATGATATGTTGGATTTAAGTTTTCTATTTCATTAAACCTTATGAGTTAAATACTAAATATTCCGATCAAAGAATGCTGATGATGAAACTGTAGCTGGTTTCGAAAATGCATTCAACTTGGCTGGTTTTGGAACAAAACTTACTTTTTTAGCTTATTCTTCCACTATCACAAATTGAAAATTTAATATCTTCGTATAGAAGAATTAAAAATAATATAACTCAAGCCAGAAATAAATAAATAAATAAATAAGTATGGTCTTTTAAACATTAAAAGTTTGTATAAAAATTAATTTAATATTATAATAACTTTTACATCCCTGGTATACGAATTGGCCTTGACAGAAAATTTCTTTAACAGTAATTTATGATTAAGTTTGTTAGAAGCCATTCAGATAACTTTTAAAATTCTTATTTCGTATAACGCTCTTAAAGTATTACTGCTGTTCAACGATGTCGAAAGAAAACCCAAGCGAAGTTTCATTCGTACAAATATATTGAAAACAACAACAAAAACTAAAAATTTGTTTTTGTTTTCAACGTATTTGTACGAATGAAATTTCGATTGGGTTTTCTTTCGAAATCGTTGAACAGACAGCAAGGCGAATTCATACAGGTGAAACTATCAGCCCAGCTGATGGGGAAACTTTTTGTCAAAATTAGTTGAATATGCCTTATTAAATCAGGGAAAGAAAATGTGATTTTTGATTCGGTATTAAACAATTAACTTACGTGTACTTTTTTGATAATAAATGTGCTAAACTTATGTATATTTGTAGCTTTTGCGTCATTAATAATGTGTTTCAAACATTTATATCCTTTTTTTAAACAAATTTTGATTACATTTAATATGTCAAAACAACTTTTCCATCCCTGATGTACGAATTGGCCTTGACAATAAATATCCCCTCAAAAGTTGCTTTGTTGTATCAATTCGCCGTTGCATATACCTTATGGATATGCCTTGACAGGCAGTTAGTATTAAAGTTTTTGACAATAGCGGCGAATTAGTTCATCAGTGAACTTATATCTTAAAGATTATCACCGTTCTTATTTTCAATTTCAAATAAACGTATGGCAGAATTTTCAAGTATTTATTTTATTGGTTTAAAGTAAGTACTTATTTGAGTTCCTGTTTGTAGTCGAGCGTGTTAAGTACTTATTTAAGTCCCATAATTAGTACTTATTCGAGCCCTATTTGTAAGTGAGCTTGGTAAATACTTTTCTCTAATGACATTGCCGTATTAATATAATGAGTTCAGATGCCAAATTGTAATGTTTTGCTGGGATGCATTAATCTGAGTGTGTATTTACATAATCTAAATTAGGTTATACAGATTTTATAAATGTGTGTCCATAACAAGTGGAATATTAAATTTATTGCAAAGAAAAAATATTCAATTTATTTGACGATTTAATTAAAAATTGTATACAAAGTCCTTTAGATAAGTTTTTGAGTGTCAGCATCGAATCCAAAAATGCACTCTTTACTTTTATGTTCGGTTGTTTTGCTTTATGCTGAACTCTGTTATTACTTTTATATTTTTGCTAATTTGCAACTTTTTTCTATTTATTTGTATAAAAACACAGCAACTAAAAAATGTTGTTGTAAAACAAATTATACAAGTTTAATTTACAATAAAGAATAACATACACATTTAAATTATTTTGAAATTTTATAAAGTTATAAAAATACTTTATGAAAGATGCAAATTTGTTTTTAATTATTACGTATTGAATTTCGAAATCAGTAATGATATGAAGTTAAGAATAAACTATTAAATATGGGACGTGTTATCAGATTGTCGATAATGCAAAACTGTAAGGCTATTATTGCCTGTAGACAGCACTTGAATGATAAATATGTATGTGCAATACTGCTGTACTCCAACAACACACCAAAATAAATATCATTCACAAAAGCCGGCCAAACTATTGAATAATATTTATATTGTCGCAAGACAACAACAACAAAAAACAAATAGTCAATATGTAAATAAAAGATAAAATCAAAACAAACCATTAAAAAATAAAAACAAATTTAAAAAAATATGCAGACAATAACAACAATAACTCAAACATCATTTAAACTAATCGCTCTATTGTGAAATATGAGATAATCCAAAATAGGGAGTCTCAAAATGTTTTACACTGTGCGGAAAAGTCTTACCAACCATTACATTAACAAATTGTTTTTATACCCTTCACACAGTGAAAAAGGGTATATATAGGTTTGTCATTCCGTGTGAAATTTCTACAATTTTGATTTCCGACCCCATAAAGTATATATTTTCTGAAAGCTTATGAATAGGGGAGTCGATTAAGCCCTGTCAGTCTGTCAGTCTGTCCGTCTGTCCGTCGTCTGATCGTCTGTCCGTGTGTATGTTGAAATCAACTTTTTGAAGCCCCCCGACATCGCTTGGACTCGGGTAAAGTATTAAAATATCAGAAATATTCGGGAGTAGATCGGTATTGAAAATCAGAAACATCGGTACATATACAACTGAGATATGAGCAAAAACCCACGACCACATCGATTTTTTTCACAAAAACAACATTACAACAACAACATACATACACACAAACGTGTATACTGGTTAGAGAAAACGTGGCATCGAATCCCAGCTGAGCCAAAAAAAATTTTTTTTTATATTTTTTTTTTAATTTTTTTTTTTATTTTTTATTTAATATATGATTTATATTTTTATTATTTTTTTTTTTAATATTTTTTTTTGTTTTATATTTATTATATATTTTTTAATTATTTAAAAAAAATTTTTTTTTTTAATTTTTTTTTAAATTTTTTTTTTGTTTTTTTTTTTTTTTTAACATACATACATAAATTTATAATATTAAAATGGGATGTTTTTATATATGTATATTTTTTATATGTATGTACGTATATCATATGGAATGGTGATACAAACTACTGTTATTGCATGACTACACGTTGTGAAGGGTATATAAGATTCGGCACGGCCGAATATAGCGCTCTTACTTGTTATCATTACGACCATATTTATGATTAACTTTTCAATTTATCAAAGGTATATAAAACGAATTTGATATCAAAATGGGCAAATTTCAGCAAACCGAGTCTGTAGAACATGTGAAAACACTTGTGCATAGTCGCCCAGTTCTCTGTGCGAAAAATATTGCTGTTGTTCGTATTAGTGTGGCAGAAGAGCCGTCCACCTCGATTGAATTTACACGCTTACAAGGTTCAATTCAGGGAAGAAAAATGGCTTTTATGATTTTGTACCAAGTATGAAAACAAAATGTACTTTTTAGGCCATGACGGTACCATTTTTTCATAGTTAATAATAAAAATATAAACCTAACAAAAATGTTTATTAAAATTCACAAGTATACAATAACAAATATTAAATATTACATTCATAGGTACATACGTGGAGATCGGTTGTTTAACAAATTTTATTTATTAAATACTTTTAGGTAATAAATTTTCTGTTATTTTAAAATTAAGCAACAAGAATTTGTTGACTTCAATAAATCTTTTGTTGGTATCAAATTTGAAACAGTATAAACGTGTAGTCTATTTCTTTGCTTTGTTATACCCTTCACACAGTGAAAAAGGGTATATATAGGTTTGTCATTCCGTGTGAAATTTCTACAATTATCATTTCCGACCCCATAAAGTATATATTTTCTGAAAGCTTATGAATAGGGGAGTCGATTAAGCCCTGTCAGTCTGTCAGTCTGTCAGTATGTCCGTCTGACCGTCTGTCCGTGTGTATGTTGAAATCAACTTTTTGAAGCCCCCCGACATAGGTTGGACCCGCGTAAGGTATTAAAACATCAGAAATATTCGGGGGTAGATCGGTATTGAAAATCAGAAACATCGGTACATAAACAACTGAGATATGAGCAAAAACCCACGACCACCTCGATTTTTTTTCACAAAAACAACATTACAACAACAACATACATACATACAAACGTGTATACTGGTTAGAGAAAACGTGGCATCGAATCCAAACTGTGCCAAAAAAAAATTTTTTTTAATTTTTTTATATTTTTTTTTTATTTAATATATTATTTATATTTTTATTATTATTTTTTTTTTAATTTTTTTTTTTATTTTTTTTTTTGTTTTATATTTGTATATTATATATATAATAATTTTTTTTAAGTTTTTTTTTTAAATTTTTTTTTTTTATTTTTTTTTTTCGTTTTTTTAACATACATACGTGTACGTATTTTATATGGGATGAATGGTGATAGAAGCAACTGACTACACGTTGTGAAGGGTGTTTGTTGTTGTGTGTTTGTGGGTCTGGTTCTTTTTGTCTTTAAGGAAATAAAACACTTTTTATTTATTTAATTTCAGTTTTGTTCTAAGTTATTGTTTTTATTTTACTTCTGTTTCTTATTTATAATAAGTTTTAATTTATATTTTACATGTTATTATTTTTGTCACTATTTGTTGTTTTTGTTATTCACTTGTGCACTGTTTTATGTTGATTGTTAGAGTTTTCAAATATTACTGCCGCTGCGTAGCGGTTAACAAAAATTGATAGGCAAAAATTAAGGAATTTAACAGTGGCAAACAAAAGTGAACAAGGATTGTGAACAAAGGGTATATAATATTCGGCATGGCCGAATATAGCACTCTTACTTGTTTTAATTAGGTTTTGTAAAGAAAAAACTCGACGTTCGACGTTGGCCGAGGAATGCGGAATAGACAGAATTCCTCTTACAATTCTTGAAAATTCTGGGGACTGAACTCACTTAAATTAGCTTTTACAATAACATTGCAACAAAAACAGAGAAGTTGACAATATAAAATAACACACACAAAAACAAAATTAAAGATAACATGGTTAAAATTATTGTTGCCATATAGTGAGACATTGGAATTTTTAAATTGTACCAAGTAGCTCGCGGTAGTACCACGGTACCAACAAAGTCAAAAATGTACCATAAAAAGTACAATTGTACCACGATTTCCATCCCTGGTTCAATTGACTCAAGAGATGAAGCCTACTCTCCATTTTAAAAGTCGCCAATATGCCGAATGGCTGGTTGAACAGACAAAATGTTGACTTTACAAATAAAATCACCTTCTGTCAGGAGCCATACTTTACCTTAGTGACTTCGTTAACAAGCAGAATTGCCTCTTTTGGCAAACGAGAATGAACAAGTGATTGTTTTAAAGCCAATGCATCCACAAAGTGTGACTGTTTCGTGTCGTTTATTAACTGGTGGCATCATCGAGCCGTACTTCTTCGTACTATCGTTCGTTCTATCGTGGGATGATAACGGATTTTGTGTGGCCAAAATTGAGGATACATATGTACTTAGGCGATATGTGGTTTCAATACGATGGTGGCACTTGCCACACTGCCAACGAAACAATGGTTCTTTTGCACTAAAACTTCAATGGCCGTGGTTCTCACATTGTGGGCCGCCAAGATCATGTGATTTGACGCCATTGGACTTCTTTCTTTGGGGATATTAAAATGAAAAAATGTAAGTGAATAAGCCAAGAACAATTTAAAAGCTCAAGCAAAAGATAACTCGGCGCATTAACGACATTGAACATCAGTTTCATTGAAAATATGAATCATCGAAGTACTTGGCTTTGTATTTTAATTAAATATTCTGAACGCTTTTTTTGGAACACCCTGTATTAATAAAAATCACAGTAGATATATTTATTTCTAAGAAATTATTAAGTATACGTATAAATACTTAAAAAAATATTTAAAACAAATAAGTACACTCCAACTCTGTTTGTCAGAAGAAAAATTATCATAATTTATTTATCTACTATACATCGCAACGGCACATACTCAATATTGGCTTACAATGAATATTACATAATTTGGGGACTCTTCCAATAAATACCACCAATGAAAACAAAAAATCAAAAATGATTTTATATGCATGAATAATAATGACGAACTACACAAAACGTTTTCGTGCATATAAAACACTTTCTGAGCTACGAGCTCACAAAAAATGTCATTTAAACAAAATTTTAAATTTCAATTAACTAAACGTAACGACATTAATAAACAGCAGCCAAAAAAATATCGCACTCACTTATTCAACAATTGTTGGACAAGCTAAAACCATCAAATGTCTGCAATTAACGCAACCCATAAAACACGCTTCAAAATAAGAAACTCAACACAGGGCTCTCACAATAACAATAAAAAAAAGAGCAGAGGGCCAACAGAAAATTTAAAGAAATGCACTTGATGTTAAAACTGATACTGACCGAAAAAGCGAAAATAAACAAAATAACAAAATTCAAAAATAAAACGGAAAGTTAGGAAGACGTTTAATATTTTGTTGATGGTTTTATTTAAAACACTTCGTTTTAAAGCGTGAAAGAGTTTGTTTGGTGTTCGAGCCACTCAAAAATTTCTTGCTTTTGTAAAAAAAAAAGAAATTAAATGCTAATTTTGTGTTTCCCTTCTTAATAAATTTTGTAACCATAAAACAAACGTGCATGCAATAATTTTAGTTTAAATCGTTTCGAGCACTTTAAACGGATTGACAGTCGGACCAATCAAAAAAAAAAATATAAATAAAAACATTTCAAAACATTTCATTTGAGTGCCAATAAATTAAATAAAGTTTGAAAGATATTAAATAATATTTTTACTTGTTAAAATTTAAGAAAAAATACTAATTTTATTTAAAATTTCGTTAATCTTATTGCAACTAAAACGTTATATCTCAAAATAGAAAAAAACAAAAAATTTAAAAACTTTATTACAATATTATTAAAATTTATATGTTTTTTGGCCCAAACAAATGTTCTTGTTTAAACAGTTGGATGCTAAACATGTGTTATTTTATACTTTATTAATAAATGCTATTTTCAATCGAGTTAATACTCAGTTTATTGATGAAGATGAGGATGACAGTAATGAGGATGAAACCGAGGAGGAAAAGGCTGAACGTAAAAGTATTACTGAGGATTCAAATTTGTTAGTAGTAAGTAAAATTGAATTTGTATTGTTAGTGGAATAATTTGTTAACAAAAATTAACTGGAAATTTTAACAAATGGCTCAGCAGAAAACATAATAGCTTAGTCGTGTCAAGACTTCAGTAAAGATATTTTCATAAGCAAGAAGCCCTAACACGTTTTAGTCCCCGTAGATTTTTTAAATATTTTAAAATATAAATAATATTCAGTAATTACCCACACAGAGAAAACAGTATCGGTTGTGAGTACCGCAATTGTTGCCAATCGCATAGTATATAGCACTAATAAATTATGATTCTTGCAATAGATATTTTATAATCACAAATGAGAAGTTCGATTGCAGGCTCTGAACCATTCAATTGGCAATGAATGTGATTTTGTGTTTTTTGGGTGTAGGTAATGATTACTTCTTTAAAATTTTTTGTCATTATCAAATATTTGATTGCGTTAGCAGCTTCAAATTTTCAACCTTATCTTTTTAAAAAAAATTTTGGTGTTCTCAAAAATATATGACAAAGAAAATTTTAGCGACAAAACTAATAAAAACCATTTAATTGATATACGAAAAAAAACTATCAAATATTAGGTGGAACAACAGTGTAGTTGCTAAGCACTTCAGCTCTAACAACTTTTAACTATATTTTGTTTTTAATTTCTGCTTTGTATATCCATAGTTCAAAACTTTAAAATAAATATGAAATATACATAAATTTTTAAAACATAAAATATATAAAAAAAAAGTAAATAATAAAGTGTTAAGTAACAGTGTAAAAAATAAGTAAAAAAATTTTGATAAACAACCAAACCTTATAAAGGGTGGTTAAATTTTCAGGGCCGATGTTGATTTTTAATTAAACACAAATTATTTAGGAAATTATCGTCATGTCTTTTTATTATGATAATATTGGTCAAATGTTTATCCAGCCGTATTTTTTGTTTGCCTTTTATCTGATCACGAACATCATAAACGTCAAGTTTTTTTCTGCATTTCATTTGACATTTCTCAGTTTCAAACTAACTCAATTTGAACTATGGAAAGATACGCAATCGAGCAACGCGTTAAAGTTATTCAGGCTTATTATGAAAATGGGCGTTCAAATCAAAATGCATTTTGTGCACTTCGTGATTATTTTGGCCAACATAATCGTTGAAATTCGTCCACAATCGGGAAAATAGTGAAAAATATTTAAATTTTAGCAAAACAGGTCTGCATGAAAAACATCTGTGATTGCCTTCTTAGTTCGTTGAAAGGAAAACATTGCTGTTTTTCGCGATTGTGTGGCAAAAGAGCAGTCAACGTTGACTCATCATCGTGCCCAACAATTGGACATCAGCATTGTCATTGAAAATTTTGACCATCGGATTGAGGTGTGCCGCCGAGGTCGTGGTGACCATTTGGCCGATATTTTGTTTTATACATAATTGAACCATACCAATATTATCACAATAGAAAGAAATGACAATATTTCCTAAATAATATGTGTTTTATTCAAAATCAACATCGGCACTTAAAATTAAACCTTTACGAAGAGAAACAACCGTGTCTGTAAATTATCCTAAGGCTGGAAAATTTTTAATTTTTGTGGTAAACTTAAGCGAAAAAATAGAGGCAGTCGTGTTTATTTTCTCATATCTCAAAAAGTTATAAGAGGATTATGCGAATTTGCAATACCACTCTGCTTCCAAATATTTCAGATATTTTGATACCTTATGCGGGTCTTGGCGATATCGGGGGGCTTCAAAAAGTTAATGTCAACATACACACGGACAGACGTTTAATGCTTAATCGACTCCCCTATTCATAAGCTTTCAGAAAATATATACCGTATTGTGTTGAAAATGAATATTCCATCAATTTCACACGGAAAGACAAACCTATACTTTTATACCCTTTTACACTATCGTGTGAAGGGTATAAAAACAATTAGAACTCATTTTTTACTAACTCGTTTTGAAATCAATTGTATGCAAAACGTAGCGCGGGTCTAAACATTTAACAAAATTATGAGAACCTGTATCCTTTTCTATACCGACTGGCTGTAAGTTAGTCGCAGTCAGAGTCATTAAAGCACTATCAAGTTCTTTTTACCTTGAAAATCTCATTCTTAGGTTTCAGATTTCTTGAAAAAATACTCTGTTGTCTTTGGATAATTCGGCAGTTGGTTACAAAAAAATATGGAATAGTTTTAGGTAGTTAGTGTGTTGCCGCTAGTTATGTAAATTTTCACACAACTGACTTTTAGCATTTTTTCAACTTTAAAAAAAGTTTTACACTTCGGAATTACATCGGCGCGCATTTTTCGATAAAGTAGTTTTTCTTTCTAAATTAAACTCACCACTTTATCAGTTTTGCAATTGTTTAACACATTTTTTCAACGAAAGTATCGCTATCGAAAAGAAAACTATCGATAGCAATATTTACACCTGTCCATGCTGTTGGACAATCCAGTGGGTTCTATTACCGCACAAGTCCTTGGTCTATTACACTACAACGAACAAACTGTCTTCGTTTAGAAAAAAATTTTTAATTATATTGCAATAAAATAAATCAAGAAGGATTATTTTTAGGTGATATGAAATAATAAATATAATAATAATTTTAAGCTTTTTTGTGGTTCTCTAGTGCATTCATGCAATTCAATCATAGTATGCTGCTTTAATATTATAATCAATACAGGATTTCTTTGTGGGCATCTAGAAATTATTTAGATAGTGGAGAGTCTAAGAAGTTTTCGATTCGGGGTTAATATTTTCCTTTGAGTCATATGTTTTCTCATTCATACAATCATGTCAAATTTCTAAATTTTAGTTTTCTAAAATTGTCAAGCTGGTTTCTTTTTTCCTTCTTAATTTAAGTCCCTTTTAAGTATAGGGTCACTACTTACTTTTCTCCAGGATATTCAATCGTTCGCTTGTAGTTTACCTATTTTTCAGCTTTTCCGCAGCATATGATGTCTTTTAGCAAGCCTTTTGATCAATTCCTGTTTCGGCGATATCTTCTTTTACAGCCTTTGGAATTCGACTCTAAGGCCTGACGAGTAATTGAGAGCTTTTTTTTTTTTTTTGTAAATTACATTAATTTTTTGATCGTCATAATCAACGTTCCCAACAGGCTATTCAAGCTGATATTACCAAATGTTATGTTAAATAGCTTCCAGAGGCAACTCAATAAATGCGAAACACTCTTCAAGATGCACTGTTTGGTGCGGTCTGTGGGTCAACTGCCGAGATCCGAAAATCGCTCTCCTTTACGCTATCACCTTATGTTATTACACCATGTTTGCAACCCCATAAAGTATATATGACAGCTTATGACTAGAGAAGTCGATTGAGCAATGTGCGTCGGTCCGTAATTAAGTATGTTGATTTATTAGAGCAGAAAGTGATAAATTTTTATAGTTACATCTATTTTGTTATATATGCCGAATGTGAATACATCTTAAGTAAATGATAGCTTTCCCGTAAACAGAGTAACGTGAAAGTTGACTTAACTGATATGGAACCGTAATATACAAAATGCAATTTTAAAGAAATTTATTAAAAATTTTTTATGTCAAAAAGTATTTACTTCATCAACTAATAATTTCAATTCCTTAACATTCTCTAGAATGTGTTAATGCGACTAAAGTTCTTTCCACTTTGTTTCCGTTTACTACCAACACCATTTGTTAATTTAAATACTCTGGTGTACATTCATAAATGAAATTAAACTTACTTAACATAATTAACTACATTTTATCTCATTCCAGAAGAAAAATAAAAAAAAAAATTAACTGAAATGCAAAAACTTTTTTCCTAGTTATTTACTTTTGTTACTGACTTGAACATCCTTTCTCGTTCAGTTGCTCTTTAAAGTATTGCAATACAAGAACAATACTCCTACTCGCACTGCATAAGTTTCGTTATTTAAATATTTAATTTCCTTTTTTTGTATTTTTCTGTTTTCAACTGCATCAATCCTTCATCACGTCACATCCTTTAAAACAACAATTGCAATAACAAAAACAAAAATAACGACAACAATATCAAGGATAAATTAATTGCTAAATATGGGTATCCAGCTGAAGTCCATACTGTCACCACCACAGATGGATATATTTTAACCATGCATCGTATACGTGGCAAACAAGGTGCTCAACCATTTTTCTTGCAACATGGTCTTGTTGATAGCTCAGCAGGTTACGTTATCATGGGTCCAAACATAAGTCTTGGTAAGTTTTCACCTTGTTTTTCTCGATTTGTTTTTATACGTTAAAGAAAGGAACAAACAGGTTTTAAAAAAATTAATTTAATGCATGACTGACTGAACAATGGCAGCATGAGTCATGACAGTAATGATTTACACCATTTACAGAAGTTGTAATATAAATTGTTAATTAATATTGTTAATTAATAAATTAAATTATTTAAACAAATTTAAAAGCAAAAACAATACACTTTTTCCTCTCTATATTTTATCTAAAAGAAAAACATTAAATTTTGTATTAAAATTTTGTTTAAAAATTCAGAAATAGTGTAATAATGTTATTAAAGTAATAAAACCAACCAAATCTCAGCAGTTAATCTGTGTCTGTATTTAAATACTGCAACACTCCCATACAAACTTAGTAAAAGTAAACATTTTAATACTCTACTGTAAACTGTTGTCTGCAAAAATTGCTGTAACTTTTTTTTCCCTTCTGTTGTTTTTTTTAAATATGAAGTTGAGTAATTTCTTAGATAAACATTGATTAATTACTTCCACGCAGAAAGGCAACAACAATAAAAAAAAATTTAAAAAAGGAGACAACAAGACAACAAACAGCGAGCAAAAAAATGGCCAAAGGAAGTAAGAAATATGACAAGGATATTATTTAAAATTACAAGGATTAAAAAACTTGTAATTGTGTAAGTGAATAAATACAAATATGTGTGTGAGAAGAGGAAAAACTGTTCGTTTATTTAAGCATTTAATTAAATGTGTAAATGTTGTATAAACATATTGCATAAGAAAATGGCAGTAAAAAAATATTTTTATTTGCTTTTTCTCATAACTGCTGCAACTTTTCAATCAACTCAATGTAATTTGAATTATTGGTGAAATATAAATTAAATAAATAAAATGAGTGCAACTTTTTTTGAGATTGTATAAATGCAAGAAAAACATTGTGTTTGTATCAGGAAGAATTTATTATTGGTAGGAGAAAAGACGGGTTTGTGTTTGTCGATATATGATTTAAACATTTTGCACTGTAAGTAAAATAAAATACGTTTCATGGGTGTATTTTGCATATGAGCAGTTTTACTGGCTAATTAATTATAAATGTATGAGATATCTTAGAAAAAACTTCTAGCGCATTTAAAATTGCTATTATGCAATTTTTTCAAAGCATGATCAGTTTTCATATCGATAAAACAGTTAAACAGATACCATATTAACACAGTGTCCTAATAAATCTATAAATTAGGATAGCCAGCTCTCTGACTAGTGTAATAGTCAATTTTCTGAGTATTGGTATTCCTAGTTTAGAAATCTTTTCCAACCTCTGAGGATATGGGGTTTCCAATAGCAGAATTATGCACATTACTTCCTGACGTGATCCTCTTGACGCTCAAATTTTAAGTTTTGAATCTCCAGAAATGTTTAGCATTTAGATATGCCATGCTATTTATATTATATGAAAATGTTCACAGTTTGTTTACAAGTTTATTAACCATTTAGTTCTTTAAAGTCCTGATAACTGATCAGATATCGGTAAAAACACGAATCCAAACTGTATTACAAATTTCCTTCTTCATTTTCAATTTAAATAATTTTTAATTTCTGTCTGGAACCCATTTTTTAAGACCTTGTAGACAGAAGTATTTACCTTTGATTTACTACTACTGCCGGTAAAGTGACAAACTCTATTGTTATTCTGTCAGCTGGACTGTTCGACTATATATAGTGGCAATGCCATCTAATAGTGGTACTTTGTAACGTCCCACAAAGTTCCCGCACCCACTAGTACATTATGGTTACTAACAGAGCCTATTTCATTTAAATCAAGTGATGAGGCTTCAATTTTAAGTAATATATAGGAATAAACAACTACTCCCTAAAGTATGCCGCACATAATATAGCATTTTAGTTGTGTATTACTAAAGATGTTACTGTTAAATGCATAACAATGTAAATTAAGCTTAATCAGTAACAGCGTTACCACTCAAAAATTATCTATCCGACCAAATTTGCCTATAAAACCGACCAAAATCCATTTAAACCGACCAATTTTTTTAAATATTAAATAACAAATACATATATGCATACTATGTACCTACATATGTATTTTTTAAATAAAATTTGAATTAAGTTTTATAACTTAAAAACCCAAAAAAATTCCTTAATTAAATTAAATTAAAATTTTTATGTTTTCGTTTTGATACGAGATGAATAAAAAACCGTTACAATTGCTTTGCTTACACCGAGTTAACACACATCAACTTTTACAATTATGAAGACATACACAACCAATGCGAGAAGAAAACTACAAAAATCCTTTTGTTTTTCTTGCTGTTATGCATTTTGTGAAGAAGTAGCACCACCTTACAAATGGGCTCATCGTATTTTTTATAGTCTTTTACACACGTCTGACATTTGCTTTTGATTGTTTTTCGTTGCTGAGAAGAAAATAGTATTGCCAATAACTAAAAATTTAATAGCGACCAGTATTTCATATGACTTAAAAAAATATGGTACATTTTCTTAAACAGACCAAAATAACGTTTAGCCGACCATCCGACCAAGACCACTAATTTCTGACCATTTTGGTCGGAAAAGACCAATAGTGGCAACGCTGATCAGTAACAATGTTCAAATACATATAAAAATTAGATGAGCTTAAGAAAAAGTATTATATGTATGTATAGTTGGTGGTCGCTAAAGTGGACGTATCACCTTTACTACATCTAATTCTATCGTTTTTATAACGTTTTAAATTTTAAATAGACTAAAAAGGACACTGTTCTACTACATTCGTAAATTGCAGATTTGAGCAATTTTCGGGGAAACTTATCCTTTTTTTTCTATAAATATACGTGTAAAATTTTATCACTTTACGTCATTGCGTTTAGACGCAATCGCATTTTATTCGAAAAGATAAATTTGTATGACCTACTCTTGCGCTACGAGCTATAACTCTCTTCCTAGTTGACCGATTTAGCCCATTTTCAAAACTGAATTCATCCCACTACCTTTTTCTATTAGAGCTCTATTGTGCTTTTAACAGACGGCCATTGTCCGATCGTTCTAGAATTAAATCAGGTCTCAAAAAATATATACTTTATGATGTCTAATATGAATATTTCAATGTGTCACAAACGGATTGACAGAATTGATATAGTTTGGTGGGTATAAAAATAACTAAATAATATCATTTCATTCCTTCTTTTAGTACGACTACTTATATCGAAAGTTTTTAGGTCAACCTGTATAATTAAAAAAAAAACAAATATAAATTATAAATAAAAATAATTTAAAATTCACATCCCTGATTTTCGTAATTACTAAGGTTCTAGTATAAAACCAATTTTTTACCCAATAACTAATATTTGTCATTATTCTTCGTTTTGTTACGTTCTAAATTAGTTCTCGCACCCAATAAATTTTCTTTAATTCTTCTTTTAGCCTACCTTCTTGCCGACAAAAACTACGATGTATGGATGGGTAATGCACGTGGTAATCGCTACTCTCGCAATCACACTACTTTAGATCCGGATGAAGATAAATTCTGGGAATTCAGTTGGCATGAAATAGGCATCTATGATCTGCCGGCCATGATTGATTATGTCTTAAAGACCACCGGCTTTAAGAGACTGCAATATGCTGGACATTCTCAGGGTTGTACAGCGTTCTTTGTAATGTGTTCGATGAGGCCAGAGTATAATAAAAAAATTATAATGATGCAAGCCATGGCGCCGGCAGTGTATGCTAGAGAGACCAAACAGCATCCATACATTAGGGCCATCAGTTTGTATTTTAATGTGTGTATAACTATTGCAGTACTTTCCAAATAATTAAAATTTATTAATTCTTTCAAATAGAGTTTGGTAGGCAGTTCTATAACGGAAATGTTTAATGGTGAATTTCGTTTTCTGTGTCGCATGACAGAAGAAACTGAACGGCTATGTATAGAGGCGGTTTTTGGTATAGTGGGTCGCAATTGGGGTGAATTTAATAGGGTAAGTAAAATAATGTAATTATGTAAGATGTTATATAATATTAACGTTTTCGCTTTAGAAAATGTTTCCGGTTATTTTGGGCCACTATCCCGCTGGTGTGGCCGCCAAGCAAGTCAAACATTTTATACAAATTATCAAAACTGGTAAATTTGCTCCCTACAGCTATAGTTCCAATAAAAATATGTTGATTTATAAGGAACGTGAACCACCACGCTATAATCTATCCGCTGTTACGGCACCCACTTATGTTTACTACTCTGCGAATGATCTACTCTGTCATCCGGGTGATGTTGAGGTCATGTACAAAGATTTGGGTCGTCCTATAGGCAAGTATTTGGTGCCACAAGCAGAATTCAATCATATGGATTTCTTATGGGCTTTAAATGTCAGAAGACTAGTCTATGCCCGTATGTTGCAGGTTTTGAGTGGAAAAACCATTAAGGAGAGACGGGATAATGTGAGTGTTTATCCTTTAGCGGCAAATGAAAATTCAAAGGCGTTGCTCGAATAGTGATTGTGAATTTAGCATAATGGTGTTATTTTTAAGTATTTATTGTTAGTTTTTAAGTGTAATTTTTTTTTTTAATGTAAAATTCCAAAGTTAATTTTAAGGAAAAAAGGCTTCCCTATTGTCCTTTTTGGAATTTATTTTTATAAACATTTCGTGCATTCATAATAACTTGTCTAAAGTTAGTTGATAAAAAAATGAAGTACAGAAAAAAGAAATAAAATATTGTGTTGTAGTTTTGGCAGTTGGAAGAAGAAAATTTTGCATCTTTTGCAAAATAGAAAATAAAAAAACATACATTTTATTATTCAAAATATAAATTGGTGTCACTACGACAACAATACTTCCTCATAACATCAAAAATATAAAATTTCAACAAATAAAGTTTAAGAAAAAATATGCAAAACGCATAATAAGAAAAATGTCATTTGCAGTATAAACTTCAGTAAGAATATTATTTAAAATTGTAGAGAAAATATTTAAAGCTAAAATAGAAAATAAAAAACTGCAATATGCCAACACTTCCTTATACAGGATTTGAAATTAAAAAAAAAATATATTCTTTGTTATATATCTAATAGATATTATTATATATAATTATAAATATTTTCTTCCATCATTATAATTCTTTGGCGTAAGGCAAACATGTCATAAGTCAATAAATTTCTGTTTTGATTTTTTATTAGGTTGCTCACAATAATTTCTCTCTTTCGTTTGGTATTACAAATTAACGTCTGTCATAACTGCTGCCAAACAATCGTTAAAACATTTCATATTTGGTTTGATGTTAAGCAAAACCTGCAGTTTCTGAATATTTTTACAACTTGCCTAAAAAGTTTATGTTGCTTTTGGTTGCTTTCAGTAGCGTTACCTTTGAATATTTTTCGTTACTACAAACTCCTTGCTAAATAAGGTTTTTTTTCATTTGAAAATATTGCAGCAACAATGCAATACTTCGAGCCTTAACTGCTAAAATAACGTAACTCACAAAAGCTTAATTTTACAGGATACATAAAACATCAATTTGGCATCGTTTTAAGCGACTTGAAAATGCACAAAGCATTACACAACGAAGACCTGCAATTGTATGAGTAGAAAATTCAGCTTACTTAGAAACTCAAACTAACAGACCATGGAAAGCACCGACAATTCGTTTAATGGGAATGGTAGTGGAGCAAAGTGAAATCAATGCCAATTTTTCGAAAAAAAATCCAGCTTCTCTGATGAAGATCATTGAAATTTTAATTGGCTTCGTGAATGCACAATATTGTCAAATTTGTTGATCAGAAAATCCAGTTTATGATAACGGAGTTTCTGTGGGCTCTGAATGACATGTGGGCTTAGCAAGAATATGTTACTTGACACATCGCGCATGAAACAATCCATTTATTGTATCAGTAATTTCCAACACAAATTATCTGATAAAATTCTCAAGTCAAATGGCCACCAAAATCACGCCATTTAACGACATATGTTTTTATACCCTTCACACAGTGAAAAAGGGTATATATAGGTTTGTCATTCCGTGTGAAATTTCTACAATTTTCATTTCCGACCCCATAAAGTCTATATTTTCTGAAAGCTTATGAATAGGGGAGTCGATTAAGCCCTGTCAGTCTGTCAGTCTGTCCGTCTGACCGTCTGTCCGTGTGTATGTTGAAATCAACTTTTTGAAGCCCCCCGACATAGGTTGGACCCGGGTAAGGTACTAAAATATCAGAAATATTCGGGAGTAGATCGGTATTGAAAATCAGAAACATCGGTACATAAACAACTGAGATATGAGCAAAAACCCACGACCACCTCGAATTTTTTTTCACAAAAACAACATTACAACAACAACATACATACATACAAACGTCTATACTGGTTAGAGAAAACGTGGCATCGAATCCCAGCTGAGCCAAAAAAAATTTTTTTTAAATTTTTTTTTTAATTTTTTTTTTATTTTTTATTTAATATATTATTTATATTTTTATTATTTTTTTTTTAATTTTTTTTTTTATTTTTTTTGTTTTATATATAATAATTATAATTATATATAATAATTTTTTTTTAAATTTTTTTTTTTAATTTTTTAAAAAAAAATTTTTTTTAATTTTTTTTTAAATTTTTTAAATTTTTTTTTTTCGTTTTTTATACCCTTCACACAGTGAAAAAGGGTATATATAGGTTTGTCATTCCGTGTGAAATTTCTACAATTTTGATTTCCGACCCCATAAAGTATATATTTTCTGAAAGCTTATGAATAGGGGAGTCGATTAAGCCCTGTCAGTCTGTCCGTCTGACCGTCTGTCCGTGTGTATGTTGAAATCAACTTTTTGAAGCCCCCCGACATAGGTTGGACCCGGGTAAGGTATTAAAATATCAGAAATATTCGGGAGTAGATCGGTATTGAAAATCAGAAACATTAGTACATAAACAACTGAGATATGAGCAAAAACCCACGACCACCTCGAATTTTTTTTCACAAAAACAACATTACAACAACAACATACATACATACAAACGTGTATACTGGTTAGAGAAAACGTGGCATCAAATCCCAGCTGAGCCAAAAAATTTTTTTTTAAATTTTTTTTTATTTTTTTTTTTTATTTAATATATTATTTATATTTTTATTATTATTTTTTTTTTAAATTTTTTTTTTTTAATTTTTTTTTTATTTTTTTTTTTGTTTTATATATATTATATACATAATAATTTTTTTTTTTAATTTATTTTTTAAATTTTTTTTTTTTGTTTTTTTAACATACATGCGTGAATTTACAATGGGACGTTTTTATATATGTATTTTTTATATGTATGTACGTATTTCATATGGGATAAATGGTGACACAAACCACTGTTATTGCATGACTACACGTTGTGAAGGGTATATAAGATTCGCACGGCCGAATATAGCGCTCTTACTTGTTTAACATACTTACGTGAATTTATAATTTTACAATGGGATGTTTTTATATATGTATGTACGTATTTCATATGGGATGAATGGTGACACAAACTACTGTTATTTCATGACTACACGTTGTGAATAGATATATAAGATTCGGCACGGCCGAATATAGCGCTCTTACTTGTTTTTTTCTTTGGCGTTTTGTGAATTTTCGGGTTTATGCGAAGAAACTAGAAACAATTCATGAGCTTAAATCCGAGATCCAATGCGTTACCGGTTAGATACAGCCATATCTCTGTGAAAAGTTCAAGAAAAAAGTAACAACAGAGTCATGGGGGTCTTGGATGTATATTTTGTTTTATACTATATACCTTTTTTGTAATCCAATAAAAAAAATCACAGCTATCTCAAAAATATTAATTTTTATTTTAAAACGTCTTATCACAACACTAGAATCGCAAAACTGTTGTAATAAATTGGAAAAATGCCGACCATAACGAAAATACGTTTCCTCTTCACATTATCATAGAACGAGAATTGATCCCCTGATAATTTTTTTGTTATCGAATTGTTTGTTCAATAATACTGCTCAATATGTTTGCAAATTCAAACACAGTAGCGGGTTTAAAGTGTAGAAGCAATAACTAAAGACTAAATATCTGTTTGATAACATTCCAACTTTAGTTTTTGGCAAGTAACTATAATAAGCTTAAAGAGAATTGCCAGAACTGTTGGGTTTGTCCAACCAATCTATACTTATATCTGAAACAAAACGACAAAACAAACTAATTTTTCTTTATTTTAGAAAACAAAAATTAAAGTGTGAGTTACTGCTGTTCTGTTTTATTTTGATCAAATAATAGTTTGTATTTATGTGCATGTTTAGAGGTCTCTTAATATTCATTAACGGCAGTGCCGGTTTTAAGCAGTACATATAGCCAGTACAAACTGTTATAGTTTTAGTAATTGTGGGTGGATGGGACTTTATATATGTGTGGCAGTGTGTATTAATAAATCAAGCCGAATAAAGTCATCAATAACGAGTCTGCTCACACTATTCACACAAAAAACCCACAATTTTTTTTGCTTTATTTAAATACAGTGTGGATAAAAATAAGTAGAGATAAATAGATTATAATCTAATAAATGTACATTCAGAAGAGGGGTAACTTATAAATTACCTGTCAGTTTTGTTGCTTTTGAAGTTTTATTTCGTCTGACATAACGTATTGTTACATTTATACCTTTCAAAAACAATAGTGTATTTCCATCAAACAAACCAGAATTCCTTTGAAATGCAAATAATAACACTTGAAATTGCGCACAACATGCCAACTAGGCATAAGTGTATACCTGTCATGGGTTTGGGCTTTTAGTGCCCCTCCTTTTCAACCTAACACTTGAAATTTAAATTTTAAAATAGTAGAGACTTTATTAATCTTTAACACAATAAATTCTGCAGTACTTTATTTATTATTTAACTTATTGTTATAAAATTTAATTATTAAACTTAATTTGAAATACACGCAGTGAACTATTGTTTACTGATCAAATATATGGGATCCATACTATGATAAGCATTCATATTGATAGTATGTAATGAATCCCTGCAACAAAATTTTTTTAGTTTTTTGTCTAGGCGTCCTCGGATGTAATTCATTTTTACTAACTTTTTATGAGGTCAGACTCTGTCTTATAAAATTACCACCATTAAAATGTCGATGTTCAGTGCTGAGTTTTTTATTTGGGCTGGGCCTTATTTAGGGCGACGTCGACTCTAATTTCTGTCTAAATAAAATAATTTTTAATGTGTCAACCAGGCCAACTCGATACTTCCATGTTTTTAGCTTAAAAAACTATACACAGATCCACCTACTTATGCAAATAATGACTCTTTCTGTCGTGGATACTTTAACAACTATTATCAACTTATCGACATAAAAAGTAAAGAAATTTAAAAAATTAACTTCATTTTATACATAAATTGTTAAATTGCATTAAATATTATTTTATATTTAAACGGTTAACTTGTTTGATATTTGACTTTAACTTGTAGGAATATGTAATCTATAGACAAAATTAATAAAAAAAAAATAATTTCCATACACAGTAGTATCATTTTGGGAGAACTTTTATTTAATAAGCAACAACAATATTTATCAATCATTATGAAATTTTATTCATATGACAGAGAAGGACATCTGGTGAATGCAATAAAAAATTGCAAACACTCTAGCTTAAATTTTGTGTATCACAAAATACAAGTGTAGTATTTTACTACTCACTGTATTCGTAAATGTTTATCTATACACATGTACATGCATGAGTATATAAACATATTGTGGAGTGTTACATCCGTTTCCTTTTAATTTGAATGGAATAAATAAAAGCAAGTACAAATTTTAAAGCAACAAAATTAAAGCTATAATGCAGATCGGCCAATAAAAACATTTCAATAAATTTAATATTTAAAGTCTATTATAATAATTTAAATTTAATAATATAATAATATTTTAATTTTTTAGTTTATTAATTACATCTTATTGTTATAAATAACTCAAAAAATTACAATAAAAAAATAAAAATTTATTTGTATCTGATTTTTATTCACAAATATTTTAAATCAATTTAAACATGATGTTAAATAAAGAAATATATTCAAAAAGTAAAAACTAAAAGATGTGAAAGAGATGTAGGACTAAAATCAACTTATGTATATTTAAAAAGTATTTTATTAAGCTTTTTTAAGAAGTTTTGCATACTGCACCATTATGTTGTTAGGGAACAAAGTTTTGACGAAAAAAGAAACTAAAAAATGTCTTCAGTTTGGTTGTTAATTTTCCGGTAAAAATCTGTCAACTTGTTAAATTTGTTTTTCTTTTTTAAAAAACTTATTTATGTCCTATGCTATTGTATTGTCACGCTATAGTAGGTTAATCCAATAGCATTTATGACCTTTTGTTAAAAATAAACACAAAGTCATTGAGTTTACATTTTAAAAGCTGAAAGACTCTGTATATTTAAATAAAATAGATAAATGATAAAAGAGGTCAACAAGAGCTCAATTTAGAAAATTTTGTTAGTATAGTAAGTAGTACAATAAACTCACACGTTTGATCGATTAAAAATAACTGAATTTGACTCCATGATTTAACAACATTTAAAAGTTACCTAATATTAGCATAAATTTAAAGAGAAAAGCGATGTAGCGTTAAACGATCTTTATGAACAACGCTACCAAATTATTCAGATTTTCTTGAAAAAATCAGTCATTGATTCGTTCAATGTTTTATCGCAAAATTTTGTTGAGCCATGAAGCAGATTTTTCCCTTAACGGGTTTGTTGTTAATCAAACCTGAGTATTAAGACAAATATTGGGAGTAAGACAAACTGTGAGGAGAGAAAAAAAGCATAGTTGGTAGAAAATTGATATTGTTACAGATTTATTTTAAAATAGCTTAATTTACATTAAAAGTTTATTTTTGATTGCAATAAAAGAACCCAAAGTGTATTTAAAAGGAAATAAACCAACGTTTATAAAAGGTAAAAACTTAACAATATATAGTACATATATTTAAAAGTTCTCTCAAAAAACTTGAGAGACATAAAGGGTGTCTCAGAAAAAAAGTACTTTTTAATTTTAAAACAAAAACTCGTATTTTTGGAGACACATGTGATATTGATAATTGAAATGTAAAAAACTCAAAGTAAGAAATAAAGAATCCTCCAAATGACCTCCACGGCTCTGATGACAGCTCATTACTCTTTTTGTTGGCTGTATCTCACCGATCACGCTTTGGAATTTCGATCTGAGCTTAGAAATTATTTCTGTTTTATTCGCATAAATCTGTGATTTCAAATAATTCTACAGAAAAAAATCGCATGGCATCGAATCGCATAATTTTGGTAGCCTGTTGACATCAGAATTTCTTAAGATAAATTGCTCTGGAAATCGATGCTTTAAAAAATAGAATGTTTCATGCGCGGTGTATCAGATGGTGGTAACCACATGTACATGAAGTCCAGTCACAAGAAATCCGTTATCATGTTCCAGTAACGAATGCCGTTGTCTCATCTTAAAAAAAGTAACACCCAATCACTTTGTCTGATCTACACCAGACACCCAATCACTTTGTCTGATCAAAATCTACACCAGACACTTCTACACATGACACTTAGTTGCTGTGAATGCAAACTAAATTTTGTACGCATGAAAGTGTAGCTTCGCTGCATAGTGCTTCGTGAAATTTAAAGTTATTAAGAACGATGCCGAATTGAATTTTTTAGGTTTCCGTGACAATCTTGTTTATAACAACAATAGAGCTACCGGTAGGTTAACGTAGAAGAGTCTTATTGTCCATAGCCGACACAGCTTCTTAAAATTGTTTGAACACCCTTCAAATGGTTGACACAATAAGTGCACATTCTTCACTAAAAATTCTTCGAAGTTTGCGAGCGGTCCCAGTATAAATTTTAAAACTTTTAAATTAAATAGTCACAATTATCACGCGTTGTTCTTTCGAAAAGTGCTACAATTTGTATAATCGGAATAAACATGTGTGACAGCTGCCGAATTTCAGACTTTCCCTTAATTCCAACCAATACACCCTTAAGATATTTATTTTTCAAAATAATGTAGTTTGTTTTTAGTAAAACTATAATTTTATTTTTTATTGTTAAAATTTGATTTTAACTCTAGTCAATTTAATCTAATCTATGTCTGTGGTTATATCTTAGCCATATTCAAATGAGCTTCATTGCATCAAAGGTTTGTAAGCGTACAAAGTATATTTATACATACTATAGATATAATCTTAAGCTTTAGTGATAAAAGCCTTTGAAGTCTTTATCATTTATTTCAGCCACCGACCAACTAGTGCAATGTAGCTCAACGTATTTCGCATAGCCTCACACCATTTGTCACATCCTTCCAGTTTCCCTATTTTCAAACAAAATTCAACAATGATTAAAAACTTTTTTTATTTAATTCTGTTTTTTTATTTTAAGTTTTTCTGTGCCACATTCATATAAACACATATCTAAAGTTCTTGGCAAATGCAATAATGTATTGCCTACATTAGGGAGCTCTCATCAACGTAAAAATGAAGTAGAGTAATGAAGTTTTTTTCTCTCTCTCTCTTTTGTTACAAAAAATGTCTACAAAGTTTTCACTATATGTGGTTGCAAGAACAAAAATTTCTTTTCTAAATATGTATGAAAAATGTGGAAGAAAAAAGCTGTTGAGTAAAATATTTGTATGAACAAGTACTATTAAGTTTTTAATTAAGTCGTTATTGTTAAATGAGAATAAATGCTTAAATAAGCAAAAATGTATTTAAAATCAAGTCGTGTGTATGGGTGTGTGCTAGAAATGAAATATGCACGAATATGTTTATATGCCTGAAAAAACACTAGGGATTAGTATAATTTTACTTTAGCAGCCGAAATGTATGCTACAACATTTTTTCTAATTACATACTCATGCCTGATTTATACACACACATACAAAAAGCAATAAACCAATTCAATAGCAATAGAATTTTCATATAGAAATAAAACCACATTTTCCAATTAATCATTACTCATAAATGAAATCTTTAAATGGTCATTGAAACACAGGACACAAAGTCCTTAACTGTATATATGTGGGTACTCACATTGACTCACACTATCGCAATTAATACTTAATGCAAAAAGTATCCATACATGCAAATGGAAGGACATAAAACACAACCCTAAATGTTATGAGTGCTTTGGTGACCATGTTTTCAGACAGACTTAAATGTAGTGTAAATCATTACAGCTCGCTTTCATTTGAATTTTTTCTTTTCCTATTACTGTTGATAGTCTAAATCAAATTTTATCGTTAAAAAATCTGCACTCCTGGGTAATTTATTCGTTCATGAAGTACTGCATAACAAAGTGCACTAAAAAAAATTTCTAAATTTTAATTGCCTTGATATGCAATAGCTTTAACACAATTATTTTTTTGATCCCGCACTTTCTACAATACAAGCCCTTTATTGTCTTTATCCCTACTCACCATAATCAGTGTTTTATATCATGTTTTTAATCATGTCTTACAACAGTTTAGTTTGAGATTAATGGTAGTTTATTTCCAAATGTTTATTGCACTTGAATGGTGTTTACTACAGAGCGTTAATAAAGTTTCAGATAATGCAACCAGTTATTTAACTGCCATAAATATCTAGCAGACTTTTTGCAGACTGTAAATAAATTTAAATTTGAAATAGGAGAAAAATGTATAATGTGAAGTAGCGAGAAAAAAGTATTATGAATAAACAAAGCTATTCATTGATGATAAATAGTAGTCATTAGGTTATGAATATTGCAACTAGGAAGGCTGAAAATAAAAGAAACAAAAGCAAAGCAAAAAGTAATAAAGTTGTAAAATGCTAAACATACATGATCAATTCATAAGGTTAATCGATATTTATACTCCTAATCCGGTTGTAAACAAGTGTGTTTGAACATATTTGTTGTTGATGGTGGAGTGTGTACTCAACGATCTACAATACAAAGCACTACTTTTTATTAGAATTTCTTTCTGTTTCCCAGAAATCAATAGGCTGAAACACTACTCGACGAATTTTTATTTAAATTTGGTTTGGAGGTACCTGGGTAAATATATAGAGTACTTGTTAGAGCGAGTTCATATCTCAAGTCGAAAAAAAAAATAAGAAAAACGATTTTACAGTATTTAAAGGTTGACAGTTTGGTAAGAAATAAATGCATGTACAAATATGACAAAAAGAACAATATAAAAAAATTACACCAACAACAATAAAAATATCTTCTAATGAAATTAGTTTAAAAACTTTGTTCAGTCCTGCAACGCTGGCCGGGTTAAGCTAGTATAAATAAACGCAATATAAACACGGCAAAGTGATTTACTTATACCATTCACCATCATGAACATAATAATTTTAAAATTTCAATAGTGACGTTACCCAGATTTCATAATTAATGATGTTTTATATCTACCGAAATCTTGGACTTTGAATTTGCTTATGATTTCCTCGATTCTACCAGAAAAGACGTTTTTTGATCCCAATATAGTGGGAAAAACACTGATTTTAACATTAAAACTACTTATAGCTGATTTTGCGTTCACACTACAAGTTTGAATTAATCAGGTTTTAACTCACAGTTTGTCTAAAAAGTTTATTTGAAATAAAATCAAATTCTGGTAAAAACCAGTGTATTTCTTGCAGTACTTTTTAACATTTTCGTTAAAGTATTTAGTTGACACACTGTATATCATTTATATTTTTTATCGAGCGCTATCTAACATTATTAGTAATTTTAATTTCTTTAAACTTGGTAGCACTGAATTAAGTACACCGAAAACAAGGTTGTATTTTAAAAAATCTTCTTAAACCCAATTAAAAAAAAGATTTTAAAATACTTTTAAATCATGGTAAAACGAGTTGATTTGTTTATAGCCGTTGAACTGGTTTTAAATAACTCTTTATTTGTCAATATTTCCTAATGATTGTAGTTCTGCGCAACATGTATGGTCTTCTAAAAATAGATTTCTATTAAAAACGGACAAACAAAGTTTATGAAGTCCGAAATAAATATTGTAGAAATAAGAAACGGAATGATAAAATTACACAGATATATGTATGTATATATGTATATGCATCATTGACACCACACACAGATAAAACAGTATCAGTTATGAGTATCTAAAAAAATTATCTTCCCGATCAAGAAACGACCCCTAATGTTTTTGTAAAATTTTTATTAAAATCTCTAATACCAATTAAAAATTCTGAAATTGAATGTTCCTGAAATAATTCTTATCATGAGTTCTTGTATGGAGTGTGTCACTTTCCTTGGCCCGATCGTACCGATTATTGGTTGAAATAAGTCAAATCAGATTAAAGTAAAACATACAAAATTTGAAAATTGGTTTTGTAAAAAATTTCAGTAAAAATTATTCTTGACATTAATAGATAATTTAAAAGCAAAAACGACAAAAAGATAAAGCCGTTCACCGATTTTAGATAAATTAAAAAAGTGGACGTAAAGGTGTAGAAATGGACTTGGAAATTTTTCCACCCATAAAAGCCTAAGTTATGACAAAAACTGACTTAAATATACGATATGACAAAAATTCATTGACCAATCCACTGTCTAAACTTTTTTTTGGTTCCAGTTATATAATATCTGTAATAAATGGCGGGTATTAGATCAGGTTTTTCAGAAACCCCTATATATATGATTGAATTTTGACAAAAAAAATTGGCTGAGAAACTAAACTTCAGGTTGTTTTTTTACACTAACCACAAAAAAAAATGATTTATTTATTTTGGACCAATTAAAATATTAATTTTCTGAATATTAGTTTCGTTTTAGGACGATCTAGCTATGTCCGTCCATTGAGCAGAAAAATCTAGGGAGACGAAATTTCGCCAAAAAATATTAGGTATCAAAAATGGATAAAATTGGTCAAATAGAAGGAAATAGAGAGTAACATCTCTTTATAGAAGATCATAAAAAAACGTGTTTCGAATATCGAATAAAATATGATTGCGACTAAGGCAATTATGTGACAAAATTTAACAAGTACATTTATTAAATAAAAAATTTTTAGTTTCACCAAAAATTGTTAAACGTACGATCCCAGCGAAATCTTTTTGAAATTGTGTAATAGGTTGTCATTACTTCATATATTACATAATAATGAGGGGTCGTTACCAACATCATTATTTTAAAGTACAGAGTAATGGCCTATTGGTTATGACCTTCGTAAATACTTTTTATATATTTTTTTAAACAGCGAACTTTAAATTAACTTCATAAATATTCTAATGTGCCCAATATTATAATTTTTATATTTTTTTGCATTGCAACAGTATAAAAATATCCAGCTATAATTCAGCTTTTTTAGTAACTACTTATTTTATTGCTTTCTGTAAGTTCATTTGTAAGCGAGGGTTATGATTTCTGGGACAACTCAAACAAAAATAAGTAGTTATTCGGTCGAAAAGTAACTAGTTTATGTGTATCTCCAATATTACTTGCTAACTTACTAGGTAAGTAAAGATTTTGCTGGGATAGTATATTTAAAATTTTAAACGTCACAAAACTTATAAATTTAGATATACGATGCTGAAATTTCGCATATATAGCAGCTAGTCAATATTATCGGAACAACGGAAAATAAAGGTGACACTTCTACTTTAACGCCCACCTCTCTCTCTCTCTCTCTCTCTCAATCTCTCTCAATCTCTTAAATTGGTATATTACCCTACAAGAAATGAATGACTGAAACTAACACATACAAAATGTTTGTACTAACACTATTGTAGCAATTTAATATATAATTCCTGCGACAGGAAAAATAATGCGTATGCAAGAGTGAGACAAATAATGTATGTATGTTGATTTTTTGACGTTTAAAATTGGAAAATTATTGTGAAAAATTTTTAATTCAGTGTACCAAAAAGTAATTTTTATTAAAAAATTTGCAGTTCTTTCGACGAGGTTTTTTATAAAATACTCAAGAAATAAAAGGTAAGTACGAAAGGTAGCAGCCAAACATAAATATGTATATGCCTTTGCATATTCTCATAATTTTTATTTTTAACAATTCCAGCCATAATACCAATGACGCTAATACCATGGAAAAGGATTAAATTGAGCCCATCCAGGAAGCAGTGACATCACGTATTAATGGTAATAATAAATTAAATGTAATGAAATATATAATAATAAATAATATAAAAGATAATAAATTTTGTTTTATTGTACGAGTAAAATATATACCTGGTTAGCTTTGACCGATCAATACGTTAAGTGTGACTACTATTTATATTATATTTGATTTGAAACAGCTGTAGTGTAAGTAGTCCAGATATATGTTTTGCAGTCGACAGAACTGATAAGAAAGAGAAAGACGCAAAATCACATGTACACAAAAGTTTCAGTCATTTTTTTCACATTGCCCTTAAGAAACTAATAGAAACTGTAACCGATATATCAGTCACTAATACCAGTCATATAACCGGTCAAATGACCGTCACTGTTCTTGTAGGGTTAGGTACCATTTTGATATTGTAAGAAAATAATTTAATGGCAAATCGAACTTAAACAATTAAATTAATACATATTTAAGAGATTATTCTATTGTGATTAGAGTTGTAAACAAAACAATAAATTTTGTGGTACAAAATAACTACACAAAATTGTTGGTGGGTATTTAAGTCGAATATATATATTTAGTAGTCTTATTTGTTTAAACAAGCTTCGTATGTTTTTTTATCTAAGAAATTTAGCAGTACTGCCATCTTGTGTGACAACGGCCGATGCACTTGGAATCCATCATGCAGATTAATAATCCATTTACAAAGTATTTACAGCATCAACACTTTCCGTTGTTAATAATTCGACGTATTTGATCTCTGTTTTTTTAAACAATTCGCTCTACTTTAAAAAAAATATTTTTTAAATCAGAATATACCTGTTTGATAGGCCTAAGAGCGTAATTTATTATAAAATCTTTAAAGAGTTTACACACGTAATCTTGCCAATTTTATTTAAAACTACAGCCGATTCTTTTAGATGTTTTATATTAAAAATATAACTGCGATATAGAATCGCATTTAAACTTAAAATCAATTACAACAAATTTGCAATGAGCAAATAACAAAAACATTAAGGCACGAAATTGTATAAAACTTATTTATTGAAGGCACAAAAGAGGATATGCACACATGTATTCAGTTGATTGCCTCGCAAAATGTATAAGTTTTTGGATGTAAATATAAATATATATCTTTTTTAAATACCGTTTATAAATCTGTCAAGTTTGTCCGTATTTCTTGCAGTGAGAAAGCTTTTGGTGCTGTATATACATCAGAAAAAAAGATTTTTCGTTACAACAAAGTAGTATATTTGTTTGTTTACTGAAAATAGATTAAAATCCTTGGTTACAGTAAAAACCTGTCCAAATATACAAACATTTTAAAAACATTACAAACAAAAAATAAACGTAAATAATACAAACCACAAGATTACATGAATTTGAAACCAACGTAGAGACAACTTGCACAATGTGATATATAAAAAATATTTAATTAAAAAACTAATTTTAATATTTGTAATTTTTTACGATACGTAAAATAGTAAAATATTTTTTTAACCAAAAATTTATTGCGAATGTTTGCATGTCCTTTTCACTTACATGGTGTAGTAGGAGTGCAATGCCAACACTGATAACACCCTTTCGATAAAAAATAAGAAACCAAAATTTTTTCTAAAATAAAGTATAGATATATAGATATAGATGATTCAAAGTATTCATACCAAAAGAGTGTTATTATTTATTTATTTATTATTATTTACCCCATGAAAATTGGTAATATCCTTGCAGATAAATTTGCACTACGTCGTGCATTGCAACCGAAATAGACTGCTTAGTTACAATATGGCCCTATGTATGCAATAAGGAACCATGCCATTATCAAACAAGAGTTTGTAGTTAAGCGACAAGTTTTCATGTCTTCACGATTGTATTAGTATTTTTATAAAATTTTCGTTTTAATACGTCATCGAATAGTGACAGTAAATAGTTTTGAGACTACTCATATGTCCTGCAAAGCTGGGTTATATGGTCCAGCCCTAGGACAATTTCAAATCGACCATGTTTTCTTCATACATTTTGATGATATTTGCACTATTCCTAAACCAGTATAAAGTGTGCTTTACATGCGTGTTTATAAAATTATCCTGTTACAATAAAAATTTCCTCTTATTTTATTTTTGTTTGTTGATTACTTTTCATACTTTTTAGTAAATATAAAATGTAATTTAAAACTATACAATTCATTTAACAAATGAGAAATATACGAAAACTTTTCCTTAAGAAACCAAGCCATTTTTAAACCGACGTACGACCTTTATGGTTTCAGAAAAGACAAATCCTTAAAGCCGCTAGTTTCATATATCTGCAGATAATAAAAAAACTGGACATTTTTCTGTAAATATTAAATCATTCATACAAATTTTGCTTAAACTGAATAAATTTTGACCAATTGTTTTTAATTTTTCATACTATAGAGTTTGTTGCTTCTACTGTAAAATTTTTTCATTGTAACTAAGGCTTTTATTGAATCATACGACGATATACTCTTACACTCTCTGTGAAGGATATAAAAAGCAGCTGATTATTTTTCGCTCTATTTTGTATTGTATTTTGCCTTCTTCTCTCAAAAGTTTCTTCACATATGTGTGAGAAATAAAAAATATAATTTTTCGGTTAAAAAAATATATAAAAATATATCTTGATTTTTAATAAAAAAGTTTTAAATATGATAATAATATTTAGACGATGAAAAAAATTTTATAAAAAGAAAAAATTTTTATTGGAAAAAAAAAATATGACTGTTGCTCTGCGCACCAAATGTAACGTCCATGTTGATCGCATCGAATCTGTGCAGAAGCAATTTCTACTGTTTTGTCTAAAAAGATCTTTTGGAGGCTATCTTATAAACATACCGCCATACGAAACCAGGCTAGCTATAATCAAATTGCCAACTTTGAAAAGCCGTAGATCTATGCTAAGTGTCTTCTTTTATTTCTGATTTACTTTTCAGCAACATTAATTTTAATATTTCACGTCGTGCAACCCAGTAATTTATATTGTTACGTTTATACCTTTTATAAATGTTGGCTTGTTTCCTTCAAATACTCTGTGAGTTATTTTATTGCAATCAAAAACACTTGAAATTCGTTATAAAATTAAGAGCACTTTATTTATTTAAACACACTCAGATATTGCTTTTATGTCGCTTTACTTATTTTACTTATTGTTATACACTGTTAATAAACACTGAAACACTGTTACACACACTTAACAAGCTCTACTGTTATACTGATCATGTTAGCTGTGTTGTTCGGCTATTTATAGTAACACAGCGGTGTTCGGTAACATTCGACAAAGTTCTCGTATGCACACACTAATTCATTCGAAAACCGTTAAATTTAAATTACGACGTAATGTTAATGTTAAGTAATATGCAGTAATAATAAAAGTGCCTAAGAGTATGCTACACATAATAACAACTCATGTTCGAACACCCAGCGAAATAAACTAATACAAACAAAATTACAGTAACTTAAATGACTACAAATAAACTAAATTATAATGTAAATTAAATTAAGCTATTTAAAAATAAATCTGTAACAATATCTTTGTATCTTCTATTTTCATATAAAAATTATGCTTGTGCCGATCCATTTAAAAAATTATTTGAGAATTTTAATGAAATTTATCATTTAATCGGTTTTTCTGTAAATGTTAATGTTATTGAACGTAATATAATATCGTTTTTAAATATTTAAACGTTTTGTATGTACATGTTTGAATTCAATTTTATATAATAGTCTGTAAGGATACATGTTCATAACGTTGATTAAATAAATAGATAAATAAAAAATATCTTAAGTTTTTTATTTTTGTATTTCTTGCCGTTCTACATACATTTGATCTATTTACAAGAAGTCCTAAATGTTCTATTATCATAATGTTATATATAAAGTGAATAAAAAGTTTTGTTTTACTTATTTTATATAATTTAAAATTTTTCTGTTAAACGTTTTCTACTTATGGAAATTATGTGGAAACTTTCTATAAATTGGAGATTTATCGAATATTTTTCAGAATGCAAAATTTTAAAAATAATTCTTAAGCACATAAGGATTAATTACAAATTTATTTAAATTTTTTAAATAAATGATGCATTTCTGCCCCACAGTGCAAAATTTAACACATATAATACTATACTTATGTCTTAAATACGTGTATGTTGTTGATGTTGGATAATATTTCATCAGAGTGTAAGCATGTATGTGTGTATATAGATGTATGTGCGATAATAATATTTTGAATACTATGAAAACAAAAAAAAGAAGAGCAACCGCAAAATGCAAAAACAAAAGTAAAATTTACTACAAATACAACGACTAAAACAGACAAAATGAAATAAACAAATGAAATGAAATAAAATTCCACACATAAAGAGCTTTAACCAAAACGTAGACGCTTGCCAGCTGTGTATTTGTATAAATTAGTTTTTGGAAAAAACGATTCTAGCAGTAGCATCAGTAGTTGTTGCAACCAACATATAATAAAACTTCATCACATTACCCAAACTCTTTTACACAAAAAAACAGCACCACCCACAACATAAACCAACTTCCTCGTACCTTAATGTTTACTGAAACTTCATTTAAGATACAGCTGTAAAGGATGGACAAATAACACATTATCATGTCATCATCATCGTCCTCATCATATTAAGCATTTCTACTACATGTATGCCACAACTAGTCATTGTTGCTAGAGGATTATATTTCTAGATTTTAAATTACTCAAGGCTGTTTGGGATAGCGTTTATTACAGATTTCATAAATGTGACAGCTGTTAAGTTATTATGCAACAAGAAAAGTTACAGAACAGGAGTGATATAAAGTTTACTCTTTTGTTTGGTATTTATTGTTTTTAGACTGAAAAGAGATTTGATGCAACTAGTTTCGTTTTGGTGAAACTTATGGTATTAATAATTAAGTCATTTGCTCATTTTGATTCAAAGCTGAGTAAAAATTTGTTTTATCTTTATACCCCATATTATTAATTACAGAATTTATTTCAGATTTTAAAAGCCTCCCCGAAGTCTTTACTACAATTCTAATCTAAAGTACTGGCTTGACTTAAGTATGATGTATCGTTATAGCCTTTTTACACTTGCTCACATCTTAGTGGAATGCGTGGAAGATGTTGAAAATGAAAAAAACTTGTTTACATTTGCAACATCTTTCATCCTTCATCTTTCATCTGTCGTAATATTTATTTTACATGTTTGCGCAAATAAAAATTAATAAAAATGGATTTAAAAATTCTGTATTAATTGTATTAATTATTGCCCTTGGAGAGCAATTATTATTACAACATGCAGATTTTGTTAGAAAATGAGGATGATTAAGATATTTTATTTTATACGACATATTTCAAGTCCACTCGTTGTATGTATTCTTTTTTTTTGGCATTTGTAATTTTTTTCTAGTGATGCCATGTAAATTTTTGCAACAATATTTGTTTTTTCTAGTGAAGACACTAAAATAATCGAAAGATGTTGAGTGGAACAAAATGAGTTAGGAACATCTTTAAAAGATGTTGAGATATGTTGACACACAAACACGTACAATTCATATGGGAAGATGTTAACATCTTGTTGATTTGATGAAAGATGAAAGATGTGAGCAAGTGTAAAAAGGCTATTAACAAGCAGCTTAAAAAACTTGTCAAGGTACCGAATTCTCGTTCTGTGAAACTGTGTTATAAAACGATTTGACACGTCATATCACATGATGTCACCTTACCTTTATTTCCCGTTCTTATTGTATTGTCAGTATGGGATATAGACCTGTTACCAACACCTGTGGCTGTGCTGGTTTGATAACTAATACTTGCTCAGGTGGCGGACCAGTGAACTTCAAGCAACTATTTACGTTTTTGTGTGCTGTTGCCACCCACGAAAAATCTTCATTACCAAAAATCGCTTCTGGAATAGCTTACTTAGTGCTTACCTGCTTCCGAGAGCACTTCTAGAAGCATCAATATTAATATTCGTTGTCTTACTTCGTAGGTAATTTCTTGCAATTATTTAAGTGTTAATTTCATCCTTACCAGAAAGTGCTTAATGATCCCTTCTTCTTTCGCACTGCTGAAAAAGATAGCAACAAGTAAGGGAGAAATATAAAAAAAAATATATTGAAGTTAATTAGTCCCCTTTTTTCCACTGCTGAAATAATAAGCAGTACAGATGGCACACTTTATAGCGCTTTGGATTCAACACTGTAAGGAGATAAAGTCTGCATTGTTTACATAATTCGAAAAAAAATTTGGTGGGCTTCCAACGAAAGTAGTAACTTAATAATCTCTTTAGCTTCTTCAACGTCCTTAACTACGAAGCCAAAAAAGGGTTTAAAATTTAAAGCTCTTTAGTAGGGTACTTATACAATATAAGTTATACAACATGACATACAGTGGAGGATGGTTATGAGGAACTCAACCCTATGGTAAAATCAATATCATATTACGTCACTAGATGTGGGTGCTGACATTTATTAAACCGCATTCATACTTTTTACTGTACAAAAGTTTCACAAAATAAGAATTGAGAATTTTATATGCTGACACAGTTCCCAATTCCATCGAGCTGTCAATATATTCAGTAAGAGTTTGCCATTTGATATTTATCGGTTCTCTTTTTTACGTCAATATGAAGTTTTTTTTAATACATACCCAAAATTAGAAAGACATTGCTGCCACTACTCTTACTTTATCAAATACATATTTATAATGACTAGTACCTTATCGGGCAAAATTTAATTTTCAAAAATACAATAGTACTTCTACTAAACCTAGGTTTGGAAATAAAAAAATTATACATTTTCGAGTGATGTCATAAATCATGTAAAATAAAATTACTGTCTGATAAACAATCAAGCATTCATCCAAATCATAGCTGTATATCTGCACGAAAAGAATTTAAAATTATCGATTCTTCTTCATTATTTGAAGGCTTTTGATACCATCGATCTTGAAGCATTGATTTAATTTCAAGAAGCCTTTTAATTTCACTACGTTTATCTACCTTAAGGGTTAAATCTTCGACCACCGCTATTTTCACTTTCTGTATATTATACATGTACGTTGTATTTGAGCTATCCAGTACAATCTGTAGCTTAAGATATTGTAAAACTTAATACGGACTAGAATTAAATTAATCGCTAGGTAACAGCAAGTAGACTAAACTTATACCCTCAGATTTCAAAGTTCATAATAATTCGTAAGAAAACAATCGATTTTATTACCGATGTTGATATTTTGTTAAGTGTGCAAATGATAAAGATTGTGTTTGCTGTGTGAAACCTTTGATGGAAAATAGCCATACAAGGGTAAACCATGCGGATACACTAATAGGTCCACTATTTATTTTACTAGTGAATCTTTCAGTAGTCACAATACCCTATTTTCTTCCAGGCTTAATTTACGGTTGTGAGCTTTTTGCAAGCTGCAACTCAATTAAAAAGTAAAACCAAAATGTTTTATAAGAGAATACATTTTTTTCACAACTTTTTGGTATTTTATTTGACAATCTTATTTTATTCACAAACTCAACGATACGTCTTCGATAGAACCAGTTTTGCCGGATAACTTAGAAGAAAAAAGAACACAACTCCTTTGCATCGTATTTTTATATTTCCGCTGGCAATTTGTCGCACTATGAAAAATGTTTAACGGGAGTACTCATTTTTAGGCTTAAGCTCACAACCAGATAGAATTTGGTTCAAAACGAAGAAATATAGCTGTTGTAGCATCCACTAACAACCGCTATACCGATATAGCGATTGGCACCGATCAACTGAATTAACATCGTCAGGGAGACAGCCCGCATTATTTTGCTGTAGAATTTAAAAACAACGTCTATATATCATGAGGCACTAAAAATCAGATTAACAGAGACCTGCACCAACAACTTTTGCGATTTGTATACGGTGGATTTTTAACACTTTTGTCTAAAGCAAAGTTGTAGATATTGAATAGGAAAAACCGAGCTGAAAAATGTTGTACTGTTTAAACAAACCAAATACATAAATATTGTTTTAGGGAAATTTTTTTCTAAACAGAATCAACAATATTTCTCAACTATTGTGAAATCTTAGAAAGTTATGACAATATAAAACGTTACGAGATCTTGTGAAAGCTCCACGTTTGTATGTAATTTTTATATAAAATTCTAAATCCAGTTGTTGAAAGAAATCGAACAAATATATTACAAGGCTTGTGGCCATTGTAGGTACCCTACACAGAAATCCTAAAGTTATGAACTAGCCCAACACTGTGCAATTCAACCACGTAAAATATTATATTTACATTTAAAATATCTTTTATGACAGGGTATTTTAAAGTGAAGAATCTTTAACCTGCAACACTGTTTTCTGTAAAAGCTAATTTGAGTGTTATCGTGTGAAATGAGGTGGGTAAATATTGATTTAAATGCGTGAGCCTGAATATTGTTTGAATTTATTTGGAAAATCGTATTTCAAGTCGGATATCTTACCATAAGAGATATTAAGAGATTTTTTATTCAGCGTAAGTAAAATTCAAAAGCGATTCACCGTCCACAAAAATAATGACTCTTATTTATATGATGCTATCAAGAATGTTACCATCCATGGCGACAAGTATAGATTAATAAATATTAATTATTTGAGTTCCCAAGATGGCGGTAATACATAAAAACACCACGCCAAACACTCGACTTACTTAAAGAAATATTTCACGAACGATTCTTTTCTTGAAATAACTTTGTCAATTAGCCACTTAAGTCCTGCGAATTAGTTCCTTTGAATTATTTTCTGTGGAATTAGGTGATGTCAATAGTTTATGCTGAAAGCCCACAAACTTTGGATGGCATTAATGGCAAAATTATAACCACCCAAAATGCTTAAATAATTTCAAATGTTGGACTCTCAGAATGCACGGTAGCCAAGTCAGTCACAAAGTAAATGACTTGGTACTTAAGAAAATTGTTGTGATTGTTCTATTTCAATTAAAAATAGTCCTCTTCTAAAAAAAACACCCTTTGCATATGTAAGTAAAATAGAACACAATAAAGATGAGGATGTTAGATAAACAGACACTGTCAAATTAAACATACGCCAAAAAGCCGCAACGTATTTGGCAACAAACAAACTTAAAACTATGTATGTAGCTAAGGTTTTTTTGCGTACTTTTAAATGATTAAATTTTAATTATCAAATGCATACTAATGTTTTAAACATCCTTTTTAATGAAGAATACACACTCTGGCAGACCGAAGCCAATACGAACCCCATAATTAAAAGTTTGTACATGGACAACAAAAATTTAATGCAAACCCCTTTAAATTGTGGTGCTTTTACAATTTATTCAAAAGAAATTAATCCTTGCCAGTTCAAATATACTCTTACACTCTCTGAATTTAGAATAAAAATAATTTAACGATGCTACAAAACATACATACATGTAAATACCCACTGTAACAGAACGAAATTTGTCTGTTTTAAAAGGATTTTTGCTTTCAATGTTAATTTATTGTTTGTTCACTGACATTGATCATTATAATTATCTGTAGCTACGCAACTATATCGATGGCTTAATATAACAAGTAAAAGCGCTATATTCGGCCGTGCCGAATCTTATATACCCTTCACAACGTGTAGTCATGAAATAACAGTAGTTTGAATCACCATCCCATATGAAATACGTACATACATATAAAAAACATACATATATAAAAATATCCCATTGTAAAATTATAAATTTACGTATGTATGTTTAAAAAAAAATTAAAAAAAAAATTAAAAAAAAAAAAATTTTAAAAAAAATTTAAAAAAAAAATTTAAAAAAAAAAATTTTAAAAAAAAATGTTTTTTAAATAATTAAAATATATATTATAAATATAAAACAAAAAAAAATATTAAAAAAAAAAATTAAAAAAAAAATAATAAAAATATAAATAATATATTAAATAAAAAATAAAAAAAAAATAAAAAAAAATTAAAAAAAAAATATAAAAAAAATAAAAAAATTTTTTTTTTGCCTCAGCTGGGATTCGATGCCACGTTTTCTCTAACCAGTATACACGTTTGTATGTATGTATGTTGTTGTTGTAATGTTGTTTTTGTGAAAAAAAATCGAGGTGGTCGTGGGTTTTTGCTCATATCTCAGTTGTTTATGTACCGATGTTTCTGATTTTCAATACCGATCTACTCCCGAATATTTCTGATATTTTAATACCTCACCCAATTCCAAGCGATGTCGGGGGGCTTCAAAAAGTTGATTTCAACATACACACGGACAGACGGACAGACTGACAGACTGACAGGGCTTAATCGACTCCGCTATTTATAAGCTTTCAGAAAATATATACTTTATGGGGTCGAAAATCAAAATTGTAGAAATTTTACACGGAATGACAAACCTATATATACCCTTTTTCACTGTGTGAAGGGTATAAAAAGGGTGTATCTCGTTTTTTTGTTACTATACACGAAAACGAATAAACTTAATAAAATTTACAAGAATGAAATGAGGCAGTGGTTTTTAATGTTATTTCTAACCACATTTCACGTAGTTCTTTACGATTATGTAGACTACCAGAAAACGTCAAAAACGCGATTTCATTAAAAATTGAGATAAACCTTTTTTTACATATACAATGTGTATTACACATATTTATTTAAAATAACCTCCTTTATTGCAATATATTTTTTCAACAGTAATGTTCTATTTGTAAAATTAATCTTTGTTGAGAGATTGTACTTTTGAATTTTTGAACGGATTTGAAATAATATTTATATGTGTATAAATATTTATGTAGGTGCTATTATAAAGGTAAGTATTTAATTGTTTTTTTTTTTTTTTTAATATATAAATATCGATATACATACATAAATATATATATAAAACTGAAAAACGTTGGCATGTATTAATCAAAAAAATATATTGTGAAAGTTAATACAAATTCATATTAATTAATTTGATTTACAATCATAACTTGTATTCATTCAATTCGGTAAAATGCTTTTGAATTTTTTTTTCATCAAATCTGTTCATTCGCTTCCCAGTAAAAACTTTTATTATGAAAAATTGGGCTTAAAAAACTAAAAAAGCAGTTCTTTACTACCTACAGTCTATCATCTAAAGCAATTATTTTAACGCGGATAGGTCATTGGAGGCACTTTCCGGTTAAAGCAAGAATTTTTTTTAAATGGTGTAGGGGTATATTAACTTTGTCATTTCGTTTGTAATACATCAAAATATCAATCTTATACCCCATAAAGTATTTAATTTCTTAGAATCATATAAGTTGAAGTTATCAGCAGAAACTACATTGACAAGCCTACTTTAAGGACTACTTCTCGCATAATTAACTGTTTACGAAATTTAAAAGCACATACAACAGACAGAACGATGATGGAGTTTTGCAGTCAGTATAGGTACACTTTCAAAAAATTAAGGTGACACGCCCACTCTAACGCTCACCTTCCTTATAACACTTTATTTTAAATTCATATTAGTTCTCTATGGACAGAGAGCTTGAAGGAGTAAAGGACTCTATATTGATATATCTTGAATTGAATTTATTAGCAGAAACTACTTTGACAAGCCTTCTTTAACGCCTACTTTTCATTATTGAAATTGTTATTGAAATTTAAGTGCTTATAAAATCAGAACAGAGTTATATTAAAAGATGAAATTTCCAATCTATAACTTTCTGGTAAGTTTAATTATGTCAGAAAATAAAAGAAAAAAGCGCACTTTACCGCCCACCTCTTTATCTTAAATTCATATTATTTGTAATGAACAAAAATTTTTCAAGAAAAAATAAATCTATTGCTATTTTTCAAGTACGGTGTAATGTATACAATATGCATAGCAAATATGTTAACTTAAAACAGAGTTGAAATATTGAATAGTCTAGGAAATTTGGAGACATAAAGGTCATTAAGCTCAATCTAAAGGTCTAATTAAAAACCAATGTAAACGTCAATTATATACATTTTTAGTTTTTAAAATTTTCTTTCGTTGCTTGTCGGTTGCTAAAATATTCAATTTCAATTGTGGTCCAATCAAATAAACATTTACAAAATTTTTTTTTATGAATATTTATGTACATACATATGTATAAATATATATGTATATACATATGTAACTACCATGTAACTTATGTATATTTGTATTTATATGAGACCACAGACACATGTTTTTAACAAATGATGTTTGAAAAAACATTTAAAATACATGTTTAAATATATTTTTTTTGCCATTTAGGCCGTTGTTTTTATATTTACATACTACCAAAGGAAATGTTGTGGCTTATTAGTTTTGTCATTTACTTTGTTACACATTCAAAAATTTAGGTAAAATCCGATATAGACATCTATAGTAATTTCAATCTCGGTCTTATCCAAATAACAATTTGAATTTTCCAAATCAAATTTAGCAACTTTCAAACCAAATTCGTTATTTTTAAAATCAAGATCAAAATCAGGCTTTTTCAAAGGAACTTGATTTGATAAATACTAGGTTTTATTTTAAATTCTTAATTTGCTTTCAAAACCAAAATTTTGAATTTTACTCTACAAATCTATCCTGGCTTTATACCCTTCCCCTGTAGTGCTAAGGGCGTATAAGGATTTTTTATTTTTTTAATATAATTTTCAGGTCTTCGCGAAGCTTCAGAAAATATCTCTAACAGTAAAACAATTAATCCTCGCCCCTTTTATCCGTTATGATTTATGTTGAAATTAATAAACTTTTCAGGGTACACTCAGCAATTCAGGAAAGGAAAGTGAGGTAGAGTTAGTTAGAAGAGATTAAATTTATTGTTATTTAAAATTCTGCGATTGGACGTTATTTTACTTCCGAGTGAAGTTTTTTAGCGCCAGTTCCATTAAATATTAGAAACACTAATGCTCAAACTCCTTAACATCAGCTATCAAACTTTGAACTAGCCCGAATTAAAAAGAATATAAATGTAAGGACTACATTTTCTTTAAAGAAATAAAAAGTGCACGTTAACAATTATTGCAATATGTTTTAAATAACCCATTTGTAAAAAAAACTAAGTAAACCATGGGCGCAGGAGATTCGGTGCTGCCACATATTATCTACATTCTCACTTTAAAATTTTTACATCTATCTTTTCCTTATTCTGCTAGCACACAAACCGTAATTCTTAAATTTTCTTATTATACCCTTCACACAGTGAAAAAGGGTATATATAGGTTTGTCATTCCGTGTGAAATTTCTACAATTTTCATTTCCGACCCCATAAAGTATATATTTTCTGAAAGCTTATGAATAGAGGAGTCGATTAAGCCCTGACCGTCTGTCCGTCTGACCGTCTGTCCGTGTGTATGTTGAAATCAACTTTTTGAAGCCCCCCGACATAGGTTGGACCCGGGTAAGGTATTAAAATATCAGAAATATTCGGGAGTAGATCGGTATTGAAAATCAGAAACATCGGTACATAAACAACTGAGATATGAGCAAAAACCCACGACCACCTCGATTTTCTTTTCATAAAAACAACATTACAACAACAACATACATACATACAAACGTGTATACTGGTTAGAGAAAACGTGGCATCGAATCCCAGCTGAGGCAAAAAAATTTTTTTTTAAATTTTTTTAAAATTTTTTTTTTTAATTTTTTTTTTATTTTTTTTTTATTTTTTATTTAATACTAGCCAAACCCGGCGCGCGTTGCTACGCCCCTTAATGAATCGAAATGCATTCTGAATTTTAATTGAATATCAAGTGCAAAAACCTAAAAATTATAATTTTTTATGGGCGTGGCATTTCCCACTTTTCTAGTCACGAAATTGTAAAGTCATAACAGCTTAATATGTGTGCAAAGTTTCAGAGGAATCCGACCAGTGCAAGTATCCCAAAATTAAAATTGTTTTTATGGGCGTGGCCTTGCCCACTTTTCTAATCACGAAATTGTAAAGTCATAATAGCTCAATATGTGTGCAAAGTTTTAGAATAATCGGTCCAGTGCAAGTACCTCAAAATGATACCTTTTTTTTATGGGCGTGGCACTGCCCATTTTTCTAATCTTGAAATTATTTAGTCATGACAGCTCAATATGTGTGCAAAGTTTCAGAAAAATCGGTCTAATGCAAGTACCTCAAAATTATAGCCTTTTTTTATGGGCGTGGCGCCGCCCACTTTTTTAATCACGAAATTATAAAGCCATGACAGCTTAATATGTGTGCAAAGTTTCAGAAAAATCGGTCCAGTGCAAGTACCTCAAAGTTTAAACTTTTTTAGGGGCGTGGCCCCGCCCACTTTTCTTATCACGAAATTATTTAGTCATGACAGCTCGATATGTGTGCAAAATTTCAGAAAAATCGGTGAAGTGCAAGTAGCTAAAACTGATAAGTAATTTTTTATGGGCGTGGCCCCGCCCACTTTTTTTCATCCATAAACACTCCCCGGTATGTGTACAACTACTTACCAAAGTTTGAGCCCGATCGGTTTTACAGTTTCAGAGTCTATAGCTAACACACACACACACACACACACACACACACACACACACACAGAGTTTCACTTTTATATATATAGATATTATATATATTTTTATTATTATTATACCCTTCACACAGTGAAAAAGGGTATATATAGGTTTGTCATTCCGTGTGAAATTTCTACAATTTTCATTTCCGACCCCATAAAGTATATATTTTCTGAAAGCTTATGAATAGAGGAGTCGATTAAGCCCTGACCGTCTGTCCGTCTGTCCGTCTGACCGTCTGTCCGTGTGTATGTTGAAATCAACTTTTTGAAGCCCCCCGACATAGGTTGGACCCGGGTAAGGTATTAAAATATCAGAAATATTCGGGAGTAGATCGGTATTGAAAATCAGAAACATCGGTACATAAACAACTGAGATATGAGCAAAAACCCACGACCACCTCGATTTTCTTTTCATAAAAACAACATTACAACAACAACATACATACATACAAACGTGTATACTGGTTAGAGAAAACGTGGCATCGAATCCCAGCTGAGGCAAAAAAATTTTTTTTTAAATTTTTTTAAAATTTTTTTTTCTAATTTTTTTTTAATTTTTTATTTAATATATTATATATATTTTTATTATTATTTTTTTTTATTTTTTTTTTTTAATTTTTTTTTTATTTATTTTTTTGTTTTATATATATTATATATGTATATAATAATTTTTTTTTTTTTAATTTTTTTTCTAAACTTTTTTTTTTTAAATTTTTTTTTTATTTTTTATTTTTTTTTTTTTGTTTTTTTTTTTAACATACATACGTGAATTTACTGTTATTGCATGACTACACGTTGTGTAGGGTATATAAGATTCGGCACGGCCGAATATAGCGCCTTTACTTGTTTTTTTTTATTTTTTTTTTTTAATTTTTTTTTTATTTTTTTTTTGTTTTATATATATTATATATGTATATAATAATTTTTTTTTTTTAATTTTTTTTTTAAATTTTTTTTTTTAAATTTTTTTTTTATTTTTTTTTTGTTTTTTTTAACATACATACGTGAATTTACTGTTATTGCATGACTACACGTTGTGAAGGGTATATAAGATTCGGCACGGCCGAATATAGCGCTTTTACTTGTTTTTTTTTAATGGGCACATAGTAAGCGATATGGACAAAAAAACACATTAAAATAAATGGCAATATATTTTGAACATGTGTCCGCTTAAGTCATTTGAAAGCTTCAATTGCACTCATACATAAGAGAAGTAAGACAAATGTGCTAATTTATATTATTTACTGTGGTATTGGAAATAAAGCAAACGATTTGGAATATTTAGGGGAGAATAATTACATGCAAGGCAAAGCCACACAAAACAAGATATTTAATGTTAAAGTCGTTAGCTAAATAAGTTTAAAGACTTCTGGCTTAAACAAATGTGTGAACAGAAATAAATCGCATGTGATAAACCGTTACGTCTTTAACAAAACTCTTCATTAAGGTTTAGACTAATGTACTTAATTTTCTTAAGCAAAGAGCGAAACTGTTTGCAAATTCCTTATGGGAAACAATTTTTATACTATTATGTTCGTTCGTTTACTTAAAAGTATTTACTATTTTTTACTAAATTGAATTGAATTGAAATGTATTGTATGATTGTGGCTAAAAATAATAATGGTTACCAGTTATCATTATTATGTTTAAATAAAGTATCATTCAATAATCATATATGACTACAATGGAAATCGACAATCTTTGCTTTTTTACGGCAAATTATTGTCTTTTGCTTTAACATACACAATTGATTGTACTTACCAATTTAATTGCAATTTTTATACCAATATGTTTTTAAATTTTCTCGTTTATTTTTAAATTTTCTTAAATTTTTCAAAATTTTTGTTCCTTTTTTTGACATCTCAGACTTTTAAAATAATAAAAATTTATTCAGCAAGAAGAAGAACAGTTGAAATCAAATTATTATCAAAAAAAATTCACAGCTTGATTAATTTGTAATCATACTGTTGTCTCACCTATTATTAAATGATTATTTGTAATTTTTAATGCTTTTGAATATAATGTTATTTTTGTCGCATTAATTTTTATACCCGCCACCAAAAAAATGGTGGGGGTATATTCATTTTGTCATTCCGCTTGTAACACATCGAAATATCCATTTTAGACCCCATAAAGTATATATATTCTGAATCAGGGTTTGATTTGATGAAGATCTAGATATGACCGTCCGTCAGTCCGTCTGTTGAAAGCACGATAGAGGTCGCACCGAAAAAGCTACGGGGCTCAAATTTTGCCAGAATCTTTCTTATAGACAAGGTTTGTTTGGAATTGAAAATGGGCTAAATCGGAATATCAGGAAGTGAGTTATAGCTCGTAATGCAAGAGTAGGTCGAAAAAACCGTGTCCTTCGAACATCGAATAAAATGGAATTGTGTCCAAACGCATTAACGTACCGTCATGTAACTTCTAATATATATTTCTCGAGTCAAAGCAATATCTCTTCCCAAAAATTGCTTACATTTATGCATTATGAAAGGAGTTACAGATAAAAATGTACGAAAATTTATACAGCGCAGTGTATTTTTTAGCATATTTTAAATTTAAAACCTAATAAAACGGACAAAATTAGACGTACGATTCGGAAATTTTGCACACTTTGCTTTCTGGTAAGAGGCTTTTCTGTAACGCAAAATTAATGAGCCACGCCCACTTTTACGCCCACCTCCCATATAACGTTTTACCTAAAATTCATATAATTTCTCTATTAATAAAGATTTTGGAATAATAAAGGACTATATTGAAAAATCTAAGTTGTACTCATTAGCAAAAATAACTTTGACACTCCTACTATAACGCCCACTTTTCACGTTATTTACCGTTAATGAAATTTAAAAGCTCATAAAACCGCCAAAATTAGAGGTATGATGATAAAATTTGCTACGTATATCCCTCTACGCAATGTCATTACTTTGCCAAAAAATTAAGGTGCAACGCCCACTTTTACGCCCACCTCCCATATAACGTTTTGCCTAAAATTCATATAATTTCTCTATTAATAAAGATTTTGGAATAATAAAGGAATATATTGAAATATCTAAGTTGTACTCATTAGCATTATTGGCACGCCTAATTTAACGCCCACTTTCACTAAAAGACTAAATTTACGAAAACATTTTATCATCATATCGAAATTATTAAGGGTGGTTAAATTTTAAGGGCCGATGTTGATTTTAAATAAAACACAAATTGTTATCATTTTTTTTTATAATGATAATATTTTTATGGTTCAATTATGTATTTAACAAAATATCGGCCAAATGTACCCCCCCCATACTTGGCGCCTCTCCTCTATCTAATGGTCCAAATTTTCAATGACAATTTTGATGATCAATTGTTGGGCATGATGATGAGTCGAGGCTGACTGCTCTTTTGTCACACTATCGCAAAAAAACTGCAGTGGTTCCCATTCAACGAACTAAGAAGGCATTCACAGATTTTCTAACATTTCATACAGACCTGTTTTGCAAAAATTTAAATATTTTTTACAATTCTCCCGATTGTGTACGAATTTCAACGATTATGTTGATCAAAAGAATTACGAAGTGCACAAAATGCATTTTGATTTGAACGCCTATTTTCATAAAAAACCTGAATAACTTTAGAGCGTTGTTCATTTGCGTATCTTTCCACGAATCAAATTGAGTAAGTTTGAGATTGAGAAATGTCAAGTGAAGTGCAGAAAACAAATTTAAAGACTAGGTGTAGTTCACCTTCAACATGGGCCCTTAAAATTTAACCACCCTATACAAAGAAAGGGATACACATTTTATTATAAAGAGATTATTCCATAATGTTTAACAAAATAATAAATATTGTGCTTTAAATGTACACAAAATTGGTGGTAGGTATAAAAGATTCGGCACAGCCGAATATAGTGCTCTTACTTGTTTTAAATCATACTATTGTTAAATGACAACCATTTTGAAATTTTTACAAAAACTAAACATTTAATGTTTACAGTTCAAACAAGTGCTTGATTATCGTGACAAAATATGTGATGAAATGAAATAAAAATAACTATTACTTGTTTTCGACAACCAAATATTATTTTAGAAAACATAGTATGACCGTCGTGATCATGTCTTAACCATGGCTTTTCTTTGCGTGTAGTCGCACAATTGGGACAAACGACGAGTTTTTCGTCGCGAATATTCGTCATAAAAAAAAAAACACATTTGTGTTTATGAAAATGCATACAATTATGGCGTCAGTCGAAATTCGCTATACGCGGCGAACTATGCAATAGATTTATTTCTATTTCTTACGACGGCGAACGACGAACAAATTGGTACAAGGTGACCAATTATTATATTTGGTTCGTCCGAAATGTGCGCCGATCATAAGTCATCTTATGCATATTATGGTTAGACTTTGAAATAGTAACTTATCAGTTTAGATTTTTATGATTTCAATATTCCGGCTTTTTTAACTGAATTTCTTATATTTAACCAGAGAACGGCATATTCATAGATTTTGTTTAATAATTTATATTTCAGAATTCTGGGTTACATTTAGTGAATTGAACATAAATACACAAATCAACAAAATAAACAGTGTGCTGCTGTTACATCGTTTATTTCTGTGAAAAAATTACATTAAAAATTTTTTTTTATATATTTAAAATTTGAATTTATCTAAAGTACTGACCATTGCTAGCTAAAATCTTTTTACGTCTTTCCGGCAAGATATGGATTCCGAGGCATTAGAATTGCTCATATGTTGAGGCCAAGAACGAATTGAGTCGCTGTTGAATACCCTATTCTGAAGTGAAGCGTATAACAGAGAGCGTTCTGCATCGATCAAAACATATAGTAGACAAAACTGGCAAATTATTGCTTAAGTATGTCTGTTTTCATCACCAGGAGAACACGACACAAGTAATTTTTTTAATAAAATTTAATAATTTTGTTTCAACTCTAATGGTTGTTTTAGAATATCTCACTTAAGATTATTATTTTCAGGTAAAATTATTGTAATTTTCATTTGTTTCTGAAAAAAAAAAATAATATAAAATTTAAGGAAAGTAAAACCACTTTGACAGATTATTACGGCAATAAATGCTCAAACAATCAATTAAGCAATGATTGCGCAATAAATTGCTACATATGGCATTTTGCAGTTTACACGTAGCAATATTTATGGCCGCAATCAACTTTGACAATTATGGTATTAAATATTACGTGGAGACCCCGGGTAATGCTTACAAATAAATATATTTCATAAAACAAAAAAATATTTCCTAAAATGAACACATACATATGTATATTTAACGGAAGGTTTTCATGGTACGAAATAACGAAATATTTATACAATGTTGCATAGTTTTTATGTTCGGTGTCGTCACATTTGGTACCGACTTCTGGTAATAATCTGGTTTCTTTTCAGCAGTTTATAACGGAGAGGACCCTTTCGGTACTACAAAACACAGAGCATTACCGTATCTTCATAAATATTTGGCTTTGATGTCAATTCAGTTGATTGGCCTGGCTACACATACGATGTTTTACGCTTTGGGTTATCGTAATGGAGCCATTTTTTAGCACAAGTAATGATTCTTTAATAGTGTTAAATTCAGCACTATGATTTCTGAATTCCCTTTTATTCGCATGATCTCGTTGTGTTCAACAATCTTCATGTAATAGTGCCGTTCTTTGTCTTGCCATGACTGATCTTGTCTTGCGTGTCTAAATCACCACTTTTTAACCGCATAAACCAATGGAATACATGCCTTCGATGTGCTTCAACGGCATTTTTTTCCAATTAAAGAAGTAAATAAACAAAATTCGACATTTTTGAAGCAGAAAAATGTTCTTTGTTTGCATTATTATGTTTAATAACATAAAAGTGAAAATAAATGACAGATATGTACTCTTTAAGATATTAAAGACAAGAGCCGCGTTCTACCAACTGTTGTTAATTAAGTTATACACCCAATAATTTAATTTTTGCTGTCACTTTTTTTTAAATGCTACTAATTTATTTACATTATATTAGATTTGCTGATAAACTATTTAATTATACAGTAATTGCTGCATATTTTTCTCCTTTTCAAGTCCTTAAGATAAAAGTTACTTGCATTTAAAGTTATTTCAAATAAAAACAAAACTCAAGCAATTTACATAAAGAAAAACTTTTTATTTCCTCTAAATATTTGTATGGGAAAATTGCTGAAATAGAAAAATATTTGATAAAAAAAAAACTAAGTACCAAAGTTAGTAGGAAAATGTTGTTTTTTTTGTGCAAATAAAATTATATTATAAAACTATTTAGAAATTGAAATCTATTAATATAGTGTATGATTTGAACATTGTTCACCAAAGTGAAGGATATTTTTACTGAAAACTTGTACTTTGGATCGCGTTGGCAACCATTTCACTTTCAGTTGGAGCTTTTGAGTTAAAAGTACCCTCAATAATTTTTTCTTCTTAATTGTCAAAATATTTCGGATGGTTGGCGTTATAAAATCATCTTAATAAGCCGTGTTTTATAAGTTTGTCACTATGGAGTAATGAAAACATCGACTTGTGTAAAAAACCCAAATAGTGTTTTATGTTTCAAAAAAATTCAGTTATTAGAAAACTTAGAACTCAAATGCACACTTGACATAAATATTCAACTTTTAACTGCATTAATAGTAAATAAGCACCAAATTTAAAATTGTTTGTAAGAGAATTTTTCTACGAAAATTTGGTACAGCCTAATGCTTTTTCATGTCTTAGATTTTGTTTGAAATAATTCTTCATGAATAGAAAATACTACTGCTTTGCGGCAATTTGAAATGCATTCTTTACTTAGTAATATTGCAACAATTTAGAAATTTGTTTGTGCTAAAACTTTAATTTAACTTTTAACGAAACCTCTTCTTAATAAGTCGATAAAACTATTTAAGTTGTTAAACTTATTTCTCTAAAGTCCTTTAAGTAACTTTATTTTAATTTCTAATTTTAATTTTTATTTCTAAGTGAACTTAAAAGGAAACGATTTTCATTAAGAAAAGTTAGAAAAAAATAATACTGAGGAAAATTAAAAAAAAATCAATAAGATTAAGACCTTAATACCCAAACACACATGTTTTTTTAGTTTTAAGTATGTAAGTATTTATTTAGTCAAATATTTGCCTAATGTGAACATACCTTTAGACTTGCTAGATCTAGCTTGATATTTAGAAAGCATAGACTTACTGAATAGCCCTAGTGACATATCACATCCACAAATAGTAGCAAACGTATCTGTAAGTTATCTTAGTGCTACAAAATGTTGATCTTTATGGTATAAATATGGGAAAAGCAGAGGCAGTCATGTTTATTTACTTATATCTTAGAAAGTTTGAAGGCAATTGTGCTGCTTTTTAATACCGATATCTCCCAAATATTTTTTAATTTTTTAAGTAGACAATGTCGGGGGGCTTAAAACTGATTTTAACATACATACGGACGGACTGACATTTATGAATTTACTCCTCTATTCATAAGCTCTCAGAAAATAAATACTTTATGAGAAATTAATGTTGTAAAAATTTCACACGGCATGACAAACCTATAAACACCCTTACATTCTCTGTTGGGGTAAAATTTTCGTACATTTTGTTCTTAAACTCTTTTTGTGACTTCAGGTAAAAATATACAAAAAAAAATCGTTGGTATACTTGCGAAATTTTATCACTCTACGTTGCTGCGTTTATAGGCAATCGCATTCTATTCAATGTAAGAAGAACATTTTTTATGACCTACTCGTGCTTTACGAGCTATAACTCTCTTCCTAATACACCAATTTAACCCAACCTCAAAACCAAACATGTGTGTAATGTTAAGAATCTATGCGAAATATTCTTGAAAACTGAGTAGTTACCGAGTTTATGATGATATGATATCCAACATGTAACCACCGATCAAAAAGTGCTGATGATGAAATCGTAGCTGGTTTCAAAAATGCATTCCACTCGGCTTCAGATTATTCTTTCATTTATCATAATTAAAAAATTCTTTGTTAAAATAAGAATGTTAATATGAACTCAAGCCTGAATTAAAATTTAAATATTGTTTTTATCACCTGTATATCAAAAATATTTAAGTTGTTCTTCTTGTACATAAAGTGGGATTTTCATTCACTATTAGCTAACCCGGTTCGCTTCGCTACACCCAACAGAAATTACGTGAATTATGGAAAAACAAAAATACACTGCATCATCCATAAAAAATATTTTCTAAATAGCAGTTTTAAAATTTCTTTCTTGTTTTGTTTTTATATTTTTACTAGCCAAACCCGGCGCGCGTTGCTACGCCCCTTAATGAATCGAAATGCATTCTGAACTTTAAGTGAATATCAAGTGCAAAAGCCTAAATATTATAATTTTTTTTATGGGCGTGGCATTGCCCATTTTTTTTTAATCATGAAATTGTAAAGTCATAACAGCTCAATATGTGTGCAAAGTTTCAGAAGAATCGGACCAGTGCAAAAATTATCAAAATTATAATTATTTTTATGGGCGTGTCCCTGCCCACTTTTCTAATCACGAAATTGTAAAGTTATAACAGCTCAATATGTTTTATTCATTTCTTTTTATATGTGTGCAAAGTTTCAGAATAATCGGTCCAGTGCAAGTACCTCAAAATGATACCTATTTCTTATGGGCGTGGCACTGCCCACTTTTCTAATCACGAAATTATTAAGTCATGACAGCTCGATATGTGTGCAAAGTTTCAGAAAATTCGGTCCAGTGCAAGTAGCTAAAACTGATAACTAATTTTTTATGGGCGTGGCCCCGCCCACTTTTCTAATCACGAAATTATATGGTTATGACAGCTCGACATGTGTGCGAAGTTTCAGAAAAATCGGTCCAGTGCAAGAACCTCAAAATTAAAACTTTTTTAGGGGCGTGGTCCCGCCCACTTTTCTTATCACGAAATTATTTAGTCATGACAGCTCTATATGTGTACAAAGTTTCAGAAAAATCGGTCAAGTGCAAGTAGCTAAAACTGATAACTAATTTTTATGGGCGTGGCCCCGCCCACTTTTTTTCACCCATAAACACTCCCTGGAATGTGTACAACAACTTGCCAAAGTTTGAGTCCGATCGGTTTTACAGTTTCAGAGTCTATAGCTAACACACACACACACACACACAGAGTTTCACTTTTATATATATAGATTTTAGTATTTACTTGATGAAGTTTTACGGCCGTATTTATAAAAAAAATATATTTTATTTATATAAATTCAATAAATTGTTAGTAAATATTAAAGTGTACTGGAAAAAACAATCTGATAATAGTTGTAGGAAGTAAAATAATTTGTATAAAAGTGAATTTAAGCTAAGAGATAATAAGAGTTTATCAGATACTCTGTTTATATATATATTTTTCTGTTTGTTTAAGTTTGTATTTTGTAAACCTTAGTTTTCTGTTTTGTTAAGTATCAATTAACATTTGTATGCCTGTTTTGCCTTAAGAAAATTAGGACCTTGTAAAATGTGTTATGGTAGAAAGAAATTAACTAAAAAATTCAACCACTTAACTCCTTGACTTTAGAAGAATTGCCTATATATCTTCATAGGTTAAAGTGATCCATTAAAAAAGAGCCTTTTACATCTCATATTATGTTTTGAAATAACTTTGTAATTTATTGCCGACTCAGTGCTTCGTTATATACGATGTTTAACGTTTTGTTATTCATTGGTAGTAAAATAAACTGGTTTTCCCGATTTCCAACTTGTGATAAGCCAATATAGAGTTGACCATGTGAAAGAAGTGCTTTAAGAAGGTCGACTCCAACTATAGAAAAGGTTTCTCCTTGAGACTTATTAATTGTCATTGCAAAAGATGTTTTCACGGGAAATTGTAGCCTATTGAATGGTCTGAAGGAATTACAAGAATCCTCACAATGTTTGCAAGCTGGCCGGATGCAGGGCCGGTGAAAACAAAGTTATCTTTTAATTCTTTAATTAGTAGCCTTGTTCCATTACATAGTTTAGGAGGATTTAAATTTCTTGAAAGCATGATCGGAATACTAACCTTAAGATGTATTTTATGAGATGGCAATCAGAAAGGATTAAGCGAATTTAAAATTCTTGTGATAATGCACTGCATCCTCGATGTTAATGACAGTGTAAAATCGACTTAAATATTTTGATTTGGCCACGGACTTTTTGTATAATTTGGTTGTTAATTTCATCACAACAGTATCATTCCTTGGCGATACTATTGCTCTTAAACACAACCAACGAAAATTTTTTTCTACATCTATAAGATGTTGAAGACTGTAGACTATTCATCCTAGAGTTTCGTTTAAAATGATTTCAGCTTAGTTAGTGCAAAAATTTTAAGAAGAAAAAATTCCCTTTCCAAGCTTAAGTTGTTGTTGTGGGAAATTATTATGCATATCTTCGCAAAGATGAACTTCCATATTTGTCAATGAATTTAAGCTTTTGAAAAGAGTTCCATAAAAGAGACGATTTAAGGCATGCTTCAAAGTTGTTTGCTTTCGACAGGGAGTGTTTGACGTAAATCACTTAACAAAACAGAAGTTACTGCACCCATAATGTCGTTGGAATTTCTAAGGTCTTTTGAAGTGCGTTTAACCGCTTCAACATAGGCTCTATGACTCATAGTACCCTCGACCCATATTATTGAGGTATCAAGCAAAAATTTATTAAATGGTCCACTTTTGCGTATTGAACATACAGATTGTTGCTTAAGAGTCACTGATAATGGGAATTTGAAAGTGGAGTGTGCAGTTTTTTCTCCACTTAACAGAGTAGCAGCAATTCCTGAAGAAGCGACTACTAGAGCAGAATTTTCCGATTGCCTTACCCTTGGCAACAATCAATTGGTAAGAAATGCCTTTCCTGTTCCTCCTGGTGCGTCTAAAAAGAATACTTTGCCTTTATTATTTGCACACTATCAATTATTGTATGAAATGCCTGAATTTTATCTGTAATTTATTTTGGAATATATTTGTTGACAAAATACCACGCCCACTTAAAAAATTAAGCAAAAATATAGCCTTCAGAGGATAAATCTTGTGTAAATATTTTAGAAATTATAGCGGAACTCACTCTTTTATGCAAACTACCCTTGCAAGTCGTGCAGACCGTGCAAGTCTAGCAAACAATTTAACTTGTGCACGACTACAAAAACAAATTCTATTGAATTGTAATTTACATCACTTGAGCAAATATGCACAACTAAAAATCAGTGCAAAGTAATGTCACACAAATTTGCACAACAGATACACAATTTTATTATTTATTTATTAATTTAAAAAAAGATTTGTTCTTTCCTAAATCCCTAAAAAATCAGCTTGTTGCCATAAGTTTGCAACAGACATGAAAAATGCACTCACGCTTGGTAGCAAAACATTAGTGCATATTTACACTAATTGCAAAAATGCTACCAAGAGTGAATTCCGCTTATATAAGTAATTTCCAAAAAAACTTTTATCATACAAACACACATTTCCTTTTTATTTTATTAGTATAAAAGTATAGATTTTTAACTATGGTTCGTTTATTTTTTACACCAAAAAAAATATAGAAAATAAAATAAGTTTTATCGTTTACTAGCTAATACCCGGTGTGCTTCGCCACCCCAAATTTTAGTATTTAATTCATATGGCAGGTGCCACGACCACTATTGTTAATGCACCCATTTTTTCCATAAATGTTTATTCGAATATCAAAGTTGCTTTTGCAAAATTTTAGTACTCTAATCGATATCGTTTTCCGCATATACGAATTTTAGTATTTAATTCATATGGCAGGTGTCACGCCCACTTCTGTTAATGCACCCATTTTTTCCATAAATGTTTATTCGAATATCAAAGTTGCTTTTGCAAAATTTTAGTACTCTAATCGATATCGTTTTTCGCATATACGAATTTTAGTATTTAATTTATATGGCAGGTACCACGCCCACTTCTGTTAATGCACCCATTTTTTCCATAAATGTTTATTTGAATATCAAAGTTGCTTTTGCAAAATTTTAGTACTCTAATTGATATCGTTTTCCAAATATACGAATTTTAGTATTTAATTCAAATGGTAGGTGCCATGCCCACTATTGATAATGCACCCATTTCTTGCCTAAATGTTCATTTGGGTGTCAAAGTTGCTCTTGCAAAATTTTACTACTCTAATCGATATCGTTTTCCAAATATACGAATTTTAGTCTTTAATTCATGTGGCCACGCCTAATATTGAAAGTCCGCCCATTTTTTACCCAAATGTTCGTCTGGATGTCAAAGTTTACCGTACTTAACTTGAAGACTCTAGCTGCATTAACTTTCGTGATATATAATATTCAATACTTATTCTTTAATAGGGCGTGGCATCCTGCCCACTTACAATTTCAAACCAAAGTATAGCCTATAGTTCCTTCCAGACATACAGGAAGACTCTGTGAAAATTTCAAGGAAATCGGTCTAGCCGTTTAACCGTCTAAAAAGCACAAACAAACATACAAACACACATTGATTTTTATATATATAGATTAGTGAAATAATCATTAAAAACAGTATGGAAGCATACACATACACATATACAACGAACTCAGTTAATGTCCTTAAATGCTAGAAATAATATTTACATTAAGCTTCACACACTTCCATAGTAGTTTTACTTTTTTAAAACGAAACAACCAATCAACTTGGAAATCTTACTTATCTTATTTGTTTTAATTTACATATTCAAATTCGATTGTGGTAAAAATTTGAAATTCGAACATGCCTGTTGAATTTAAGAGAATTTAATATTGCAATTGTGTTTAAAATGTTTTGGTATGGGTGTAACTTTAGTTTCTGATTGATGAAGGGGCTAAAAATATTTATGTAAATTATATTTTATTAACAAAAATTTTTATTTAGTATAAATAGCATTTGTGTCATGATGGGAACTAGTATACGTTTTGCATTCAAATATATAAAGAAATCAATACTTTAGCTAAATATTTGTGTTAAGAAATTTTAAAAATATTTGTTTTACATGAACTTGCGTAGATTTTATTTAATGCTTAAAAATATTTAAAACTTTAAAGACTTATATTTTTTAATAAGTTAGTATGTGTGTAAAAGTATAGTTAGGTTTGTTTAATAACTCTAGCCTTTTTACCTAACCAGTCTGTAACTTAAGCCACAATTATTTTCATAAACTGAACGCCAATAAACTACACAAGATTTAACCATGCTATAACCGCACAGTTATCTACTTGTCCTGTAACTAAGGGGGTTAGTACAACACGTCCTTTCAGTAAATTGGTTGTAAGACTATTCAATTAATTTTTATTTACTATCTAAGTATACCACTATATTGTAAAAGCAACAAGCAGTGACAAGTGACTAGAATTTCTTAGGTCCTTGTCCATAAATAAATAACAGAATCCAGAAAACCACATAATGTAGAAAGCATTAGCCACAAATACAGGTAATAGAATTACAAGAAATACAAAATACATTTAGTCCAACGGGGATAATTGTAGTTGCTTGCAGTAGTAAATCCAACAGTGTATCTACGGTAGTTGTTAAGTAGCAGTTAATGGTAATCAGTTAAATATGTTATGACTTTAATATTAATAAGTGAAACACAATCACTTATTGTACTGTTTTTAATATTTTAAATTGAAATTTCTCAATGAAATTTTTAAAACAATTACAGGTCACCACAAGAGAGAAATTGTTTGCCATTATTTTTATAGCGGAAAAAATTGACAGTTGCTTTTGGATTGTTCATTTTAGATGTTATAACTAAATGATCATACAGAACTAGGATACGTCGGTGTTGCGACGGTTTTGGGACCTGATTAGTAAGCTAATATCCACTGTCTTTGGGATTGCTAAGTAACTGGGCCGCAGACTTCAATGTAGTGGTAAACCCAGGCAAAGCGGAAAAGAAATTGTTCACAACAAGAACAAAAAATTCAAGCTTTGATGAGGATGGGAAGCTGCGAAATTTCTCTATCGGACAAAGAAAAAAATCTGGGTGTTTTCCTAAACTCGAAGTTTTCATGGAAATTAAACTTCTACCACAGAGAACCTACTACACGTGTCGGTAAGATGTTTGATATGAAATGGGAACTTAACCCCAACATGATTAAGTGGATGTATACTGCTGTTGTACGCCCAATTCTTACTTATGGATCTCTGGTATGGTAAACTGTAATGGGGCGCCGATATGTTGTAAAGGGTCCGCCATCTAACGTTTTTTTCAACTAGTGCTTATATCGTGAATGGTAACACTTAGCTCATGTCTGATTTGACAGATAACTAGATTTATCATTCCGCTGTACGAATATGGTTGTGTATACGCTTGAAAAACGCTGGGAAATATTGCGACATTACTTTGGCCGATTAAGCCAAAAACTCATCTTTTTAGATGAAGCTCATTTTAATCTTGGCAGGTATGTAAACAAGCAAAATTGTCGCATGCATACATTGAAAAGCCAACACACCCAAAACGAGTGACTGTTTGATACGGATTTTGGTCCAGACGCATAATTGGGCTATTTTTCTTCGAAAATGAGCAAGGAGTAGCCATAGTCAATGGCGATTGTTATCGGACCATGTTGAACGAATTTTTGTTCACAAAAATTGAAGAGGAGATATTGGTTTCAACAGGATGGCGCTACGTGTCACACAGCCGAAGATACACTTTTTTATAGCATTTAAAAAAAAAAAAAAAAAAGTTATTTGGCGGACCCTTTAGATAAGTAGCACAGAGTCCACAGAGAAGGCATTCATTAAAATAATGGGTATATTACGAACTATCCCTCCATAGGCAATAAATACTATGTTGCATCTCTTCCCTAAAGGTATATATTGGCAATATCTGCAAGTTGTGCGATAAGGCTTAATGCATCTGAATGTTAGAGTTTAAAAGCACATGTCCAAGCGAGAATTCTGGTCTTGTTAGGGCGTTTAAAACTCTAATTTCTTCCAGAAATAAGTGGGATATAGGTGACCTTGTAGGGGCTTCGACTTAAGGATTTGTACGGATGGTTCTAGGATGGGCAGTAGGATTGAATCTGGTGTCTTCTATGATGAACTCTCTATCCGCTTTCCGGATTGATGCAGCGTGTTTTAGCCTGATATGTTTCCTATCTAGAAGACATGCTTGGGTGGTGGTGTCTGCTCTAGAATTCTCAAAAGCAAATGCAGAGGTAATCCTATTGGAGACTACCAAAAACAATATCTCCAGACACTTTCTTGACTAAATACATGTAGAGTGGCCATAATATGGTACAGTCTGACGAGTTAAGTGGTCTTATCAAAACGGCGTCAATAAACACCACTTGACATTTCGCGCACTGTGAACTACCACGATAACCAACCAGGATATGCCGAATTTTTCTATACAAAACGATTTTTAAAATTTGCCATAGAATGTAATCGTGATATTAACTTGGTGGATTCACAAGATGTTTTATCATTCCTGTCATAAAGTTCTAAGTCTTCATAATGATTGTGCTTTTTACAAAAAAATTGTTAATAAACCGTATACTGTGTGCACTATGTTTATTGTGCTCTCATAACCATTCCACATCTACGTCGACCAGCTTAGAGCCCGCTGAGCTGAGCTGAGCCGCCAAAAGTGTCCGTCTAAAACACGCATACCCCACAATTGAATAGAAAGTGACGAAGATTTTTTTCTCAAATCGTCGCTACCGGCAAAGATTAATGGTGCTGGTCATCAGTGACTGCCAATCTGTTAAATTAAACCAATTCACTTTTTGATGTGATTGTAGACTCTATCAAAATGTACATTTCGCTAAAATCGGCTGTCATTTTAGTGACTCATTAAATGTTCGGAAAATATGCAGCAAATTTGTTTTATTAATTGGTTTTATTGTTGAATTTGTATCAGCTATTTAGATTTTAAATATCACACTAGTTTCGAGAGGTTGTTAACAACTGTTGTTTATTTTAGGGCACCTTGTGATTGATTTGTGAGCGTTTTTTAATGTTTCTTCTAAAGAATGTTCCTTAACCCTTTTGTTTTTAAACGAATAAAATGAATAAATCAAACCATAAAATGTAAATATGTCTTTTTGACAGTGCTTTTACTATAAGTAGAGGACGCTATTCTTTGGACACTTGTTCGTTAATCATTACAAATTTTAGGACGGTAAATCCAAAAATACGGCTTCCTTCTTCAACTAGACTTTGACAATTGAACTTTAAAATTGAACAGTTTCTAAATACATCACTGTAGGTTTTCAAAAGAATTACGATAGCTTTGACTTTTCCTTCTCCGACTAATTTATACGACATTTATAATTTTTGTATTTTTTTAAAAATGTTCAAAAGAAAAATTAACCACAAAACTTTTGCAACGAATTAGGCTATTAAATCAAATTTCATTTAAACGAAAAGCAATAATTTTTAAGCTTTAGCTTTTGCAGTGTCAACCCAGCTCTGTATTCCCTAACCTTTTGAGGCTCTGCTTTTCACCAATTAAAATTGTTTTCTTCATTTAGCTACTAAAAGGATTTTCTTAAAACAAATCTACCTAAAAATGCATCTTACTATTTGCTCTGGTTTGTGTACTTTAATTGGATTTTTATTGATTTCAGTACAAGAAAAATATGTTCATGCCTTAAACCCCGCAACTTTTTTTTGCTTTTTGCCTACAGACATCGTAACAAAGTCACACACGCACACACTTACCGTTAACCGCAGAAATTACAAGTTCTGCTGCACCACCTACATGCAAATATTGTTTGAAGGATATACACAGGATGCTTGGCTAAAACAAGTCAAGTTGAGATGGTTGTTTGTGGTTAAACAAATGAAATAAAAAAGGAAAATGAAATGAAATTATTAAAGTAGAGATGAAAAAACAAGCTGCAAAACAAATAGGAACGAAGCCAATTGTACGTGCATTCAGGCAATTGTAAATTGTTGAATAAACTCATATTAATACTCACACAGCCTCCGAAAGACTGAGTGAGCTAGAATGAGAGTAAGAAATTTTTAATTGAGGTGGAATAAAAATGCAAAAAGGCATTGACCGTTTCATGAAATAACACAATTTTGCATTTAAAGTTCTTGCCACTACTCCACATCAACAAACATGTCGAGTAGTGTAAGCAAAAATAAAAAATTTTAAATATGCAAACGATATTTTAAGCTGTGAATAACATAACATGCATATGTATGTGTTTAACAATTTACTAAAGTAAAGAAGAGGCTTACAATTCAGTTTTTATTTTTATTAAAAATGGTTTTTAAATGATGTGACGAATTTAAATCGTTTGCGGGTTTCATTTTTAACAAGCGCCTTATTATTTGCTTGCAAAACATAAACCAAAAGATAAATAAGAAATAAATTAAGAATAATTTAATTAATTAATTTAAAATTAATAAAAATTTACTAAAAATTATTTAAAGCAACAAATCAATAAATTTTTAAATTTTTTTTTTTTGTTTTTAATTTTGAATTTTTTAATTTTCAAGATCGATTTCCATCACATACCTGAATACCTTTTAAATTTCCAAATATTTGGAACTATAAATTGATTTTATTTCATTTTATGTATGTATTTGCCTCAAATGTGATTTATAAAATTTAACTCGCCTGTCGTCGTCAAAATGTTCGAAGAGAATTCTTTTTATATACTAAATGGCTTGTACACGTCAGCTGAATATTATTTTACTTATTTGGAACTTTAGCTGTCAAGCTCAATAGGTAAAAAAAATAATTTCCTTTTCTCTCTTTCTCATTTGAAATATCATCATGCTTTCAACATTCTGTCAACAAAACAACTGTCAACAAAAACAATAGTTAAGGTTCTGACAAGGCAAATTTATTCATCAGGTGATCTTCATTCATCAGCTGATTATTTTTTCGCCATTTATTTTAAACTTCAGCTATCAAAGATCATATATAAAAAACTATTCTGTCCCTTCTCTCAATTATTTGTCAAACTTTATATACCGGGTGTTTTTTTTACAGGTTTGTTTTTCGAATAGAGATAAAACTGGCATTTTGTGGTCAAATCTGGCAACTCTAATGTCATTTATGTTCAGTTTGGTTTGCCATTTCATCATGAACAGGTTGACAAAAGAACAACGCTTGCAAATCGTGCAAATTTATTTCGAAAATAACGGTTCAGTTCGCGAAGTTTACCGCGAAGTTTTGTTCAGTGATGAGGCTCATTTTTGGTTGAATGGCTACGTCAACAAGCAAAATTGCCGCATTTGGGGTGAAGAGAATCCACATGCGACCCTTGAGACGCCATTACATCAACAAAAACTGACTGTTTGGTGTGCTCTATGGGCTGGTGGAGTCATTGGGCCATACTTCTACCGAAATAATGCTGGAGAGGCAGTTACCGTTAATGGAGACCGGTATAGAGCCATGATAACCGACTATTTTGTTCCCGAATTGGATGGCATGAATGTGGATGAGTTGTGGTTCCAACAAGACGGCGCTACATGCCACACAGCGCACGCCACAATCGATTTATTTAAGGAAACATTCGATGAGCACATAATTTCGCGGAATGGACCTGTCAATTGGCCACCAAGATCGTGTGATTTGACACCATTGGATTATTTTCTTTGGGGATATGTGAAGTCGCTCGTCTACGCCAACAAACCAGAAACGTTAGGGGAATTGGAAGCCAACATTCGTGGCGTTATTGCCGACATACGGCCCCATATGCTCGAAAAAGTGGTTAAAAATTGGACCTGTAGAATTGGCTTTATTCGAACCAGCCGCGGCGGCCACATGCCTGAAATCATATTTAAACATTAATGGCATAAAATTATCCTTCCAATAAAGCCAAATTGATGGTCATTAAAACGATTTTCTTGTGTTTTATTTCAATTCGAAGTTCTATACCACTGAAAAAAACACCCGGTATTAAAAACCAGAAACCAACAAATTCTCTCCGAACTGCGATTACCTGATGAATAAATATGCCTTAGTTTCTGAATGCATTATCAAACTTGACACGTATTTGACATAATTTTAAATTGTAGTTTTTCTTAGAATCCCTTAAATTTCTTTAATCTGCAAATGGTTGCAATAGGTATTCCCTTACTGGAAAAGATTTCTGGATACATAAATTAGGCAAACCGTAATAAGTGTTTCAACACCAGCGAGTCGTGAGTTCACTAGTTACTCCTGTGCAGACATCAATAAACTACAACTTTAAGCAAATTTAAGCAAATTACAATTCATTATTAATTTTTTTTAATCGATGTCTTTTTAGTTTCAGTATAATCTATTAGAAATTATTCGTCCTATATATCATGACAAAAAAAAACTTTGTTTACATATAGTTTTTAATGCATCATCAAAATGCATTTTTGTCAAATTTGTTCATGACAGTTACTGTGTTTTTTATTTGAGGAGCTACATGCATTAAACACGTATGAAAGAAAAAGAACAGTAAGAAGAGCATGGAGTAGAATATAGGCGAAATGTTTTTTGGAACAGAACAGGCCATTAGTAACAAAAAAATTTAACTTTACAAGATGTATTCTTTCGCAAAAATTAAATTTAATACTTTGTAATATTATCCATTGCCTAATAATTTAATAACCATTTACACTTACATTTCTTCTTCAGCCAGTACTGCAATAAGCTCGCCAAGCACTTTCTCTTCTTAACTCAGTGATATCTTTGAACACAAATACTAAAAAGTGGTTGCATATTACATTATAGCCATGATGAAAATGATTCCTACTCTAAAAGTATTTGCTTTGCTATTACTCTCCAGCTGAAAGTATTATTTACAACGACCAACAGGACACAAAGGTTTCATTTATTTGCTTTATTCATTTAAATCAGAACATAAAATGATTAAAATCTTAAAACTATTTATGTAGATTTTAACATACTTTTTTAAATTTTTTAGTTTATATTTGTAGAAATGAAGCTACAACCTCATCAAAACCAAATTATTAAAGATTGTTATATTAATTTCAATTATAATTTTAACATTCTTATACTAATCAATTAAATATACAAAATTTTTTTGCACGGATTGAAGTTTGTAACGGGTTGAAGTATTCTGCAGGAATCGAACTAGATACCAAGCTTGCACACTACACACTACTCCATCGAAGCAAAAAAATAAAAGGCATACAGGATACTAAACGGCAGGAATATTAGTATATTTTTCGACATTCAAGCATCACTCCTGTAACTCAGATCATACACTACCGCATCTAAATTAGTCGGCCAATGTAAGAGAGAAAATCCGTGCTTGGCCAAGGCCTGATTAAAGTTATTTTTGTCTGGTTTCCTAAGCGGTCGGAAGGAAATTTCAAGGTTGCTTTCAGTATTGACTGATGGCTGGAAATAAGAGAAAAATACAATCCGACTCACACTTACCTAAGACCATTTTTGCAGCTGTTTTGATATAGAGAAGGATAATACAGTTTTTTACCTTCTCTGCGAATATCCTGCGCTAACTGCTAAGAGAAACAAAATCCTGGTCTCTCTGGGATATTCGAGACTGAACGATCTACTAGATATCATACGGTTTTTGGATGGATCTAGTAACCCCCTCAAAGACATTTTCTAAGAGACACCACATTTGGTGATTGTCAAAATAGCCACCCAACCAACTGACATACAACATAAGCTTAATTTTTTTTTATATTTATGAAAGGTTTGAGATTTTGAAAATATTTTCTAATAAGAGGATAAATGTGTTTATTAGTACTAGCAATTTAAGTAGTTGATTTATTTTAGTATAATACTGATTAACAACTCTGATTTGGACGTTGATATTTAGAATCAATAAAGAAAGCTTGTTTCTTAATATCTTAGCAATAATATGACAAATGAGCAAAATCCTTTTTCCTTTTAGAAGTATATTCCATATGGGTAAAAAATCAGTCTTAGAATAACTATTTGACTACATGCTCAGATTAATCGATGGTTTAAATTACGTGGCCTTAATCAAATGCATTCACAAGTAGACCAAATGATGAAAATATCAGTCAGGTCAGCAAGGTGGCAGTCCACGATGTACTTTACGATTCTCTACAGAATCCGAAATGAACATATTAAGCGTATACTGTAACGATCTAAGGTCGAATGAACCAAATCGGGTTTGCCAGGGATAATCTGTTTTTATCTCTCTATGCTACGAGTATAATTGAAATCGAAAATGCGATTTTTTTTTTAATTTTACGTCGATATTTACGTTTCAAAACATGTATGTATGTACGTATGTATGTATGCCTGAATGCAAATTGGTATTGTGCATACATATACATGTTTAAATAATTTTTTAGATCTTGTATTTGTATAACAGATAAGGAAACTGATCTTAACATAGTTTAAGTATTATTTACTTAAGAACACTGGTTTATCATACATTAACAAAAATCATTAGACGTTTTCTGTTATTTTTTATGAATTTTTGACTTATTTTCAAGACCTTTAATATTGTTTTTCTCACACTTTCAAAAGCTTTGACAAGAAATTAGAGTAATCAAATATTGGATAATTTCTCTTAAAACTCAAATTATCAGTATTCTTTACGTAGAGTTCTTATTTATAAAAAATCAAATATAAAACTTCAAAACGCGAGCCATTTTGAAAACCTGAGACTGAATTACAACATTCGATTGCTTACCAAAATATAGGTTTTAGAACCTCTTTATATAAAACGCGGAAGACTCCCATGTTGGAGTAAAATTCCGATGGCGCTCGAATGCCCTAATTTGCCCTCTGACATATAATACCTGAATTACCAATGCTGTAAGCCACAAATTAACTTATAGCTATTAAAAATATTTATGTAGGTATTTTTACTTAATTGGTTAATTCACCAGGTGTCCTAAGTGTCGTACTGTCATAATGTCATAATTTCAAAAACTTTAAAAAAGTTTAAAAATTTCACACCAAGCATATAAAACGTTTGTATCATTTTAAAATTTTTCCAACATTATGATTATGACACTTAGAGTACCCTTTTGAATTAGCCAAATATGTAAATTTTGTTAGGTTTTATTTGGTTCATAACATTAAACCAAACTCAAATATACAAATGTATATTAAGGAGGATAAATTTATTCATTAAAATACATGATTAATAAAGATAAAAATGTATTGTCATAAATTAAACTAAACACGTTACTTTTTTATATATATTACTAGCTGACCCGGTCCGCATTGCTGGCCCTAAACAAGCAATAGTGTTGTATTACCACACGATTAAAATTGAGCTTTTATTCAAATTTATGGCCTTTAAATAAAAATTCATGGAATACCTATCATAAAGCTTTTTTACCAAATAACTTACATATGGTGTAGATAATGGGCTCAATCCCATTATTAACATACAACAACATAGGTTTTTTGTAAATATCTTCGGAACTACATAACTTTCAAAAAAATTAAATATAATAAAAAAAGCCAACTAAATAAATATATGTATATATCATTGGTGGTGCCAATTGGATTTTCCCACGCCCCTCCGCCCGCAGACCGAAAATCAAACATCAGACTTCACAGTGTTACCCGCTTATATATTCTGAAGATTCCCTGAAAAATTTATCAAAATCGCCCCAGCTGTTTTGGAGTCCATACGTTACATACATATATACATACACACATCCTGTTTTATATACATATATGTATATGTAGATAGATTTTTAACATTTATTTACTGCAATATATTTATTTTCCAAATATCATTTCATACGTTTAAAGTTTCAATTTTCTATTCATTAGTGTTAGCTGTATAGTACAAATCCATGTGAATATTTATAGGTACATACAAACATTTGCGAGTTTTCCTATGATTGTGTTTGTATTTAGTTGTTTATTCTAAAAGTTAAAATTCGTGTCCACTGTTGCATTGAAATTCAATTAGTCTCAACGGGTTAAGAGTTTCTCTGTTGGGCATGAATTCATTTTAGTTGCCATTTTTGCTCTTAAAAAAAACAAGCAATAAAAATGAGAAAAAAAACTGTTTTTATTATTTGTGTTAATTGTTATGGTTTTGAATGTTTTTGTTGCAGTAGTTTAAAAAAAAAGAAATACTAGAAAAACAAACTCATTGAAAAGTTTATTTGTTTAACATTTATTATATTCATAGTGGGCTTTTAGGTGTGCAGGGTAAAACAATATTAGGGTTTTTCAATTAGGAAATTTCGATAAAGTCAACAAGTTGTTTTTTTTTTTTTTTTTGAAATGTTAAACTTAAAAAAAAAATTTTTAATAAAATTTGTGGAAAATTTAATTCTCAGAAATTTTTCTATTTCCACTTTTGGCTAGCAAAACCATAAGGTAACCCTAAAACCCTACTGAGTAGGTGTATTATGCATCTATGAGTGTAAAGTATTTCAGTATTCATCGTATGCTTCTAGGAGTCGAGAGTGGTTTAGTATTTTGCCGTTTATTTATAATTTTAAAGTCTATTTTAGTTTTGTTTTTGGTCAGATTTAGATTTTTTTTAAACTGCAGTACTTTGTACTAAAAGTATTTGTTTTAACTGTTTTTGACCGCAAAAATTGTATAAATATTTAAAAACAAAATCAAGTATTATTGTGTTTGTGGGGGCACTTATTTGTAGTAGAAAAGAATCTAATGAAAATTCAACAATACACAAATATATAGAGCAATGGTAATAGAGGTTATGTTAAGTTAAGTTTGACTAGGTTTTTATGCTAGTTTTTATTCTATTATTTTGGAAATGTGGTATCAGTGTTTGCACGGTCAAATAATTTAAGTAAATTTGTAGCTTGTAACAGTTCTTTGGCTTTATTGTCAATTAAATTAGAGGTTTTATTTGGACATATTTACTATGACAGTATATGGAAATTCATTAAAGGAAGGTTTTACAAATTTGTTTTTGGATCAGTCTTAAATTAAGTGATTTGTTAGCAGCAAAAACAGACATCATTGCAAAAGTATATCAATACCAAGTAAAAAAAGACATGCATGAGTTCAACCCATGATGAAGTGATTCAATTTAGTTGAAACATGCATGGATTTTACATTAACGTGTCATTGGAGAGCATAAGTTTATATGAATATATTAATAAACTTCACTTCATTCTAATAAGTGCATAAAACGCATGCATAGTATATGAGAAGAAACCCATGTTTCATCAGTAAATAATGTTTGTTCAAATACATTTTTTTTTAATTTTTTGCATGCATTTACATGTATTTTGAAGCACATAATAAAAGGCTCACTATTTTGGATATAAAGAAGGCATTTTTCATGCCTCCTCTTGCACTTTGGAAGTCATGAAAAATTTTATTCACACTGAACTAATATCAAATTTCTTTATTGGGTACTTTTAGTTTTTTCTGAATTGTTGAATTACAGTAGACTCGCGGTAACAAAAATACTGCCTTACGTGAACACCGGATAAGATGAACATAATTTTTTTTGCACTGACTACTCTGTAGTGAGAAAGCCTATAACGTGAACATATTTGTCGGTTATCCAAATCGTTTTTATAAAAAATGGGAATCCCCGCAAATGATTGCGCAGGTTTAGTTTAGTACGCGCTGCTGATTTAGCATGATCTAATCTAAAATTTACAGAACCAAAGAGAACAAAAAATCTACTACTCAGTGATGCTTTTACTTAAAAATAATATCCAACTATTTTTTTTTAAGTTGTTGAAAAAAAGTTCGATATGTAATCAATTGCGCACTTATTGCTCTTTCTATCTTACATATATATTAACTAGCCAAGCCCGGCGCGCGTTGCTACGCCCCTCATGAATAAAAATGCATTCAAAATTTTTATTGACTATCAAGTGCAAGCAGCTAAAAATTATAACTTTTTTTAAGGGCGTGGTACTGCCCACTTTTCTAATCATGAAACTATATAGCCATGACAGCTCAATATGTGTGCCAAGTTTTAGAAAAAACGTTCTAGTGCAAGTAGCTAAAAATTATAACTTATTTTCAATGGGCGTAACCCCGCCACTTTTTACCACATATAAGCACTCCCTGGAAGTGTACAACAACTTTCCAAAGTTTGATTCCGATAGGATTTACGGTTTCGGAGTCTATAGTTAACACACACACACGCACCTTTTCACTTTTATATGTGTGACAGCGCATAGAGAAAGGGACCTAAGGGTAAAAACAGGTTTTGTTCAGGAGAGCCATTTTTAAGATTAAATGATTTTTCTATTTTCTTAAATTGTTCATAAGGAAAAAAATAAATTTTTTGTAGTTTAGTAAAATCAAGTTATTTTGTTGATTTAGTAGGGGAAAAAATGAAAATAAAAAATTTTACGGTTAGGTCCTTAGAATCGTCGACTTCACTTTTATAAAACGCGCATATCTCTGGGAGGGAACACTTTTGGGGCATGGGATCGGTCTCATACGATGCTCAGATGTTGTTGACATCAAAAAAAAAGTGAACATTGTTTTTTTTCACCCTTAGGTCCCTCTCTCTATGCGCTGTCACATATATAGATAGGCAATTCGATAATATACAGTTTGAAAAAAAATACAGATGTGCACAATCTCAATTCTTTTTTTTATTAGGATATATACTTCTTTACTCAGGATATATACTTTTGAAGTTTCATCGCTCTACGTCAATGTGTTTAGACACAATCGCATTTTATTCGATGTTGGAAGGACATTGTTATTTTCGACCTACTTTTGCATTTGGACCTATAACTCTCTTCCTATATTCAGACTTAGGCCAAACAAACCTTGTGTATAAGAAATATTTTGGCAAAATTTGAGCCCCTTAACTTCTTCAGTTCGAGCTCCATGGTGCTTTCAGCAGATGGACAGACAACAGGCGGACCAGGGCTCAGAAAATATATTCTTTATGGGATCTAAAATTGATATTTCGATGTATTACAAACGAAATGACAAAATGAATATACCCCAACACTATTTCTTTGGTCGTAGGTATAAAAATGTGTGTTAAATCAACACTTTTGATAGTAATTTTTTTTTGTGTTTGGTACAAAGTACAAAACAAAGAGAGGGGGCAAATTAAGACATCGATTACGATCGAAATTTTACTCGAACAATTTGCCCCAGTTTTTTATTATGTGTTAACAGTACTCTAGTAAAGAAATTTAAGTCAATATAGTTTAAAAAAAGTAGGAATAAAGTGATATTTGTAGCTTAAAGAATCATTTACAGCTAGATTATGGTCAAATGGATCGACCGCAATACATACAAGTAATAATAAAAATGTGAAACTACAAAAACTTTGCAGTCATTAAACAAGGTTTTGGTGCAAAGAATATTAAACATACATGAGGATACCGAAGCAGATCTATTTCTAATTCTGTATCTTATCGAACCTATTTCACAATTATTTCAATGAAAATATCTTACGACAGATGATATAACAAATATAGCTTCCCATTTTACGGACACATACTCTCTCAGACTCAACTCAATTAAGTCCAAGCTCCTGCCTTCCATGATGTGACTATCCAATATAAAATAATAAAGAATTATGTTTTCGGTAATGACCCTTCGCCAACTTGTACATTAGGAATACAACCTTTTTTAAAATTTTTGAAAATATCAAAATAGCCCTATCCATACCATGTAGTGCAAAAAAAACAATAAGAACTGCATCTTTAGATATTTAATATCGTTAAAAAAGGTTTCGCGTCAAATGTAATTAAGTTTGGGATCAGTAAGTTCTAAAAAAATCTAATTTCAATTAACAAAGGTAGTTTCTAGATTGTGATTTTGATTATAATCATATAATTACATTAAGAAATGTAAATAGTTAAATAATTATAAAATAAAAAATTTTTAAAAAAACAAAAAAAAATCTTAAAGGGCTTTCAGAAATCGGCTTCGACGCGGAACGATTTTTTCCCGAAATGACCTGAGGAAACATTTTACGGTTTTGGTTGTACCCCTATTGTACATAAGTATAGTGACGTTCCAGACGTCATGTTATACACCATTTTCTTATTATTTCCAATGCCATTTTTGATTTTTAATTATTACAAAGTAAACTGTATTCTTCTGGACAAGCTCTTTTATATTATTTATACCAATATTGTGGGGGTTAAAGAAAACAAAGCCATAACTACTACATTCGAATCTAGGACAACATCTTGAATTTTTAATTTTTCATAGTTAACTGTATTTTACTAGTCCAGTCCTTTCATTTGAAAACAATATTGGTGCTCTTGGTAGTATAGAAATTGAGAAAAATCTGTTTTTTTTTTAAGAAATACACTGAATCAGTTGTAATTTGGTGCTTATATCTCAGTTAGTTTTAAACCGATTTATTAGTTTTCCTCAGACAAATTTTTAACCAAGGCAAAAAATTTGGTGTCGTTAGCGTTATTAGTATTTTTTTTAAATTTTATATATTTACAAAAAAGTGCCTAAGTACAAAGTGCCTAAAGATTATCCTAGAACTGTCTTGTACAAAGGTAAAAAAAACAGAGGCACTCGTGTTTACTTGCTTATATCTCAGAATTGTCCGGCAATTATGCTGATTTTAAATACGGATCTTCTCTTAAATATTTCTGATATTTTTAAAATTGCTAATTTTTAATACCAAAGTTCTCGAAAAAATGTCTAGTAAATAGCTGCTAGATATGAGTTCGTAAGATATATGTAAATTGACTTAAAAACATCATTTCAATGCTAACACGAACGGACTTTATGTGGTCGCAAATGAATACTGTAAAACTACAAATGGAATGACAAACTTGTATACTTATACTCTTTTACACTCTCGTATTAAGGGTATAAAAAACATCAAAACACAAACTGAAAAAATATTTTCTGCAAAACTCTTGCTAGTATTTTCACACAGAACTGAGTTTTTTTAATTCCGGGACTAAAAATCAGTTAGAATTAAAAAATATTATCGATTAATCTTTTATTTTCATCGATTAATCTAGATTTTCACATAACAACCCTGTCCGCCTCTAAGTAAAATATTGAAGTATTCATACTATAATGTCATGCAATTGGATTGTCATAAAAAGTTTAAAATAGTTTAAAAACTTTATGGTAAAGAATAGCATGATCTTATATTGTAAATAATTTTACAATAATCACAAACGCAATGACACCTAAACCGCAACATTAGCCAAGTTACTATAGACTACACCATCAGTACACCCAGTTCAATCCAGAATTGCAGTAACTACGATTAGAATTAATTTACTGTTAAGGTAAGTACTATAAAATCTAATCGTACTGTATTTATTTATCAAATAAAAACATAAATAAAATAGAAAAACTTTTTTAACTTGTTCACAAGTTCATCCTCTTTCAAAATAAAACAAAAAGAAAAAAACCAACCAATTAAATATAACATTATTATGCAATAAAATATTTAAATGTTTTAGTTTTCTCAACTGCAAAATTGTTATTGAGTAAGAAAAAAATTGGCAGCTACAACAATAATTACAATGACATACACATGTCATCTGTAACTGACAAGCGGTCATCAATCAACTTGTACATTTTAAATATTCATACATTTGAATTCTGTCCGTGTTCGTTACGTTTTGTAATAAGGACGTGTAAGTTTATTTATCTTGTACATCCATATCCTCTCCTTTAAACGGTATGTAATACCAACAACTGCTGGTCGGTGGTTTGTTTAGCATTAACTTTAGCAGAATCGTTTCCCATGGTTGACGCAAATACGCAAAAGTCATTCCCTTAAAAAAGTTTTCTGAAAAATCTGTATATGGAAAAAAATTTTCTGTCATCGTTTCAAAATGAAAAAGCCGAAATACAGAAAGAAATTATTTTGATGTTAAAAAATGGCGGATGGTAGTTTCACCACATATTAAATTGTGCTCTACTTATTTACACAACTCTTATCAGAGCTTCCCAATATATTGTATCTAAATTTATCCGAAAGAAATAAATATCTTTGTTGCAAACTACCCATGCAAACTGCAGATCATGCAAGTCTAAAAAAAAAATATTTCTTTTGCAATATTACAAAAACATTATATATTAAACTTTAACTTGCACAAGAAAACAGCTGATTTACTCTTTTTGATTTATAAATACCTTTTAAGTTAGCTGTTATCAGAAATTTGTCACATATTTATAAAAATACATTCGCAAATTTATATCAATTTGCAAATACGCTATTAAGAATGATTTCCGCTTATAGATAACAAATAGATAAATTATTAAGTTATTCGCGTCCAATTAGATTGTTTTTTTACCAGTGTTGCCATTTCATTTTAAATAATTTACCTAGAACTGTCAGACTTTATTTATCGACTTAAATACAATGTCGAGAATAATAATTTTTTGTTTCGAAGTTTTTTAAATATTGTTGAAACGAAGGATAAACAAGTAACAGTGCTATATTCGTCCGTGCCGAATCTTATATACCCTTCACAACGTGTAGTAATGCAATAACAATTGTTATAACGTTTTACCTCAAATTCATATAATTTCTCTATGAATAAAGATCTTGGAATAATAAAGGACTATATTGAAACATCTAAATAGCATTCATTAGTAGAAATATATTCGACACGCCTACTATAACGCCCACTTTTCACGTTATCCACTGTTAGTGAAATTTAAAAGCTCATAAAACCGACAAAATTAGTGCTACGATGATTAAATTTGCTATAAATATCCTTCTAGTCAATGTCATTGTTATGCCGGAAAATTTAGGTGACACGCCCACTTTAACGCCTAACTCTCATATAACGGTTTATCTCAAATTCATATAATTTCTCTATGAATAAAGATTTTGGATTAATAAAGGACTATATTGAAACATCTAAGTTGCATTCATTAGTAGAAACAACTTTAACACGCCTAATTTAACGCCCACTTTCATTGAAATACTAAATTTACGAAAACATTTTACTAGCATATCGAACTTATACAAAGAAAGCGATACATATTTGAGTATAAAGAGATTATTGCATAGCGATTACTGTTAATAACAAACAAATACATTTTGTGCTATAAATTGGGTTATTTCCCAGGAATTTTAGATATTTAATCTTCCCGATTTCCCAGGATTATTTTTCGGGATCCCGGAAAATAAAAAAGGTGGCTACGATTCGAAAGCAGATGTTTATATTGAAATTGAATTCTAATGATTTTATTTTTGATCTCATAGCTAAAGTACCTGTATTTTTCTTTTTGTGCTCATATTTGATCTAGTATCTAGAGAATAATATTTTTTTCAATAAAAAATATTTTTGCTCAATTTATATTTTATATTCAAGTTTCTTTATTAATTTTTATAGTCTTGAAGTATTTCTTTTACATCATAAACTATTTTATGCTTTTTAATAAAAAAATTTTTATTAATTAAAACCCAATTTCGCGTTCCCAGGAAACAAAAATTTTCGGGAAAAAAACCCTAGCTATAAAAGAACGGAAAATTGGTGGTGGGTATAAAATATTCGGCACAGCCAAATATAGTGCTCTTACTTGTTATCTTGTTAAACTATCTGTACTAATTAAAAATAAATATTTCCGATAGCATCTAAAAATTTTTATTTTGCAATTTAACTTTAACCTGTTTTTTCTCTTTATTAAACATAAGTCACTTGAATCGTTTGTGCTTTAACTCTTCACTTAATGTTTTTCTTAAACAGTTTTTTTGGAAATTTCATCATGTGATTTCTTTAACTTTAAAAGTGGGAGCCCCTGCTTAATGATAAACTTAATTAAATGAATAGACAAAAAGAATTCAAAAGAAAGTTTTTATTTGATATCATGTTTTATATAATATTTTATTTTATTGCCTTACAAATTTGTAATATCATCATCATTTTAACATTGTCGATATTATCACTGTTCACCCACAGCCTCTCTACACATTCGCCATTACCACGACAATGATATTTGTTGGCCATCAACAATGTTTTCGTGTTTTGGCTTTTAGTGGTTTTGGGATGATTTTATGTCGAAATGAAATTTTCACAAAATTTCAATACATTTGGGAAATTAATTGTAGAACAACAAAAGCAACAAATAAATTACATACATGAATACATACTATATAGCATACAAGTATAATACAATGTCGACAAATTACATGTATGAATTGAAATAAATGACATTAAATGAGTTGCATATGTTTAGGCATTTAAAGTGAATATTTTATGGAGTACGAGATTGAATAATGATTTTCAAAAACTTAGTAAAATTCTAATGCAAATTTTTGTTGAAATAGAACATTTCCTCAACAGGAGTAACTTATATTTTTTATATTGGTAAATAAAAAAAATAAAAAGGAATAGCGGAATGAACCAAAAATGTATTTTAGTTTTTACTCTACAATACTTATACAATTTAAGCCATGTTTACATTAAGCAAATATTTGTCAAAACAAGTGTAACCACTATTTTTGATAAAGTTTTTTTTTATGTTTTTTTATAACCACCACCAAAAAAATGGTGGGGGTATATTCATTTTGTCATTCCGTTTGTAACACATCGAAATATCCATTTTAGACCCCATAAAGTATATATATTCTGTATCGGGGTTTGATTTTATGACGATCCAGCTATGTCCGTCCGTCTTTCCGTCTGTTGAAAGCACGATATAGGTCGCACCGAAAAAGCTAGGGGGCTCAAATTTTGTCAGAATCTTTCTTATAGACAAGGTTTGTTTGGTATTGAAAACGGGCTAAATCGGAATATTAAAGCAAGAGTAGGTCGAAAAAACCGTGTCCTTTGAACATCGAATAAAATGGAATTGTGTCCAAACGCATTAACGTAGACTCATGCAACTTCGAATATATATTTCCTGAGTAAAAAAAATAATTTTCTCCAAAAATTACCTAAATCTATGCATTAGGAAAGGAGTTATCGATCAAAATGTACGAAAATTTATACCGCACAGTGTATTTTTCGGTATATCTAAAAACAAAAACGTCATAAAAGCAACAAAATTGGATATACGACTCTGAAATTTTGCACACATAGCTTTTTGGTCAAATGCTTTGTTCAAACGGAAAATAAATGTGACACGCCCACTTTTACGCCCACCTCCTATATAATGTCCAACCTTAAATTCATATAATTTCTCTACGAATAAAGATTTTAGAATAATAAAGGACTATATTGAAACATCTAAGTTGCATTCATTATTAAAAATAATTTCGACACGCCTACTATTACGCCCTCTTTTCACGTAATCCACTGTTAGTGAAATTTAAAAGCTCATTAACCGACAAAATTAAAGCTACGATAATGAAATTTGCTACAGATATCCTTCTAGTCAATGTCATTGTTATGCCGGAAAATTTAGGTGACACGCACACTTTAACGCCTACCTCCCATATAACGGTTTATCTCAAATTCATATAATTTCTCTATGAATAAAGATTTTGGAAAAATAAAGGACTATATTGAAACATCTAAGTTGCATTCATTAGTAGAAACAACTTCAACACGCCTACTTTAATGCCCACTTTAATTGAAAGACTAAATTTACGAAAACATTTTACTAGCATATCGATATTATACAAAGAAAGTGATACATATTTAAGTATGAAGAGATTATTGCATAGCGATTACTGTTAATAACAAACAAATACATTTTGTGCTATAAATTGAGTTATTTCCCGAAAATTTGAGTTATTTAATCTTCCCGACTTCCCGGGATTATTTTTCGGGATCCCGGGAAATAAAAAAGGTGGCTACGATTCGAAAGCAAATGTTTATATTGTTTATATTGACATTGAATTCTAATGATTTTATTTTTGATCTCATAGCTAAAGTACCTGTATTTTTGTTTTTTTGTGCTTATATTTGATCTCGTATCTAGAGAATAATATTTTTTTCAATAAAAAATATTTTTACTCAATTTATATTTTAAATTCAAGTTTGTTTATTGATTTTTATAGTGTTTAATTTTTTTCTACATTATAAACTATTTTATGCTTTTTAATAAAAAGTTTTTTTTTAATTAAAAACAAATTTACTTTTTATTTGTTTTGCAGCGGGATCCCGGGATATTGAAAAATAAATCCCGCATTCCCGGAAAAAAAAACCCTAGCTACAAAATAACGGAAAACTGGTGGTGGGTATAAAAGATTCGGCACAGCCGAAGATAGTGCTCTTACTTGTTTTTCTTACACTAAATATAGCCAAAACATATTGCATCTGTTTACAATAAGAAATTTTTTTATCAAATAAACATTTGTTTATTAGAGCAGAAATTAATATATTTTAGAAATCAATTTTATTTCGTAAAATATCTGGCTACAATAATGGCTCAATTTATAATTGGTTTTTTATAAAATTTCTTAAAGACTGTGTCTACTATAAAACCAATAACTTTTAATACTATTAAAATTTATCACAAACTAAAAAAGTTATTTCTATTGTATTATTTAAATTTTTTTTTAAGATGTGACGTTTATGCCTTTGACAAATGTTGGTTTATTTCCTTTTAATATATCGGGTATTCTTTTTTACTGCAAATAATAACACTTGAAACACAATACAATATCTATTGTAATTCTGACCATGTAAGATGTGTTTTTCGACTATTTGTAGTAACATAGTGGTGGTCTGTAAAATTCTACAAAGTCCTAGTACATTCTGGTAACAATGTAACGGCCATTAAAATAAGGATGTAGTGTTGAATAATGTAAATTAATATGTAACGCGAAAAATAGAAAGGGACCTAAGGGTAAAAGCAAGTTTTCCTCAGGAGAGGCATCTTTCGTGTACCATCACTGAGCGTGTTGGTATTGGTCTTATTAAAAAGCGACACATCTCATGACGTGTTTGTCAACCTTGAAAACGCGCGTAGGTCGTCACTACCTCTTGTTTTGTGTAGTTGGTGTTTACTGTCTTCTACCTAGCGCGTTGTTTCCATGAGTTTGATATCAATTTTGCTCTTGTTTTTCGAATCCAGCTTTATTTTCTAAAATTATAAATTGTGAATTATAAAAAATACTCATTTATAATTCTTTTAAATCGTGAATATCACTCTGTTAGTACGAAAATTTGTCACATAACCTTATTATGTTATTCGCGAAAATAATTTAAAACTGATAACATTCTTACATTTGTTTTAGGATGAAATGGTGAACGAATTCGAAGAATAAATTTACTTTATCGCTTCCCTGATGACGGGGATGATGATGATCACTTCTCAGAATTAACGGATAGTGACTCTGAAGATGATACCGATAATATGTATCTTGATAAATATGATCTTGATTTACGCAAAGAAAAGGTAGTTGCTCGACTGTATAGTTCAAAAATACCTCCGTGTTGTTCAAATCAATGCAATGAAGTGATCCCTAAGAAGATGGTTGTGGATTTTCGTACGTCTTTCATGAATTTAGATAAGGAATCCCAAGATTTAATTATTCTCGCACATCTGGCAGCAATGATCAGGTCAAAAGTTGGTGATCGATCGCGAGCTATGAGGAAACGGTTCAATCAGATATATTATTTTCGAAGTTTGCCGATATGCCGTGATATGTACTTCTTTCTGTATACAATGGGGATTAAACGCTACAAAAATCTAATCGAACATTACGATAAAAATGGTGTTTATCCACGTGAACATGGCATGACGAATAAAATTAAAAAAAAAGAAATTGTTTCATTTATCTGCCGTTTTGCTGAAACAGTTGCTATCACATTACCTGGACGTCAACCAAATCATCGTGATCATCGTTTATTAAAACTTCCAACTACTGAAAGTAAGACTTCTGTTTACACTAGATACACCAACAGCGTCGAACCGGGTGGTAAAATCGTAAAACTTTTCCAAACGCTGTGGAAGAAATATTGTCCCCACATCGTCACTATGAAGCCGGCATACGAATTGTGTCCAAATCTTGTAAAAGATGCTGTAAACGTTACAGTAAACGTTACTGAAGATGAAAAAGAAGCAGCATTGAAGGTGTATTCTGATCATTTGCAATCTGCATAAATGAAAACATATGCACATCTGAGTAACCAGTTTCGATGACAAACCAATTATAATTCCGTCACCAGGGTTATCGATGAAGCGTCAATGGTACTTGTATAAAGAGATCCTGGGTTTATGTTTTGCCGATTCAAAAAAAGATTCAGTTGCTCCTCTTCTTTTGGTCTCTGGAAATGGAAACGAAGAGGAGGATTCGGAGGAAGAGGACAATCCTCAAGAAGTGGAGGCAGCAGACGTTAAGAAGAAATCAAAAAAAATATAGGACCGGTACCGTCAAGTTCTAAGGAACCAATTCGCAAGAACCGTCGATTAAAATGATTTTTTTAGTTTTTTAAATTGTTCATAAGGAAAAAAATAAATTTTTTGTAGTTTCGTAAAATTAAGTTATTTTGTTAATTTAGTAGGGGATTCCTTTCTATTTGCGCTTAGAATCGTCGCATTCTCTTTTATAAAACGCGCATATCTCTGGGAGGGAACACTTTTGGGGCATGAGATCGGTCTCATTTGATGCTCAGATGTTGTCCATATCAAAAAAAGTGAAAATTGTTTTTTTTACCCTTAGGTCCCTTTTTCTATGCGCTGTCACATATACAGAAAAAATAAATATGCCTTAAAGTACGCTGCACATAGTAACATGCCTCGGATGTATATTACTTAACATGATAGTCGAACAACCAGCCGACCAAAGAAATGTTAAATAAACATGATCTACTACAAATAAAACTACTATAACATAAACTAATAAAATTATCATATAAATCAAACGATTTAAATTTCAATCTGCATATAACAGCTTTTAGAATATCGAAATTAATATTGATTGTATAACATAAAAATGTGGAATTCAAAACTTACGACATTTATGTCTTTTTGAAGGGTACATACATATATACCATTCATTCTCTCTTTGTTATTGAACATTGTGGTGTTATCAACAAAGTTTTTTGACTTCATTAATAAAGAAGTTACTGCCACTGAAACACGTCGATTTTCTACCGAAACTTCTAGTGAGTGTGTTTATCGGTTTCAAAGTGCAAGAGATGATTTATGCGGTTCAGAAGTAATGATTTTGACATGGAAGACAAAGATCGCTCAAAGCAGTCATGGAGATTGTTTAACAAAAGTTTGTAAATTTACTAGGAGCCACTGAAACAGAAACTTCAAAACTTTTGCGAATAGTAGAGTTCAGAGAAATAGGGTACCATTATAATTAAAGCCGTGAGAACTTGAAAGATGATGATCTTTTACATCACAAATGCTACTTGAACGCTATAGAAGAAAATTTTAATCATTATTTAAGGTATAAAAAGGATCCATTACGATAACCCGAAGCGTTAGAGATTATTTATGAAGCCAGACCAGCCAAGTATTCATGGCGCTATGGTAAAATTCTGTGTTTGGTGTTACTAAAAGGGTTCTATCTATTATGAACCAGTTTCGAACGAAAAATGCTTATAATATGCGGACAAACATCCAACCGTTATATATCATCAACACCATTGCGTGGCCAAATGTTTGCCATACCTGTTATTTTCAAACAATCGGTCCACACTTCCAACGTCCGACTACTATTTGTTTTAATTAATGCAGAACGCCCTCTGGGATATGCTGCACTTAAGAACAGAAAATTCGAAAAAGTATTGATTCCTAAGATGAACAGCTCCATTGGTGTGGAATCCATATGTTTCCAAAAAGATGGAAGAAGGTCATAGCTTACAATGGCCTATACTTTATATAAATTTATATCGTACAAACGTTTCAAAATAAGAGCTAAAAATTAGAACGCATTTTTAAATTATACACAAAATACATACTTAAGAACCTTAGTATTTAAATTCACTGACCTTAAGGAAAAGTTATTAAAAAGTTTAAAACAATTAGAGAACATTTTATAAGAAATAGTTAAAAGTTCATTAAATTTAAATTTTTTAGACACACGTTTAAATGAATACAGGTAAACTTAAATAAGTTTATTTTTAACAAAAATATACATTAAATACATTAGTTAAAAAGTAATAAAATATTCATTACACAAAACACAAATGCACTTGGCTGAAGTGTTGTGAAGTAAACAACAACAAAGAGCGCTATAATCGGCCGTGCTGAATCTTCTATTACCTTCACACCGTTTGTACCATTATGTGCACGCAAAGAAAAAACATGGTTGTGGTAATCACAATTGAAGAGCAACATACTATGATTCAATTGAATGATTGTGCTTAAAACATATAATGGTTACCAGTTATCATTATTATGTTAAATCAAAGTATCATTCAATAAACATATGACTACAGTTGAAATCCACAATTTTTGTTTTTTTCTACGGCAAATTATTATTTGTTGCTGTTTGTTACGTATATTGATTGTACTTACCATTTTAATTGCAATTTTAATAAGAATATTTTTTTACATTTCGTTGTTGATTTTCAAGTTTCTCTAATTTTTTGTTCATTTTTTTGACATCTCAAACTTTTAAAGTAATAAAAATTTATTCAGCAAGAAGAACAGTTGAAATCAAATTATTAATCAAAAAAAATCATAGCTTGATTGATTTGTAATCATACTATTTTCTCACCCATTGTTTAATGATTATTTGTAATTTTTAATGCTTTTGAATATAATGTTATTTTTGTCAAATAAATTTTTTTAAATCGTACTATTTGTAAATGACAACTATTTTAACATTTTTACGAAAAGTAAACATTAATTAACATATAAATGATTTCCAAAATTCTCGTAAACATATCTTATCAATTGATAACAAAAAAGGCTGAAGTATATGTGAATATCTCAAAAAAAAACAAGTAAGAGCACTATATTCGGCTGTGCCGAATCTTTTATACCCACCACCAATTTTGTGTACATTTAAAGCACAATATTTATTATTTTGTTAATCGCTATAGAATAATCTCTTTATAATAAAATATGTATCACTTTCTTTGTAGAGGGTGGGTAAATTTTAAGGGCCCATGTTGAAGGTGAACCACACCTAAACTTCAACTTTTTTCTTGCATTTCATTTGACATTTCTCAATCTCAGACTAACTCAATTTGAACCGTGGAAAGATGCGCAATCGAGAGACGCTTTTAAATATTAAAGATTTTTATAAAAATGGGCGTTCAAATCAAAATGCATTTTGTGCACTTCGTGATTATTTTGGTCAACAAAATCGTTCGAATTCGTCCACAATCGTGAGAATTGTAAAAAATATTTAAATGTCTGCAAAGCAGGTCTGTATGAAATGTGAAAACATCTGTGAATGCCATCTTAGTTCGTTGAATGGGAAACATTGCTGTTTTTCACGATAACGTGGCAAAAGAGCAAGCAACCTCGACTCATCAACGTGCCCAACAATTGAGCATCAACAGTGTCATTGAAAATATGGACTATCGGATCGAGGTGTGCCGCCTAGGTTGGGGGGCCATTTGGCCGATATTTTGTTCCATACATAATTGAAGCATACAATTATTATCGTTTTAAAAATAAATGATAATAATTTCATAATAATTTTTTTCAAAACTTCGGTATGCTAGAAAAATGTTTTCGTAAATTTAATCTTTCAATGAAAGTGGCCGTTAAAATACGCGTGTCAATAAAGTTTCTGCTAATAAACATAACTTAGATATTTCAATATAGTCCTTTAGTATTCCAAAATCTTTATTCATAGAGAATTTACATGAATTTAAGAGGAAAGTTTTATCTACGAAATAGTGCTAATTTATATTTGTTATATTATGTTCTCCTGAAGTTATGCTCTATTAAAAATGGGAATTTAGGAAAATTTTGACCTAAGTAAAAAAAAATTATCTCTAAACATCATAAACAATTTATATTCATGTACTAATGGCTAACAAATTTTAAAATTATACAAAACTTATTTCGTTTGAAAATCTTTTAAAACCAAATGTTATAGCACTTTAAAAATCAAAATTGTAAAGGCCAATTTTAGAAAGTCTGTGAATGCCTTCTTAGTTCATTGAATGGGAACCACTGCTGGTTTTTGCGATAGTGTGGCAAAAGAGCAGTCAACCTCTACTCATCATCATGCCCAACAGTTGAGCATCAACATTGTCATTGAAAATTTGGACTATCAGATAGAGGAGTGGCGCCAAGGATGGGGGGGAAGGGCCATTTGGCCGATATTTTGTTAAATGCATAATTGAACCATACAAATATTATCATTATAAAAAGAAATGATAATAATTTCTTAAATAATTTGTGTTTTATTTAAAAACAACATCGGCCCTTAAAATTTAACCACCCTTTATAACTTCGATATGCTACTAAAATTCTTTTGTCAATATAGTCTTTCAATGAAAGTGGGCGTTAAAGTTATTGTGTCAATAAAGTTTCTGCTAATAAATACAACTTAAATATTTCAATATAGTCCTTTATTTTCCCAAAAACTTTGTCAATAGAGAAATTACATGAATTTAAGATAAACCGTTATATGGGAGGTAGGCGTTAAAGTGGGCGTGTCACCTAAACTTTTTGGCACAACAATTACATTGATTAGAAGGTTATACGTAGCAAATTTGAACATCATACCTCTAATTTTAACGGTTTTATGAGCTTTTAAATTTCATTAACGGTAGATAACGTGAAAAGTGGGCGTTATAGTAGGCGTGTCAAAATTATTTTTGCGAATGAGTACAACTAAGGTGTTTCAATATAGCCCTTTATTATTCCAAAATCTATATTAATAGAGAAATTATATGAATTTTTGGTAAAACGTTATATGGGAGGTGGGCGTAAAAGTGGGCGTGGCACCTTAATTTTTTGGCATAGTAATGAAATTGCCTAGGGGGATAGACGTAGCAAATTTGATCATCATATCTCCAATTTTGGCGGTTTTATGAGCTTTTAAATTTCTTTAACGGTAGATAACGTGAAAAGTGGGCGTTATAGTAGGCGTGTCAAAGTTATTTTTGCGAATGAGTACAACTTAGGTGTTTTAATATAGCCCTTTATTATTCCAAAATCTTTATTAATAGAGAAATTATATGAATTTTAGGTAAAACGTTATATGGGAGGTGGGCGTAAAAGTGGGCGTGGCACATTGATTTTCCGTTACAAAAAAGCGTCTCACCAAAAACCAAAGTGTGCAAAATTTCAGAGTCGTACATCAAATTTTGTTGCTTTTATGACGTTTTTGTTTTTAAATATACCGAAAAATACACTGTGCGGTATAAATTTTCGTACATTTTGATCGATAACTCCTCTCCTAATGCATAGATTTAGATAATTTTCAGGGAAAAATATTGTTTTTACTCAGGAAATATATATTCGAAGTTTCATGAGTCTACGTTAATGCGTTTGGACACAATTCCATTTTATTCGATGTTTGAAGGACACGGTTTTTTGGACCTACTCTTGCTTTTCGAGCTATAACTCTCTTCCTAATATTCCGATTTAGCCCATTTTCAATACCAAACAAACCTTGTCTATAAGAAAGATTCTGGCAAAATTTGAGCCCCCTAGCTTTTTCGGTGCGACCTCTATCGTGCTTTCAACAGACGGACAGACGGACGGACATAGCTAGATCGTCATCAAATCAAACCCTGATTCAGAATATATATACTATATGGGGTCTAAAATGGATATTTCGATGTGTTACAATCGGAATGACAAAATGAATATACCCCCACCATTTTTTTGGTGGCGGGTATAAAAAATGTAATTTTACAGAGAATGTAAAAACGTAACAGAAACTGTATTACCATAAATTAATTTCTTTTGTAAAATTGCTTATAAATAGAACTGTTATTTTTGATATGAATTCGTTTAATTTTTTGTGTCGAAGTGTATTTGTGAGAAATGTATTGAAATTACAAAGAAACTCAATTTCGTAAAAAGTAGGGTAGGTAGTAGTTAGGGCCTTTCTACTTTCGACCATCGATATATACTTCATATAAATATTGTAGAAATTACAAGCGGATTTGCGGAATTATTTATGCTCTTTTTCGTGCTCGTGTGTAGGATATAAAAAATATGAGTGTATATAAGTAAGAATGAATCAATCCGTTAACTCGTTACAAAAACCTGATAAACATAGTGCTCCATAAAAAACGGGTGCTCAAAGGCAAATTTATTCATCAGGTAGTCTTGATTCGTTAGCTGATAATTTTTTTCATCACATATTTTATGCTTCAGCATAAAAAATAATTTTTTTTCCTTTTCTCATTTATTTCAAAAAAACTGCGATTATCTGATTAATAAATATGCCTTGCGTCGCTTCTTAATTTATTTTGGCTGCTAATCTTTAAAAAAAACTTAAAATGCGCCAGTATAACAAACTTGTTATTAAAATGAGTGAAAAAAAAAGAACAAATACTGTTTTACAGCTTGTTCAACCGAAAAAAGATCTATTAAACTTAAAGGCCGACTTGGTTGTCTTATCTATACTGAACTATAACTAGCACAAGTTTAGACGAATTTTCCTAATTTTTTTAATAAAACTTATATATTAGACAAGACTTTTTCTTGTAACATATTTCTTCCAGATGTGCAGATCTGGATCCTATAAAAATCGATATAGTATTTTATGAGTTATAAGCTTTTAAAATTGCTACTAAAAATAAGCAAACCACATCTGTATGTAACAAAGCAAAAAAATTAAACAAAGTAATGCGTGTTGATAAAAATCATTTTCGTAAAAATTTCCTTATGTGTATGGTATAAAAAAAACAAACCAAAAGAGTAAGGGCCGTATTCATAAAAAATATTTTAGGTTTATTGAAGGCTTATTTGACAAATTTCTCTACAACATCTGCCAAATAAGCCTTTAATAAACCTAAAATATTTTTTATGAATACGGCCCTATCAATTTAAGTTCCCGTTTTAAAAATGTTTTGTTGTTTTATTGTTTTTTTTTTTTTTATTAAAGATTGTTTTTCTTAATCTGGAGATTCTTAATATTCTTGGAAAACAGCAAAGCGGTCTAGGTTCAGCTAGTAATTTTTAAAAGGATCTAAAAGCTATAAATGAAAAGGCATAAATGAAAATTGAAGGATCGCCGCGAATAACGTTGCAAATGACAAAATAATAAAATTTCAGGAGAGCAAAAAAACGTATTTAAAGAGTTTGATTATATCTTTTTTAAAATACTTTTCCTTTTGTACCTCTGTTACACTTATCAATCTCGAAAGTGATTCCGTTCGTAGACTTTTGTTTATATTTAACTTACAACGTTCTTCCACTGACTGACTCATTGTAATTGCGTTTTGACGGTGATAAAATGCATAATTTTGATGTTTTGGTGTTTGAACAAATGCAACAGAGTATTTTTAACGGTAATCTGCAAAAAAAAACAGGATTTGCAAAATTTGTCTTTTACAACGTTATTCGCGGCTTTGCTTCAATTGTTTAAACTATTTTAACATTTTTTAAAACTACATACTACTATAATAAAAAGACAATGTGTGATTGTATGTTATGAGTTTTCATCGAAAATACTTGTTCAATTTCTAAAATTTTGTTTACCAATGCTCTAGGTTGATAGTCCGAATGGTCACAGGCTTTACTTTTGTTTTATTTGGTAGGTGGGCTATTCCCTTTAAACTTTGTACGAGTTACTTTGATAAAAATGTCCTTATTCGAGAATCCGGAAAAATGGATAGGATCGGAGCAGGAGGCATGGTACACGCATAGAAAAAAATACAATTGATGTCATCTATGGGAAACTATAAACGAAATTTGATTGAAACTTTGTACGAGCAATATGACGAAAATTTCCTTATTAAAGCCAAAAATGGAGCAGAAGTATTGTTATTAAAATAACACATACATATATAAAACAACTACGTATATATAAATAAAACAATAAAAATTTCCTTGTGGGTATAGCAAAGCGCGCCGGGTTAGCTAGTATGACAATACAACAAGATAGCACACCTCTTGAATCTATCAATATAACAGGGCGGCAAATTTAACTAAAATCACGTCAAGCAAACCTTTAAAATACCTTAACGAACTTAATATTCCGCAGTGAAAAACTAAAACTACATCCAACCGTTCAAATGTAATTATTTGTACTCTTGCAAAAGTACACTTGAACAATTGTTAAAAATAATGGCACTGTCACGTATTTGATATTAATATCGCAATAAATCCAGGTAAAGGCACTATACATTACACAAACATTTTATCGCGCATATGAGTGCAACATGCCAAAAATTTACTACAACATAATAATATAATAAAGTTACGATTTTCTTTGCAAGTTATTTCAAATAAACTACAAAACATTAAACAATAAGCTGATTAAGTTCTCTCTCCCCCATTTGCATAAAGTGGTGATATATCTTCTAACAAAAGTTGTAAAAGCAGCTTATGCAAGTTACTTTGCCATGTATCTTCGGTAAAATTGATGAGTGTTTCTAGTGCTGGCAAAGTATTTGAGTTATTGGGTACCAAGTATAGATTAATTGTACTTTTTTGGGTAATCAATACTATAAAGTAGATAATCGATATTTTAAGAACTGAAATTAATCAAAGCCAAAATTTGACATTTCAAATATAACTCTGTATCAAAATGAACTACACAAAAATAATAAAGCCTTATTCATATTCAAATTATAGTTTTATAAAAGTTTTTTACCAATAATAAGACTATTATCATTTTTACTTACTTTGTACAACAAAACTTTTATAAAAGTATACTCTTGACTTTGCTTAAACTCAATCTGAGAAATCAATTCAAAATATTGAGTAGTAGTAATAACGACTACCCAAATAAAAAGTATCGAGTAGAATTGAGTATTAAAAGTATTAAAGTGTTGCACGTCCTGTTGCATGTTAATATATTATCTTGCAATACATGTTACTTAGTTGAAATATTAAGTTTATTTTTTTTTTTTTTTGTTTTTGGCATGTGGCTGCGATCTTTCTATTAGTGGTATTGGTGTTTGTGTTTTCCTTAGTCATATCTTATTAAAGGTAAATGCAGTGAATGCATTATAAATGAAAAGATTTATACAACAGCGTAATACTTTAAGTAAAGGCAAGCTTAAAACTATATATGAAATATTTTATGTGTGAACTCCTTAAGAAGAATGATGTTGTGGTTGGAAAGAAAAATACGTTAAAAGCAACATCAAAGAATTGCAAAACATTAATCAAATTTTCGTTGAGATTGATTTAGCTTTCTTTTCAAAAATTAAGTTAAAAATGTAATATGTCCTTTAAATATCTCATATTTAACTTCTATACATTTTCGGACTTTATTCCAAGTTTAAATTAGCTTACTTTTAACTACTTCTGAACTTCAGCTCACCCTCAACTAACAAAACTTTATTTTAATTTTCTACACTTTAAATTTTACTATTATCCTTTTGGAAATGAATTCAGTCATGCATTTGAATCTTTTGAAATTAAACTTAGCAATTAGCTTTTGCTCTTGCACTGTCTACTAAATACTACTACTTCACTATTCAGTAAAACGTCTTGAAGTTACTTTTTGCTGTTTGATAAAAAGGATTATTGTAAACAGCAGAAGAAGCATTAATTTTATTTACACAAAACACACGCACACATACAATGCCTGTAAAAATCCTTGCTGGAAACACTAATGAGTTCTCATGGATGATTCTAAATTGCATGTGTGTTTGTTGTAGAGTCATTTGCTGAATTTGCTGTTTTAATTTGATTAGTGTTTTGTGTGTTTTAAGAAAAAATATTTTTTTTTCTTTTAAATGTTTATGATGATTTAGTTTATTTACACAGTTTTTATTTTTTTCGCTGATTAAATTATATTGCAGTATCTTCTAAAGCCATTCAGGTGTAGTTTGCAATCTCACTTTTAAAGAGTGAAAAAACGTGACTTTTTGGTGTAAATTAATTAGTGTTTTGGGTTGAAATAAAATTTATAGCTAATGTCTCATTTTATTCCATGTTGCCTTAAATGAAAATCATGTTTGGTTAGTTAAGGTTTATTGAATCTGGAAAAAATATTCTTTATTTTTTTTAAGTTGGCAACACTTTTTAACTAGCTGCCGCTATGTCCAATATAGAGTGATTTCTTTTTGGTTTGGTTTAGCGTTTTAACATAAATAGACTGACGCATTAACAGCAATAATATTTGTTCAGCGATTAAGCTCACTTTTTTGTTAATGGATACGTCAATAAAATAGCTGTCGTATTAAGAGTGAGGATAATCCTCAAGTATATGTTGAGACATCGTCACATCCAGAAAAACTGAGTCAGTCAATGATGACCACTTAAGAGCAATGATTACTGACTTTTTCGTTAATCAATTGAACATTCATGATGTGCAGGAAGGAAACTTTTGATAACCGTATAGTTTCACATTTCGGACCCGTGAATTTGCTTCCAATATCGTGCGTATATGTGAAAAAGCTAATCTACGCCATTAAGCCCAAAATTATTAACTACTTGGAGGAAGCATTGTAGCTGATATTCGGCCGCATAATAATGGAAAATGTCATCGAAAATTTTATATCAAGATTAGATTACGTCCAAGCCAGCCGTGGTGCTCATATGCCAAAAGTCATATTAAAATTATAATTCCAGGAAATTATCTTTCGAACAAATTAATTTCATGTCATTTAAAAATATGTATCTTTGTTTTATTTGATTTCAAATTTCCATACCTCCTTAAAAAACACCCTTTATAAAAAGGCAATATGAATGGCTGACTGATTCATCATCGCACAACTCTAATACAAAATGCTAGAAATATGTAATTTGGATAGTGAGTTCCCCTTCTGATGTATAGAAATTTAAGGTGGTACAAAACAAATAAAAATGGGTAAAATCGGTTTATCTGCTAAACCAAAAAATAATACAGACTTTCTTGAAAAGTTATTGTAATCTTTTCAAAAAATAAGCGGACCGCAGTCTTTTTTTATTCAACGGTTAAAAACTCTTTTTTGTACTCTATGTAACTTCCAAATGAAGCTCAGCTAGTATCGGATGACTAACTTTTCCTTGATATTCTGTCATTATCGCATTGAACTTATAGCCTTAAATTTAAAATTGAAATGTAATACAAATAGAGAGTTCAAAAATGTAATATTTAAAGTACAACAAAAATACCTTGGCTTGGTGTAAAATGAACATTGTTAAGACCAATACCATCTTGTTTAAAGCATGTGACATATATATAACACAGTACAACATTTTTTAGGTGGTTAATTCGGAAGACAATTCTGATATTTGTTTATGAAAGTAGACCCAAAAAGAAGAACTTCTGCACCATTAGTTTGGTCATGGTACATCAAATAATAATTTAAAATTTATTTTGAAATTAGTAAGTATCGCATATGGGAATATGTCTCGTTTACGGCTCTTTTCTTTGTCAAAACTTGAGAGCCACTAGTCCGAATAAGCTGAAACAAATTTAAAAAAATTAACAATTACAATTCCTTTAATCTGTTCATAGAACATTTCGCACAGTTTCGCAGTTACATATAAATAAATGTATGAAGAAAATAAATATTTTTTGTCCAAAAAATTTAAATTTTGTATTTTGTTATTTTCCATATATTATATGTTTTGTTGTTATTCACTTTTAAAAACCGGAGAAAAATTCACTTGCATTTGTCGACTCTTGTTAAATCGTCGAAATAATCATGCTCAACTTATAATGAAATGTTATGCTGATGCCGCCTTGTTATGGGCGAAATATTAGGCACGCCTATAAACAAATCTGGGGCCGATAGAAAAAAAAAACTGAAAACCGTATAGTTCACATATATTTTTCAAAGGCGACTTTTGTTGCAGACCAGTGTTATCAGAATGTTATGGAGGACCAAAAAGGCACTTTTTCGTATTTTTATTCCCACCACCAAAAAAAATGGAAATATATGCATTTTGTCATTCTATTTGTAACACATCGGAATATCCATTTTAAGCCCTATAAAGTATCTGAGTCTAAAAAAGGACGATCTAGTTATGTCCATATGTCCGTCTTTTGAAAGCACGATAGAGCTCGAAACGAAAAATTGAGGGGAATTATGTCTTAACTTATTAACGTATAGTGATTAAACTTCGCATTTATATTTCTAAAAAAATATTTCTTCCTTTTCTTTTAAGTTCATATAATTTTTCCATGGACAAAGATTTAAAAAGAAAAAAAGGACTATATTAAAATATCTAAGTTGAATTTATAAGCAGAAACTACTTTTATTTGCCTTCCATAATGCCTTAACTTTTCATTTAATCTACTGTAAGTGAAATTTAAAAACTCGAAAAAACCGTAAGAATTAGATGCATGATGATGAATTTTGTATATATGTTACTGATCAATGTTATTAAAGCGACACGACCACAAACACTTTAACTTTGTCTCTATGGATAATGATTGCTGCAGAATAAAGGACTCTATATTGAAATATCTAAGTTGAACTTATGAAAGGAAATAACTTTGACACGCCTCCTTTTTACATAATTTACCATTAATGAAATATTAAAGCTCATAAAGGCGAAAGACTTAAAAGTATGATAATGAAATTTCGCAATTTTATTATCTTTTTGGCCAATATAATTATTAATTCCAAAAAATGAAGGTGACACGCTTACTTTAACGTCTAACTTCTATATAAAGCTTTATAATAAATTCATAAAAATAATTTCTCTACGTACAAAAGATCTAAAAGAATAAAGGACTCTATATTTAAATATCTAAGTTAAGTTGATTAGCAGAAGTTACATTGACATGCCATCTTAACGCCCACTTCTCACATATTCTGCTATCAATAAAACGCAAAAGCTCATGAAATTTCGCATATGTAGCTTTTTGGTTGATTATACAATCAGTCTCCCATATAACGCTTTATCTTTATTTAGCTCAAATTCATATTATTGCTATATTAACAAAAAAATTAAAAAAAATAAATTAATAAATTTCAAACATTTATAATTTAATTATATTGTTACAGATTTATTTTTAAATAGCTTAATTTACATTATAATTTATTTTAGTTGTAGTAATTAAAGTTACTGTAGTTTTATTTGTATTAGTTTATTTCGCTGGTTGTTCGAACATGATGTTTGTTATTATGTGTAGCATACTTTTAGACACTTCTATTATTCCTGCATATTACTTAACGTCTTAATTTAAATGTAACGGTTTTCGAATGTACTAGAATGTAGATACGAGAACTTTGTCGAATGTTACCGAACACCACTATGTTACTAAAAATAGGCGAACAACACAGCTAACATGATTAGTATTACAGTAGAGCTTGTAAGGTGCGTATCAAAGTGTGTTTGATAATAAAGGTGTATAACAATTAGTGAAATACATAAGTAAAGTGATATTAAAGCAATCTTTTAGTGTGTTTAAGTAAATAAAGTGCTCTTAATTTTATAACGAATTTCAACTGTTTTTGATTGCAATAAAAGAACTCAAAGTATATTTAAAGGAAACAATCCAACATTTATAAAACGTATAAACGTAACAATATTATTTAAAAAGCAGGAGGTTCCATGCTCAAATAAAGCTAATATTGTTTTTAAGCTACATCTGGCTACCAATTTATAATCTTTCCGTCAAGATTGAACGTTGTGTTAAAAAAGAGTCAGTAGTATAATTTCTAATGTAGAAATACTTAAGGTTTTATTGTAAGAAATTAAATTAATAGCAAATCGAAGTAACACAAAGAATGTAATAGATATTCTAGAGAAAAAATATTACTGTTAATAACAAAACAATAAATTGTGTGCTATAAAAGTACACAAAATTGGTGGTGGGTATCAAAAATTCAGCACAGCCAAATAAAGTTCGCTAAATTAAATTTTCAAATTCAAGGAAAGAACTCCTTTTCAAATCTCTTGTCCAGCCAAATGTGTCATAATAAATATTTATTATAGACCAGTAATTTTTACTAAAGCGAAAAAAAATAGAGGGGATAAATAAAGTATAAATCTATACTCGTTACAGGAAAGAACAAGGTAACTACAAATTAAAGGGACACTACCATCAGCCAATGAAAATAGGATCGTTGTATGAAATATTTGTTGTTTCTATTTCACTGTTGTTAAAAATCTATTTGTTTTAATTTTGTTCAGAGAAAATTTTTGACGTAGTTTGGTACACTAAAAATATTTAAAATATCGTAAATGCTATAAATCTTTCAATTGTCAACTGCGTATCGAATACAACCATTATTTTTTCATATTTTTTAGGGTGGTGGTTTATGAAAAAAATTCAATTGAAAAAAGTTTATTTAAATATTAGACGAAAAAAGGCTGAAAACAAAAAAAAATAAGCAAAAACTTTAAGGATACTACATGAGGGGTATTTTTTCTAATAAGATATGCAATAAATTATAATCAATAGAAAACAAGGGAAAGACATGAATGACAGAAAATGGCATAAAAAGAATAAAAAGCTTTACTCATCTCAATGATTTTTACTTTGGTTTATTTTTATTATTTTTCAGTTTTGCGGGGATGTTTGCTTTGAGGCTGCTTTTTGTAAACTAAAGGCGATTATGGAGGGAGAAGTTATTTATTGAAATTGAATAATAATTAATTGTGGTTCCGTTTACTTTCTTCATACAACCCAATTAAATTATATTTTACAATGAGTTTTGATATAAAAAATAAAAATAAAAGTTTTACTCTGGATCACAAGCAGAAATTTTAACTAGAAAACTAATCTACTTGAGCTCAAAGGAAAGAGAATAAATACAATTTAATTGAGTTTTTTTCTACTTTTGTATTTGCCATAGGCGTCCATGTATCGCTGAGAATTGTAGATAAATATTTTTAAAGATATAATAAACAAGTAAGAGTGCTATATTCCCCCGTGCCGAATCTCATAATAAAACCCTTCACCATCATGAACATACATATGTAGGTATAATCCCACATCGTAGCTTAACATATATTTCATGTTATACGTCATTTTTTCTCATTATTTCCGACGCCATCCTTGATTTTCAATTTTTACGTAGTTAACTGTATTCTACTAGTCAAGCCCTTTAATTTGATACCCATATTGATAGGGTTATAAAAGTTACATTTTAAAATATAGATTTGACCCATATATAAATTTATTGTCCGCCATTTCGTAGTGGTGGCCAACATGAATTTTAATTTTTTTATAGTGCTTATATTGCGCTAGTCAATTCCTTTCAGATGATACTAATGTTGACTCTCTCGGTTGTCTAGAAGCTAAAAAAAATTGATTTTCGTTTGTAAATTTTTGGCATATATATTTGAAAAAAATTTTTTTGCCTATTACTTTACCGATTAGAGCATGCTTTATTAAAAATTTTCCCCGTAAATCCCTAGAGGAATATTATATCTTCAAAAAGTGACAAAGGTACCTATAAATTATTCTATGGCTGAAAAATTTTAATTTTGGTGGTAAAAGTATGAGAAAAAAACAGAGGCAGTCGTGTTTATTTGTTCATATCTCAGAAAGTTATAAGGCGATTGTCACTAGCGATTTATTCCCGGATATATCCAAAAGATTGATACTATACACTGATCTGAGGAACATAGTTGCTTCTAAAAGTTGATTTCAACCAGAGTACGAAAACAAACAAAAGGAAACGTTTCCAATAGTTTTGTTTCGATCATTTCAGAGAGGGAAAACAAAACGAAACAAAACCCTGGATAACGGTACATGCATTTTGTTTTGTATTGTTTATTTTGAGTGCAAACAAAACCAGAATCGAAAAGTACTCAGCTTCAATATGTAACATGCAAAACAATACAGTACAATACTTTCTGCAAACGTTTTAAAACGTTTGCTGATTGATTTGCTCTTTACATGAGAAAATCTACATGTTTATTGCTGCTTGTTGTTGAGAATTTTTTAACATTTTACCTACCTACATTAATTTTATGATCCTAATAACGATATGAAGTCACTGACTATAGTTTGCGAATTGGTAATGGTGCATTGTTATTATGATTGTTATACCCTTTTTGTTCTGCAAACGTTTGCAAACGTTTCATTCTTGTTTCGTGCTCAAACGAAACATACCGTTAAAGCAAAGCCTAAGTACAAAACCCGAATTGTTTTGTTTATGCTCTTTTGCATTGAAAAGTTTGTGGTTTTGTTTTGCTCGCAAACAAAACGATTCATGAAAATTGAAAAGTTTCTGACTTAGATGATTTGTACTGTGTTTCGTTTCGTTTCTTTTCGTTCACTGATTTCAACTAACACAAGGACAGACGGGCAGACGGTCAGGGCTTAATCGACTCCTATATTCATAAGCTTTCAGAAAATATTTATGGGGTCGGAAATGAAAATTGTAAAAATTACAAACGGAATGACAAAGCTATATATACCCTTATGCACCACAGGTGAAGGGTATAAAAAGTTAAGGATATATGAAAGATTTAAAGTAAAATTATTTATACAATGAACTCACGAATGCGTGAACACTCCAAAGAGTTTTTAAAGCTTAAAAACTTTTTTTATTTGAGAAATTCCTGAATTACACTGCTTTACAAATTTTCAATTCGGAAAAATACCAAGAACGCCACATGCCTAGATAAGTTAATTGGGACCTCCTGAACACGAAAAACGCTGTAATGTTTTTTTTTCTAAGTACCGTTTTTAGACAACGGTACTTTTGTGTTTTTCGGTGTATGGTCCCACTCAAACCCTTGTGGAACCCAACCGAAAGGCTGACTTATGACATCTTAAAGTTCAAAATTTGCCTATTTTTTAGGTTTTTTTCAAAATTTTTCATTTTTCCTTCGTTTTTTTCTACGTTATAGTAACGATGTTTTATTTTTTCACAATATAGCTTATTTAATTACCAACATTTTAAACGTAATTTGAAAAAAAATCGGATGAAAAAAAAAGTTTTTATTAAGGATTTTGTGGAACGACAATATTTTCATCTTCATTGCTCACACACTATATTCGGCGTAAATTAAAAAAATTAAATTAAAATGACGAGCGACTTGAACTGAATAAGTATGTGCTTCCCTTATTTATGTTTTTTTTTTCTTATTCTAATTACCGTCATACCCACCACTTATGCTTTTTAAATCGTTACGCCTGTCCCATTTATCATTCATATACCACAAAAGTGGATGGGAATGATATAATTTTATAAATTTTAAAATATCTTCTTTTGCTTCTATATTGACTTTTTGTTTTGTTTACAACATACAGTTACCGAGTTCATCATATAGGCTAATTTTTGGGAAAGAGGTAAACATTTATCTTTATTATTTTTTTTTTTTTTAATAATATTAATAATTAACAAGCTTTCGTTTTTTTAATGCGCTTTACAACAAATATATATTTTAATACATTCAATAAACTTAAACTTTAATTACGATTTTACAATAATCCAATAAATTTGTATTAAATTTTTATTTTTGACAAATTTTAACTTGTGTGACTACAATATCATGTGTTTATGCCTATAAATGTTTGAATGAGAAAAACAAACGGAATTTGCTAGCACAATATTATCTTTGCTGCCCCTATATTCTCTCAACCTTACTCACCAACAAGATCAAGTTTACAAACTTTAATTTGGACGTGTAGGAGGTATGTTAAAATTATTCTATTCATTTAATGGTTTCAATACCGCCGATCTGGCATGGCTATTAGCTGTTAAATATTTGTCATCTAATGTGTAGTTTTCTTAGTGAAATGCTTGCCTCTTACGAATATGGATCGTATAACAACCTACGAATGCGTAAAAATTTTTTAAACTTACACCAAAATAGTGGTGTTCAAACGTGGACATTTTCTTCAGCCATGAACCCATTTCTTAATCGGTTCACAGTGGCGCCTTTTGAATTTTTTCGTTGCAGTGAAAAAAATTTGGAAACCGTTTTTTATTTCTGTTCACATTTTGCACACATATTTGTTACATACTTAAAAAATAAGAAAAAAAATGTTCTCGTTTTCGCTATGAGGTTGAAACAGTTTACTTCTTATTTCACCTACAGCGACAACTTGCGGCGGCCCAACTTAGTTAAATTATTTAAAGTATTATGTAGCAAATATGCTCAGAAAATATGGGCGATACCATTTTTGACCATTTTTAGATATGCTATTGCTGTTTTTCACGATAACGTGGCAAAAGAGCAAGCAACCTCGACTCATCATCGTGCCCAACAATCGAGCATTAACAGTGTCATTGAAAATTTGGACTATCGGATCGTGGTGTGCCGCATAGGTTGGGGGGGCATTTGGCCGATATTTTGTTCCATACATAATTGAGGCATACAAATATTATCATTATAAAAATAAATGATAATAATTTCATAATAATTTTATTCAAAATCAACATAGTCACTTAAAATAAAACCACCCATTATAACTTCGGTATGCTAGTAAAATGTTTTCGTAAATTTAGTCTTTCAATGAAAGTGGCCGTTAAAATACGCGTGTCAATAAAGTTTCTGCTAATAAACACAACTTAGATATTTCAATATAGTCCTTTAGTATTCCAAAATCTTTATTCATAGAGAATTTACATGAATTTAAGAGGAAGAAAGTGAATTTAAGGTTAAATTTTAAGGGCCACAGGGTGATTTTAAATATACATTCTCTGCATTTTTCTAAACGGGAAATTTATTAGTAAGATTTTGTTTTTTAAACTTCTATAACATTTTGCTTTTAAAAGATTTTCAAACGAAATAAGTTTTGTATAATTTTAAAATTTGTTAGCCATTAGTACATGAAAATAAGTTGTTTATAATGTTAAGAGATAATTTTTTTTTACTTAGGTCAAAATTTTCCTAAATTCCCATTTTTAATAGAGCATAATTTCAGGAGAACATAAGCATAAGTTGTTAGCATGCCATCTAGTAGTTGCTAGTAGAGTCATCTATCTTTACATCTTTATCTTATATTTAGCTACAGTACAATAAATGGCGCAGTGTAAGATGAATAAATGCTAATATATATGACTAATATATTTTTATAAAAATTTAAAGAAAAAAGTGTGCTTGGCACATCTATTTTCCGTTATAACGAAGACTTTGACCAAAAAGCCATGTTTGCAAAATTTCAGAATCGTTCATATAGTTTTGTCAGTTTTATGCAGTGAACGAAAAGAAACGAAACGAAACACAGTACAAATCGGTGGGGTGCAATAACGCCTTACGAAATAAGGCCTTTAAGGCTTTATTTCACTTCCAATTGAGAAATAAGGTCTTTATTGCGGAAAAGGCTTTATTGCACTTTGAAAGTGACATAAGGCCTTTATTGAAATTTAGCCAATGGTGCAATAAAGCCTTTATTTTATATTTTTTGATTCTTTTGTTACGCTGTTCAATTTATTGTTTTTTGTTGTTGTTGATAACAATCCAATATCTTTAAACAACTACTAATAATACATATTGCTCATAATGAACATGTAAGTATATATTTTCGGTGGCATGTCATAATGTCCATGAACATTGTGACACACAAATAGTGACATAATGTCCATGGACTTTATGCACTACGTAGGAAAAAGCCACCTAATTCTCACTTAATACAGTTTTTCTGCGTGGCGGCCTGCGGCCGATCTTAGGGGTTTTCTCCTCCATAGGACGCGGCAGGTGGCTTCGCTGAATACAGTTTTCCTGCGCGCGTCTCATTATCTTTCGTAGTGTGACGCGCGCAGGGAAACTTTTTTCAGCGAAGCCACCTGCCGCGTCCCATGGAGGAGAAAACCCCTAAGAGCGGCCGCAGGCCGCCACGCAGAAAAACTTTATAAAGCAAAGATTTTCAATATTGTTGCAGTTAAATTAATATTTGTGTATGCTTTTATGCAAAAATGTGTAATGAATTAAGTGATTTTTTTTTCATTTTGGTGTGATTTCGTTTCCATAAGTGGGATTAATTAATAATGTTCTATTAATTTTTGTCAATATGAAATTTTTTTATAATTGTTCAATAAAATATAAGAAGAATAAGAAATTTTATTGCTTCATTTGAAAAGAAATTTAAGTGAAATAAGACCTTTACGGCTTTATTTCACTTTCAAAGTGCAATAAAACCTTTTTGGAAATAAAGGCCTTATTTCACTTTCCATTGAGAAATAAAGCCTTAAAGGCCTTATTTCGTAAGGCGTTATTGCACCCCATCTACAAATCATCTAAGTCAGAAACTTTTCAATTTTCATGAATCGTTTTGTTTGCGAGCAAAACAAAACCACAAACTTTTCAATGCAAAAGAGCATAAACAAAACAATTCGGGTTTTGTACTTAGGCTTTGCTTTGACGGTATGTTTCGTTTGAGTACGAAACAAGAATGAAACGTTTGCAAACGTTTGCAGAACAAAAAGATTATAACAATCATAATAACAATGCACCATTACCAATTCGCAAACTATAGTCAGTGACTTCATATCGTTATTAGGATCATAAAATTAATGTAGGTAGGTAAAATGTTAAAAAATTCCCAACAACAAGCAGCAATAAACATGTAGATTTTTTCATGTAAAGAACAAATCAATCAGCAAACGTTTTGAAACGTTTGCAGAAAGTATTGTACCGTATTGTTTTGCATGTTACATATTGAAGCTGAGTACTGTTCGATCCTGGTTTTGTTTGCACTCATAGTACAAAACAATACAAAACAAAATGCATGTACCGTTATTCTGGGTTTTGTTTCGTTTTGTTTTTTCTCTCTGAAATGATCGAAACAAAACTATTGGAAACGTTTCCTTTTGTTTGTTTTCCTACTCTGGTTTTATTACGTTTCAAATTTGAAATATACACTGTGCGGTATAAATTTTCGTACATTTTTATCTATAACTCTTTTCCTAATTCATAGATTTAAGCGACTTTCAGGAAAAAATATTCTTTTGACTCGATAAATATATATTCGAAGTTTCATGACTACGTTTATGCGTCTGTTCACAATTCAAAAGTGAAAGTGGGCGTTATAGTAGGCCTGTCAAAGTTGTTTTTGCTAATGAGTACAACTTAGGTGTTTCAATATAGTCCTTTATTATTCCAAAATCTTTATTAATAGAGAAATTATATGAATTTTAGGTAAAACGTTATATGGGAGGTGGGCGTAAAAGTGGGCGTGGCACCTTAATTTTTTGGCATAGTAATGAAATTGCCTAGGGGGATAGACGTAGCAAAATTTATCATCATACCTCTAATTTTAGCGGTTTTATGAGCTTTTAAATTGCATTAACGGTAGATAACGTGAAAAGTGGGCGTTATAGTAGGCGTATCAAAGTTATTTTTGCGAATGAGTACAACTGAGGTGTTTCAAGATAGGCCTTTATTATTCCAAAATCTTTATTAATAAAGAAATTATATGAATTTTAGTTAAAACGTTATATGGGAGGTGGGCGTAAAAGTGGGCGTAGCACATTGATTTGCCGTTACAAGAAAGCGTGTCACCAAAAAGCAAAGTGTGCAAAATTTCAGAGTCGTACATCCAATTTTGTTGCTTTTATGACGTTTTTGTTTTTAAATATACCGAAAAATACACTGTGCGGTATAAATTTTCGTACATTTTGATCGATAACTCCTCTGCATAGATTTATACAATTTTCGGGGAAAAATATTGTCTTTACCCAGGAAATATATGTTTGAAGTTTCATGAGTCTACGTTAAGGCGTTTGGACACAATTCCATTTTATTCGATGTTCGAAGGACACGGTTTTTTCGACCTACTCTTGCTTTTCGAGCTATAACTCTCTTCCTAATATTCCGATTTAGCCTATTTTCAATACCTACAAATCTTGTATATAGGAAAGATTCTGGCAAAATTTGAGCCCCCTAGCTTTTTCGGTGCGACCTCTATCGTGCTTTCAACAGACGGACAGACGGACAGACATAGCTAGATCGTCATAAAATCAAACCCCGATTCAGAATATATACTTTATGGGGTCTAAAATGGATATTTCGATGTGTTACAAACGGAATGACAAAATGAATATACCCCCATCATTTTTTTGGTGGCGGGTATAAAAATTACCTAAATATAGGGTATCTAAAAAGCGGCTTTTGCCGAAAAAGTAGGGCATCTGCTTAACATTTTACTACTTTTTTTAAATAAAAAACAAACATACCTTAAAAAAATACCAAGAAAGTAGTAATCAAACGGCAATGACACTAATTCTAAAGTGCATTTATTATTTCAAGATCACCCTTTTTTGCTCTCTAAAAAATGTCGACTTTGAGCAGCTCCACAAACTATAATTTTTATGCAATTAAGGAAAACGTTTTTGAATTGTGATCAGTAAGTAGTTCTTTAATCGATGTTTTCATTCACTTCACAAAATTTTCTCATGAAGTTTTGTATTTTTCCACGGGTTTTAAGAAAAGACGCCATTGTGCGGTGATTAGGACAACGAGCAAATTGTCATATTATCATACGACTTGATAGTGTCTTTGGGTCGTATTTGTTCCTTATTTTTATTTTTATTTTAATAAATATAAATTTTAATGTAAATTGTAAGTATTTAAAAATCTATTACTATAACAACTAAATGTAAATTACACTGTAGAATTCTTCTGTTGATAAAATATAAAGTATTATTTTTTTCGAACCATACCTATGCCAAGTACGTGTTTTACTATATTTTAAACAAAAATAAAAATTGTAAAACACATTGTTCAAAATTGTAATATTTCTAAAAAAAAAAATATTGTAAAACACAAAAGTTTCATTGTGGAACTGTGATGACATTGTCACTTCAACCAACAAACCAAAGATATTACGAAGTTGTGCACAAGCACTAGAAATTTTTTTCTCAAAACAAAATTGCAGTGCAAAAAAGTAGACACAAATACATTTTACAGTATACATATGTGAAAGAAATGTATCTTTAATGTATTATATATTTCGAAATAAAGGAAACTGCAGTAGAAACTCGATTCTTGCACGTAATAAAAGCCGGGCTCGGTGCAAGTTTCGAGGTTGTCGCAAGTACCGCGTATTAATTTCCCATACAAAATTAAAGGCACATACATCTGTTTAAAATCTAAGTTTAATATGTATTTCAATTCAAAACACTTAAATTCAACGCATTCGTATAACAGTAGATACATATATTATGTGGAATTAAAGAAATTTGAAATTCTTGTTTGTTTTGTAGAAAGTGGCTTGTTCAGTACTTCACTGCTATTTAGTTTCTTTCCAGTTTTGGAAACTCCGAGGGTTTAAGCGTCTTTCTTCTTCCAGGGCCGTATTCAGAATACGCCACGAATTTCCTAATGGTGTTTTTATATCTCTTAACACGAGTTATTGTTGATCTGTACACATGAAAACTTTTGGCTAAGGAATTTGTGGAAAATCCACCACTTAATTTCTTTAAAATCTCAGCTTTGTCTTTAACTGTCAACAACGTAAATTTTTCTTTGCCATTATGACACCGCACCTCTCAATTGTCAGCTTAAAATTGATTCAAATTATGTACAATTCATCAGCAGCATAAAACGACGGGGATTTCCCGAAATGTATTTAGTCTAAGAAAATGTAAACAAAGCAGCACGCAAGAGTAATACAAGAGTAATGTTGCAAGAATCGAGTTCAAAATTTTCGGATGTCGCAAGTACTGAGTGGGTAATGAAAAATATTTCTATGTTGCAAGAATCGAGGTGTGCAAGTACCAAGTATGTGCAAGAATCGAGTTACTACTGTAGTTAATACTCTACAAAAAAAAAATATTTTCCAACTTAATACTCTGATAAGTACGAAGAAGTAGTTCTTACACGTCTTAGCAGTATGAATATTAAAATTATTGGTCAATTCATAAGATGACGTTTTGTACTAGTTCTTCAACATTCCTAAATAGTTTTAAACTTTTTTATTAAATTAAAAAAAAGTATGACAATACGTCAAGGCAGCACACTTTAAATATTGGCTTATTACTCGGTATTTAAAAATATATACTCTTTTGTCGGATTTCTCCCATAAAAGATTTTATAGTAGCTTCCGTTACTCATTTGTTGGTCTATTGTAGAGTTTGCCGCGAATAATTAATTTCGGCCAACGCCGTGATTGAGTACGTTTTCATATATCTAAATATGTATATTCGCAGCCAAAAATGCATCGTTCCTTGCAGTTGTTTTCGTAGCAACAAACAACTCAAACGTAGAAAAGTTGCCCATTTATAAATAACTAGCCAAACCCGGCGCGCGTTGCTACGCCCCTTAATAAATCAAAATGCATTCTGAATTTTAATTGAATATCAAGTGCAAAAACCTAAATATTATATTTTTTTTATGGGCGTGGCATTGCCTACTTTTCTAATCACGAAATTGTAAAGTCATAACAGCTCAATCTGTGTGCAAAGTTTCAGAATAATCAGTCCAGTGCAAGTACCTCAAAATGATACCTATTTTTTATGGGCGTGGCACCGCCCAGTTTTCTGATCACGAAATTATTTAGTCATGACAGCTCAATATATGTGCAAAGTTTCAGGAAAATCGGTCTGGTGCAAGTACCTCAAAATTATAACCTTTTTTTATGGGTGTGGCCCCGCCCACTTTTTTAGTCACGAAATTATAAAGCCATGACAGCTCAATATGTGTGCAAAGTTTCAGAAAAATCGGTCCAGTGCAAGTACCTCAAAATTAAAACTTTTTTAGGGGCGTGGCCCCGCCCACTTTTCTTATCACGAAATTTTTTAGTCATGACAGCTCGATATGTGTGCAAAGTTTCAGAAAAATCGGTCAAGTGCAAGTAGCTAAAACTGATAACTAATTTTTTATGGGCGTGGCTCCGCCCACTTTTTTTTAACCATAAACACTCCCTGGTATGTGTACAACAACTTACCAAAGTTTGAGCCCGATCGGTTTTACAGTTTCGGAGTCTATAGCTAACACACACACACACACACACACACAGAGTTTCACTTTTATATATATAGATGTATGCATTTCTTTCAGTCTAGCCATAAGACAATAGTACTACATCATTTTTGAGCGTTAGAAGTACCAAGTTAAATTAAGTGTTTCAAATGACATTTTTTTCAACTTTTTAGCTAAAAATGTATAAAATATTTCTTGTAAAACATGTGTAGGATGTTTATACATTTTTTTTTGCTGTAAAAAAGTGTCAAATGACATGATAACGTGCCACAAATATGCGACACTTCATTATTAACATTCTTGATAGTTCTTTCTATTGTTTTTTTAATAAACCAAAGAGTACACATCTGAAATGTTAGAGTTGGGTGTGTATGTGTGTATGTGTTGGTATGTTAGTTATGTTTGCCAGAATTTGTGCAGTCCTGTCATTAAACATACGTGCAATTTCCCAAATGATTTGACGTTAAGAAAAACAATATTACATTGCTCCTGTTAACATCACCCCGGTTGTACGCTTATAGTTTTTTATGTTGTTTTTTTTTACATAGAGTTGGAAATCAAGGAAGTCCAAAAATTTCATTTCGGGTAACATGATTTTGCAAAAAAAAAACACACACACACATACACAGCCATGCATATGAAATAAAATCTTGTCAACACGAGAATTTTTAAATTGAAACATGGTCTCCGTGTTCATGATGTGAACATTATGTTACAAATGGAACAATGCGAACTGTCTGCCATTTGCCATAATTATCTTTGAGTTATATTGTTGTTTAGGCCTAAATTCGTTTAGTGGTTTGAGATTTACAACCAAAATTTCTTAAGGGAGTTTATTGTATTGCATATTAACAATCGTGTAAAGAATTGTATTATTATTTTTTTAAAATGTTTAATTACTTTATTTATGTTAACATTGTGATTGCATTTTAAAAATAAATTTTTTATAATAATATTGTAAAACAGGACATTTTGTTAGCATTAAAATATATTTTTGTAAAATAAAAGTTGTTTAAGAAAACTGCACAAAAAACAAACGTTTCATCTTAACTTTTAAAAATTTACAATTTACCCTATTCACATATTCTTTTATACAGAATTTTATTTTTTACCTCGCTCTTACCTCTTTGAAAATACTATATATATTTTATAAACGTTGATGGGTTAATAAGTTTTGCCAAAAACCACTAATTTTTTTTAATAGTAAACTCTCTGTTGCATGTTCAAGTTTAATTGAGTTTTACACCGCGTTTTATTACAACACATACATTACACTCACACAAGGCAAAACACACTTTTGCAGCATCCTTTTCAAAAACAGGATATACATGCATTCATTTCGATTAAACTTGTTCTTTTTCGCACAATGCACAATAAAAAAATAAAAATGTTTCAGAGAAGCCACTTTCAGTTTTTATGCCACTTTTTTCAGCAAAAGCGTGACTGTCACAATCACCAAACCACACTGAAACGAAGCATGTTTGTTGCTTTGATCTAGTTATAAAAAACATAAAACAGTGGTTCTTATAATGTACAGCGGAAACTTTTTGGGGGATTTTGCAAAATTTCTGATAAATATTTCACACTTTTCACAAACTTTATATTACCAGAGAATTTTAAATAAATGATTTGTTTGTGGAAATATTAAGGAAAAGTTTAATTTACAAGTTTAAAAATTAACTTTTTCACCATTTTGTTAATGCGAGTGAACACAATGCAAATCGCCTACTATGTGTCGACAGTAAGGCGTTTTAATATAACATTTTTGACCAAATTTTGAATAAAAACAAAAACGTTGTTCGTCTGAATACTTCTCCCTATTCTTAAATTGAGTGGTCTGTACTACACTAATCTGCATGAGATCCAAGAGCATCCTATGCATCTCAAAAAATTTACTATTTGGTATTTGGATTTTTGGTTGATGGTATCTGCGGTCCTTGTTTCTTTGAAACAGACTTGGGCTTGGCTATTACCGTCAATGGCCGACGTCAAATTCAGTTTTGTTTTTGCCTGCATTGAATGATATAAACACCAACGATATTCTGCATAAACGATTCGAGATCATGCACATATTATTTGGAAGTGATGTGTTTCATTTTAATTAAAATAAAAACGTTTAAATAAATTTTGATTTTAACTATAAATTCATATTTTTTTTAACTTTTATATTTCATATTTTTTAATGGTTACAAAGCATTTATTCTTGCTTTATTTCAGAATTTCATAATTTGTTTATTCTTAGAAATGTTCATATTTTCAATTATTCGGTAGATTAGGTTAGGTTAAACAGGCTGATGATCTAAAGACCATCACACCAGAGTCCATGACTGATCCCGCTGTGATCCCTGATACATGGGATGTCGCGTGTAGCTTGTCCTTCCTTCATCCAGAGAAAAACTGTTTAAACAATCCAAGAGCAACCCGACGTACGAAGAAACGAACACAACATCAACGTGAGATATACTGGCCAGATCGTGAAAAAAACTTTTCTCCAGATGCCGCGATGTTAATTCCGCCAGAGCTGGGCAATGACAGAGAATATGGTAAAAAGTCTCAACCTCCTTCTCGTCGTAACAACTTCTGCAGAAGTCATTGAAAAGGAGATTTAATCTGCTGGCGTGTACTTCCAAGACACAGTGTCCAGCTAAAGCACCAACAAGTCTCCGGAATTGAGAGCAAGAAAGCCGCACAAGTGTCCTTGATCCACGGTTGTTCATTAATAGCCACAATTAGCAATTTCTGCAGAACATCTAGTCTGTGCGATTCCCGTTTAACCAGTGTCTATCATGATAGAAGTAGTCAATATATCAATCTCTCTCGAGTGCAAAAAATTCCATTCTTTGCTAGTCCGTCCATAGCGCCAGGTAGCCATTTCAACTCAACAGTGGAGTGTCTAGCCATATCATTTAGAGATGCCTGACATTCCATAATCAAAATGAATATTGAATAAATACCCGCTAGCAACTTATAGCCGCCTGACTGTCAATAATGATATAAATAGTATACCCCGCAGTATCTCAGTTTACTGCCCTTTTGACTAACAATATTTCAGCCTGTAGAATACTAAAGTAGTCCAGTAGCATGAAAGATACATTTCTAACACAAAGGGAGAGGTAGCTTCTATAGAAGCTACCTCCTTCCCTGATTTCGATCCGTTGGTATTAACCTCCAGATAGCCACCTTCTTTTTAAATGATTTCGAGCGTGCAGTGTCGGTGTAGATACCTCACACTATCCGAACTCCACTCTCCCAGTCTCGGGAATAGGAATTTTGGCACCTTGTATATCCTGGTGAATAGTACAAGGTCCGTTTTTATTTGACTTTCAAACCACTATCGATTACTATAGCGACGTCGTCCGCGTAGGCGATGATTTTGTACATCAAAGAATTAAGTTCCATGAACAAAGTTTTCTACAGAAGAGGTGATATAACACCTCCTTGTGGTTTACTTATTTTCGCAGGTCCCATAGTCGAGATTATCACTCTGTTTATGAGTAGTTCACTTATGAAGAGGGTAGCACTTTCATTTACCCATAGCGTGATCAGTGATGCGATAATCGCATCAAGCCGAACATTGTTTAAAGCGCCCTCTATGTCAAGAATATTATAAAAATCTAAAGTTTGACAATCACTGCTTGGATAGTAGTACCATTTAAAAATCACAAAATTTATGTTGTTAAACCAAAGTTCTTTTTAAATAAATTGTCTAAAAACAAGCAGAGTAGCATAACGCAAGACGCAGAGCGCAGTAATTCAGCCTCAAAAAAAAATCGAACCATTGGATAAAACAACAAAAAAACGTGTCTGTGTTAAAAAAAATCACAGTAATTCATTTCAACTGAAAGCGAAACAACACGGTCGAGACAAAACAAAAATTTAGCTTAAATTTTTTTTTTTTTTTAACTTGTAATTACCATGAAATGTGTGCAAACAACACAAAACTAAACAAAATTCTCGGAGTCATGTTCAGCTGCGTATAAAAAATTCTTGTTAAATATGTACATTTTAAGTATTTTTTTAAACTTAATCAAGGAGAATATAATTTACAGCTCTTAGGGGACCAAAAGCAATATTTAGTAGAAAAACAACAACAAATGAGCAAAAACTATAAAAAGTATTCAAATGAATAACAGTTATAGCAGCAATAGCAAAGTATCAAAATTTTAAAATCGTACTTATTCTTTAAGGGCAAATAATGGCTACCAAACGTGATTTTAAAATTCTTATTATAATCTCTTTACCAAAAGTATAGCGAACTCAATTATTCAAGTAAAATTTAAGTCGCAATCGAATGTCGTAATTTGCTCTTTGGTCGGCCAACTAAAGGCAAATAAAATATCTTAGGATAAAATTTGCGAAGTTGCAATATTTAAGTTGAAATGCCACTTAAACAAATAGTTCTTTTATCTTGATTTGTTTTCATCCTTCATTTCTTTTATATTTTGCATTATAATAATTTTAGATACGAGCCACCACTCATATCAACGTTATATTTTATTATTTACCAACGAAATACAACACTGTGTGAGTGTAAATGCCCTTTGCATTTTCTTTGCTATGCTTGAGCATTACTGACTCTTAATAAATATATAACAGTTTTATACTCTCTTTTAATATTTTTTGTTTGTTCTGTAATAAATTACGTTTGAAATTCCCATAAATTTACACATGAAAATATCCGCGTTCAATAACTGAATATAATAATCACTACAATGAATAAGGTTTGATAACAGTTATTTAGGTGAATGAATATGTTGCTTATAAAAAGAACAGAGCTGAAGATTACAGAATTAATTTAAATACCAGCATGTTATGTTATAAAGCATAGCATGAAGTTGGCTGCAGTTTAATAATTCCTTTATAATATTAACCACAAGTTTTATCACACTATGAAATACTTGTAGGGCAATTTAATTTCGCTATATATATTTCTTCATCCAAAATAAAATTTATGCATTATGATTACTAAAAGCTTACTTTAACAAATTTCAAATTTATTTGCTCGTTGCAACTACTTATTTATTGATTCATCTATTGTATGAATGAATCTGATTTTATAGTGGGGATTTTTGCTTTGATCAACAAAATATTTTTTTATAAATGAAATTCAATGAAATTGATAAACGAGTAAATCATACGTAATGTGAAAGAGTGTGGAATTAAGCTTATAAAGTAAAATTTAATAAATGGGGAAAGAAATATTATTGAAAATTCAAACGAATGAATACATGATTTTTAGGTGAAAAGAAAATATAATGAATATTTATGTTTGTGACAAAGTAAATTTCCCAAGCGAGAAAAGGGAATAAAAAATTGCAATTCAGTTTGTTTAATAGATGGTTAAAGGGACAATTAAGAAAAATATTGAAAATTGTTTGAAATACGAAATAATTTATTTGCAGCAATATTTTATTAAAAATGTTTGTTGTAAATTATATTGCACAGTGGTAGTAATTTGCATACAAATTAAAAAGATTTCTTGCACATATTTTATATTGAAGATATTGAAGATGTTAAGTCATTCTGCTACCTGGGTAGCATTATTGAATCAACTGGTGGCTTACCAGCAGATATATCCAGTATAAATAAGGTACGAAGTGTATTTCTCCAGTTAAATCCGGTTTGGAAATCCTCTAATATTTCGAAGCAAACAAAAAATAATTTTGTTTGATTCCAACATAAAATCCAAAATCTATTATATGATTGCGAGACCTGGAACATGGCTTCATGTGACATACAATTCCTTCATGTATTTCTCCAAAAAAATTTTCGGATTTTCTGGCCTGTAACAATATCTAACAATCGACTATTTTTTGGGGCAGAAATGGAATTGGATAGATCACATACTCCGTTAACCAGTCAATATTGCCAAGAAATGCCTAGATTTGCAGCTGGTAACAGAACTTTCGTATAAAGTGGAACGAGATCAAGATTATTTTTGCCAACTTGTTATGACCCTATGCTCCTTCAAAGAATGAAAGGAACATATATATGTATATATAGGAATATATTTATAAATTTATTTAACTCATTTCCTAGCATGATACTGTTAATATAATGCCACCTGAAATTCATATAAAGTCAATATATCAGCCATAATAAAAAATTAATCACCAGCCTTTTTCTGTAACTTAAGATATTGCTATATCCATTCTTCGGATGGCAGTATGGAAAGCAAAGTTGTATTTTTTTTTTATAAATCTATCAAGGTGATAAACATCGAACAATGAGTTCCTGAATATAGTAAACACCGTGCTATGTGTGCTTGTTAAAATTATAAATTAATATTTTATTCCAAATGTTAATTTTAAAAATTTATTATAAATTATTTTTATTCTGGCTTAAATTAATTTTTTTTATTATTAAACTTACTAACTTTTAGGAAGGATGGATATAGAAAACATAACAAAAATGTATTAAGAATATGAGAATATATAAACATGAAGAAAATGTCATTTGGTAATAAAAAAAAAAGATAAATTTAAAAATGAATGCAATGCTTTCCTAAATCCAATTTTATTAACTTGTGTCACCCAACATTACTTCCCCTTATATATTTTGTATTTAACTATTAAATGGCAACCCTTCTGGTAGCACATCTGACTGACAACTTCTTGTTTTGTCAGTTCTAAGAGATCATTAAAAGCGAACACATTAAGATCTACTGGTTGACATTTTATTTGATCGGTACGAAAAGGATTTGGTAAGTTACCCTCCCACTCGACCATCCGCGTGACACTTGTAACATAAATAGTTGTTTAAAAATTACATATGAGGATACCGATGAAGAGTGCTGATGTTGAAATCGTAGCTGGTTTCGAAAATGCATATCATTCGGCTAATATCGGAATAGTTTTTTGATATTTATAAAATATTATAATTAATTAAATTCAATAAATGTTCTTAGGAAGTTTAATTATAGAAAGATAAACTTAAGCCAGAATAAAAATTATACTTACTTTCATTCATAATTATGTTCAACAAGTTAACTTCTCACCCTTTTCCGACATCACTTTAAATAACAGTAAATTAAACTCAAACTAAATATCACCCAGTCTATCTACAACAATTTATCTATCCCTTCACGATGTGGAAACAAAACCAATAACAACAATGACTTTTCCAAAAATTCGCCCCATAAGTCATTTGTAATTATCAAAAAATATATAAATATAAACATATTTATGTACATACATATAACAACATAATTTACCGTATTGTACTATTGTGTACTTGGTCAACAACAACAGCTATAACAAGGATATACAGTTAATTAACACTTTCTTACACTTTATTTTGTTTTGTCTATTCTAGCCCCCTTTTTAAATACATATTCAAATGAAACAAACAGAAATAAACAAATAAATACATAATAAACAAACCAATCAAGCTAAAAAAGAAAGAAAATACAAATTTAAACAGTAAGCAAAGGATAAAAAGGACATAACCGTTATGAATGTTTATTTACTCTCATCTTCTAACAAAATATTTTAAAGTTCCCTGCCTTTTTATTCACTCTAGTCTAGTGTGTTTAAATGTTTGTCACTAAAAACGAAAGATTTATTGGATTTTATGGCATAAAATGGGATTTGCTTGTTTTATCAGCTAGACTGGCTTCATATACATACATAGACGGAAATATTTTTTAAGCATTTTTATTGCAGTCACGGCTGGTAAAAGTATAGGGATCACAGTGCTCTTTTACTCACTGTTTAACAAAATTTTTTTTGTATTAGAATAAAATCCGACACAACTTAAATTTAAGATGTAGAAAATTACAAAATTCCGTTTACACCTGGAGATAAAATAAACTTAAAAATTTTTTTTTTTTAAATTTTGAATATAATAAACAAAGTATGAACAATAAATAAACAAAAAAAAAATTAAATAAAGTTATATTACATTAAGATTAATCAATATCGCTGTAAAAGTTCGGACTTAATGATGAAACATAATGCTTCTGCAACTTCAATTAAGCCCCATAATTAAATTGATGATAGTCACATTAAGTATTTTTATTTAATTATTGTTTTGTTTTCAAAATGTGTGAAATTCTATAAAAATATGGTAACATTGCTTAGGTAGTAGTGTAGTAGTAAATATTTGGGGTGATGATAGATACGAAACTAACCAAGAATAATCATATTGAAACAATGATACAGAAGAACAAGTAAGAGTACATACATATGTAGTACATATGTATGTTAAAAAAAATATATTAATTGAAAAAAAATTACAAAAAAATAAAAAAAAGATATAAAAAAAAATAATAATTATAAAATAAAAACAAACAAAAAATATTTAAAAAATATATTAAAAACAAAATATTATAAGTTATATTTTCAAATTCTCATTAACAAAATGAGAATTCAAAAATAAAACAAAAAACTATAAAAAACTTTTTCAAAAACCCAACCAACAATTTTTCAATTTTAATTTATTTTATTTTTCTAATCCCTTTAGCATTTGGCTAACCGTTGGTTAACACTAAATGCTTATAAGGGCAACCGAAAAATAAAATCTTCTTTTATTACATAACTTACTAAATTATTCGGGATATGCATATCCCGAATAATTTAGTAAATTATTAAAAAAAATAAAAAAAAATAAAAAAAAAAAAAATAATAAAATTATAAATAATATATAAAATAAAATATAAAAAAAAATAAGAAAAAAATATTTTGGGTCAACTGGGATTCGATGCCACGTTTACTCTAACCAGTATACCACGTTTTTATGTATGTTGTTTTGTATGTTGTTGTTGTGTTAGAAAAAAACGAGGTGGCCGTGGTTTTTTGCTCATATCTCAGTTGTTTATGTACCGATGTTTATGAGTTTCAATACCGATCTACTCCCGAATATTTCTGATATTTTAAAACTTCACCCAGGCGATGTCGGGGGCCTTCAAAAAGTTGATTTTAACATACACACGGACAGACTGACAGAGCTTAATCGTTCATAAGCTATCAGAAAATATATACTTTATGGGGTCGGAAATGAAAATTGTAGAAGTTTCGCACAAACCTATATATACCCTTTTTCACTGTGTGAAGGGTATAAAAAGAGGATTTTGCATTAGTGTAAACGGGTTGGCAGTCAAAGGTGGGGAATCTCGCCTAAAACTGCACACATCATTTATACGGTGATGATGAGACCGACGATCACTTACACATCTGTAGTCTGGTGACCAGTTAACGATTAGAGTGCTACGAATCGGGTTCAGATGACTGCGTGCATTGATATATCCTGGGCCTCGTTAATAAAGAGGTTGCATGTCACGCTCATAGCGGATAGATCCATATAACTTATTCTATACATTTTATGAAGTAACCAATTAATATTAAACGTTAGGTTAGGGAAAACCGTCATGGTCATAAAACATGGAACTTAGGATGTCTATGACTGGAGCACTTACTTTTTATATTGTTCGTTAAACTGCTTAAGTTTCAAGGTTTTACATTGATTTTCTCGTCTTTTGACTTATTTTTGTGACCAACACTAAAATTTTTAATGTGATTTTTGCAATTATATTTTGGGGAGTTATTAATCGATATTTTTAAGCAGTAGCAAAATATACCTATACTTGAAACAAATTTTAACAGATATCATGCCAACATGGAATAAGTCATAGAAATTATTAAACTTCTAAAATGATTAAGGAATTTTTCTTAAAAACAAGATATCTTTCTGAAATTAATTTTTTTATAAGAGTCATGTAACTTAGACCATTTAACGAACCCTTTTATTTTAACAAAGCAAAGACTTTGGTAAAAATCAAATCCGCAACGCAACTGACAATTTATCCAACGGGGTACCCAAATTAAAATTTTGGCCATTTATTTATTTCATCGGCTAAATGTTTGTTTTGTTTATTTTAGTGTCTTATCGATACGAAACATTCTCCAATCTTACCATTTTAAATATGTCGCATTAGATCCGTTCCGTTTTAAAGCCACAAACAAAAACGACATCAGCAATGTTGTTCTTAATTGTCACGCCATGAAGTTATAAGTCACCTTAAACATTTCTACACTTACACATTCGCCACCACTGATAGTTGTATACCAATTTAATAGAAAGTAAAAAAAAGTTTAAAAGGTAAATATTTATTTATCCTTTACTGAACTCATTCCCACTCCCTTTGATATATGAATCACAGTTTTCCCATACTACTATATACAATACATGCATGCATACATTTAAATACTTGTAGAAACCTTTTGCTTAACATTTTAACAAAAGTATAACAATTTTTATAGTAGATGTATATACGTAAACCAAATGTAACTAAATTGTATCTTTCTGCCTTTGTGCTGGAATTCATTAGTAAAACATATACGAGGTCTATCAAAAAATTCATTTAAACTTTATTACGCTTTTTGGAAATATTGAAATATTAGATCCATAAGTTGTTGCGTTCGTCACGTAAAAAAAATTTTTTGTATTATGGGTAGAATGATTTTTTTAATCGTCTGTAAATTTAAATCAGTTTTATATTTTGCATTATAGCAAATAAAAAAAAATTATATCTTTTTCTGTAACGTCTCCCAAAAATTGCATGAAAACCTTTGCAACGGTTATTTTATTCTCTTTTATCAGCAACAAGACAGGTTAACCAACCTGACCCTTTCTCAATGAATACCTACTAAAAAATATTTTTTATGTCATTTATAATTTGGGCGAAATTCGTCGTTCGTCCCAATTGTGAGCCGAGCATAAAGGAAAATTTATTGATATTTACTAAATATAAAAAATTTTCAAAATAATTATTTTTTTTTTTAATAGAGTGAGAGTTTACAAAAAAATTAAAGCTACTTTTAATGCCACCTCATAGAGCAGAAAATTTGCAAAAAACCACCAGACACTAAAATGAAAAATCCTTTCACAAACAAAGCGAGACAAACTGCTTTGCCTGATAGTCAGTCACATGCTCATCATCATCATCATAGTCACCAACATCAGTTGTAGCAAGCAGCAATAATATAAACAACAGCAGCACCAACAAGAAAAAATGTTACAATCGTTGCCGTAGTCATTGGGCTTATCTTTTTTTATAACTTTGTTGGTTTAATATTGTCGCTGGCGTCAGGAGGGTTGGACGGTTAGATGAATGTCTGCCAGCCTGGTTTAGTTGCATTTGTTTTCTGTAAGGTGGTTTGTTTAACTGGTTGATTTTATTTGCTGAACCGTTAAACTTCTACTTAATGTCAAGTTTAAGGATGTTTTTATTTATAATTGCAGGCACAGGCACAATTAAAACAATTCATTAAATAACGACTCATCTTAATGCGACTAAGACTGCGAGTGCGTCTCATTTTAAGCTATAAATTATTTTACTAAATTGCAGAAAATGAGTAATTGTGTAGTCGCAAGTAGTAAAAAGGAAGTGATATGAAAGAAACATTTAAGCTTTTATAAAAATGTATAAGATAATGTTGCAATAAAAACGAAATATTTGTAGAATGAGTTAAAAAAAATGAGAATGGTGGCCATCTTATATAAAAAATTTAATTATACATTTTTTTTTGATAATAATAAAATAAATAATTCAAAAACAACAAAAAATCTCATTACAAAATAATGATTTAAATGTACTCAAAAAAACAGTTCTTCACTTAATTAATTAATTAATTCAAATATAATTAAATCAGCTTTAGAATTTCACGAACCCTTCACCGTCAGAAAATCTTTTTAATCTTTTGCCACCATCAAAAAAATTTTTAGCAAAGCCAGCATTTGGCAGTAGATAAAGAAATGCCCATCTGCCTGTCTGTTGGTTAAATTAATTTTTAGAAGCCCTAATGTGTTGCACAGACTTGTATGTAGCATCAATCTTTTGCAAATATTCGGGAACAAACTAGTATTTTAATCTAGTACAATCATTTTATAATCTTCTGAGATATGGTCAATTAACAAGACTGCCTCTGTTTTCTTCCCATAATTTTACGTTTGTTAATACGTTTTGCAAATATGATATGTCTCCAGTGATAATAGTACCGAAATCGGTCTCTAAGCGGCAAAGGTATAGGCAAAAATTATTTGGAAAAATATATATATGTTTGTTTCTCAGGCTCCTAAATATTTTTGTGGCATGCAGTAACACCGAATTGCCAGCCGTAGGCTCGAAAATTATTCCAAAGAAAAACTTACAAGTCGGCTTAAAACTAACTGAGATATAAGCATCAAAATACAACTGTTAACGCCACAACCAAAATCTCCATGATTTCATCTGGCAACACCCTATTTTAAGTTCTAAATATTTAATACTTTTTCTAAATGTAACTCTGATGAACTTAACGAGAAAAACAGCTTACGTCGCCATGTTTAAGCCTTCGTCATTTTGAATTCATTCCAAGTTTTACCACGTGAAAAGAAGGCTTAAGCACTGGCTCGGAAAGCTACCAAATTTGTATAAAAAGATCTAGTGGTTTTCATACCAAAAAGTATGTAAACTTAATATTTTTATATTTTTTATAGAAATCTTAATTAATTTTATTAATTTAGGAATTTTAATAAATTTGCCATTACACTTATTAGTTAAATAAATCAAGTATTTTATTAAACTTGTGTATTTGGTTTTTATTCAAAATCCCCGTGGAAGTCACTAGACATCGCTTCGGCTGGCGTGCCGCTAACATTCTTAAAATTATTTTTGTTACAATATAAATTTCTGGGTCTCCTTTGCTTCACCATCTTGCCAATCGCAGTAAGTACAAAATGTCTTTGCCAAATACAGAGGGTCAACAACAACCTGAACAGCACAATTACGACTGTTCACTTTGCCATAACCCCCCTGATGAAAATATGTCAACTTGCGCTAACTGCCACAAAATATTTCATACAAATTGTGTTCATCCCGCTGACGACACAATTTTCAAATGCCTTTCATGTTCATCTATAAGGCCGAACTCCCCTACATTAAGTGCCACAAGTCGGTGCTCTAATCGTTCTCGTATTTCGTGCTCGCAGAAAATTGATTTACAACTGAAAAAACTAGAAGAAGAAAGAGAACTTGACAAAGTATATTTAAATAAAAAATATCAACTTCTCGAAGAAGTTAAATCTTGTAGTGATGTGTCGTCCGAAAGGTCACAGTCTGTCCATGATTGGCTTGCCTCATCAGAGGCTAATAATACCAATGAGCAATCTGTGAGCAACAATACAAACAAAACCTCAATGTTTGAAACTGCTCCTTCGTCAGAACAAACTTTAAAAGTTTTATCGAATATACCAATTACTAGTGTGCCTAATGCTAGACAACAAACATCAACGTATACCACCTTAAATATAAGGCAGCAAAATTCTGCCACGTTTGTGCCATCAACGGTCACTACGGCTGCCATAAATTCGTCTACTAACGTGCTTGCAGTACCAAATTGTACAGCGAACACTTCCACCTCTAGTGGCTTTCAACAACGAATGCAGCCTTCAAGACCTACTGTTACAACTAACCCTCCTGGTGAGATACTTACTTCTTTTAATACAAATAATAATCAACCACAGTTTTTATTTAATACAATTCCGCAAGAATTTATTACGCGACAACCAATTACATCTACACTTAATTTTGCTGCGAACGAGTCAACAAATCCGACGACCTGTCCACCACCTCATTTGATACAGCCACATAGCATGTTACAAAACCATCTTAACTCCAGGCAGTCACTACCCAAAGAACTACCAAACTTTTCTGGCCAACCTGAAGAATGGCCAATATTTTTCTCCACGTATGAGTGGTCGACCGCAGCCTGCGCATTCACTAATGCGGAAAACCTTATTCGGCTTCAAAAAGCTCTAAAAGGGGATGCCTTATTCAGTGTGCAGCATATGTTGGTTCATCCGTCCAATGTACCTGGCGTTATTGAAGTTCTTCAGATGTTGTTTGGTCAACCTGAAAAAATAATAAATTCAATAAAAAATAGAATAAACTCGTCACCAAAAGTCGACGAAAATAATTTAAAAACACTTACCTCGCTAGCTATTAATGTTCGTGGTTTAATTTCCACTATTACAGCTAGTAATTTACACGATGAAATTAATAATTCATCTCTTCTTCTTGATATAATAAAGAAACTACCACCGTCATATCAAATGCAATGGGCAACACAAAAAATGATGTTGAGTAATCAAAACAAAAAACCAAATTTGTCCGAATTTGACAAGTGGTTGTTTGGTATTGGTATAACAGCTAGCAGTATAACACTTGATCACTACATAGAAAAGGGCAACAAGCAAAAAACAATAAATAATTCAAGTACAACAACAACAAATAAAAAAGCTTTTATTCACACTCATAGTGAACGAAAATGTTTTGTGTGTAACAACAACAATAATTGCAAAGCAGTAGCTAATTGCCCAACATATTTATGTATGAATCGTAGTGAAAGATGGAATATTGTTAGAAAAAACAAGCTTTGTAAGTTTTGTTTATTTAAGCACAATGGTGAGTGCAATAAGAAGAAAAAATGCGGTAAAGAGGGGTGCGATTATTTTCACCACACCTCATTACATCGATATTCTGTGCCAACAAACCAACAAAAATATAATAGTATGTCAACAGAAAACAAACCGGTAAGCACACAGGTTACAGAAACCTTTGCAAATAATGCACACAGTGCTTTAAATAAAAACGTTTTGTTTAAAATAATTCCAGTAAAAATTTATGGAAAAAATAAAGAAATAAATACATTTGCGTTTATAGATGAAGGGTCATCTATCAGTTTAATGGAAAAATCGCTAGCAAATCAATTGGATTTAAATGGTGTACCACATCCATTATGTTTGAGGTGGACGGGAGGTATGGAAAGACGAGAAGAAAATTCAAAGAAACTTAAAATATACATTTCAGGTAATAATAATAAACGAGTGTGCATGGATGTGTCTACCGTAGACTCTTTAAATTTGCCTACGCAATCCCTGGACTACAAAATGATGTCACAGCGTTATCGCCACTTGCGAAAGCTACCAATAGAAAGCTACAGTAATGCTGTTCCACAATTATTAATTGGGCTAAACCACTTTGACTTAGGCGTGTCAAACAAAATCCGTGAAGGAGCACTAAATGAGCCTGTAGCTGCTTGTACAAAACTTGGATGGCTGATATATGGCATTATGACGACAGAAAACACAAGTAAGAATTTTAATTTTCATATATGCGATTGTTCAGCCGCTATTGATGAACTCAATCAGTTGGTTAGGAAGTTTTATTCCCTTGATAGTATTGGAATCAATATAAAGACTCCTCTAGAGTCTGAGGCTGATAAAAGGGCGGTAGATTTATTGACAAAATTTACGAAACAAAAATCAAATGGACATTATGAAGTTCCACTTTTATGGAAGTTTGATTTAATAGAATTGCCACAAAGTTATGAAATGGCTTTGAAGCGGTTGTTTTGTTTAGAAAGAAAATTAACACAAAACTTAGAGCTTCAAAATATTTTTAAAGACAAGATTTCTAAATATTTACATAAAGGCTACATACGTAAATTAAGTCCCCATGAAATTTATCGGGCCGATAAAAAAGTGTGGTATCTCCCTATTTTTGCTGTATTTAACAGAAATAAACCCGGTAAATCGCGTGTCGTTTGGGATGCAGCTGCTAAATCAAATGGTGTGTCCCTAAATTCCTTTTTATTAAAAGGGCCTGATCTGTTGGCTTCTTTGCCATCAATTCTTTTTAAATTTCGCCAAAAATCTGTGGCTCTTTGTGGAGACATCGAGGAGATGTTCCACCAGGTGCATATACGACCAGAAGATCGTGATGTTCAACGATTTCTTTGGCACAATTGTCAACAAGATAAAACCCCCGATATTTATGTCATGGATGTCATGATATTTGGTGCTACATGCGCTCCTAGCCTTTCTCAATATATTAAAAATTTGAATGCAAGTAATTTTGAAAAAGAGTTTCCCATGGCCGCTAAAGCGATAAAAGAAAACCATTACGTAGACGATTTTCTTGACTCCGTTGACAGTTCCGAGGACGCTATAAAACTTATTACAGACGTTTCTTTTATTCATCGCCAGGCAGGGTTTAATATTCGAAATTGGATTTCTAACGATAAATTAGTATTAAAATCCATTTTATCACCTACTAGTATGGAGTTGGTAAAATGCATTAATATGAAAGAGGAAAATCAAATCGAGAAAGTTTTGGGCGTCTTTTGGGAACATCAAGAGGATGTCATAACATTTAAAATTTCTTCTTGGCTCTTAGAAAGCGATATATTTTCTGGCGCAAAAGCCCCGACAAAACGAGAAATGTTAAGACTAGTTATGTCAATATATGACCCCCTAGGTCTGATTGGACATATCATCATGTATGTGAAAGTACTAATGCAAGAAGTATGGCGTTCAAAAATAGAATGGGATGAACAGATTCCCCCTGAATTGCAATCTAAGTGGTCTAGATGGATAAGTATTTTACCTGATATTGGAAAAATAAAAATTCCTCGTTGTTATTTAAAATCTTTTGAAAATTATAACAACGTAGAAGTTCAATTACATACATTTGTAGATGCAAGCCAAGATGGTTACTCAGCTGTGTGCTACTTTAGATTGAAAAGAAACGACGTCATAACTTGCTCAATAGTTGGATCGAAAACCAGAGTTGCCCCTCTAAAGATTACGTCCGTTCCCCGCTTAGAACTTATGGCTGCCCTGGTAGGGGCTCGTTTTACGAAATACGTGACAGAAAATCACAATATACAAATTTCGAAAAAATTTTATTGGTCTGACTCAAAAACGGTAAACGGTAATAATTCCTCTCGATGGCTGCAAGGTCCCGAATTTTTAATGCGCTCGGAAAATGAATGGCCTCAAATGACTGCTATACTAAAATCAACTAACGAAGAATGTGTTCATCATATATTTAAAACTACAGAATGTAAAATAGTATTTGATGTTTCTAGATTTTCAAAATGGAACCGACTGGTAAGAACCGCAGCTTATGTTCTAAGATTTATAAATAGCTGCTGCAATATTCAAAAACAAAAGCGGGAACTCACCCAAGAAGAATTAAATAGAGCAAAAAATATATTATATAAGCAGGCTCAATCTGAAAAATATTTCTACGAAATTTCATTACTCAAATCAAATCTGCTAGTACCTAAATCCAGCGATATATACGATAAAAGTCCATACTTAGAAAATGGGATTTTACGAGTCCATGGAAGAATAGACAACGCAGATATTCCACTAGAACAAAAACGTCCTATTATATTGCCCAGGAAAGCTTATATAACTAAACTTATTTTAATGCATTTCCACATGAAATTTTATCACATGAACCATGAAACTGCTGTGAATGAAATCAGACAAAAGTTTTCAATTTCAAGACTACGTGCAACATATAAATCTGTCATTCGCTCCTGTCAAATGTGTAAAATTAAAAAGGCTGTACCTCAAAATCCACAAATGGCAGTTCTGCCTCATGCTCGTGTTGCTTCATATATTGCACCTTTCACATTTACTGGTGTAGATTTTTTTGGTCCCATCATAATAAAGGTTAACCGTCATACGGAAAAACGGTATGGCTGCCTATTTACTTGTTTGACTATAAGGGCAGTACATATTGAAGTAGCAAATTCTTTAACAACAAACTCATGCATTTTAGCTATTCGCAATTTTATGGCACGAAAAGGAATTCCACATGAATTTTTCAGCGACAATGGTACTAATTTTGTTGGCGCGGAAAGAGAACTGCGTGAAGCGTTAGCAGATGTAGATAAAGACGAACTAGTAAAAGCATTCACTACAACGACGACAAAATGGAATTTTAATCCTCCGGCCTCACCCCACATGGGCGGCGCATGGGAGCGACTGGTACGCTCTATTAAAACAATCTTATACCAAATTATGCCTTCAAGGTCACCCACCGATGAGCTTCTACGTAGTATGTTAATAGAAGTTGAAAATATAATTAACTCTCGGCCACTAGCCTACGTTCCTATTGATGCAGAATCAGATGAGGCATTAACTCCAAACCATTTTCTAGTAGGAAGCTCTTCAGGGATGAAACCTATGTCGGTTTGTAACGATGCTGGAATATTACTTAAAAAAACTTGGCTTATTTCACAACAATATGCCAACATTTTCTGGAAAAAGTGGCTTAATGAATATCTACCTTCGCTAACATGTAGGTCAAAATGGCATGATCGTTCAAAACCTTTAAGTCAGGGGGATTTAGTGATAATTGTTGACTCTTCAGTTCCTCGTAACGTATGGCTCCGTGGCAAAGTTTTAGAGACTAGATTGGCAAGTGATGGTCAGGTACGAAGTGCAAAAGTGCTCACTCAACATGGAATTCTGGAAAGACCTGTAACAAAGTTGGCGATTTTGGAAGTTGCTCCACAACAAGAGTCTGGCTACGAAGAATCTTCTCACCATACTGAGGGGGGGAATGTTAACGCCACAACCAAAATCTCCATGATTTCATCTGGCAACACCCTATTTTAAGTTCTAAATATTTAATACTTTTTCTAAATGTAACTCTGATGAACTTAACGAGAAAAACAGCTTACGTCGCCATGTTTAAGCCTTCGTCATTTTGAATTCATTCCAAGTTTTACCACGTGAAAAGAAGGCTTAAGCACTGGCTCGGAAAGCTACCAAATTTGTATAAAAAGATCTAGTGGTTTTTATACCAAAAAGTATGTAAACTTAATATTTTTATATTTTTTATAGAAATCTTAATTAATTTTATTAATTTAGGAATTTTAATAAATTTGCCATTACACTTATTAGTTAAATAAATCAAGTATTTTATTAAACTTGTGTATTTGGTTTTTATTCAAAATCCCCGTGGAAGTCACTAGACATCGCTTCGGCTGGCGTGCCGCTAACAACAACTTTTTCTGTATTTTTTCCTAACATTTACAAACAAAAATCGTTTTTTTTTCAGTTTTTATACAACCAAAAGAGCCAGTATGGGAATTAGCTAAAAGAACTTGACTAGCATAATATAATACACTACAAAAACAATAAAAACCCATGATGGCCGCCACAGCAAAATTTATATATGGGTTGTATCTGGTATTTAAAAATGTACCTAAGAATGTTGGTATTAAATAAAAGTGCTTGAGCAGTAGAATACGATAAGATATTAAAAAGTGCATTATCCAAGGTGGCGTCTAAAATAATATGGCGAAAATTTTCTTTAACCCCATAAATATGGGTATCAAATGAAAGGAATACAGTTATCTATGTTTAAACTTAAAATTAAACATGTCTTCGGAAATAAAACAAGTAAGAGCACTATATTCGGCTGTGCCGAATCTTTTATACCCACCACCAATTTTGTGTACATTTAAAGCACAATAATTATTATTTTGTTAATGGCTTTCTTTGTAGAGGGTGGTTAAATTTTAAATTTAAAACAGAGGCCGAATTACGGCACTCGAACGTGATCGAAATTTGAAAACTCTTATTAGAATCTATATACCTAAAGCATACTCGATCGTTCGAGTAAAATTTCGATCGATATCGAATGCCGTAATTCGGCCCCAGGTCTGTATAAAATGTTAGAACATCTATGAATGCCTTCTAAATTCGTTAAATGAGAAGCATTGCTGTTTATCGCGATAGTGTGGCAAAAAAACAGTCAACTTCGACTCATCATCGTGCCAAACAATTGAGCATCAGCAATGTTATTTAAAATTTGGACTATCGGATCGAGGTGTGCCGTTGAGGTCGCGGGGCCATTTGGCCGATATTTTGTTCCATACATAATTGAACCATACAAATATTATCATTAAAAAAGAAATGATAATAATTTCCTAAATAATTTGTGTTTTATTCAAAATCAACATCGGCCCTTAAAATTTAACCACCTTTTATAACTTGGATATGCTGGTAAAATGTTTTCGTAAATTAAGTGTTTCAGTGAAAATGGGCGTTAAAGTAAGCGTGTCAATAAAATTTCTGCTAATAAATACAACTTAGATATTTCAATATAGTCCGTAATTCTTCCAAAATATTTATTCATTGAGATATTATATGAATTTGAAATAAAGCATTATATAGGATGTGGGCGTAAGAGTGGGCGTGTCACCTAAATTTTCTGGCATAACAATAACATTGACTAGAAGGATTTCCGTAGCAAATTTTATCATCATACCTCTAATTTTGTCGGTTTTATGAATTTAAATTTCATTAACAGTAAATAACGTGGAAAGTGGGCGTTATAGTAGGTGTGTCGAAGTTATTTATGCTAATAAATACAACTTAGATATTTCAATAAAGTCCTTTATTATTCGATTTATAGAGAAATTATAAGAATTTAAGAGAAAACGTTGTATGGGAGGTTGGCGTGTCACATTTATTTTCCGTCAGAAGAAAGCCTTTGACCAAAAAGCAATTCCTGCAAAATTTCAGAATCGTAGATCTAAATTTGTCACTCTTATTAGGTTTAAAATTTTTAACATATTGGAAAATACACTGCGCGGTATAAATTTTCGTACATTTTGATCTCTAACTCCCTTCCTAATGCATGCATTTAGGCAATTTTTCTTTCTTCCTTATACTCCGATTTAGCCAATTTTCTATTCCAAACAAACCTTGTGTATAAGACATATTCTGGCAAAATTTGAGCCCACTAGCTTTTTCGATGGGACCTCTATCGTGCTTTTAACAGACGGACATACGGACGGACATAGCTAGATCGTCGTCAAATAAAACCCCGATTAAGAATATACATACCATTTTTTTGGTGGCGGATATAAAAACTCAAATACTTCAAAAAAACACATTACAAAAAAGTTTGTTTAGCTCTTTTACTAAAATTTTGCAAAAAATATTTAACCTTGTGTCACAAAAATTGGTCTGCTGATCACGGTCGGATCGTAACGGGTATAAAATGGGGAGGAGAGGAGAGTTTTATCTACTAAATGGTGCTAATTTCTTTTTGTTATCTTATGTTTTCTAGAAGTTATGGTGTATTAAAAAAAGGAATTTAGGAAAATTTAGACCTAAAGATAAAAAAAAATTATTTCTAAACATTATAAACAATTTATTTTCATGTACTAATGGCTAACAAATTTTAAAATTATACAAAACTTATTTCGTTTGAAAATCTTTTAAAAGCAAAATGTTATAGAACTTTAAAAATCAAAATCTTACTAATAAATTTCCTGTTTTAGCAAAATGCTGAGCATGTCTATTTTGAATCACCCTGTGGCCCTTAAAATTTAACCACCCTTTACAAAAGAATAGATAGATAAAAAAAAAATTTGTTAAAATATGTATTTTAAATATTCAAATACTTATTTTAAATCTACTGATGCACATTTTTTAAAAATATTTTTAAATCTTAAACCTCATAAGACTGTGTGTACAACTATATGTAAAGTTGGGCACAAATCATTACTCTAGTTAATTTTTTTCAACAAACTTCGGTCATTTTCGTTTTCACAAACCCCTATAAAATTCCTTTGTAGTTTGTGCAAAAAAATTTTACTAGAGTCATCTAGTGTTCTACGTGATGTTTAGCAAAGACATCATCCTCAGTGTTTGCAAAATGTAGTGGCGCCTTCAACAGATGTCGCCATCTGCAATGAATAAATGCTAATGAATATGACTAATATATTTTTATAAAAATTTAAAAAAAAGTGGGCGTGGCACATTTATTTTCCGTTATAACGAAGACTTTGACCAAAAAACCATGTTTGCAAAATTTCAGAACCGTACATATAGTTTTGTCAGTTTTATTACGTTTTAAACTTCAAATATACACTGAGCGGTATAAATTTTCGTACATTTTGACCTATAACTCCTTTTCTAATGCATAGATTTAAGCAATTTTTGGGGAGAAATATTCTTTTGACTCGAGAAATATATATTCGAAGTTTCATGACTCTACGTTTATGCGTTTGGACACAATTCCTTTTTTTTCGATGTTTGAAGGACACGGTTTTTTCGACCTATTCTTGCTTTACGAGCTATAACTCTCTTTCTAATATTCCGATTTAGCCCATTTTTAATACCAAACAAACCTTGTCTATAAGAAAGATTCTGGCAAAATTTGAGCCCTTTAGCTTTTTCGGTGCGACCTCTATCGTGCTTTCAACAGACGGACAGACGGACGGACATAGCTAGATCGTCATCAAATCAAACCCCGATTCAGAATATATATACTTTATGGGGTCTAAAATGGATATTTCGATGTGTTACAAACGGAATGACAAAATGAATATACCCCCACCATTTTTTTGGTGGCGGGTATAAAAAAGGAAATGCCGTAAAACTAAAAACTAGGCTTAACTGCGATGTAAACATTGAAGCTACTTATGTGCATAATATTAAAAGTATTATCCAACTCTGCAAGGCCGAATATAGCACTATTACTTGTTGATATTAAAATTATACTGTTTATGTATTAAAGTTTATTTTATAAATTGATTTAAATTGGAAAACTAATTTTTTTATTCTTCAAAATTTAAAAAAAAAAATAACATAATTAAAGATTTTTTTTTAATTTTTATTTCAACAAAAACAGTTATTTGCAATTAAAATAAGAAATATATATTAAGTTTATAACTCAAATGTTTTCTTCATTTTTTTTTTAACTGTGCCAAAAAATTTTACTGAGCTTTAAAAATTTTACCATTTGTCTCCTTTTGGATTTGGTATTTGTTTGGAGTTTAACATTATTTGACGTTTAAACATACCACATACAACCAATAACCATAACCGAAACCAAAATTGTATTTTGATATGAGATGTTAATGCTTCGCTTAAAAAATTATGAAGAAATCCGGCTTTAGGTTGGCCATGTACATTTTTTCACATAATTTTCTTTTGAATGTATAGGCTGTAATCGTAAATATAATCTGATGAAATTTAAGACACATCTATAAATTTATACAAGAGTTCTGATCATTTTAGTTGAAATCCCTCTAATATTAGGGGTACCTCCTGTGGCCCCCATTTTTTCGCTTATTTTTTTCTCAACGTATGAGCCGCAATTCGCAACGGAATTTGATCAAATTTAGCAGATGTTCATAAGTTGATCTAAAAAAGAGCACTACAAATTTTGGTTGAAATCCGTCGACTCCTAGGGTACCTCCCTTGGACCCCCATTTTTTCACGTATTTTTCTTTCAATGTATAGGGTGCAATTGTCAATAGAATTTGATTAAATTTGGCACACGCCTATTAGTTGATAAAAGAAAAAACGGACAATTATGGTTGCAATGCGTCGTCTTGTATGTAACCTTAATGAAAAAATTTCGTGTAAATATAATCCTCATTGAAAATACTAGTAATATTTAATTAAAGGAATGCTAAAAATTGGTTATTTCCTCCCAGCGGTTTTCTTTTAAAAGCAGCTGTCAACAATTTATTAACAAATTGTTGTTATAATTAATAACTCAAATTTCTTTAAAACGTTAAACGTTAAAAGGTATGCAAAACTTTTGTATTACTTTTTTATTACTAGGGTGCAATATTCGTGACTTTTTTTACTAAATTTAAATTTTTTTTAAAAGATTGACAAAAGTTGGTGAATTTTTTTTACTAATTTGAAAGAAGAGCCTTTTACCTTTCATTTTGTTATACTGAGAGCACGGAGGTAAACCGCGCTAACTGGCTTTTTCTCCAACGAAAAAAGTCAATGTTGAATTTTTAAGGACAATTTTGATGCACTCATTCTTTTTCTTTTCCTTTAAATTAAAAACAAGGCGGAGTTAAATAAAATCGACACTCAGATTTTTCCGCTCGAAACATCTTCGATATATAAATCTCTGAATTTCAACAAAATACCATGTATTTCCCTTTCACAACATTAACCTGATTTCAACCGATCTTTTCTAAGAATATATATAAATATATCTTAAAAGAAATGCAAATTTTTGTTTGCCAGACTCTTTTCTATAAAATAGCATCATTAGAATTTTTAAAAGTAATAGTCAAAAAATGCCTTTTTTGCAGCAGAAACCAAATAGTGCGCCGGGTGCGCTCTAGCTTTCAGCCGGGTGTTAAAACTAACTAGGTATAAAATTAATACATACGTTTTAACGATATACGAACTCTTTGTTTTTTATTTTATTTATAGTTGTTTGCTTTAAAAAATATATATAATATATTTAATTGAAAAAATATTACAAAAATATTGTTTAATATCAAAAAAAAAAATTAGACAAATCGTCGTTCGCAAGTTATTGTGTTCCATGTGACACATAAAACATATACCTATAGAACACAATAATTTGAGAACGACGAAATACATACAAATTCTTTTACACATTTCAAGGGGTTGGTGAATTACACCAATTTTAAAAATTATAAATAAGCTTACCTTGTAAATTCAACAATTGAAAATAAGAAATCAATATATTCATTTTGTATATAAAATATTGCTGCTATTGTGAATGAAAATAATATTTGGTGTATGTCTTTGATATAAGTAAATTTGTAGTAAATATTATATTCAAGACTAGATGGCGCAATATTGAAGAAAACTTCGCTGCATTAAATTGTTTTTTAAACTACTAAAAAAAAAAATTAACAGTTATTGTCAAAAAATAGGAACATCAAGATTTTTTAAATTACAATTAATGCAATTGTAGACCAGGCGTTATAAAAAAACGTTATGAACGATTTTTGTTTTAAGTGCAAATATTTTCCAGCGTAAAAGAAAAAAGTTTCGTTACATGTGGCAGTGATTATGGCTTGCAATTTCAACAAAAATGACGAGCAAACGAACAACCCTTGCAAATGTTTAAAAAAATTCTATATTATCAAATTTAAATTATTAATTAGCATTGAGCATACATAATATGTACGTGTATACGATTACTTAATAAAATTTGCGTAGAATGTCTGCAAAAAGACAAGAATAAAACAAGGAAGAATAAAATATATATGTATGTATGTACATATGTATTTATTTTGGAACGAAAGTAGGTTGAAATTTAAAGAAGCAAGCAATGACGAATCTTGAAAACTCTATGAATATGTGAATTTATCTTATAAAGACATATGTATAAGAAACAACGAAAATCAGCTTTTTTTATTTAACCTGTTCTCTGATATAAGAATTTTAATTCTTAGGTTTGGAGGTCCATATGCATATGTATGTACATACATATACATATGTATGTATGTATATCAATGGAAAAATTTTGTTTTTTAACCATTTCACATATGTGACACTATGCATAAATACTTATTTTAAAAGATCTACCCCACCCTCTGTCTTCACTAAATATTACTCCTTCATATACACTTTTTTTAATCAATGACACCTGGTCTTTTCTAAAAAATAAAAGAACCAGTTAGAAACAATACTTTCTAAAATAATAATATATAAGCTAAAATTATTTAAAATTGATTCTCTAATTATCGAAAATTATCAATTAGTTATTTGTGAATACATCAAAGACATGACTCTATGAATTTAAACTCTTATTAATTTGAATTAATTCCACTTTTACACTAATTTTATTTGTGTCACACTTCATGACTCAAATTAAATACGCATGTGTGCTGCTGGGTGCAACGAAATAAAATTTGCAGTTTATGTCCGACTATAAATGCTTTGGACACACATTGAAATGCATAATCTTTGTTAAGATATGATACTACATGAACCTTGTCATCATGTTCACATGTACATAAGTGTACTAAAATTACTTGTATGAATACAAGTGGAGTAAATGTTACACCGTCTCCGTTATTATTACGTTATAACGGATGTTATTGTTGTAAATACATTTAATACAAGTAGATTCATTCATTGAAGGCTTTGTTTTCATTCAGTTTATAATTTTTTGCTGCATTTTGTTTTATTTTTATTTAAAGTTGTTTTTTTTTTTTTTTTTGCATGAAAAAGAGGCGTTTAGTTAATACTTAACTCTTACTTTTTTTTATTTATTATTCTGAAGTAACAAAATGAGCAAGAAAGTAAAAAAATTTTTATAGCACTGAAGACATTTGAAAACCAAAAAATTGGAGAGGATTATTGGACACTAAGCTTGAATTCAGAATATGGAAAATAAAACAAATAATTCAGTAGATTAAAATTAATGTGACATGTTTACATTAACCCCAACCTTTAACACACAGTTTTAGAACAGATTTTTTTTTTAATTTGTCAGTTTTTAAAATATTCGAGAAATCGGTTTTTATGCATCAAATTATTTAGAAATTACTTTCTTCTCCAACACACTCGAGAAATACTCAACTTTTTCTTCATAGTGTGTGCAGAGTGTATTTTTTTATTTGTGCATATTAAATTTAAATTTTTAACTAGTTACTTTTTGGGACAGTCATATCACTAGTTGTATCGAGACTGTAACAAAAGTGATAGATTCGTACTATTCAACAAACAAATATAATAAGAAAGATGATGAAATATCGACTACTCCGCTTTATAATTGTCGCAATAGTTAGGCAACCTAATGTCCGATAGTTTGTAATATGAGCATTTCCATGAATATGTCAACCACGACTGTTAAATAAAAACCCTTGAAAGTTTTTCAATATACATAAGTTTATTGATAAAAAGAACACTCAAATTTTACTATGCGCAGGTATAAGTGCTTATTAAATTATTTTAAGAGCATTAAAAAGAGTTTAATCTAATTATCTCTTCGACTTATTTTAAAGAATTGCTGTCAACTATTTTTTATAGCGACTAAATTGTAAAAATAAATTGTAATTGTAAATATGCTTTAAAATTAAACTAACAACAACAATTAACAAGATCTATAAGAGAAAAGAAAATATCAAGTCCAATTAGCGGTATTATTTTTGATTTCCCTTGGATGTTATTTTAATGTCACGTACGTAGTGCAGAAACATTATTTGTCTCCGTCATTCGTATTTGAACAGTCGCAAGAGCACCTAATTTAGAATTTAACTTTTTTTCTTAACATAATAATAAATTTTATTACATAACAATACTATTAGAGAAAATCTATCACTATATGTCACGAACGATATTAAATTGAATTTATTATACAATCATTTGAAGATTGCTTTCCATTAAGTATGATGGATTTTAAATGAAAAATATTTGGTTTATTGAAAAAATAAAAAAAAAAATAAAAAATGCCTCCCAAGATTCGCAGATTTTTTAATATTTCCATATATACCTCAAAATCACTTATGTTTTATGTCACGTACGATATATTCTTATTTTATATAATATAAATATATATAATTATTTTATTTTTTAATTAAGTACCCTTTGAATGAAACATAAAGATCTAATTTTGTTTTAGTTACTCTTACTTTTGCAAAAATTACTCCACTTTATAGGAGTACAAATGTCACGTACGATAACATGGAAAACCCCATATGAGAAAATAAAAACAGATACATAGCTAACTAGTCTAAAGTTAAGAAAAACTAATATATTTCTAAGCACATTCTAGTTATTTTGTTAAAGTTAAACTGTTAATATATTTAAAAGTTAGTTTTGATTTCAATTTTAAGGATTAATTTTTATTTTTTCTAAATTTTTAATAAAAAAATAAACTGAGTAAAACATTTGTGTGTTTTTTTTTCAAATGATTATATTAACAAATATATAAAATTAAAATGTTATTCGAATTGGTTTTACGTATAAAAGACCAAAAACCAAATTTTTTAAAATTGGTGTTTTTCGAATTATTCAAAAACCAAAAAAAAAATTGAATCCCATTAAAATATCCTACAAAATATCAAACAAGCGCGGATCCAGAGGAGGAGAATATAGAACAAAAATTTCATAAAATTGTTATTCTTAATTTCATATATTTTTTCTTGTGCCTAAATTTCAGATGAAGACTCTAAGATTCATTCATTAACACCGTATTGGTTTACAAACATAGTTTAACGACCAGCTGCCAATAATGACATGTTATCCAATTAAAAATATCCCTTTATTTTTATATTATAAAAAAGCACTGTGCAATATTTGTGATGAATACAACTTTTCTTAACCGACTTCCATTTCCATCTTATAGGGTACCCAACGTATCAGTGTTAAACCTGTTACTACTAATCTCAATTTATACTTAAAATTTGTACACTAACTAAAGACCTTTTGGTTATAGAGAAAGGAAAAAACTTAAATAATTCAACAATAAGGTTAATACCAAAGTGGATAAATTTTCAATAATGTATGCTTAATATGCCAACTCTAGGCTGGCAGTATAAAAAAGCATATACAAATGAAAGCAAATAGTTTTATTTTCGAGTACATATTCCATAGAAAATTGCCATCAATTAAATACATTCATATAATAACTGAAAATTTTGTAAAACATATTTTTTTCCTTTATGCACAAATACGAAAAATAAAGTTTAATAATGCATGAAGTTAAATGCAAAAAAGAAAAAACACTAAAAAATCAAAATTTATGATAGATAACACGCATACTTTATTTTTAAAGTACTGCTTATTACTTAGTAACGGTAACATTGACCGATGATTTTAACCCTTAAATGTGCAGGAGTATGGCAGATGACCATTTTTAAAAACTACATAATTTTTATAAGCAAATGATGAGTTAATGAGCTTGCCTTAGAAATCACACGAAATGGTATCAAAATAAAGCAAAATAATGAAAATAATTAAAAGTGTTTACACTGTTAACTATTAAGAACATTATAATACTTCTTGCTTTAAATGCCAATTCGCTGTATATGACAATTAGCTGAATTGAATCATTGTTTTTAAACCAACGATTTCTCCGGCTCATAAAGCACATCAAACAGTAATCATCAGGATTATCATTACTCCAGATATGGCAGTTTTGTTTACTGACGTATCCATTCAAGCTTCATCGCTAAACAAAATTTATTTATGATAATTGGGACCAACGGCAATCTTGTTTGAGGCCCATTAATCGAATCTACGCCTTGTTATTCGTACGTCAGTCTATTCATGTTTTAATGCCAAACCAAACTTAACATAAATTAATTGACAGCTGACAAAATGGCCGTCAGTTAAAAAAGTTTTACCAAGTTAAAATTCGAAACCTCTAGAAAAAGCACCTATTAGTTCCCACACGCAAAAAGTCGACATCCGGATGAACAGGATGATCTGTGATATATTCTGCCCAGTCATAGCTAATTGGATGCCCAAACTTTGAAACATATTTTCTTCACAAATAAGACATAAACAAGAGTTATTGCGTGTAACAAAAGGAACGTTTATCTTTCTCTAAGGTTTGACATAAACAATCCACCACAATCCAGACTTATTGGATGATAATTTGGCTCTAAAACAGCTTCGCAATTTCAATGGGAAAATCATGGCATAACCTTAATACATTGTAACCAGTTGTAACCAGTAGAACACAAAATACACTCTTCAATGATCCAAAATATTCATGTGGAGCCCAATAGCAGGCAATCGAAAATATAGTCACTGAATGTAACACATACTTCTACGGAACCCTATGGAACAAACTAGACAATATGAATTCAGTTGCAATAGCTTAGATAATATGCTTTTTAAATTTAATAGTTTATGTTTTATTCACATAAAAATTTATATTCTTTCCTTCTATATTGTAATTTTTACGATTAAAGAAATATTGTTTCTTATATCTCAATGAGTTTTGAACCGATTTTTCAACATTTTTCTAAAACAGTTTTGGTAGTCTAGTGTCACGCTAATTTCCAAATAATTTTTGCCTAGAACTTAATCGATTCTTTACCAGCTTGCCCAAAGGATTTTTCGAATATCCCTAAAATGTCTGTACGATATTTAAGAGTTTAAAAATTTAGGTTTTGGGTAAAAAAGTGCATAAAAAATAAACGATGTCGAAAGAAAACCCAAACGAAATTTCATTCGTACAAATACGTTAAAAACAAAAACAATTTTTTTGTTTTTGTTGTTGTTTTCAATATATTTGTACGAATGAAACTTCGCTTGGGTTTTCTTTCGACATCGTTGAACAGGCAGAGAATTTTTGTTGCTTAGATCTCAACAAATCCCAACAGTTTGCTAGTTTACAAACGTGAACTATATTTGGGTATTTGTGACATATTGGGGTTACTAAAAGTTGATTTTAATTATCATTTTTAAGGTTGTGATTTAATACTGAAAAAAATACAAAGGAAATGCCGAAGTCATACCACATATTCAAAAAATTTAAAATGAGTTTAAAGTGTATTTTTAAAAAAGATTTCAAATACATTTTATTTTTTATGAATATAAGTTATATGGATGTATACTTGCCACCACGGTGAAGGGTATAACAATTGATTATAAATATGGGGGTTAATGTTTGAAAATTTTTTATATCAAAACAAGGTAAAATCATAAAACAAAGTAAGCCATTTGTTGCAAAATTAAAAGGAAACAGCACAGCGACCATTAATAAACTTTAATGAATTCCAGAAACTAAAAACTTTGTTTTTAAAATAATACAACAAGTTTTGAACGTGCAATTAACAAGTCCAAGCCGTTGAAGTTGTCCTGTTTAACAGCAACTTCTAATGAAAATATTTTAACTCTAACATCTTTTATCACTCATCAATAGTAGAACAACGTAATAATCAAGAATTAAAAAAGATCGCGAAAAAACTCTTCTCTGCTTCATGCACTAGTTTGATATTAAAAAGAAAATTATGTCAGAATTAGTCGTGTTTTAACTGTGGTCAGCAAACAAACAGAGCAAATGATAATTGTGAAAGCCAGTTTTGCTTCTGTAGTGTTTATTAGGAAAAGAAAAATTTAGAAAAAAAATTATTTAATATATATTTAATATGTTGTGGTTATTTTATTGTTTATATGTTGCCAGTATTAAAGGTGTTTATTTGTTCATTAAAATACTTATTTAAGAGAAATTTGTTTACAGTTTCGCTTTACAAATATTAGCACAATTTCATGTTTGGAATCGTCAGGATCTTGATTTATTTGTTCAACGGCATATCAATATTGCACCAATTTATTGTCAATTGTTAAGAACCGATTTGTGTCCACACAAGTTTTTGGCTTTTCAATTGCATACCAAGTAAGTTTTGAATTTTTTAATAATTTAAAATAAAAGAAACTAAATAAAAAAGTAACAGGTACATAAAATAAAATAAAAAAAAACTTTTTTCTTACACAATTACCTTGAAAAAATCAGAGTTATTTTTTCTTTTCTTCATGAAGTAAATTAACTCGTGCTAAATGTTAATAAAACTTGGAGCACAACAATGTTTGCAAAGACATAAACACACAACTTTAACAACAAACATGATATTGAATACATCAAACAGTTGCATTAGCAATCATGTCATTAAAAACTCTCACACAAACACAGAAGTCTCGTAGCAAAATTATTTTAAATAAGAACAAAGTCTACATCTGAATGTTATTATCTAGCAACAAATTATACAATAATTTAATTAAATAGTTTTGTGTAGCCTAATAAAAAACAAAAGACTTAAGAAAAAAACTTTGTTACACTGTGTGTTAAAATAAGAAGGAAATATTTGTTTCAAACAATAAAATGCGCTACTGTTTTTTAAAGTTGTTTTGCGAAAATGTTTATACTAGATTTAGGAGTTCATTACTTGTTATCAAATAGAAATACTTAATAATAGTAAACCGAGTTTGATTTTGAACGGTTTTAACAAACCATTTAAAGCATTAAAATATTTATTGCGATTGTTTTTATTAAAAATAAATTTAAATATTGTTTTAAAGAATAGCTATAACTATTACAATTATTGCAATAACTTTCGCCAAAGGAGGGAACAGAAATTAAGGGAAATGGTCAACTGATGTAGGCGTTCACACTTTATTAAATTTTTAATAATAAATAGCAACAGCATTTATTTCTAAAAAAATTGATAATAATTTTAAAAGAATTTATATTTATATAAGTCCTTACACCAAATTAAAATTACTGTAGGGCAAGGCACATTTACAAGGTAGTCTGATCGCAACAGCTGATAGAGAAGCGTAATATAAAAAATTTGTCAAATTCGCCTTTATTTTATTTATTTATGCAGGGCTGGAAGGTAATATTTTCTTTTTGTTAATTAATTTTTAATGTGTATTTTTTTTAAATAAATGAATATTTGTTGTTTTCAAACCTCTGTTCTTGGGTTTCAAAAATATGAATCCTTTTTTAATCAAACAGAGCTAAACAGAGCATAACAACTTTTCCATCCCTGATATATAAATTCGTCTTGACAGAAAACATATATATAAAATTGTTTATTCACCATTGTATATACCTGCATAAATATGCCTTGCCATAGAGTATCTAAAATTCACACAAAAACAAACTTAGATAAAAAAAATATATGTCAACGGGAATTTTGTATCTCACATTTTGCATGTCTTTTAGTGTACCTTTCGAATAACTTTTCCAATGTACGTGTGGTATATTAAATCATATCCGTTAATTTTTATTTGTCGTAATTGGAATGCATATTGCCAATAAAATGGAGTTTAATGACAAAAAAAAACTTTATTTTGGAGGGATAACCTAATGAAGACCAGCAATACCTATAACTTGAACGTAGCTGAATGTCATTGTCGCATTTAATTGAAGGAGAACCAGTTAAACTTAGTAATACGAAAGTAAAACTAAATATGACAATTTAATAAAAGAAATTACATTATGATAATAAGGTTTATATAACGTTTTTTCCTTCTCCTGTAAAGTTGCAATTTTTTGAATTAGGACCTTTCAACCTGTGACCAACGATATATAGCTTTGTCATTCCGTCTATAGTTTCTACAAAATTCATACTTCATATACTTTCCGAAAGCCTATGACTAGAGTGTCGATTGAACAATGTCCCTCTATCTGTATATTGGTTAAAATCAACTTTTAGAAGTCCCCACATGCTGCACAGATCTGTATGTGGCATCAATCTTTTAGAACTATTTGGAAATAAAATTCTATTGAAATGTAGAACAATAACATTATAACTTTCTGAGATATGGACAACTAAACATGACGGCTCCACAAAAAGCCCCCTAATGAAATAACGCCCAGGAAACAATCCCCAATGAAGTACACTCCAAAAAATTGGAAATAATACCCAAAAACAGTGAATGAAATAACATCGAAAAATAAATGAAATAAGCCCCAAAAAGCGAAAACGAAAAAACCTCTAATATTTGGGAGTAATTTCATATGAAATAACTCCCAATGATGAAAATGAAATAACCCCCAATGAAATAAGCCCCATCAGCAACAAAAATGAAATTATGCCCAAAATTCGCAGGCGTATTCTTCATAATAAGGATATATGCAACTTCGAAAGTCTGCCAGTGCTAAGTCCAGTGCATTTATTTTCCCTTATACGATGGAAGCAATTTTAGATCAGCCACTAACGAGCTATCCTAAAACTTTACGAATGGCTTAAAAATCCAACTCATGGGAGACGTCATTATAGTTAAAATACTGTGGTTTTCATGGGCAACCACGTATGTCTTAAAATCAAATTTTTCAGGATAGCTACAAAACCGTGTTATTGCTGAACGATTTTTTAATATATATATATATTAGTTATGTTGATATGCCATTAAAATAATCGGAATGGGTCCATCTTGTTTGAAAATTTTTTAAAACCAAGTAAAGGCCGTCTAAAACCAAGCAATATGGCATTATTAACTTAAAATCGTATAAAATGAACATGAAATTGCCCAAGAAAACCAGAAAATATTGTAAAGAAGGCAGTAATTTTCTGTAATGGAGATGTGATGAAGTATGGACAAAGAATTGTTTAATATTTCCAATATATTTATTTTTGAAACCCAATTACCAAAAAATTATTTTCATGTACATACATAAATAATGAACTTAATACATTATACGTAAGAAATGAAAAAAAAAACAAAATGATTGCTCATGAATTCAAGATGGAGAAAATATACGTTGTATGTATAAATGCTGCCAGTTGGTTACACTTTGTTATTATGTACCTCGTCACTTCTTGGCAGAAGTGGAACCAACAACCGATTACTTTTGATTTAGGGAAAACAATCATTATTGCCGTCCGTAGACTAATTTCGTAGTCTGTCACGAAGGTCGCACCATCCAAATCCAGAACGTTATCATTTATGTATTTGAAAAAATGCTCGTAGCATTTTGTTGATTTTCTATTTGTCAATATGGAAAGATATTGTAATATATTCACAGGCCAAAAGATTTCTTGTAAAAGGCCTATTTTCATATAATTTATTTACAAACACCCCCAAAAACCAACAGCTTTTAAAATGAAATAACCCCCTAATACAAAATGAAATAACACCCAAATTATACACGCTATGAAACAAGCCCCGAATTTTAAAAATTTGTTGGATGTTATTTTACTGGAGATTATTTCATAATTTGAAAACCCCAAATGAGAAATGAAATAATTTCCAAAAAAAAAATGAAAAACGGCCCAAAAAAATTAGGAGTTATTTCATATGAAATAACACCCAAAAATGTATGAAAAAAATTTGGAGAATATTTAATTTCTCGTTTGGGCGTTATTTCATTGGGGGGCTTTTTGTGGAGCCAACATGACTACCTCTGTTTCTTCGCATATTTATACCAAAAAATTTTTAACCTCTAGGATAATTTATAAAAACGTTTGTTACTATAATAACAAATTTTGGACAAACCGAGCAAACTTAGTGGTAGAAATTACTCAGATATAATAATTTGTATACAAATGCTCTAATGTTTTTCCTAAAATGTTCCTTAAATTTATATCAAGCGTAAGAGCTTGTGCAATGAAATACATTGAACTATGAAAAATTTAAAGTCCAATATGGCGCCCTAAGCAAAATGGAGGAAAATTTGTTCTCAGCCCCATCAATATAGATAGTTATCGAATGAAAGTGCTTGACTAACAGAACACAAATAACTATTTACGGTAAAATTCAAAATCAAAGATGTCGTCGGAAAAAATTAAATCAAACGTATAATAAGACGTATAATAATAACTCTAAAACTCTGGGCTAAGCTACTAATGTGTCATTTTACTTATGTATGTACATGATGGTATAGAATATTATCAGATTCAGCACGACCGCATATATAGCACTTTTACTTGCAACATTACTATTTGATTTAAAAAAAATTTTTAACACTTCAAATTTAAATAAATTATCAATTTCAAACCATGTTAGCCATTTAAGGGACTTGGAAACAAAAACCTCAAAAGAACTTATTGTGTAATCACATAATAAATAATAAAATGTCACAAGTAAAATCATGTGTTAACTTATATGATTCCAATTCAAATGTATTTCATAATACATTACATGTGAGTATAACAAATGTGTGAAAAGTCTTAATTTTTCCCACAACTAATCAAACTTATAACAAACACGTAAATCAAATGAAGAAATTGAAGCTGAAGAATTATAACATCTTGATTACATTACTTACAATGGAAAATGCAATGAAACATGATATAAACATTTGCAAAAGTTGTAGTTTTAACAACCAAATTAAACAAACATCTTAAAATAAACAATAAACAAAGATAATGATCACAATAAAAATTCAGGCATGATAACGATGTTATGGTTTGTTGGTAAATTCATTTTTATATACAAACGAAAACTGCACTCAGAAGCAACATACAACATTTTGAGCCAATTACTGTGCAGTACACTAGACGGTGGTATTGAAAAAGATTGTCGGCAATAACAACAACAACAAAAAACTACTCAAGAGTACAACACCGTGCCTTTACCCCAGTAGTTGCCTGTCGAGACTAGCTGCAACTGCATAGAAAGAAGTAAAGTGAAATTGGCTAAAGTATTTTTTTAAACATCAGGAATGTATGTATACAGCTACTCACAACTGGCGCTGATATTGCCGCACTAAGCACACTTACACCTATATGGCACAAATCAGCAGTAAACAATTTTAAAGTCAACACAACGAAACGGTAACTCAAGGAAGCAACAACTTGAAAAAAAGCGAGCGCGAAATTGGAGTTTAAAGCATAAAAAGAAAAATTAATTGAATAAGTACAAATAACGAAAAAAAAGAATAAAAATCAAACAAATCAACAACATAAGCGGGAAAAGTTGTTTGGAAAGGAACATTATTTAAAGCAACTATTAAAAATGTCTTAAAACTTAAAAAAATTAAAATAAAAAATTGCAATTAAACTACAATAAAAAATCAATTAAATCAATATTCAAAATGCGTTTGTTTTATATACCCGGTTTAATTACAATTTTAAGTTGTTTTCTTACTGTCGACTCTTTAATTTTAAATCAAAATGATTTAAGAAACTTTTTGCGCAGTGGTGCTTTAAATATAAATATTTTAAGATGCTTTCTAAGGAACACCAATATGTGTCCAAATCCCTATATAATGATTCGTTTATATGCGCCGTAAGTGAAATTTTTTAATAAAAAAAAATTTTTTAATTGTTTGAAAATCAAGACTTCAGTTAAGCTTTGCGAAAGGATTTTTATTTATAGCTTTAATTTTACGTTGACATTGTGCTCTCCATAAAAAAGCCATATAAATATAATTTAATGACACAAATGAAATTTTACGTATAAATGTGTGTGTTTTAATTAAATGCAGTTGTTAGACTGTCTTAAAGTTTTTACGACTAAAATACTTACTCTTAAATATGAGCAAAATAAATTGTGAAAGTGTTTTGTAGGCCGTATTTAAAAATTTTATCAAATCCAATAAAAAGTAAAAATTACACAAACTACTTTGGTAAAACAATTATCCAATTTCCATTTAACAATTATTATCTGAGTTGACACGTCTTAACAAGATTTCATCAAATCCAATAAAACATGTACAAAAACCTTTTTTGTAAAACAACTATTTTTCATCAGACATTTGGTAATGAATGTTGACACTTGAAAATTAATGTGTAATTGAAGTGCTGCATAGCACAAAGTAAGAAGTTACTAATTTGATTATAACAATAACTTGACATAAAGAGTAGCAATTCAACACATATAATAATTATTGTTTTCAAAATAATAAGCCAAATAAGATCTAAAACTATGACAGATTTTACAATCCACTTTTCACGCCATAACATTATGTTTTTTTCTTTTCGTATAAATAAATATGTAGATTAGGGATATAACCAAATTTTGACCCTAGTACAACGCGATGACGATTTACAAAAAAAGTTTCAGGTTATTTTGGAAAAAAATTCACACCTACAAAGTCGATTATTAAAATTCTTCCAAAAGACGTACATTCATGTTAAATAAAAAATTTTAAATAATTTTTTAGAAATATAAAATAGCAATGGATGTTATGGAGTGACGATATCTGAAATGTTTCTCGAGATTGTTGTGCTATCGTAGAACTTGGTCAAAGCATTTGTTCACATTTTAGCATTTTTTTAAATGCTTAAACGACTCTTTTACTTTTACGTTTTAAACACAAACTCGGAATATTAAAAGCACGTAATTATATAAAAAAAATACAATAAATATTAAAAACAATAAAACTACACGGTGCTTAAATTTTAAGGCCCGATGTTGAATGTGAACCCGATGTTGAATGTGTTAAAACTTTATATTCTCGATTGAGAAATTTTAAAACGTTTTAACCAACTGAAACTGCAAATTATTTATCGTAGATAAAAAATAAAAGAAATAAATGTTAACGGACTTGGCACTACTTGTGAAAGCTTAAAAAACAGTCAGCTGATTGGATACGAGTATCTTTAATATGCCTTGCATTTCATAAAAATTTGTTAAATTCGTCTTGATTTATTTTTTAATGCAGAGATGGAAAGTGAGATTTTCGTTGTGGTATTAAACATTAACTTGAGTGTACTTTTAATAAATTAAATAAAATATATTGATATATTGTGCATTTATAATTTTTTTCAGTTTTTTCTAACTTTAATATATTAATATAAAATTTAAAGTTGACTTATGCAAAAATTTTAGACAACAAAATTTAGGGCCATTATTACAACTTACAGTTAGTTTACGGTAGGAAAAAAAGCCATTTATCGGTCCTTCAAAATCCTGCCTTTAAGTAACGGCAAGTTGTAATAATGGCCCTTACTCTTGCTACTTTTATTTACTTGTTTACATTTGAAATTATACAAAAAGTAAATTCATAATTATTGAGTAAGCGAACGAACCTAATATAAAATATTAGACTACATATATTCATAATTTGTAGCAAGTCATAATGTAGTGAAAAAAATATGAAAAGGTTATTATAAAACTAACATTGAAGTTTCTTGAGAGTAGAACAAAAAAAACAATTTTCTTGCATTTTTATTCCCAACACTTTTTGTTGATAGATCACTAAAATAAACAAATTATACTGTAGGGCTATTTTGCAACAAATACATTATTTAAAGGCCGTCTTATTGAAATATTTTTCTACAGTTTATTTGTAAATATATCCAGTATTAAACTACGATAATTTTGTGCAATAAGATTTTATGGAAGCCCGTCACGATTTTGCCCTTTCGTACAGGCAGCCAAATCTTCATTTTCTTTTTAGATAATTGGATAGATCTGTAAAATTTATTACACCATTTCAAGTTGAAATTGAAAAGTATTAAATTAAATGTAAGAAACAGAATTTGAAATGAAATTATATTGTTTTGTTTTGTTTATAAATTAATATTTATACAAAATTCCTATTTCAATTTATTTTAAATCATATAAACCGGAAAGAATGCATTTTGAAATCAGCTTCGATTTTGGATTAACTATTTTCGATTAATTACACTGGTTTACAGCCAAAAAATACCAAGAACGCCACATGCCTAGATAAGTTAATTGGGACCTCCTGAACACGAAAAACGTTGGAATTTTTTTTTCTAAGTACCGTTTTTTAGATAACGGTACTTTTGTGTTTTTCGGTGTATGGTCCCACTCAAACCCTTGTGGAGCCCAACCATAACTGCCATAACTCAGCCATTTCTTTCAGCATATCGACGGAAAAGGCATTCAATTACCTTTCCAACGATATGCCATTTATTTCGATCAGACTTTTCGGTTGGGCTCCACAAGGGTTTGAGTGGGACCATACACCGAAAAACACAAAAGTACCGTTATCTAAAAAACGTTACTTAGAAAAAAAATTACAGCGTTTTTCGTGTTCAGGAGGTCCCAATTAACTTATCTAGGCATGTGGCGTTCTTGGTATTTTTCCAAATTAAAAATTTTGAAAGCAGTGTTATTAACGACAAACTTACAAAAATCCTCTTACACTCCCGTATGAAGGTTATAAAAGAAGGTTGCCAGAAGAATAAATGTTTGAGTATATATTCGATAAAATATTTTTAATAGCAAAGTGTTATTGCTATTTACAAAGTAGAACAACAAAACGTGCCTTTTACTAAAATATTAAGAAATAAGAGTTTTTCAAAAATACCTAACCCAATCAGTACAGATATTACAAAAATACCTTTAGGCGCTTTTTTTTCAGCGCCTCCACAATTATAGAGTTTTTTCATTTTATCTTTGAGCTTAACATAACTTTGTTAAAGTTTAAACTTTCAAATGTAATGAAATACGTTTGAATATTGACAAAAGTGCTTTAGTACAAATTAATAGCGACCAAGATAATTTTCATAAATTGCAATGAAGAAGTTGTAGCACTATTATATTATATTAGTATTGTCTCAATGTTCATAAGTTTCTTATATTTAAATTGAAATTTGAGTACTTAAAAGAAGTCCGCAATATTTAAGCAATATTTTATAGCCTATTGGAAATGTTAAAACCATTTGAAATTTTTGAAACATTATAATATTACGACAGTACACCTTTTGAATCCGCGAACTATGTATTTCTGAACAACATACAATATTATTTAGTTGGTTTAAATTTCCTTTTTCAAGATTTCATTTGATACTAATTAAAAATTTCTTACACTTTAATAATTATATTATTCATATATATAATTATATATATGCATATATATCTTTGTCATTCCGCTTCTAATTTCTACAATTTTCATTTCCGACCCCATAAAGTATACGTATATTTCCGTTTTTTTTTTTTTGTGTGTTGATTGAAATTAATTTTTAGAAGCCCCCACAGATATTGTACAGATATTTATGTGACATCAATTTTTTTTAAATATCCTTAAATGAATCGTTATTCAAAACAAGCTCAATTGCCTTTCTGATATATAAGCAAATAAACTGACTGCCTCTGTTTTTTTTATCCCCAAATATACCATAAAAATTAACAGTTTTAATCCTATGACATTTTACAATTATACACATATGTTACCATTTGTCGGTTTAAATTTGAACCAGCGGTTATTTAAAATCTGGAAACTCTTACGTTATTATATTTTGTCACAAAATTCAGTATATTATCTCCGCTGAGGTAAATGAATCGATTTAAGCTTGAACAACGTTGGGATTTATTGTAAATTATTTCCGTATTTGGGACTAAGGAAACCCAAACGTGGTCTTATAGAACCCAATGCACCCATTACATGTGACTGTTTGGAGCGGAGGCATCATTGGCCCATATTTATTTGAAAATAAGGACGGCGTCACTATGACAATCAATTGAGACACCAATTTTTTTGTGCCCGCTATTCATGGTATTGATGTAAACGATGTTTGGTTTTAACAATATAGTAGAACTTGCCACACAACTCATCTTACAATCGATTTATTGCATACAACGTAACAATTGGCTGCGATTTGACACTGTTCGACTATTTTCTGTGTGGCGCGGTTAAAGACAAGAGGTTTGCATTCAAACCAAGGACAATTGATCATTTGAAGGCCAACATTCGTGATGTCATTGCTGAGATACACTCGAATAAGGGCTCGAAAATTGGTCCGATCGAATGGGGTACTGTAATACCAGCCGCGGCAGCCATATTAATGATATAAGTTTTCTATTATATTTTTATATTAGGCTATAAGTTCTATGTGATAATGACAGAATATCTAGGAAAAGTTAGTCATCCGATACTAGCTGAGTGGAATGCATTTTCGAAACCAGCTACGGTTTCATCATCAGCACTCTTTTGATCAGAGCTACAAATGTTGTGTGTAAATATCAACTATTTAACTCAGTATTTATTGAAATTTGAAACATAGAATTATTTGTTCTAATTGATTTATGTATTTCATATAACATTGAGTTAGTACGAAATCTACCAACATCTGTTTTTCCTGTATTCTTTTTGCACGTCATTACCACAGGTAATTAATGGTTGCCTTTAGCTACAGATCCACAGATGTAAGTTTTCATTTCTAACTGGAACAATTGTATTTAACAACAAAAAGATAAATTTGGTAATTTGCTTTTGTTTTATTACACTTTTGAATTTAATATTTTAAATGGACCACCCGTTATATATATACATATTTATATATATATATTATACGCTTCTAAAGATATTTGTAAGCAGTTTTTAAAAAATCGGTAACTTATTAGCAAAGTTATAGACAAAAAATTTTTAGAAAAATATATATTTTTTAATCTATTAAGTTTCTTAAGCTTCCAATGTTTGGACACGATAAATGCATTATATTACAAGCCGTAATTTCGAAAAATATTCCTTAGAATAACTAATAAATTGGTTTGAAACTAACTTAGATATAAATACTAAAAAAAACTCCTTTAAGTTTTTTTTCTAAAATTTACAAACTAAAATGAATTTTTACCAATTGTAGACAACCCAGAGAGTCGTTATGAGTATCAAATAAAAGGGCTTAAATATCGGAATATATTGGCAAAATACGGTGACACAAAATGCCCCTTTAAACCCCTCAAATTTGGTATAAAATCCAAGATGGCGGATAATTTTATTCCTTATCCCCATCAATATTAGTATCAAATGAAAAGGCTTGACTATTAATATACAACTAACTATGTAAACGAAATAAAAAATTAAATTAGTTATAACATTAAATCTTAAATCTAGGCCCAACGATGTGATAATTAAAACTATATTAATGAAATTGAAGGGTATGATCAGATTCGGTTTTCGTTATAATCTAAATGCACAATGGACAAATGACAAAGAACAAACAAATTACGAATAAAAATTCATATAAAAATTAGTCCAAAAATTCACCATTAAATTCTTTCTGATCACATTCAATGCATTTTACCATAGTTTATGTAAATTCTTTAAAAACAAATATATTGCACTTCATAAATTGAATTAAATTTCGGTAGTAATTATTTTAGTGCCTGGTGTGGAACTCAAATTTTAAAGAAAACATTATTTGATGTTAATTTACACAGCTATAAATCTTTATATACACACTGTGGTTCAGTGTGGATTTTTCTAACAAGTTCCTTTAACTTAAGTACAAACTTTATGCGACAGTATCAACAGTTGCTTAGTAAAAAATAATTTAAATAACTATGAATATTGGTGTAACAATTTTAATTTGATAATTATTTAGTTAACAGTTATGCAAATAATTGTGCTCAAAGAGGCGTAAAATCTAAAGTTTTAAACTAAAAATTTTTACACAGTCATCAGAGAGCATATGGAACATTATTTTCTTAACAAATTTCAAGATTACCTAATTGTCTGACGGCTTAAAAAAGTGTTTATAAAAATGTTTAGTATTTTGAACTTGACAGTGACAAAAATTAAGAAAAAGTATAAATAAAAATAAGTTAAATGTAAAATGAAAAAAGCGCAAAAAATTAACTTTTATGTTTTTGTAATTTTCATAAAATCGTTACTTTGTGTTAAATATTTTAAAATAACTGCTTTAAAATTTTAATTACAGAAATTTTAAAACAAACAAAAAAATTATGTTTTTTTTGCGATTTCCCTTATCAGAATATAAATATGTATATGTACATAATTACGTAAGAATATTCACAAAATACCAACTGTCAAAACAAAATTTATTCAACGTTTTATATCGTTTCATTTTACAAATACTAAAGCAACTCTCAGCACTTTTACTAACGCCTACATTGTTCAACACTTGAAACAATGTTGAATAAAAACTTCCTTAAAACAAGTGTATAGATTTCATTTACAGCTACATACAAATTTAAACACATATACATTCTTATAACCATTTTCAACATTTGTTAAACATTTGTGCAAATAAAATCATGAAAAACTTGCTTTAAGAAAATTAGCCATATTACACTATTTCTTGTTACTAGGATTAGTGCCACTAAAGAAACCATTTACTTTTACTATTTTTATACCCTTCACCTGTGGTGTACAAGGGTATATATAGCTTTGTCATTCCGTTTGTAATTTTTACAATTTTCATTTCCGACCCCATAAAGTATATATTTTCTGAAAGCTTATGAATAGAGGAGTCGATTAAGCCCTGGTCGTCTGTCCGTCTATCCGTCTGTCCGTGTGTTGGTTGAAATCAACTTTTAGAAGCAACTATATGTTCCTCAGATCTGTATATGGTATCAATCTCTTGGAAATATCCAGGAATGAATCGCTATTGAAATTCAGCACAATCGCCCCATAACTTTCTGAGATATGAGCAAAAAACCACGACCACCTCGTTTTCTTACACAATTACAACAACAACATACATACATACATAAATGTAAAAAACATACCAAAAAAAATTTAAAAAAAATATATATTAAAATTAAAAAAAAAAAAATAAAAAAAATTAAAAAAAAAATTAAAAAAAAAATAAAAAAAAAATATAAAAAAAATTTAAAGAAATTTTTTAAAAATTTGTTTAAAAAAATTTTTTTAAAAAATTTAAAAAAAAATATAAAAAAAATAATAAAATATAAATAATATATTAAACAAAATAAAATTTTTTAATTTTTCAGCTGGGATTCGATGCCACATTTATTCTAACCAGTATATACATATGTACGTATTTTATATGAGATGAATGGTGATACAAACTATTGTTATTGCAAGACTACACGTTGTGAAGGGTATATAAGATTCGGCACGGCCGAATATAGCACTGTTACTTGTTTTGATTTTTTTTTGTCATAAATAGACATTTGCTTTGACCATGAATTTTATTATTTGGTAGCGTTTAAAATACTAGCTGTGCACAAAAACCGCGTTCACTAGTTGTTTATTGACAACAAATATTGTTTGATTTTTTGTTTGTTTCTGGGTCAATTTTGTTTTTATTTCAAAACCTGCTGTATCCTTTTCAAAATTTTAAGTATTTTGTGCGTAATATTAGACAGCATTTTGAAAACTTTTTTCCTATTTTAGTTGACTTTTCACTGACACACTTAAAACATGTTAGAAATTATGAATATTGTTACAATGTATGTACAAACAATAAATAAATGCTATTAAAAATGTGTAGTTAAAATTTTGTAAGTTATTAACGACAAGTTCAACACTATCGTTTTTTCAGAAATAAACTTTCCAATTTTAGGTTCATTTTTGAAACGCACTTTACACTGTTCTACAAGTCCTTAAGTTTTAATTGAATTTTGTCAAAGAAAAAACAAAACAATAAAATTTGATCTGATTAAAGAAATCAAATTGAAGATATTTTTATATTTATATAATTTTACTAAATGGAAAAACACATTACATAAATGAATTTCACATTCATATTAATAGAAAACAAGTATGAATAATATAATAGGCGGTGGCGAATCTGATAATGCCTTTCACCATCATGTACATATGTAAAGTGACCACATAGTAGCGTTACATAGATTTCATATTTAATGTTATAATCCATTTTGTTTTTTATATCTGACGCTATTTTTGATTTTGAATTTTTACTAAGTTTGATACCCATATTGATAGGGTTGAGAAAAAAGGAATCCGCCATTTTGTTTAAGGTGTCATCTTGAATTTTAACTTTTTTATAGTTTACTGTATTCTACTTGTCAAACGCTTTCATTTGATACCAATAATGACGGTGTTGAAGTGGGTACATTTATAATTATTAGATTTGATACATAAGTATATAAATTTATTGTAAATCATCTTATAAAGGCGAATATCATAGATTTTATATTTATTATAATGTATTATATCCTACCCATATAGCTCCTCTCTGTGGTCCAAAAGCTGAAAAATCGTTTTTCGTTTGTAAATTTTAGAAAAAAAAAACACCTCAGTTAGTTCTTAGCCGAGTTTTTACTTTTACTAAGAAATTATTTTGAAAACTACAGCTTGTATATTAGTGCGTTTATGTGTCCAAAAATTATTTAAAAGCTTTAGTAAGTTGCTATATTAAAAATTATATAATTATATATTAAAAAAAAGTTTTGCTTATAACTTTGCCGATTTTTGACCTATTTTTCAATATTTTTTTACTAATCGTCCTAGAGACATATCATTTTCACAAATAGTAGGAAGTATCTCTATAAATTATCCTAAGGCTGAAACTTTTTATTTTTTATGTTTATTTGCTTATATCTCAGAAATCTATAGAGCAATTATGTTGAATTTAAACAGCAATTCATTCCGGATACTTGCAATAATTTGATATCACATATGGGCATTTCCATGTCATCGTACGTGACATTTATACTCCTATAAATTGGAGAAGTAATTTTGAGGTATATATGAAAATATGAAAAAATCTGCGAATCTTGGGAGATATTTTTTTTTTTCAATAAACCAAATATTTTTTATTAAAATCCATTATAATTAATTGAAAACAATCTTTAAATGATTTTATAATAAATTCAATTTAATATCGTTCGTGACTTATCGTACGTGACAGATTTTTCTCTAATAGTATTCTTAGGTAATAAAATTTATATTATGTTAAGAAAAAAGTGTAGTGTAAATATAAGGGTATAAAAATTGTAAACGCAATTTTTAAACGTATTTTCAAATTTCTATACATTGTTTTTGATATTTCATAGCTTAAGTATATTATACTAGTTGAGCCAGGTCCATATTACTGGCTTCAACAACAATTTTGTATTTTATTCAATTTAAAAAAAATTCTGAGTTCGTTCTTAGTTCAAATTAATTGTTGTTTTGGAATTTGTTTTATATTTCTCCATTTGTGGTTTCCGTATATTAATGTATTTATTACCAACATCCTAGCATCAAGAAAACACTCCAATATTGCTTTAGAAAATTAAAATAAAAATTACCAACAACAACCATGCAAAACTGTAAACTAATACAAAATAAGTACCAAAGCACATAAAAGGAAGGTTGAAAATTTAAAACATAATAATAAGATTACACACATTATAATCAAACTAAATAAAACTGTTTGCTTATTGCATTAGTTATAAGTTATAACTAATGCAAGCTAACGTACAGACTAGTCCATCGAGGCACCTGAAGTAATTAATTAACAATAATAATTCTAAATTTCTTATTTAATTTAATCGTTGGCTTAACTTTCTTCTAACGATTAGGCAATAATTTGTCCAACAACTTACTTGTTAATGAACTTAAAACTGAATGTAACAGCATTCAATAAATTTGACACGCAATGGTTTATGAAAATCAAATAAAAACAATTAAATGAAAAATCCGCTCGGAAAATAAAGAAGCAATATATAAACGGTAATACAAACAAGTATGTAACAACATTATGGGAGATAAAACTATAATGGCCTTATTGCCCAATCATTGAGAGGTAAGGCCATATTTAAAATTTTGCGAAATTTTTTTGCGAAATATAGCCTTACCTCTCAATGATTGGGCAATAAGGCCATTATGGTTTTATCTCCCATTCAATTGAGCAATAAAACCATCATGGCCTTATCTCACATGGTATTAAAGCACCCCAACCCCCAACTTATATATAACTTATAACTAATGCAATAAGCAAACAGTTTTATTTAGTTTGATTATAATGTGTGTAATCTTATTATTATGTTTTAAATTTTCAACCTTCCTTTTATGTGCTTTGGTACTTATTTTGTATTAGTTTACAGTTTTGCATGGTTGTTGTTGGTAATTTTTATTTTAATTTTCTAAAGCAATATTGGAGTGTTTTCTTGATGCTAGGATGTTGGTAATAAATACATTAATATACGGAAACCACAAATGGAGAAATATAAAACAAATTCCAAAACAACAATTAATTTGAACTAAGAACGAACTCAGAATTTTTTTTAAATTGAATAAAATACAAAATTGTTGTTGAAGCCAGTAATATAGACCTGGCTCAACTAGTATAATATACTTAAGCTATGAAATATCAAAAACAATGTATAGAAATTTGAAAATACGTTTAAAAATTGCGTGGACAATTTTTATACCCTTATATTTACACTACACTTTTTTCTTAACATAATATAAATTTTATTACCTAAGAATACTATTAGAGAAAAATCTGTCACGTACGATAAGTCACGAACGATATTAAATTGAATTTATTATAACTAAACTAAACTACTTACCTTTAGTGTCTCCGAGAAGACATTTTTTTACAGAATGTTATTATTATTGGAATCTGGCTTCGCATACTAAAGTTTTTCCGCTTGGCGGCCTGCGGCCGTGCTTACGGGTTTTCTCCTTCAGTTGAACGCGGCAGGTGGCTTCGCTGAATAAAGTTTTCCTGCGTGCGTCACAAGAATAAAAAAAAATCTTTTCCCGGAAACAGTAAAGTTAAGTATTGAAATCTGGCCTCGTATACTAAAGTTTTCCGCGTGGCGGCGCGGCCGTGCTTACGAGTTTTCTCCTCCAGTTGGACGCGGCAGGTGGCTTCGCTGAATAAAGTTTTCCTGCGTGCGTCACAAGAATAAAAATTAATTAATTATAAAACTAAGAAAAGTATTAATCAATGTAAAATGCAAAAGTTCTTAAAAACTGAAATGAGAGATAAAGCCATTTTCTAATATTGCTAATGTGAGATATGGCCCCCCCTTCGTTGGGTGGGAAGCTGGAAGCAGTAATTGATCGATCATCACAAAAAGCGGTAAGGAAATTTTTGTTCACGTGAATTTGTTGTGGGAAATTTTGTCATGATTAATTTTTCATTTATTTATCATGACTAAAAAATTCAAAAATCTTTAAGTTAAGTGGCCTTATATAGAAATAACACCCACTTTTTCTAAAAAATCACGGATTCGTTAGAATCAATTTTATTTCTACGAAACTTTTTTTTAAGTCATTTAACTTTTTCAGCTTTTAAAAGTATTGTTCTAAAATTATATTCATACTTTAGCAAAATTTGTTATTATTTGTTATATTCAAGTTTCTAAATCATTCACATGGCTTTACTGAACAACAAAGGAAATAATCGAAAGAGAATATATTTCACTCACTTTGTCACAAATTGTTTTCTTTAAAACGCGCAAGACATTCTGCTGGAAACAGTGTATTAAAAAAATAGCAGAGTTTCTTTATTCCAAAATAATTCGTAGTAATAAATCTACACTTTCGCCAACAATGATTCTTTTTGCATAACGCTCTTGTTTATTTTAATTTTAATTATAGAATTATTTAAACAAATTTGAAAAATTTATAAGCGTTACCCTACCATTAATTTCTTCATTATATTATGGGAAAAACAAACAAAAAAACTGAGCACAACTGATGACAGATTTAGCAGAATACAGATAACCATGTGACAGTTTAATTTCTGTCGGTAAATCGAAATTGAAAAACTTTATTGAACCTGTCTCTGTCTGTTGCTACTAATTTGAGTGATTGTCTGAAATCAAGAAGTCTACATTTTTTTGATATCACTTAAATCGGATGTAATGAAATTTATTTATTTTAGTTGAAGACGTTAGACAATATAAGCTTCAAGATCGTTACATAATCACCTGATTGAACTTTCATAGTTACATTCTACATAAGTTATTAAGTCATATGTGAGAGCTAGGACCAGTCTTGAGATGGAACCATTACTACTGCGGCAATTTTTTTAATAATTAAAATTTGTTTGTATTAAACTGTATTTAGGTATCAATTTTTGTAAGTTACGTTAGGTTAATTTAGAAAAGGAGGGCGTAAAAAGCCCTTTGACAGGTACATACATATGTATGCCCATTTGGCATATTGAGTGCTCTTAAAAAACACAATTCTCCTGAACAAACCATAGCCCCAATTCCGTTAATATCTCGACTAGCTCAAGAACACAGTCCCTATAATGTAATTCCTTAGGAATTTCCTATTTAAATTCCTTAGGTATCCCAAGTTCGGCATAGTGTCCACGATAAAATTATCGCATCCAAAACGCCTAATCGTAGGATATTTACAAAGGTATTACAAAGTCTCATTCTCTTTTTCGCATTCATTCTCAACATTTGGTTTACCCCATAGTATGTTCGTCACATTACCGACTGCATCGCCGTAACTTGAAGTTAATTTTTGAACCTCTAAAAGAGTTAAAATATTTCGAGGTAATGGTATTCAAAAATAATACCAGTTTAGATAATTCATTTTGGATAATGCCATGATGGCCTGGTGTTATTGTAGACGTTCACAATTCGCATGATTGTTTATCCACTCTTGCATTGCCATAATCTCAGGCTGGAAAACAATATTACCAAGCAAAAACTTTACTTACAATTTAAACTGTAATAGCTTATTACATGCATTATTTTGTAGCTCAATTGTCTAATATTTGCATTACTCATTATCTATCAAATAATAACTCATTCCTAATGTGTTTTGTAACTGATCAATTTAAAATACAAAATAATGACTTAATTTAATATTAATTCAAGTATAAAAAGAATATTATAAATCTAAAAACTCCACCAAAACGCAAAAGGGAAAGAAAATAAGAAAATTTAAAAAAGATGGCGCTATAGCCGAATTATTAAAAAAATTTTAAATTCATGAAACAATACGACTCATATTTACAACATAGGTAGCTTTGATATCAAAGAAGAAAACCTTAAATTTTGTCCCCTATAGGTGGTACTGTAGTCGAATTTTTTCATGTACATATGTATGTGTATGTGTGTATAAAACTGTCACTAATTTTTTTTTAATTTTCTTATTCAATATGTATGTTATGACCAGCAATGCGGTCCGGGTTCAGCTACTAGTTACATAAAATACTTTATACAAATTAAATTTTGTAAAAACTTAAAATTTATCAATGATTTTATATAACTAGCAATTTTGAATCCAGTTATTTTATTTCCTTTTTGTAACTAATTATTTTTATGAGTTATTTTAGCATAAAAAAGTACTTATTTTTTATGTCTTGCGCAAGTGACTTGCCTAGTCAGAAAGGGGTGTTACTTTTACATAAACAGTTTTTAGTCATTTCTAAAAATTTTCAAGTTTTGAGCTGTGACGTTATTGTATTTAGTGTGAGATATGTAGTTAAAACCATGTATATATTACAACCAAAATCATTAGGTTTCACTATTTCTTTCAAAATGTTATGTTCGCCAAATGTACAGTCAAATTGCGATCTGAAAGATTACAAGACAGGCAAAGAGATGGACGTTTGGTTGGATCGAAATCGCATATTTGACTGAGGAAATCAATTGATATATTTGAAGGCGGCTGGGGAACTTTTGTCGCAAAAATTACCACGATCACATGATATCCGTACAACCTGCGATTGTGCAGGGTACAAAAATAGCAAACATGAACGATAAATGAAAAAAGATTGGACACAAAAAATTTATGTAAAATTATTTCTGCGATCAAAACAATCACTAAACATAACTCTAATCACACGCAGCTAATAATAAAAGCCATCCGCTTAATGATGAAAATTTTCATAACAGCAGTCAAAGAATTCAAATTAAGTTAAGGCTTTCATTTCAAAAATAAAGTATGTAAGATAACATACATATATTTGATTCATAAATTTATTTAACAAAAATCATAGTACATATACATATGTATGTATTGAATATCTTCTACTTGTTTACATTATTATTTATTTATTTATAAAAATTGTCTTTATTTTTTTCTCAATTCAATATTTTCTTGTATGTATATAGGAAGTCGTCACGCCATGGTATTGCCTTAAATATACACAATCCATTGACATTATATCAAGGTGGTTTTAGTAAACATCGTGAGACAGTTTTCATAGTGCATGGTTTTAATGGCACCGCCATCGATAGGCATTTGCAGTTTTTAAGGGATGGTTAGTGAGTAGTTTATAAATGAAATAAGTTTATTAATTTAGTTTAATGTCTGTCTTTATTATTATTTATTATTATTATTAGCGTATTTATCAAGAGATTTTAATGTCATCACTGTAGACTGGAGGTCATTGACCCAATATCCATGTTATTTAAGCGCTTTGATAAACACACGATTGACAGCACAATGTACAGCTCAAGTAAGTAAATAATATATAGTTTTAGATTTTTACAAAAATTTAAATGTTAAGAAATGCAAAAAAAAAAAAGTTGCCCTTTTTATACCCTTCACAGTGAGTGTAAGGGTCATTCCGTGTGAAATTTCCACATTTTTAATTTCCGACCCCATAAAGTATACATTTTCTGAAAGCTTAAGAATAGGGAATTCAATTAAGCACTGTCCGTCTGTCAGTATATCCGTTTGTACGTGTGTATTTTGAAATCAACTTTTTAAAGCTCCCAGAAATTTCCAAGACCAGTGTAAGGCACCAAAATATCAGAAATATTTAGGAACAGATCAGTCCCAGTTAAGATAAGCAAGCTCAATTTATAATTAAACAATTGGATGTTTTAAGCGGATAAAGTCATTATAAAGATAATGAAACATATATGTATGTTTGTATGTACGTATTTCATATTAATGAGATGAATGATTACACGTTGTAAAGGGTATATAAGATTCGGGGCGGCCGAATATTATATCCTATATTGCTTTCTAAAATGGTTTGTTCTAAAAATGATAATTAATTTTAAAACTTTAATTTGATGCAAAATTAAATTTTGATATTGTAAATACATTGAAGCACATTTACTGAAAAAAATACTAAAAGTAATATTGACAGAGATTTAACAGAGTATTCACCCAGTTTAAAGTATGTTGGTTTTTGCCAGTGAAAATGTACTAATAATAATCTATTCTGCGTAAAAAAAAAAATATTGTATAAAAAAGGTGGCAGAAAAAGAGCAACGAAACGTATTAGCAAAGAAACTTGTAAAACTATTAAAACTCATAGTTAAGATCAAGTTTCTAAGTAGTAAAAATGGTTTGAGGGGTATATAAAGAGGATAAGGCGTAGTACGAGATGACAAACATCCATTTTTAATACAAAACAAGCATTTCATTTAAACTGATTACATATAATTACACATCGCATCATAAAAATGTGTAGTCGGAGAAGAGTTATTTTTATAAATGTTTTAGAGATTTTAAATTACAAAAATTATAAGTGGAATTTTTAAAATTCTTACATTTTTTTTCTAAAAAAATTAATAATTTAAGATTTTTATCAAAGTGCTTTTCTACACAAATCTAAAATTTTTTCCAGATCTATTCTTTTCTCACACATCACGGTGCAGCTAGAGAAAAAATTACATGTATTGGTCACTCATTAGGTGCACACATTTGTGGCATGGTCAGCAATCATTTGAACGTTAAACAGTACAAGATTATTGGACTAGATCCAGCCAGACCGTTAATTGAACGAAAGAAACCTAATCGTTTTCGTTTATCAATGGATGATGCCAGTGTAATACAAGTGTTACATACAAATGCAGGATTATTGGGTTTGGAAGATAATACGGGACATTTAAATTATTGTATAAATGGTGGGCGAACGCAACCGTATTGTAGAGGAAATCCTATTAGTAAGTATTATAGTGAAAAAATCTGCACTTTTATAGAGTAAAATAATACATCAAAATTTGTTTATTTACAGGACGTGCTAGATGCTCTCACTTTTTGAGCATATGCTACTTGGCTTCCGCCACCTTTAAACATAAAAGATATTTGGGTGTTCCCTGTCCAGAGGGTTGTGTAGATATTTCTGGGCCTAAAAGACTTCCTATAACGAAAAATAATCCCTTTGAATTGGTAACACAAATAAAAGAGTATTATATGGGTAATGATGCCCCTGATAAGTGAGTACTAAAATATATTGATTGTAATATACTTATTTATTTGAAAATGTTGTTTTAGCGCCCGGGGTTGTTATTGCCTTGATGTACCTTATGTGAGACATTGTCCATTTACTGATATAACGTAACATTAAGAAAGCGTTTGTAAAATAGTTTTAGTTTTAAAATAATCGTTATATGTATTTATATTATTTTAAATAGCCTAATCATTAAAAGTTTAAAAATTAATGTATTTAATCTGCTAAAAAAATTTAAATGAAACATTGCCTTGTGTAAAATTTTAAATATATGTATGTTTATATATTAACCTAACTATGTGTTAAACAAATACTCGTGCATCTAATTAATTAAAATTAAAAACAAAAATTATCTAAGTATTACATGTTATTCAAAAGAAATAAAAAAATAGTCGCGGTTTTGTTTTTTTAGCAAAAAAAAAAATAAAAATTATAATTGAACGTAATATAATAATAAAATCTATATATATATAAAAGAGTAACGTGACTGACTGACTGACTGATTCATCATCGCACAACCCTAACACAAACAGCTAGAGACTAAGAAGGAATTTTTGGATATTCGTACTTTAAGGGGGTAAAAACGGGTGAAATCGGTTAACTTATATCTGCTGAACTAAAAATGAAACAAATTAAATTGAAAAAGTATTGTAATTTGCACAAAAAATAAGCCGACAGGCAAGGCGAATTTATTTATCAGGTGGTGGTAATTCTACAACAAATACAACATTAAAAAAACAACATGGTTTTTTATTGTTGCTTTCGACTGTCGATGTGTCAAAAACTACATGTTTTTTGTTTGTGTTTTTTTGCGCGGGAAGGAGTAATCTATGTAAACATAAATAATATTTGACAATCCAATCATCATTTTTGCAAATAAAAAAGTAGATCAGCTCCGTTGTCAACACCACCTGATAATGAATTCGCCTTGCCGACAGGTGTCTGGCCTTTTTTTCAATATTCAGCCCCTAAGGGAAAAAACGGGTTAAACTATAATTTGGTACTTTTTTAGTACCCTATGTAACTTCCAAACACACAAAGCTAGGAAAAAGGTTTAAACTGTTTTAAGTAATCCGCGAAAAAATATTAATAGGAATTCGGCACTTTTTTCAAATTCACATGTATAAGGGATAAAAACTGTCCCTATTTTTGGTACTTATTTTAAAAGAAAATTTGATAATTATTGTCGCCTAATAAAATATGTATAATTATTTAGGTGAAATTTTTGAAAACTTTAAGGGGGACAAAAAAAGTACCAAAAAGGGGAAAATACTGTATAGTTCTTAAATAGAGTGCAAATTTTCATTAAATTTGTAATTGGAATTTCATCAGACATAAAAAATTATGTAATTTAGTAAAAATTTAAATACATTTATAACAGGGTAGAAAGGGAAAATACGGCAAAACAGTTTGGTACTTTTTAAAAGATAATTACTTATATGCAAAAAAAAAAGAGTAGACTTACTGACTTTAAATCATGTCTATCAAAATATTTAGTTACATAGATATTTGAACATTTTAAACTTGGAATTTGGAACTTGGACCAAAAATTTTATTTTTCACATTTCTATGGTACTTTTTGTATTTTCTACGCTTAAAAAGGTAGAACTGTAAAACAAAGGATTATTGATTCCAGGCAAGACTGAAAATGTTATGGGTAACCAAAAAGGTACCTTTTTAAATTTTTATAGTACTTTTTTGTGCTATATTTAACGTTGCGAAGGTAGAATTTCGAAATTAGTGACTTTTTATACGAGGTGAGACTGAAAATGTTATGGGCGACCAAGAAGGTACTTTTTTAAATTTGTATAGTTAGGTTAGGTTAGGTTGAAAAGGAGGGGTATAAAAGCCCAAACCCATGACAGGTATACACCTATGCCCAGTTGGCATGTTGTGCGCTCCATGTGGAAAACGGAATTCCCAAACAAAAAAAACCATAAACATAATTTCCCATAAATATCGGACTAGTCCAAGAAACCAGTCCCCTCAATGTAACGCCTTATGGATCTCCAGTTCGAGTTCCCCAGGTATTCCAAGTTCGGCATATTATCTACTGTAAAATTTTCGCGTCTAATATGCCCAAACGCAGGACAATGACAGAGGTAGTGTACCAGGGTCTCATCCTCTTCCTCACAAGCTCTACATGTCGTCTCCTCAGATAATCCCATGCGTGCTAAATGAGTTCTCAACTCCGTATGACCTGTAATTACACCGGTTAATTTCCTAAGTGTAGGTCTACTTAGTCTCAAAATCTCCTTTGACTTCCCAAGATTTGGGTCACCCCAGAGTGTTCTTGTCACCTTACCGACATCAGTGCTTTGCCATTTTCTGACATGTTCTTCCATTGCCCAACGTTTAAGTTCATCCTTAAATCGTTTAAGGGGTTTGGCGTTCTCCAAAGTTATAGTACTCAAAAGAGCTCCCATTTTGGATAATTTGTCGGCTTTCTCGTTTCCGATCAGCCCGTGATGGCTTGGTATCCATATTATCTCCAGATGTTCACAATTTGCATATGAGTTTATCTCACTCTTGCATTGCAAAACGTTCCGGGATTCAACTTTCTCCTTTCTCAATGTCTTAATCACTGATTGGCTATCCGTAAAGATACGAATCGGAGTTTCGCTATTCGTTTCCTTTATCCATTTAATTCCTTCCGTAATCGCCATGATCTCAGCCTGAAAAATAGTGTTGTGATCTGGTAGACGGAAGTATTTGCCTCTATTTCGGCTTATGTCGTATAAGCCCATTCCAGTTTGGTCACCAATCTTTGAACCGTCTGTATAAAGATCGATTCCGTGGGTGTTTCCCATCCTGATTATCTCATCCCATTCACCCTCTTCCGGTATAATGGTGATGCAGTTAATATTCTCATATCTCATCGGGATTTTATCACATGTTAATTCTGTAATATTTCCTATCGGTAAGATATCCGTTATTCTTTGGTATCTGGTCTTATGTTCTCTTATAAGCCACTCATCTATTGCCATTAATCTTGTGGCAGCTAAGGCCGCTTCATATTTTACCTGTATCTCAATAGGCCAAATGGATAATATATTCTCAATGGCCATTGTCGATGTGGTCCTCATGGCGCCGCAAATACTAATGCAGCACTGTCTCTGAATCTTTTGAAGAGGTTTTATATTCACCTTCTTCTCTAAGGATGTCCACCATACTAACGAAGCGTACGTAATTGTAGGCCGCAGTACACTCGTATATAGCCAATGTGTCATCCTTGGGCTTAAGCCCCATTTTGAGCCAATCACTCTTCTGCAGAGGGCCCATATTCTTTGAGCTCTCTCCACTTTACATTGAATGTGGTCCTTCCAGGATAGTCTCCAATCAAGTACTATTCCTAGGTATTTGACCTTTTTATCAATCTTAATTGTCTTATTCCGAAAGATGGGATAGCTATGCACCGGTATCTTCCTCTTTCTCGTAAACAAACAGATTTCAGTCTTTTCCGGGTTGACATTGAGCCCTCGCTCCTTCGCCCAGTTATATGATATATTCAAAGCCTCCATTGCTCTCATACATAAAGAATTTGGATTCGTCCCCCTGATCAGTATCGCAACATCATCTGCGTAACAGATAGGCTTGAATCCCTCGTTCAATAGAATCCTCAGTAGACTATGTATGGTAGTTACCCATATTAATGGAGATAAAATACCTCCCTGCGGGGTTCCTCGACATACTTTGTCCCTTCTTCTTACTCCATTTGCCTCACAATTTATCCATCTGTTCCTTAACATATTGCTAATCCATGCAATTAAGACATGGCTTAACCCTAAGTTTTCCAAGGAACCGATAAGACTCGAGGTCATTACGTTATTGAAAGCTCCTTCTATGTCTATGAATACGCCCATGGTATACACACCCAGGTCGAAGGATCTCTCTATATGATAAACAACCTCCTGAAGAGCAGTCTCAGTAGATCTGCCCTTGATATAGGCGTGTTGTCCAAATCTCATTGAATCGCCTGGTAATCGTCTTCTGACCATTCCATCGACGATACGCTCCATGGTTTTCAATAAGAATGATGTTAAGCTTATGGGTCTATAAGCTTTAGGATTTGCGTAATTTTCCCTCCCTGGTTTAGGTATGAAAACGACTCTCGCCTCCCTCCATTCCACAGGGGTATACGCATATTTCAGGCAAGTAGTAAAAATATTCGCCAGCCTTATGTCGATTAGGTCAATGCTTCTTTGTAGGAGAGCCGGAAAAATACCGTCCGGCCCTGGTGCCTTATATGGCAAGAAACTATTTACCGCCTCTCTTACCATCTTTGTGGTTATAATTATGTCCGTCGTGGCACTACCGTCATGGGGGTGTGGAATTTCTCCGTCATCCGCCATTTCCGTTTGGAAGTGTGCCTCTATCAGTATTCCTAGCGTCTCCTCCATCGTCTCCGACCTTTTCCCGTTCGAGTCAACGAGGGTTTCCGGTTGGGTGTGGGTTTTCGATAGGAATTTCTTAATTCTAGAAGCGTCATTCACGCTGTCCACCTGATTGCAAAAAAGCCTCCAGGATCTGCGTTTGGCGATTCTTATTGCTTTGTTGTATATTCTGAGCTTCTCACTGTAATCGTCCCAGTATACTGATTGTTTCTTTCGATAGGCTCTGTTAAATAGCCTTCGGGTTTCTTTCCTGAGATTAATCAGTTCACCTGTCATCCAGGGCTTTTCCCTTGGGGTTCGCCTTTGTCGGAGTGGACAATGCTCCTCAAAAGTTTCCCTAAAATCGGCAGTCAGTCTTCCCACCATCGAATCTATCGTGTCCAGATTTTCATCCGGTTCTGGATAATTTTCGAGTTTATGTTGAAGACTTAACCTAAAATTTGGCCAGTCCGTCCTGGCCTTATTCCTAAAAGTCACCGGTTCCGGTGGCGGATGAGTTAAGGTCATAAAAATATAGCGATGGTCCGAATAAGAGTGCATATCAGATACGTGCCAATCGCAAATTTCATCAATTAAATTTTCTGAACATATAGTCACATCAATTACCTCTTCCCTAATTCTGTTAATAAATGTAGGTTTATTACCTGAGTTAAGGGTAAATAAGTTATTAGCATTTAGGAATTCCCATAGGGCGTCTCCTCTCCTGTTACAGTTCGTGCTGCCCCAAGAGAGGTGATGCGAGTTCGCATCACAACCTATTAAAATATTCCTACCTGTTCTCCTTGCCGATGTTATCATACTTCTTAAATCCGACGTTGGTGGTAGTGTCGGAGCATCAGAAGGTTGGTACACCGATGCCAGCATTAAATTGCGTGAGCCATGTATTAAGGTAGTGGCGTCCGCTGTAGATAAATCTGGGGAAAAAAGAAAATTTAATCCCTTATGACAAAGTATACATGTTCTGGGTCGAGACCCAGTTTTAGCATAAAATAATTGGTAATCACACTCATTCAATCCAGTAACTCTGTCTTTAACAGTCCAGGGTTCCTGAATGAGAACTATGTGTACCTTACCTTTAGTTATATTTTCTATCAAAGCTTGTGTAGCCGTTCTGCTTCGATGGAGATTGATCTGCAAGAGCAGTATCATTGTTGTTCGGCTAAAAGAGATTCTTCTTGGGATTGAGTTATCTCCAACTCCTCCCTCTTCATTGGCACGGGGTGGCCTTCATCCTCTTTGGCCTCCTTTGCTTCTTCGTCAGGGTCTTTCTTCTCCGTTGGATTATGTGTCCAACCAATGGGCGTCTTACCAACTTTGAAGAAAATAGTTGTACTCGCGAAGTACACCTTCCCTTTTTGCTCCTCGAGGTAAGACATGGAGGGTTTATCCACTCCTGCAACTACCAGGGTGCCATCGTCAGTTTCCTCACGATGGAAAACTTCCCATTTGTCTACTTCCAGACCTCTATTTTGCTTGCCAATGATCCTAAGCATGGCCTTGCTATTAAGTTTGCTGCCCCAACCTTTAACGAAAAATGAAACCTTGGTAAGGGATGGGATATCGGCCTTTTTCACCATGGCAAGTTTGCCACCCTCCCATGGGGCTGGTATGCCTCCCACTAGGTCTTTCATAACATGTGCGCAGGTGTCTGATTCTAGTTGCAGAAACAGTACTTCCCTGGCGAACCTACAGCTATCTATATGGATCTGTGGAGCATTATCATCTGCTTCCAGGACATACTGCACAATCCTCTCATTTATGGCATTCTCTACTTCCTTCTGATGTGCCATTGGAATTTTGCCCGATGCGCTATTGGAGTCGATAACAGCATAGCATAGCTCCTCTGTCATCTTCCTTCTGGCCACTTTCGCATACGTGGGTTGCTCCTTAGCCGATTTTTCTTCCGGCTTTCTTTTACGTGATGGTGGGGTTTTTTTCCGGCTGTTTCACCATCACCTATATTTTTAGCTACCGCTTTCGCCTGTTTTGAGGTTGAAGCTATTGGTTCATTACCTTCTCCTTTCAGATTGGCCGGAGGGTCTTCTTTCGGGAGTTGGGAAATGCTAACCGTTTTACTTCCCTGCTGGTAACTTTTTTTCTTCTTAGTATTGCCAACGGTGTTCTGTTCCTCCGGAGATCGAATCCTCTTTCCCTTTTCGGTAGAAATGGGTGTAGATGAGTCTTTCTCTTTAGGGACATCCCGCTGACCTTTCTTATTTACTCTCTGTTTCTTTTTGGCAGTCTTCCTTTGCTGCGCTCCGGAGAGAGTTCTTATTTTGTCTGTGGTGAGTTTGGCAATGCTTGCGCTTACTTCCTCAACCATTTTATCTACCTCAGAGGTATCCTTTGTGCATAACACCGTAGTGTCAGCATCTTCTATATTTGAGTCAGAGGTGTCGGAATCCTCGCCTGTCTTGTGTGGCTGGGGATGCTTAAAGCTCACCCTTGGATCCGATCCCTCGTTCTCTATTCTTCTTGATGCTTTATCAATAACGGAAGCCAAGTTGCCCACCTCCGAAATTGTTTCCTTACAGTCATTTGATGACGACGACTCGGGGCCTGCTTGCTCACCACCATTAGCCGCCGGTACTGAGTTTATTAGGCTCTGCACCGTAACTTTTACTTCTTTCTTATCTTGATTCATATTTGGTTTATTTTGGGAACCGCCCTATCTTATTTTTATTTGGTCCGCGAGGAGTTCTAGGAACCCCTAGGGTCAGAGGTAGTGTACGGGATCTGATCACTACATAATGCGACAAATCTCTACTCATTTAGATGGGTAGGTCTTTCCCACTCTATGAAGCGCTCAGGCCCCCCACACCACATCCACCCCCCCTATCCGCCACCTGGGGACGCGTCCGATGGGAGTAAAAATAAGCAAACGACTCCACACGGAAATTTGTATAGTTACTTTTTAACTTGTTTTGGTACTTTTTGTATTTTCAACGTTTCCAAAGCTAGAATTTAAAAATTAGTGAGTATTGATATCAGGTGAGACTGAAAATGTTATAGGCAACTAAAAGGTACTTTTTTAATTTTTATGGTACTTTTTGTATTTTCAACGTTTGCGAATCTAGAATTTCGACATAAGTGACTATTGATACAAGGCGAGACTGAAAATGTTATGGGAGACCAAAAATGTGCTTTTTTGAATTTTCATTGTACTCTTTGTGTGTTATACGTGTATGAAGATAGAATTTTGAAATAAGGGACTATTGATTCAAATTGAGAATAAAAAAAGATAAGGGCAAAACAAAAAATTCCTTTTCGCATTTTTGTTGTACTTTTTGGTTTTTTCACAATATTATTGTATTTTTTTATATTATTACGTTTGTAAACATGGATTCTTAAAATTAGCGATTTTTAATCCGAATTCTAACTCTAGATGTAAGGGACGACAAAAAATTATCATTTTTATTGGCAGCATGTATTACAAAGAAATCATTAAATAAATAGGAATTTTAGAACAATAATACTGCAAATGTGTGGTTGGGTACCTTAACCCTTTATTCAAAAAATGCCAATAGAAGGACAGAAATTTTATGGAAAAATAGTTTTGCCGCTATTTATTTAATTGGGCACAATTTTCACACTATTTCTCATTTCTTTCAAAAAATTTCCTTAAAATTGTCAACATTTTCATTTTAATAATTTGTACTCATATACACCTACATTTAACAACACTACTTTTGCTTGCAAGTTTTGGATAGTAAAGTCTTAATTTTTAAAAGTTTTTGAGAGTATTTTTGCTAAATTCCCGTTTACTTTCTCGTTGCAAGCATGGTGTAATTACATAAGGCGTAAAGAGAAAGTATTTTTTGTCTCTCTTTTTTTATATTTGGAGTTTGACAATTTTTGGCACTGAAATCTCTTTTTTATTATTTTATATATAAAGTTTTACAAAAATTGCCACACAAAAAAATAATCAGCAGGGCTGGCACCGCTACCTGTATAAGTATACCCTGATTAGAAGTATTTACTGCGAAGGTAAATGAACGCATCAAAGGGTGGTTAAATTTCAAGGGCCGATGTTGATTTTGAATAAAACGCAAATTATTTAGGAAATTATTGTAATTTCTTTTTAATATGATAGTATTATGTATGGAACAAAATATCGGCCGAATTGCCGCCGCTATCTCAGCGGCACACCTTCATCCAATGGTCCAACTTTTAGATGAATCTAAGGCATAATTGAGGTTCTATGCCGTTAATGTGCCGAATTATCTCATCCATTAGCTCTTGAATTGTTGTTGGCTTATCGACATACACATTTTCTTTCAAATCATATGATCTTGGCGGCCAATTAACATCGCCACCACGTGAGACAACACGCCAATCCTAACTCGAGAACCAGTAATCTGATTTTCAAAAATAAATAGATTTTGTTAGACATCTACTGGTGTTTTATTTTTTAAAATCGGATGACTGGTTCTCGAGTTAGGATGAAATATGTCTCCGTACCTGACTAATTTAGAGGAAAAAATGTGCCACGCCCATAAAAAAAATCCCGATCTGATGGAAAAAAACCGACAACGGATTTGAGTTCAGCGCATAAAAATCCAAATAGTCCACATAGTTTTATTTAATGGAGGATTTTGCTGCTGAGCAGTGTTATCATTATCTTAGAGTTTTTATACTTGAAAATATCTTCCCCTTTTGCTAGGGAAAAGTTAAAAATCGTCACCTAAAACGCCCTAAACAACATTTTCGTAATTTTAGAGTAGAAGTAAAAAAACATTATTGAATAAGAAATGTTATGACTTTCAATTTAAATATCCTCCAAAAATTTTAATAAAATCAATGTTTTTGATCGGAAAAGTCTTATATTTACGATGTATTTCAATAAGTCTAACAGGAATCAATTAAAAAGTGGATTTTAAATTTGTTTGTTAGTTAGGGCGATTTACGTTTAAGGTAACGATATTTTGCCGCGAAATTTACTGCCTGTTTATCTAAATGCGAACGAAATTTTCCTTCTTACAAATATATTCAAAACAACAACAAAAACTAAAAATTTGTTTTTGTTTTCAACGTATTTGTACGAATGAAAATTTCGCTTGGGTTTTCTTTCGATATCGTTAAACAGGCTATTAATACTACTCTCCATTAGAAGTTACTTTTTTATATAACTTGCAATCAAAACAACAATTTTGTCAAATATTAATGTTTTGATCAAAGCGAATTTGTATTTTAAAACTTCAAAACGCAATAAACACTTACATAAATCATTCTTACAAATTTATAATTTGTTTGAATTATTTAATTTTCCTTTTGATAAATGTTATTTTTTAGTCACCTATTGTTGTTGCTGTTTTAAATGAGTTATACAAAAACAACTTTTCTGTTTTTCTGTGTGTTGTAGCTAAGGCGAATTCATTATCATTTGATGTTAAGAAGCCAGCTGATTGTTTTTGCTCGATTATTTTTACGGCACAATGTCAAAATTGTCTACATTTAAATTAATTTTTATGTGCATTAGTTGAAAATTTTTATAAAAGTTTTAAAATTTGTGGAAAAAAATTTTAAAAATACTTATATATTTGTGCAATAACTAATTGGGAAATAAGTAAAATACATTTTATAATTTGAATAAACAAATTTTTAATGTTTTTAATTCAGAAAATGCAAAATTTCCGTTGTGTCAAATCTAGTGTTTTAAAGTTGTAAAAATTGTGAAAATTTAAAAAAAAAAAACACAAATATGTGATTATATCACTAGCACAAATTTATGTAATATATTAAACATAATAATTTATTTTAAAACTTTTCTCGTAAATATATAAAAATAAAATTTTAATTAAAAGTAAAAGAAAACAACAAATTTTTGTGTTTGTTGTGACATTCTCTTGGCCTTTTTGTGTTTGTTGCAGGGATGTTATCACCTTGAAATGTTCCACAAGAGAAATGCAAAAGTGTTATACAATTCTTATATTTTCACTTTTGAAATGGCAACACTGTTTTTATTGTTTTTTTTATAAATCTTTGACAGTTCTTTAGAGTACAACTACTACTGTAAACAAAACAACTTACAAGAAATCCTTTTCTGTTAAAAATTTTTGTATTCATTGTTTTTCCAATTTTTATTAATTAAAGTTTGCATAAATTTTGAAGAAAATGCCAAATCTATACTTTTTATTAAACAAATTAAAAATTGCGAACAAAAATTGTTAGTTATTATATAGTTAAGTGTACATACATTTATAAAAATTGGCAAACAGGAATTGTTTTTTACTCGTCAAGGCAAGGCGTCTTTTCTTGTGTAGCATATAATAAATGGCAACCATTTAAAATAATTATTTTTTATCTATACCCAAACAAGAACAAAGGGTAATTGCGTTAATATTGTATTTTTCGGAAAAAATGTAAGTATAAGACATTTAAATTAAAAAAAATTAAATTTGAAATTGTTTAACATTTAGCATACATTCATTGTTTTTTTAGTTGTTTAACAAAAAAATGGTAAAACAATATAATTAGTAAATTAATAGATATTTATTTTGCAAAATTCTGTAGGAAATTAGTAATTTATTATAAATATCATAAGGAGGGAAAAAGTTCAAATTTTTTAGAGGTATTAAAAATTGTGTATTGAATTTTTTAAGCTACTTGTGACTTCTGATTTCAATATATGACAGAAAAAAGTTAATGAAATTCACTTTAATTAGAAAATTAATGTATACTAAATAACAAATTTATTGCGGTATTTCTTTTAATCTTCTTTAAAAAGGATCTTATTAGAAAGAAAAAAAGAATTTTATCACATGCAAAAATTTGTGTGTAGGTTGCTCTCTTTGGAGCAAATTTAACATCTAAAAAGCAAAAAAATAAAAGAGACGAGAGATATGTAAGTAGGAAATACTGTGGTTCTACTCATGATAAAATGGTTCGGTTTAGGTGAAACATGCATTAATATAAATCAGTATTTATATAAATACCTATATTAATAAATTATTTAACGAATGCATATTAGGTGAAAAGAAACCCATTTTTCATGAGTTAATAATGTTTGTTTATACCTATGAATTGTATAACATATTAGGAATAAATTTACAAGTATTGGAAAGCATATCATTTATGACAAACTTTTTTTGAATTTATGAAGGTTTGAAGAATGCATTCTCTTGCACTAATGATTTAGTCATAAAAAATTTTATACACTTTGAACTACTGGAAAATTTTTTAATGAGATATTTATATCGTTACTTAATTCGTACAACGCTATAATAAAAATAAATTTTTTTTATTAATATACATATACACCTACCCTAGCGTTTATAAAAAAAAATTTATTATAAAAAATTAAAATTTATTCTAGGTATAACCCATAATATTATTTTAACTTAACTCATTTATTTTACATTTACTGTCAAATTAAGGAAGTAAGTTGAGGCGCTTTTTCTTTTTTGTGGCGATAAAATTCTCCTTTAAGAACTCTGAGGCATAATAAAACATGATTTAACATGAAAATATATTATAGGTACATCAATCAAACATTTTTACTTAAACAAAAATTTTTAATATACCTGTGATGTATACATCATATACATAGGTTATTTAAAATTTTAATAGAAACAAGTAAAAGTGCTATATTCGGACGTGCCGAATCTTAAAAACCCTTCACAACGTGTAGTCATGCAATAACAGTAGTTTGTATCACCATATATAAATAATATATTAAATAAAAAAAAATATAAAAAAAAATTTTTTTTGGCTCAGCTGGGATTCGATGCCACGTTTTCTCTAACCAGTATACACGTTTGTATGGATGTATGTTGTTTTTGTGAAAAAAAATCGAAGTGGTCGTGGGTTTTTGCTCATACATATCTCAGTTGGTTATGTACTGATGTTTCTGATTTTCAATACCGATCTACTCCCGGATATTTCTGATATTTTAGTACCTCACCCGGGTCCAAGCAGACTGACAGAGCTTAATCGACTTTCCTATTCATAAGCTTTCAGAAAATATATACTTTATGGGGTCGGAAATGAAAATTTTAGAAATTTCACACGGAATGACAAACCTATATATACCCTTTTTCACTGTGTGAATGGTATAATAACTGCCGCATGCTTAAAATTTATGAAGGCTTAAAGAAGATTTATTTAACTGAGTTCTTATAACTTTATTGCTTACAGCAGTAGGTTTAGATTTAAAATGTTATCTTAAATGTTCAAAAATAAATGGAACAATTTTTAAATTTAATAAAATTTAGTTGATTAATAAAAATTAAATACATATTAGCGATGAAAATTTTGTTATGTCGGCCACCACCCCAAACTTTTATGCATGCTTGGACATATAAATTTTTAATTTTTTTTTTTTTGCATAGAGTACTATATGCCAATTCATTAAAAAAAAAACTTTTAAAACTTCGGTTATGTGATTTTACTTTTAACACGCTTAATACATTTTTAAAAATACACAAATATTGAAAATCTGCAAAATTCTTAAAACGTTGTTTCTTTCAGCATTCCATTTTATTTTAACTCTCTCTTAGCATGGCCTTACAAATGAATTCGTACGTTAACACCGCGATAGCAAATAATCACAACAAACAACTTTCCCTAACCATAATACCAATCACTGAAGGTGCCTTAAACAAACTCAATGGCAATGTCGGCGACATAACTACATCAACTCGGAGAGCTCCAGACTTAACATTTCACTGTATATGTTGTAAGGAGTATTTCATAAGTCCATTTCTTATGTATGAACATCTCAATACAAAACATGCCGATTTTCCAGAATCTCAACAACCCGAAGAAGACTTGGATGACGACAAAGATTATAGTTGGGTATTTGAGCCAGTATGCGAGTTGGTGGCTCCCGAAGAGGGAGGACCTATTAAAGTGCTAGAAAATAGGCAACAAGCAGCGGGACACGAAGAAAATGATTCCGATTCTGATGATTCTGATTCCGATGATGATTCCAGTTCTAGTTCCTCATCTAGTTCTTCCTCGTCTTCGGATACTTCAACAGATACAAATAGTAATACCAATACACAAGATGAAATAACTGATAAGCCTGCTTTAACTATGGATGATAATACTACTATGGAGGTAATGGAAGAGGCTGCTTATGAAGAAGTAGAAGCAGTTTCTTCACATTCTCAAAATTCGCAGAATAACGCCATACAATTAAAAGTGGCTGATCCTAGGGAATCAACTTCTATAATATTGTTAAATTCGTCTAGAGCAGAGAAGCCTTTAGCACCTCTTTTAGTCCAACCAATAAGAAGAGGACGAGGACGCCGCAGTGCCGCCCAACAAGCAGCCATTGAAATGTCTTCTTTAATTTGCGGCGAACCTAAATGCTTCCAATGTACCCATTGTGAGGCTAGCTTTCCCAGTGCGGGTGATCTTTCGAAACATGTGCGCTGTCACATCACCAATAAACCATTTCAGTGTTCCATTTGCGAAAAAACTTTCACTCACATTGGCAGCTTAAATACCCATATACGTATTCATAGCGGTGAAAAGCCCTACAAATGTGAATTGTGCTCTAAAGCTTTTACACAATCCAGCAGTTTAATGGTACATTTAAGATCACATTCCATTAAAAAACCTCATCAGTGCCATTTGTGTGATAAAGGCTTTGTAAACTCTACATCTTTAGTCATCCATCTAAAAACTCATAATTATGGCGCCCGTTATTGTTGCATAGAATGCGATAAAAGCTTCAAACATGAAGCTCAACTCAAAGAGCACATGCGTATGCATAATCAAACCTTAGTTTATCAGTGCTCCATATGTCGCCTCGCTTTTGCCAGCTCTTCAGAATTGGTGCAGCACATGAAGTGTCATATGGGGGAAAAACCCTTTACCTGTTCGCTATGTGATAGATCATTTACACAATCGGGCAGTCTAAATATTCACATGAGGATCCACACCGGAGAGAAGCCATTTAATTGTAAACTTTGTAATAAATCTTTTACCCAGGCTTCCAGTCTAAGTGTCCATATGAAAATACATTCAGGAGAGAAACCATTTCCTTGTCATATATGTGGTAAATCTTATAGTCAGGCAGCATATCTCAATAAGCATATACAACAGCATGTAGAAGCCCAAAAACAGGGACTAGAACCAGCCTGTCCAATAACCAATGAGACATTATTATGTATAGTATGTGGAGATTTGCATAAGGATGCCACTTCTTTAGCGCTGCATGTGACACAAAAGCATGCTGCTCTTCTTCATAATATGAAGGAAAATCAACTATCCAATAATAATGCGGAAATCTCCGAAGATGAACGTATACTACAGGAGCAACAGTATTTACAGCAAGTGCAGCTTTTAATGCAAATGCAGCAACAAATGTTGAAACACACACAACAACAGCATCACCAGTCAATGCACGCCATTGAAAATATAAAGGAAGAAACAAACCAGGAGGTTCAAGAAGACAGAGTAAATACAATTTTACGAAATACTAGAACAGCGATTGAACCTAACGAAGACTTAAATGATGATGAGGAGGAAGAAGATGAAGAAGAAAGAGAAGAAAAAGCTTTTCTAGCTGAACAACAGAGAAATTTTATTCTCCAAGAAAATGAGGAAGAAGTAGAGGAGGAACAAGAACTAGAAGCTGAAGAAGAGCAAGAGGTGGATGAGGAGGAGGAAGTAGGCTATTTGGAACACACAATAAAACTAAATCGCCATTCTTGTATTCCTAACTCCGAACTCGAAGATGACGATGATAATGAACAAGAAATTTTAGATGCTAATAACTCATTGCCAATAAATCATGTCAATAATGGTTTTACGTCCGGTATAAAGGATATTGAAATGTCGGAATATCCCTTTCTAGAAGGTGCGGAATATGATGATTATGATGATTATGCCGCCGAAGAGGAAGTTGAAACAGAGGAATAGTTTAAAATTATCATCTGACTAAATTATACAAAATTTAAAATTATTTAATTTTAGGTTTAAAATTATATTTTACTCAAGCCAACAAAAAACGGCATAAAATTAAAAGCAACAATTTAATTGTTTTCTCATAGTATTATTTTCTTCTCATATATTTTATATACATATATATATGTAATATGAGATTTTGAACCATTTTATTTAAATTATGAATTAACGGCTTACATATTTAGAAACAAATAATTTGCTTAATTTATTTTTAAGGTTAAATTATTTAGAAATAAAAAAAATATTTTAAATTAACATTTAATTTGAGAAATATCCAAATATTAATTGTTTTTTTTAAATAATTTTACGATGTATTTTTAGATTACAAAATATATATCGCGCCGATATATACATATATAAGTAGTCGAAATATAAATTTTCAATAGAGGCAAAAAACTGTTTCTTCACTTATTGTAATTACAAAACGGGAAAAAAAATTTATTTGTGAGAGTGGAGAAAATAATCCAAGATATTTGCAGTTTTTAATTATAACCATTGAATATTGTAGAAATTGCGACATTTTGAGTTAAACTCTTTTAGAGAAACCTAATACAGATATCCAAAGCCACAACGATCATCATAAAACATTTTTTTTCATAAAGTTACTTCTTGCTAAGTTAAAAAACATTTTAACGTTTGCACAATTCTTTTCGCCTATATATTATCAATTCATGGAGTTATAAGTCAAAATCATTTCTAAAGACTTCTAGTATATGCGCAGTTTTATTTTAATCTAAAAACAATGTTTATTAAAAACATATTTAAAACAAAAGATAGAAAAACCGACCTCGTTAAATCAACCTTTCTACTTTTAAAGATTGATGATGTATCTATTGAGATAAATATGATAATTGATATAGTACATAACTGCGAATTTTTGCCAAAACATCTTAAGTCGAGATAAGAGTAAGTTGGTAAAATCTTGAAGACTATTTGTTGATATTAATTGGTGTCTGTGCTTAAATACTTTAAGAAAAAATAAATGTTTCAGATTCTTTTACAATAAGAATTATTAAAGGTAAAATATTCGAAAATTTCAAATATCTGTGTTAAGTTTTTTTATAAGTAATCACTGATAAGTTTTTCCATTAAATGTTATTTATGTATATATTTTTTAACTATGAATGTACATAATTCCAATAAATTTGTTTTTGTATAATAAAATATAAAAATAAGCTAAATTTATTAAAATAAAAAACTAAAAAGAAAAACAATTTAATTGTAAAAGGGATTATATGTAACCCAATGGGCTCGTGTCTGCTCCTTTTCAGATTTGTGCGAGGTAAATAATGATTTATAAACATCGCTGGCTTTGGGATCTTTTGCAACGCTATAGTCTGTTTTTAAACGTTTAAGTTCAGGATCTTCTAGAGCACCAGTATCACCTAGGCGCTTAGGATTAGCTACAATTTTTTGTTTAGCTATATGTGGCATTGAGCTTGATGGGTCATTACCTTTTAACTGACTTTTTATTTCTTCTTTGACTGCCGCTGCCTTACTGGTAGATGGTAAATTTGTGTCTAAACTATCAAACAAAGTTTTCGTCTCTTTTTTGATTTGCAATTTTGTACCATTTTCTATCGACTTTTTATCTTTTTTTTCTTTTTTGTTGGCTTTCTTTTTAGCCTGACGCATTTCGATCTTGACTTTCATTAATTCGAAATCTTCATCACTGGCATTCAGCACTACAACGTCTTCCACGGCAAAAGGCTGTTGACAGAGAGGGCAGGAACCCGAAGAACTGCCTTTGATTTCTTTTAGTGCTCTCTCGGACATTACACATCCACAAGACCATAAGGCAACAAAACGAAATTTACCCGACATTTCTAGGCCAATTAACTTACAAATATAGGGGGCATGGCGGGTGTCAAGTAAACCTTCGGTTTTGTCCGCATCAGTAAATGCAGGATTGGGTGTTAAATTCAGCTGTTTTATATCCTTCATACTTTGAACATGTTTAGCTGTTTCAGGCATTTTATTCTTCTCCAATAATTGTTCGATAACATTTTGTTTGGAGTATAAACGTCCCAGACCGCACATAACAATAGGTTCTTCTAAACGTTGCTGGGTGAGAGCACAGTGCAACCAACGAAATTCTCGTTCAGCATCTTTGTCTTTCTAAAAATAATACATATAAATTGACAATTCTACAAGAAAGCAACTGTTTATTGTTTACCTGCTCTGGTTTCTTCTTAAGTCGCACCAACTCATCACGTCGTGGAATAGTACCTCCATCACATCCCATTTTTTTTTATAAATGTATACTTTATTAGTAAGTTCTTTAAAAATAATGTAAAGTTTTTAGTTTCAGAAATTTTCTTTCCTATACAACGTAAATACAGATGTTTGTACACATTATGGATTTTGCATTACGAAGCTTGTAAATATGTAACAATATACAGGCTTGTATTTGCATTGTTGTAGTTTGTATAAAAGTTTTACCTAGTGATGAGAATTTACCTATAATAATGCCAATAAATAAAGCGATTTCGAAATCAAGTTAGCGTGTAATTATGAGTTTTAGCATTGATAGTTAACACAGCATTTACACATGAAAGTAATTTCATGAAATTCGCAATAAAAATAATCTTCACTCACATTTATTTTACTTTCCAACGATTTTTTCAAGAAAGAAAAAATTTTTACGGTTTGAATAAAATTTATTCAAATTTACAGGATTGTGGTAAAATAATAATTGTAAATATAAGTTATTTTTGTATATGTGAAAAGATTTATAATATTTATTCTTCAAATGTAAATAAACAATAATATTGATGCAATTTTAAAACAATAATTTAATTAAAAATTACCAAAAATTATTTTTTTTTAAATTATTGCGTCTCAAATATGTGTGTGAAATATTCTTGGTAACTCTAAAGGTAGTAAAAACAAGTAAGAGAGCTATATTCGGCCGTGCCGAATCTTATATACCCTTCACACCGTGAAGTCATGCAATAACAGTAGTTTGTATCACCATTCCATATGATATACGTACAAACATATAAAAACCATACATATATAAAAACATCCACATTGTAAAATTATAAATTTACGTATGTATGTTAAAAAAAAAATAAAAAAAAATTAAAAAAATTTAAAAAAAAAAAATTTAAAAAAAAAATTTAAAAAAAAAAATTAAAAAAAAAATTTTAAAAAATAATTAAAATATATATAATATATATGAAACAAAAAAAAAATAAAAAAAAATATTTAAAAAAAAATATTAAAAAAAAATAATAATAAAAATATAAATAATATATTAAAAAAAATAAAAAAAAAATAAAAAAAAATAAAAAAAAAATTAAAAAAAAAACAAGTAACAGTGCTATATTCGGCCGTGCCGAATCTTATATACCCTTCACAACGTGTAGTCATGCAATAACAATTGTTTGTATCACCATTCATCCCATATAAAATACGTGCATACGTACACGTTAGAATAAATGTGGCATCGAATCCCAGCTGAGCCAAAAAAATTTTATTTTATTTAATATATTATTTAGATTTTATTATTTTTTTATATTTTTTTAAATTTTTTTAAAAAATTTTTTTAGAAAAATTTTTAAAAAATTTTTTTAAATTTTTTTTTAAATTTTTTTAAAATTTTTTTTTGTAGTTTTTTTTTATTATTTTTTTCTTATTTTTAATATTTTTTTTTTGTAATTTCTTCTTTTTTTGAATGGTTTTTACATATATTTATGTATGTATGTTGTTGTTGTAATTGTGAAAAAAAGCGAGGTGGTCGTGGTTTTTTGCTCATATCTCAGAAAGTTATGGGGCGATTGTGCTGAATTTCAATAGCGATTCATTCCTGAATATTTCCAAGAGATTGATACCATATACAGATCTGAGGAACATATAGTTGCTTCTAAAAGTTGATTTCAACCAACACACGGACAGACGGACAGACGGTCAGGGCTTAATCGACTCCTCTATTCATAAGCTTTCAGAAAATATATACTTTATGGGGTCGGAAATGAAAATTGCAGAAATTACAAACGGAATGACAAAGCTATATATACCCTTGTGCACCACAGGTGAAGGGTATAATAAAAAAAAAATTTTTTTGGCTCAGCTGGGATTCAATGCCACGTTTTCTCTAACCAGTATACACGTTTGTATGTATGTATGTTGTTGTTGTAATGTTGTTTTTGTGAAAAAAAAAATCGAGGTGGTCGTGGGTTTTTGCTCATATCTCAGTTGTTTATGTACCGATGTTTCTGATTTTCAATACCGATCTACTCCCGAATATTTCTGATATTTTAATACCTCACCCGAGTCCAAGCGATGTCGGGGGGCTTCAAAAAGTTGATTTCAACATACACACGGACAGACGGACAGACTGACAGGGCTTAATCGACTCCCCTATTCATAAGCTTTCAGAAAATATATACTTTATGGGGTCGGAAATCAAAATTGTAGAAATTTCACACGGAATGACAAACCTATATATACCCTTTTTCACTGTGTGAAGGGTATAAAATGGAGGCAAATTAAGCTCATCAATGTAAAATGTATAGCAATTATTGCGACTCTACACTTCGACGAAATTTTTAGAATAAACTTTTCACTTTCCTGTGTAAACGCACAAGAAATTTACATGAAAATGGTCTATTTCATAGAATTTTTTATTTATAATACGTACACAGAAATTTTATGAAATTACTTTAATGTGTAAATGCAGGGTAAAACAAATAATTATAAAATTGTATATATTTTAAGAGGATCCTATGGTACTTCGATGGACGAATACAGTGAACCCAAAGAGTTAAAACACAAATATAATTTTGGTTATATTACATAAAAAACATATTTCCCGCATTAAAAACAGTTCAGTACAACAAACATAAAAAAGAATATTGAAGAATAATTGTCTATTTTTTAAAAAACACAGAATTCTTTAGCTTTGTTCAAGGTCTTGGGTTTGTTCCTCGAATTTTATTTAGACCAAAACTTTTTTGGTTCTCTATAAAATGTTTAAAAATTTGTTTTCATCGAATAAACTACAAAAAAAACATTTTTGATGCAGATTCAATAATGGCGAAAATGCTAAAAAAAAATCAGTCACACCTAAAAAATAAAAAAAAAATTGTTTGAATCCTCCTTGAAAAAATTGAGAAAAATAACAAATTTTAAACAAAATTTGGAATTAATAAGGAAAGTTAGCGATTTATCGCTAAAATTTTAATTTGGTAAAAAATCACTAGTTTTAATAGATAATAATAATAGGTTCTATCAATTCAAAATTAAAAAAAAAAAAGTTGAACTGGATCTAACTATAAACGAAAATAGCAAGTCTTTTACTAAGTATTTTAAAGTTTATACTGGCCACCTTTTTAAACGTAGGTATTAATATTTTGTACCAAGGCGCTTTAATAAGTTTTCTGTATTTACCGCAAGTAAGTAAGAACACTATATTTGGCTGTGCCAAAACGTTTGCTTTAATATTTTGAATAAAAAACAAAGGTATAGGCTTATGTCCACATAACTGATTTTTAATAGCAAAATTCTCAAAAGCATATGCATATGTATAATAAATTGATATCGTAGAGGAGTCTGAGGTATACGTGGGAGCTTCAAAATGTTGATTTCAAGATACACACGACATAGACGGACTTGGCTTAATGAATTCCCTGACTATAAGGACTTATAATGTAAAAAGTGGTTAAATTTTAAGGACCGCTGTTGAATGTGAACCACATCTAAACGTCAAGTTTTTTTCAGCATTTCATTTGACATTTTTCAATTTTAGACTAACTCACTTTAAACCATGGAAAGATACACAATCGAGCAACGCGTAAAAGTTATTCCGGCTTATTATGAAAATGGGCATTCAAATCAAAATGCATTTCGTGCACTTCGTGATTCTTTTGATCAACATAATCGTTCAAGCTCGTCCACAATCTGAAAAATTGTGAAAAATATTTAATTTTCAGCAAAACAGGTCTGTATGAAATGTGAAAACATCTGTGAGTGCCTTCTTAATTTGTGTTTTATTCAAAATCAACATCGGCCCTTAAAATTTAACCACCCTTTATATCAGGGACCGTAACTGTTATGACTTATCGAAAAAGTCAAAAAAAAACTTATTTTTTAACTTTTATTTTTTCAGGCAGAAACAAAAGTTATTTCTTAACTTTAATTTTTTAAGGCACCTGTGGTGCACAAGGGTATATATATCTTTGTCATTCCGTTTGTAATTCCTACAATTTTCATTTCCGACCCCATAAAGTATATATTTTCTGAAAGCTTATGAATAGAGGAGTCGATTAAGCCCTGACCGTCTGTCCGTCTGCCCGTCTGTCCGTGTGTTGGTTGAAATCAACTTTTAGAAGCAACTATATGTTCCTCAGATCTGTATATGGTATCCATCTCTTGGAAATATCCAGGAATGAATCGCTATTGAAATTCAGCACAATCGCCCAATAACTTTCTGAGATATGAGCAAAAAACCACGACCACCTCGTTTTTTTTCACAATTACAACAACAACATACATACATACATGTAAAAAACATACCAAACAAAAAAAATTTCAAAAAAAAATTTATAAAAATTTTTTAAAAATTTTTTTAAACAAGTAAGAGTGCTATATTCGGCCATGCCAAATCTTATATACCCTTCACAACATGTAGTCATGCAATAACAGTTGCTTGTATCACCATTCATCCCATATGAGATACGTACACGTATGTATGTTAAAAAAACGAAAAAAAAAAAAAAATTTAAAAAAAATTAAAAAAAAAAAATTATTATATATATAATATACATATATAAAACAAACAAAAGAAAAAAAAATTAAAAAAAAAATAAAAAAAATTGAAAAAAAATAATAATAAAAATATAAATAATATATTAAATAAAAAATAAAAAAAAAATTTTTAAAAAACTAAAAAAAAATTTTTTTTGGCTCAGTTGGGATTCGATGCCACGTTTTCTCTAACCAGTATACACGTTTGTATGTATGTATGTTGTTGTTGTAATGTTGTTTTTGTGGAAAAAAAATCGAGGTGGTCGTGGGTTTTTGCTCATATCTCAGTTGTTTATGTACCGATGTTTCTGATTTTCAATACCGATCTACTCCCGAATATTTCTGATATTTTAATACCTTACCCGGGTCCAACCTATGCCGGGGGGCTTCAAAAAGTTGATTTCAACATACACACGGACAGACGGTCAGACGGACAGACTGACAAGGCTTAATCGACTCCCCTATTCATAAGCTTTCAGAAAATATATACTTTATGGGGTCGGAAATGAAAATTGTAGAAATTTCACACGGAATGACAAACCTATATATACCCATTTTATACCCTTCACCTGTGGTGCACAAGGGTATATATAGCTTTGTCATTCCGTTTGTAATTTCTACAATTTTCATTTCCGAACCCATGAAGTATATATTTTCTGAAAGCTTATGAATAGAGGAGTCGATTAAGCCCTGACCGTCTATCCGTCTGTCCGTCTGCCCGTCTGTCCGTGTGTTGGTTGAAATCAACTTTTAGAAGCAACTATATGTTCCTCAGATCTGTACATGGTATCAATCTCTTGGAAATATCCAGGAATAAATCGCTATTGAAATTCAGCACAATCGCCCCATAACTTTCTGAGATATGAGCAAAAAACCACGACCACCTCGTTTTTTTCACAATTACAACAACAACATACATACATACATACATACATACATGTAAAAAACATACCAAACAAAAAAAATTACAAAAAAAAAAATATTAAAAATAAGAAAAAAATAATAAAAAAAAACTACAAAAAAAAATTTAAAAAAAAATTAAAAAAAAAAATTAAAAAAATTTTTTAAAAATTTTTCTAAAAAAATTTTTTAAAAAAATTTAAAAAAAATATAAAAAAAAATAATAAAATATAAATAATATATTAAATAAAATAAAATAAATTTTTTTTTGGCTCAGCTGGGATTCAATGCCACATATATTCTAACCAGTATATACATATGCACGTATTTTATATGGGATGAATGGTGATACAAACAATTATTATAGCATGACTACACGTTGTGAAGGGTATATAAGATTCGGCACGGCCGAATATAGCACTGTTACTTGTTCACTGTGTGAAGGGTATAAAAATTTTTTTAACAAAATTTAAAAAAAATAAAAAAAAAAATAATAAAATATAAATAAGATATTAAATAAAATAAAATAATTTTTTTTTGGCTCAGCTGGGATTCGAACCCACATTTATTCTAACCAGTATATACATATGTACGTATTTTATAGGAGATGAATGGTGATACAAACAATTGTTATTGCATGACGACACGTTGTGAAGGGTATATAAGATTCGGCACGGCCGAATATAGCACTGTTACTTGTTATTATTATATTTTTTTTTTCTGAGATATGAGCAAAAAAACCACGACCACCTCGTTTTTTTCACAATTACAACAACAACATACATACATACATACATACATACATGTAAAAAACATACCAAACAAAAAAAATTACAAAAAAAAAAAATATTAAAAATAAGAAAAAAATAATAAAAAAAAACTACAAAAAAAAATTAAAAAAAAAATTAAAAAAATTTTTTAAAAATTTTTCTAAAAAAATTTTTTAAAAAAATTTAAAAAAAATATAAAAAAAAATAATAAAATATAAATAATATATTAAATAAAATAAAATAAATTTTTTTTTGGCTCAGCTGGGATTCAATGCCACATATATTCTAACCAGTATATACATATGCACGTATTTTATATGGGATGAATGGTGATACAAACAATTATTATAGCATGACTACACGTTGTGAAGGGTATATAAGATTCGGCACGGCCGAATATAGCACTGTTACTTGTTCACTGTGTGAAGGGTATACAAATTTTTTTAACAAAATTTAAAAAAAACAAGTAAGAGCGCTATATTCGGCCGTGCCGAATCTTATATACCCTTCACAACGTGAATTCATGCAATAACAGTGGTTTGTGTCACCATTCATCCCATATGAAATACGTACATACATATAAAAACATACATATATAAAAACGTCCCATTGTAAAATTATAAATTCACGTGTGAATGTTAAAAAAAAAACAAAAAAAAAAAAAAATTTTAAAAAAAATTTAAAAAAAAAATTTTAAAAAAAATTTAAAAAAAAAAAAAATTTTTTAAAAAATTATTATGTATATAATATATACAAAACAAAAAAAATAAAAAATAAATTAAAAAAAAAAAAATTAAAAAAAAAAATAATAATAATAATATAAATAATATATTAAATAAAAAATAAAAAAAAAAATAAAAAAAAAAATAAAAAAAAAAATTTTAAAAAAATTAAAAAAAAATTTTTTTTGGCTCAGCTGGGATTCGATGCCACGTTTTCTCTAACCAGTATACACGTTTGTATGTATGTATGTTGTTGTTGTAATGTTGCTTTTGTGAAAAAAAAATCGAGGTGGTCGTGGGTTTTTGCTCATATCTCAGTTGTTTATGTACCGATGTTTCTGATTTTCAATAGCGATCTACTCCCGAATATTTCTGATATTTTAATACCTCACCCGAGTCCAAGCGATGTCGGGGGGCTTCAAAAAGTTGATTTCAACATACACACGGACAGACGGTCAGACGGACAGACGGACAGACGGACAGACGGTCAGGGCTTAATCGACTCCTCTATTCATAAGCTTTCAGAAAATATATACTTTATGGGGTCGGAAATGAAAATTGTAGAAATTTCACACGGAATGACAAACCTATATATACCCTTTTTCACTGTGTGAAGGGTATAATAAAAAAAAAAAATAATAAAATATAAATAAGATATTAAATAAAATAAAATAATTTTTTTTTGGCTCAGCTGGGATTCGAACCCACATTTATTCTAACCAGTATATACATATGTACGTATTTTATATGAGATGAATGGTGATACAAACAATTGTTATTGCATGACTACACGTTGTGAAGGGTATATAAGATTCGGCACGGCCGAATATAGCACTGTTACTTGTTATTATTATATTTTTTCAGCTGTTTAATTTTACCATCAAAATTGATTCTAAGTTTTTTTCAGATAAATTATATCTCAAATCCCCCAAAATCAATTTGAGTGCAGAAAATTACCTTTCTACACTGACTTGATTTGCAGGTACAGAATGTACGATAAGTGCTAGTTTGTGCAGCCATAGAAATATACTGAAAGAATTAACAGTGCTGCAGTTATTACAACAATAATAATTAACAAGTAAAAGCGCTATATTCGGCCGTGCCGAATCTTATATACCCTTCACAACGTGTAGTCATGCAATAACAGTAAATTCACGTATGTATGTTAAAAAAACAAAAAAAAAAAAATTAAAAAGAAAAAAAAAAACTTAAAAAAAAAAAAATTTAAAAAAAAAATTAAAAAAAAAAAAATTATTATATACATATATAATATATATAAAACAAAAAAAAAATAAAAAAAAAATTAAAAAAAAAAAATAAAAAAAAATAATAATAAAAATATATATAATATATTAAATAAAAAATAAAAAAAAAATTAAAAAAAAATTAAAAAAAAAAATTTTAAAAAAATTAAAAAAAAAATTTTTTTGCCTCAGCTGGGATTCGATGCCACGTTTTCTCTAACCAGTATACACGTTTGTATGTATGTATGTTGTTGTTGTAATGTTGTTTTTATGAAAAGAAAATCGAGGTGGTCGTGGGTTTTTGCTCATATCTCAGTTGTTTATGTACTGATGTTTCTGATTTTCAATACCGATCTACTCCCGAATATTTCTGATATTTTAATACCTTACCCGGGTCCAACCTATGTCGGGGGGCTTCAAAAAGTTGATTTCAACATACACACGGACAGACGGTCAGACGGACAGACGTTCAGGGCTTAATCGACTCCTCTATTCATAAGCTTTCAGAAAATATATACTTTATGGGGTCGGAAATGAAAATTGTAGAAATTTCACACGGAATGACAAACCTATGTATACCCTTTTTCACTGTGTGAAGGGTATAATAACAAAATAAGAGAATTATGTTTTGAAATGCTCTTGAAATTGTGATAACAGATGTTTTATCATTTATAGCATTGAAAGCAATAAAACTAGCGTATTACTATGCAATATTTAATTAATGACTTTTATTTTTGCCTAAAAATATTAAAAGTTAAAAAATAACTTTTATTTTTTGAGTAAAATAATAAAAGTCAAAAATAACTTTTAATTTTTGCCTTAAAAAATAAAATTAAAAAAGACTATCAAAAAAGTCACAAATTTAAAAGTCATACAAAAATTTGCATGTACATCACCTATTTTTTATGTGTGCTTTTTTGATGTAAATTTTTAAAAATAACAGTTATTTTCTGTCCCTGCTTTATATACTTTTATGGTCTTTAATGAATACTGTAGAAATTACAAACGGAATGACAAACGTATATATCCCTTCACACTCCTGCGTGAATACACATCAAGTCGAATTGCGTTATTTTTTTCTTTTTTTTTTATATATTTTTGGAAATTTATTTATTTGGGGTTCAGAATTTTTTAAATTTTATTTTCATATGTACATATGTATACTTAATAATACGTACATATGAATTCTGTTTTTTCTTTATAAAAGAAATAAAACAGATTTTATATTACTTAACAGAAGAAGGAAAAAAACTAAATTTAATTAGAAAGAATAAAATGAGTACGTGCTTTTTATGTGGTTATAAATTCATTACACAGGTCAACACTCAATTTGATTCTTTGAATTTATCAACCGATTCTAGTTAATTTAGGTGCGCTGAATTCAAATCTGTAATCAGTTTGTCTCTATCAGCTCTTTCATGATATAGCTTTTTTTAAGTATTTAAACAGTAAAACTTTTCCATAGGAATTTAAAAAAATTTTATAAAAGAAATAAAACAGATTTTATATTACTTAACAGAAGAAGGAAAAAAACTAAATTTAATTAGAAAGAATAAAATGAGTACGTGCTTTTTATGTGGTTATAAATTCATTACACAGGTCAACACTCAATTTGATTCTTTGAATTTATCAACCGATTCTAGTTAATTTAGGTGCGCTGAATTCAAATCTGTAATCAGTTTGTCTCTATCAGCTCTTTCATGATATAGCTTTTTTTAAGTATTTAAACAGTAAAACTTTTCCATAGGAATTTAAAAAAAAACAAATAAGAAATCTGGAATGAACAGCCGGATTAGAGTCTCTTTGCAAATTCCAACAGTAGTCTGCCATCATATGTGTATCCCACTTTCCCTGGTACCGATTCTCCATAACTTTGATGTCGTGGTGAAACCTTTCTCTGTGTTCTTCGCTTAAATTACCCAAATTTTCGGGAAATCGTTCCAAGTGACTGTGCATATAATGGATTTTAATACTCATGTTGCAGCCAAGGTCTCTGAACTTATCCAGCATATTCTTCACTCATTGAACATAATTTGGAGCTTTATTATTTCCCAAGAAATTTTTTATAACTTTCACGAATGATGTCCACCAAGATCAACTCCAAAGTAATCTAAATACGATTTTTTAACACATTCCGAAATAGGTCTTATGTTTTCTTTAAAGGTGTATTCCCCACAAATATAACAAAATGTGTCAGCGTTATTTTTGCAACATCTATTGGAAGTCATTTCTATTTAGATCAACACTTTTTTAATAAACTTTGCCAACTGCAGTAAACCACTTCTTACAAGCAACTAACTTCCGATATGCAATTGGAATGCAAAAAGAAAAATAACGTTCTGAATAATATTACACAAATAAAATTCCCGTTAATCAGCTAGCAATTACACAAAAAATAATGGGCCAATTCAAAGTAGACTCTCATATTGTACTATGTCATATAATTCATATTAATATGACTAGTGACTTTGAACACCTTTTGTTAACTAATTATGTATTTAATACAAGAAGACAGAGATGACGCTGTTAAAAATTGTATGTATACAGGAAAGAAGAAAATAGAAAATATTCTCTCTGAGAGGTGAGAAGCGAAGAAATTCTCTCTGAGAGACAGTATGGTTAAAAGTATAACATAAACAATTTCTTATACATAGGAAACAAATGTGTAAAGTCATATTATTTTTTTTGTATGGAAATTACTAACAAATTTTTAAGCATGCATAAAATAATATGAAATAGTACAAATACGACTGATATGCAACCACTTTGAATTGGCCCAATATTTTTGGAAAAAACGGAATGACAAACTGATATATACCCTCCTCACTTACAGTGGAGGGTATAAAAAAGCTATATCATGAAAACTAGAGCTGATAGAGACAAACTGATTACAGATTTGAATTCAGTTACCCAAATTAACTAGAATCAGTTGATAAATTCAAAGAAGCAAAAATCTTTTTTAAATTTGTCGGGCTGTGTTAGTAGTTGACAAAAACGCAAAATGCATTTTAGAAAAATCGAGATTTTTATATTAAACCATCATTATGTCCTACTATCCATCTCTGATTTTTCAGTTTCATAGCATTAACCCAAGGTCTATTAAATAAGGTCTGTTCAACTAATCAGCTGATCGTTTTTTGCTCCCCTATGTTTACTACTCGAAGTTGTCAAAATTTGTTTACCTTTTTAGGGCGACATTTATGTTTTTCAATTTTATGATTGATAATTTTTTAACTTATATATTATATATTTCCGAGCCGGACATGCTGGTAAAAGGCGTTTCTGTGCCCAAGGACTGAGCCACACCAACAGCTACAGCAGCCTTGCTATTACTTGGCTCACAGGCCAAGTGCCTTCACGCACCATTTGTACAACACCAGCAGCGAAACGAGCAAATTTTTTTTTTATTTAAAATTTGTATATATATTACCCTGAAGAAGCTACCCATTGTTTGGTAGCGAAATATTGGTTAAAATAAATAATTTTTTATAAAAAAACTAAAAAAGTTGATCTCAAGCTTGGAAAAATCATATATAATTTATATAAAACATTAAAAATACTTATAAATTTTAAAAATTTTCCTGAAAATAAAAAAAAATGCAATTTGTTTAATTTAAAGTACACAAACAATTTGTTTTTTTGTGTTTTGACATTCTCCGGGCCTTTTTGTGTTTGTTGTAGGGATGTTGTCACCGGATATGAATTCACCTTGGCATTAACCTTTATGAAATAGCTGCAGTGAAACAAGTCGATCGGCTCAGAGCCGACGGCGCGCCGCCGCCGAGATTTTTTTTAATGTCCACGCCGCCGCCGGTTTTGTCGGCTTAAAACGGCTCAAGAAAGCCGCCGTTTTGATCAGCTTCAGCCGACTCAAGAAGAAATTTTCTTCGAAGCAAAGATGAAAAAATTTAGTAAAATATTACCGATAGATTTTTTTAAAAATTTATAAGTGACGTCACTTTAAAATTTTGAGCCGCCGATTTCAATTTATTATAGCCGCCGCCGCTTAAAAACTGCTCAGCCGCCGCCGCCGAAAATTTTGCCTCGGCTTGTTTCACTGAATAGCTGTTTCATGTAAATAAAAACTGATGGATTATTTTATGTTATCTTTCAAGAATTTGTAAAAGAAATTATAAAACAAATAAAAAATTTAATGCTCCTTCAATAAAATATGAGCTAGGATTTTACTATTAACAAATAATAATAAAAGTAAACTACATCATGCCCGAATACATGCGATGGCAGTACCCTGATTTACCAGATGAAGTTAAGTAGGTTTAAGATTGGTTTGTTGCTTAATCGTTTACTAACTTTATTTAATTTAAAGCAAATTGCTAATGCAAAATGAAAAAAAATTGGTAATAGTAGGTGTTATAGGCAAATCGGCCTTTCCGGATTGCAATAAAATGGTAGCTCTGGAAGTTCTGGATCGACATCCAAGTTTAATAAACCATGAGCCTGAAGAGGTTAGTATTTTCCCAATATTTAGTTAAGAATAGTTGTTAGCTTTTATTTAGGGTCAAATAGAATTCTATTACAAACCTATGGAATCCATATTATATCTCCATTTCGAGACCACATACGATGCCGCATGTATGCAGAAAATGCTTTTGTCAGAATTAGAACAACAAACTTTTGATCAGTTTTTAACGTTCCATCAAAAGGTTCGCAATCGCTTTGCACGAATGTTTCTGTTTGCCACACAAGTATGCCATTTAATAGTGTTTGTAGAACTAAGCGTAACCTTTGATTCTTCTCTATTAGGAGTTTTTAAAGCTTTAAAGATTATAAGGTATGCGCATAATTATGATATGTTGACAAATTTTGAATATTAAAATGTTTTTTATTCCACAGAGATCGACATGTTTTAAAATTTTTACCTAAATTAATGAAAAACTCTAGTACTGGTTTTATGCTGGGAAAATCTGCCCGCTTGTGTTCCCCTAGACTGTTATTTTTATTTGAAAATTTACCTAATGGCCATGGTACGTCTTAAAATTTGCAATACATTTTTGTAGTTTTTTAATATAATATTTTGTATATAAAGAAAAAACAAAAGAAGCCATTTTAAAATCTGAATTTGATGTTGAAGACAATATTTATAAAATGCTGCGTAATGAATATGTGGTCGTTAATAATAGTAATAACTCCTTGTTTTCCATACCGGCCAATTTACGTTTTGTTTACTACAATCTAAATGACAAATTAAGAGATGATCCTTTGCTAAAGTCGGTAGAAATATTGCAAGAATTAATTCAAAAGCCCAATATCACTCAAGACGATGACGACTTAGATGATTTCTTGCCTTTTAAAGTAAGTTTTACATTTTTTGTTATAATTTGTATATACATATTTTTTTTAAATCTAATATGTATATATACTTAAGGGCTTTGGAAAACCATTAAACCTTAATAATTGTGATAGTAAATCAGAATCTTTTGAGGATTTGTATATAAAAAATCGCAAATTCAAGGATATGTTAAAAGAGCATGTTGACCAAGCTTTTGAAGTGGGTTTTAATGATAACTTAACCAAATTTAAAGGCAAAAATCATTTTGTGGTAAGATTTTTTCTATAAATTGTAAATCAAATAATAACATATAAATTTTAGCTTTTATCTTTTAAATCTTGGTTTGAGACCTTTAAAATGCTGCATAAATTGTTTGTAGAAAATCCGGATAGTAAATCATTTGAGGCAAACGATCCAGACTATGTAAGAAAACAAAAAACTGTATTGCACAAATATGTAATAGTGTTTTATATAATTTTAGAAAGCTTATTTAGAAAACTTTGATAAAATCTTGAATTATGATAGCGAGTAAGTATTTATTATTTATAAACATACAAATCTGTAGATTTTCTTAATGATAAAAATAAAATCATTAAGACGCTTACAATAATTAGCGTCTTTCTACATATGTGTAATACTTTTAAAAATATCAAGTAATTAAAATAATTAATTATATAAATTATATTCTGAAAAACTTTTTTGTTTTGCTGCGGTTTATAGGAAATAGCAACCAATCATAAATAATAAACTTTAATTTATTTTTAAGTTTTATTAAAAGTCAACAGATATGTATGTGTACATTTATGTAAAGCTTTTATAATTTGTATAGATTTTTTAAAGCCTGCTGTGATATTGGGCTTCAGAAGGCATTCTCCATGTATAATAATCCTACATTAACTTACTACAGCAGTACAGTGCATAAAAAATTGGTGAGTTTTTTTTTATATATTATTAAAATTGTACAAGTAACATAAATTTCTAAAATTTATTAGAATCTGTTAATCATGTGCTACAAATTTTTTAAGTATTTTATTTTTTATTTTTTTAAACTCTGTAAATTCTATTACATATATATACCAGGCTACACTTATACAGCTGGCGGTGCTAGCACAGCCAATGTTTGTCAAACTCCATATATAAAGAAGAGATTTCAGTGCCAAGAATTGTCAAACTCCATGTATAAAAAATAGAGACACAAATTACTCTTCGTTACGTTATCACCTTATGTATTTACACCACGACATATACTGGTTATGAAAATTCAGTTATCAAAATTCAGTTGACAAATGCACGCAACTTGATAGTCAGTTTTTATTTCAGTTGTTAAAACACGGTTGGATGTGCCTGTCTATTTTAATAAATTATGTTTATTAGTTTCATTCGTCGTTTCATTGCGGCAGAATATTTGTAAATATTATAATATAAAAAATATTATTAATATTTTTTATACCCGCCACTAAAAAGATGGTGGGGGTATATTAATTTTGTCATTTTAGACTCCATTTAGTTTATATTTTCTGAGTTGGGGTTTCATTTTATGACGATCTAGCTGTGTCCGTCTGTTGAAAGCACGAAAAAGCTGGGTGGCTTAAATTTTGCCAGAATATTTCTTATTCACAAGGTTTGTTTGGTATTGAAAATGGGCTACATCGGAAAATTAGGTTGTAGCTCGTAATGCAAGAGTAGGTCAAAAAAACCATGTCCTTCCAACATTTAATAAAATGAAATTGTATCCAAACGCATTAACTTAGAGCCATGAAATTTCAAATGTATATTTCCTGAGTAAAAAAATATTTTTCGATGAAAATTGTTTAAATCTATAAATTAGGAAAGCAGTTATGGATCAAAATGTACGAAAATTTATACCGCACAATGTATTTTTCGGTATATTCAAAATTAAAACCGTAAAAAAACTGACAAAATTAGATGTATGATTCTTTTCGCTTTATCTCAAATTCATATAATTTCTCTATGAATAAAGATTTAGGAAGAATAAAGAACTCTATATTGGAACATCTGAGTTGAATGATTTCACGTAATCTACTGTTAATGAAATATAAAAGCTCATAAAACCGACAAAATAAGAGGTATGATGATGAAATTTGCTACATAAATCTATTCAATGTCAGTGTTATGCCAGAAAATTTAGGTGACACGCCCACTTTAATGCCTACCTCCACTATAACGGTTTATCTTAAATTTATATAATTTCTCTATAAACACAGTTTTTTTAAGACTAAAGGATTACATTGAAATATCTAAGTTTTATTTATTAGCAGAAACTATATTGACACGCCTATTTTAACGCCCACTTTCATTGAAATACTAAATTTATGGAAATGTAATAGCAAATTAAAGAAGCAAAGAAAATGGTACATATTTAAGTAATAAGATTATTGTTAATAACAAAATAATAAATTTTGTGCTATAAAAGTATATGAAATTGGTGGTGAGTATAAAAAATTCGGCACAGCCAAATATAGTGCTCTTACTTGTTTATTGATACTAGCACAGAATATTATTCATGAAATAAAATATTGAATTAGAAAATCTTTATTAAAGAATAATTAATTAATTATATATATATAATTTTTTTTAATGATGAACTTATAGTCACAATATTTACAAAATCATAGTAAATGTTTATGAAGTTTTCGAACAAAAATATTTAAATAGAGGTTTACGTTTTTTATAAAAAAATTAAAAAGAAAACATTGGTAAACATTTATTTTTTGAAATTATAAACAATTACCTAAGAAAACAATTATTACCAAAAAGTATGTAAGCTTCAGGTCTCTTTTGTTATTAAAATAATGTCTTAGTTTTTATTATTATTATTATTTTTTTTCATATATTTTGGTAAAATCATCAGGAATAAACAATATCGAGAAAATTAAAATTAAAGAACATTATTTTTATTACAAAAAAGACCTCAAGCTAAATAATTTTTGTTAATTTAAAGAAAAAAAGAAAAATTCAAAAAACTAGATAACTATTTTAACTTTTGTTTAAATATTAAAAATATGTTTTAAAGGTCGAGGAAGCCGTAACGTTGTACATGAAATACGCTCGTGGTCCTGATACCGCCACCAATGAGGCAAAACTTCGTGAAATGTGTGAGACTTGCTGGAAATTTGGTAAAGAGCAATGTGAATATCCCAGTTTAAGGGGCAATCCATGTGCTAGAGCCAAGCACACAGTCAAAGATCCCAGTGAACACACCAGTACTTTAGTATTCATATCGGCTTGTAATTGTGGCAAGACTCAGGGTCGACGTGAAGATCCCTACAGCATAAAGCATGCTAATTATGAGTTTTACGAATATATGGCCAGTAATTGTAATTTGTGTGCTAAAGTGAAACGAATACATTTTGCTATTTTTGAACCATCGATTAATGATTTTAGGTGAGTAGGAAAAGGTAAATTGGACAAATAAAGTTAAAAAAAAATTTGGGAGTTAAATGCCACCGACCAGGTCCTGTTTAGCAGTGTTTTAAAAAAATTGCAAATGGCAAAAAATGTAAAAGCTCAATTTCAGAAAATAATATAGATTTTAAAACAAATTTTATTTTAATGGATTAAACCCGATATCAAAGCACTGATGAGAATCGTAAAACCTTTTGTAAATTGAGAAATAGGGTTAAATCTCTCATACGCAAATATCGTAGAAGATATTTTATGAGGCTTTTTGATGGGGTTGAAAGTAAACGAATTTGGAAAATACTTAACAAGTCAGGATGTTCTGCTTCTGATATTCCTTAATTATCTGATATTGATGTTAATCACCTTAATAATGCTTTCATTATTCATGATGAAAATTCTATTAATAATACTTATAATTTTGATATATTTAATGGTAGTGTTGAGGGTTTTTCATTTGATAATGTGTATGCTGATGACTTATGGAGTGCTTTGTTAAAAGTTAAATCAAATTCAATAGGTACTGACGGTTTTCCAATTAAATTTATTAAATTTGTTTTTCCATATATTTCGAAACATCTTCTACATCTCTTTAATACTATAATTACTACTTCAACTTATCCTGATGACTGGAAGTTTGCTCGTATAGTTCCCATACCAAAGAAGGACTCTGATGGTAGCTATAGACCCTTAAGTGTATGCTATTTCTAAGATGATGGAACATCTTTTAAAGATCCAGATTCTTAATCGCGTGTCACAAGATAATCTCATACATGATGTTCAATATGCTTATAGGAAAGGACATAGCACATCTGCTATGCTTTTGGGTTTAACTGAGACTGTAAGGGAGCATTTAAACAATGATATGAATAGTGTTATGATATCTTTAGATCTTTCCAAGGCATTTGATCGATTAGATCATGTGATTCTTATTAATAAATTAAAGGACAAATTTGGGTTTTCGGTTATGGCGTGTAGGCTAATTTACTCGTATTTGTGGGGGAGATATCAATATGTGAGTATGAATGGTAATGTTTCTGAGGTAGTTTCTGTAAATTCAGGGGTTCCACAAGGTTCTATGCTTGGTCCTATTTTATTTTTATTGTATTTAAATGATTGTGTCGATTCTTTGGATTTGCAGTTGGTTAAACCATTTATTTTTGCAGATGACATTCAACTAATTTTTGGAAGTTCTAGAGATTTTCCTGATGTACTGGAATCTGTAATAAATTTCACTCTTCAAGGGCTGTATAATTGGATGATAGTTAATAAGTTTTTAATTAATGCTTCAATGACTAAGGCTGTTATGTTTCGCACAGGTCATCGTAGAGTAGCTTACCCTAGGGTGAATATTTGTGGCACTAATATCTGTTTTGTTGAATCGCATAGGTGTCTGGGTGTTATCTCACAAATTTGTACGAATTTGTACAAATTTTCACTGCATTTTACGAAATTGCGTTTGTTTACACAAATTTGTAGTAAATGAGAGCACAAATAGAGAGCGAAAAGTGACAGTTCTTGACTGAGTATTTGCAAATTTTTACTACAGAAATTTCTTGCAGTAAGATTAACCAAAAAACATGATTCAAAAGGTAAACAAACAAAAGTAAGCAAAAAAAAAAAGTAAACAATTTGTGAAAAAAATATTAAAAAAAAGGAAAATCCAAACAAAAGTGCAAAATATTATTAAATTTAAATTGTTTGTGAAATACAGTTAGTTAACAATGTCTACAGATGAAAGAATGGAACTGCCTGAATCTGGCGCAGGTATACATACTTAAATACATATTTGCACATATGTATGTACATAGTTCCCATTAAACTTTTAACTAGAATCTTTATATTGATTTCAGGTCCAAGTGCTCAAAGTAATGTGGAACTACATAATGACGTAATTCTCGACAGAATGATGCTTTTAATGGAGTCATCATCCGAAAGTGAAGATGAAGAATAAATCATACTCCAAATTTATTCCCTTTAAATATACTTATTACTTTGTATGTTCCGAAATGTAACAGGCGAACATTTTACGTCTAGTTTTCTTTTTTTGGGCTCCATATCATTTGTTTTAATTTTTTTTATTTGATTAATTTAATTTGTTTGATTTGTCGAGTACCGATAGAAAAGGAAATAAATATCAAAAGCGAAAAAATTGTTTCAACACAATAGGTTCGTTCGAGTACTTTTACTGCACTTTGTAGTAAATGAGTAATTATTTAGTAAATTGAAAATTTTACTCTCAAAAAGAGAATTTGTCCAAAAAAGTACTCGAACAGACATTTGTAAAAATTCGTAAGATTGAAGCAACAGCTGATGGCAAATAAATAAAGTTTAATGGGAACTATGTACATACATACATATGTGCAAATATGTATTTAAGTATGTATACCTGCGCCAGATTCAGGCAGTTCCATTCTTTCATCTGTAGACATTGTTAACTAACTTTATTTCACAAACAATTTAAATTTAATAATATTTTGCACTTTTGTTTGGATTTTCCTTTTTTTAATATTTTTTTCACAAATTGTATACTTTTTGTTTGCTTACTTTTGTTTGTTTACCTTTTGAATCATATGTTTTTTGGTTTTGCTAAATCTTACTACAAGAAATTTCTGTTGTAAAAATTTGCAAATACTCAGTCAAGAACTGTCACTTTTCGCTCTCTATTTGTGCTCTCATTTACTACAAATTTGTGTAAACGAACGCAATTTCGTAAAATACAGTAAAAATTTGTACAAATTCGTACAAATTTGTGAGTTCTCGAACGAACCTAATATTTATTTGCCATCAGCTGTTGCTTCAATCTTACGAATTTTTACAAATGTCTGTTCGAGTACTTTTTTGGACAAATTCTCTTTTTGAGAGTAAAATTTTCAATTTACTAAATAATTACTCATGTACTACAAAGTGCAGTAAAAGTACTCGAACGAACCTATTATTAGGCTTGAGAAAATTTTAAAAAGAATTGTTAGGGGTGTGTTGTTGGTATTGGTTATCGTAAGCATGTATCTCTTGTAATTAGTAAATTTCTTGGTTGCTCCTTCTCGCATTTTTTAAAATATCGCAATTTAATTTTGCTTTATAAAATTATAATAACTGGTATACCAAATTACCTTAAAACGAAGTTTCAATTCCTAAGATCTGAAAGAAGCCCTCAAAGTATTGAACCGGTCATTCGTTGCTTTATATATGAGCGGTCTTTTTGCATAAGAATAGCCAGAAATTGGAATTGTTTGCCACTTTATTTACGTAATTTCATCTTTTCTCTAACTATCTTTAATAATAATTATTATTATTATTATTATCCTTTATTAAAAACTTATTCATTTTATCAATATCATTAACAGAGTTATGAGAATTTACATATAGGGCCAATTCAAAGTGGTTGCATATCAGTCATATTTGTACTATTTCATATTATTTTATGCATGCATAAAATTTTTGTTAGCAATTTCCATACAAAAAAAAATAATATGACTTTACACATTTGTTTCCTATGTATAAGAAATTGTTTATGTTATACTTTTAACCATACTGTCTCTCAGAGAGAATTTCTTCGCTTCTCACCTCAGAGAGAATATTTTCTATTTTCATCTTTCCTGTATACATACAATTTTTAACAGCGTCATCTCTTTGTCTTCTCTTTTTTTGTATTAACTACATAATTTGTTAACAAAAGGTGTTCAAAGTCACTAGTCATATTAATATGAATTATATGACATAGTACAATATGAGAGTCTACTTTGAATTGGTCCATAGTATTACAGCAATTAACATCTGATTAATTAAATAAAGAAACTACTAATATCACAGTTTAAAGGAAAAGTTGTTTATAAAAAACCTCGTATCAACTTAGAAGTCATAAGAGATTTTAGAACAATCACTGAAATGTGTCTTTTAAACAAAAGACCCTCAGTGGTTGTTCAGCAAATTTCTTACTATTTCAAAATTTGACCTTCTGCATTTTTCATTAAATGACAGCGTCAGTTCCCTTGTCAATAAATTGAACATTTTGAAGTCAAAGTTTCTATGTAGAAGATAAGTTGGATATCTAAAAGGTAGATTGTGTATTATTTTTAAGTTTTTATTTTGAATGATTTGCAATTTTTTTGTATGCGTTTTAACAGCCTTTTGGGACCAGATTTGACAACCATAGGTCATTATCGGTCGAATACACATTTTGTAAATAAGAACTTTGTTCTTTATATTAAGATTAGATCTTCGGCCAATTAAGGGGTATAAGGCACGACTACACTTAATTGCCTTCTCGCAAATGTAATTAACATGCTGTCTGAATAAAAGTTTTCTGTCAAGGATTTGTCATAGTATTTACGAATTAATTTAAGATTATTTTCCATTATTCTAATTATCGCATTCGAGACTTTACCTCAACAAATAAAGGCGCTGTCATCCGCGTAAAAAGCTGCATAATGGTCTCTTCTTAGAGTAACATCAGATGTATATATCGAGTATAGTGTAGGGGATAATACTGATCCCCTGATTTGCCTTTCACTAGAAAATTTGTTATTGACAGATACATCAAACGTACGTTTATCTAAAAAGCTTTTGATAAGTTTTTGAAGGTAAATTGGAAAATTTAACGTATTTAATTTATACACTAGTCCATCATGCCAGATTGAGTCAAAAGCTTTTTCGATATCAAGAAAAACGACTCCAGTACTTTTTCGATCATTTTTATTACATTCCAGAAAGTTAACAACTCTCTTAAGTTGATGTACAGTGGAATGCTCTTTTCGAAAACCAAATTGTTCTTCATTTATGATATTATTGCAATTTGAAAAATCTAAAATTCTGGAGTGAATAATTTTCTCGAACACCTTATCCAATAGGCTTAGAATACTTATTGGCCTATAGCTGGAGGGCAATTTAGGATCCTTTCCAGGTTTGTGGATTGGAATTATCTTAGCCATTTTAAAAACGTGTGGGAAGTGCCCATTGCTCAGGCAGAAGTTAAATAATTTACTTAAGGTTTCAAAAAGGAGTCGGGCATATTTTTAAGTATTATACGTTAATCCCATTTAAGCCAGGAGCTTTATTATTTTTCAGCAAATGGACAAATGATTTGACTTCAGCCAAATTTGTAAGTTTAATACCTGTATTGTCGGTAAGAGTTTGATTAAGGTCATTAATGTATCTTGATACAACCGAGTCCATGGGTGATGGATTGTTAATAGTAATGGTATGTGAATTAGTAAATACGTCAGCTATTGCATTTGACTTTTCGACATCAGAATTCAAAATTGATCCATCTACATGAAGTTTAGAATATGTAGGATTCTTGCCTTTTAAAGTTTTAGTTAATTTCCAAAACTTTTTGGAACCGGTAGGCAGATTTGAAATAAATTTCGACCAAGACTCATTCCTGTCTTCATTCAGGTGAAAGTGAATAAGCCTATTTAGCTGTTTCAAGACACAATATAAATGCATTTTATAATTTAAATCCCTACATCTTTGGAATTTACGTCTATATTTGTTTCTCTGAGCAATTAGCATTTTGCTAATTTCTGAAATTTGCCGTCAGGGGTTTCTATGACCAACTGGTATTCTATTAGTAGCTTCTTTTACAATATATATTAGTTTACTTAATGATACATCTAGATTACCTGTGTTTGTAATATTTTGATTTATATCTTGTAATAGTATTTCATTCTACACCCAGTTTTTTATTGATAACCAATCGGCTCGATTATTTAGGGGTACCAACAAAATGCTATTATGTACCTCTCCATAAATGACGCAAGATATTGGTACATGGTCCGACTGCAGAATATTTGGATGTGTTTCCAAGGTTGAAAAAGGAAGACAAGAGTTGGTTAAAAGGATGTCTACTGTAGACGGCTGTACTGGATTAATATTTTGTCCAAAACGAGTAAATGCATTTGGGTAATAAATATAGTAGTTTGATTGAAGGCAATGGCTATAAAGCTCATTACCAGCAATATTGTTTGAAAAGCAATTCCAGTGAGTATGTTGAGCGTTTAAATCACCGAATGAAAAGAAGTCATTTTATAGTGTGAGCCGGATTGTACGCAGATGTAAATATCACAGGGCGCCTATTTATTATTACTCGTACCGAAATATTTTCCGCCACACGCGTATTTATATTTGGTAATATTTCGTGTTCAACATTATATTTTATGGCGATGAGTACACCTCCGCCATGTGTTGGTCTATCCTCTCTATAAATTTTGTAGCCCCCAAGTTTAAATTTATGGTGGGGTTTCAAAAAAGTCTCATTGACAAGGAGAATATCAACTTCCTTGTCGTATAAAAATTATTCCAGCTGTGAAGCTGCTGACTCAGTCGTTATGCCTTGAGCATTCCAGTGCATAACATGAACATTGTGACTTACTGTTGATTTATATGGCATGTTGAAGCATCATTCCCAGCACTCGTAGCTTGTCGTACTTATTTTGACATCTTTGAAGTGCATCGACAGCATAAAAAAATATTTCCATTAATTTCTCATTGAAAATATCATCTTCATTTCTGTTCACAAGATTTTTACTTCTTGTAACATCAGAGTACAGTATATTATTTTTAGCACCAGAGTCAAGTGGATAATTTCGATGCTCCTTACCGGGCAGTTGTGGAAAATTAACTTCATTGGTACGTTGTCGAATCTCAAGATATTCCTGACGACATGGGCATTTAGGGTCGTCAGCTCTGTGCTTCACATTTCTCAAATTCTTTTTTGTGCAGTTGTGACATTCATAAACGATGTTATCACTATTTGCAGCTTTGTTCAATGGGCAATCTGCAAATTCATGATTACCAGCACAGGTTGCACACACTACTACTCTGTTACAGTTTCTAGCGCCATGACCATACATAGAGCATTTGGTGCATTGTGTAGGACCTTCACTGCCCTTGAGTGGTCTTCTCCAGTAAACGGCAATATTACTAAAATACCTAATTTTTAATATATCCCTCTTCGACACTTGCTGGCGGTCAAACTCAATTAGATATAGTGTATCTTCGGGGGTAGACCTTTTGGTAGTGATTTCTTTAACACTTACCGGATTTATGTTATGTGATTTGTTAAATTCATCACTGATTATCTTAGTGTCCATTTGAATAAGACCAAACAACACTAATTTAAAGGTTTTTGCATCTTTTATTTCATGCGTGTAAAACTGGTACTTTTTGGTTTTTAGTAGATTTAAGGCCTCTTCATAAAGAGTTCTTGAACTAGATAATATTTTTGTTCCAATTGACATTCGTTTAAACATATACCTTTTTCCAATTAGCCCAAAAATTGACGAAAAACTATAAACTGAGTCCACTACAATAGGTGGTATTTTCTCCTTGTGAGTACTGTCTTCTTCTTCATTTGCAAGTAGATGAAATCTATTTGCACTGCTGCTAGGTACGTCGGATATTTTTGGCACTTTAAATTTTGGGTTATTATCCCAGAGTTTCTTTCTTTTTTGCGACAACATTGTCAGAAATACACAATCACTTAAAATTTTATTTTTATTGACCTTTTAATATATAAAATTGGTTTAACAATTTAGAGTAAAAAATAAACACGATGTTCACGGTTTGAGGCAGAGATGCCAGATGATCTTTAAAAATAAGCTTTTGTCTATAAATAAATAAATAAACGAGGTGAAAAATAATTGGAATTAATTTTAGTGTTTAAATACCATTAACTATTACATAGTTAGAAAAGACAGCCATCAGGGGTAAAGATGTATATGAATTTCACTTGGGTCCGGTACATCGATCCATTTGCAGTATTTGTAGAGAAAAAATAGTCAACTAAAAATTAAAGAATAGAGATTAATGAGCATTGCATAGCTTTAATAATTAAAGAATAGAGATTAATCAGCATTGCATAGCTTTAATAATCATTTAATTGAACTGAAATTGTTAACTTTTAAATCTTAACGATGATTAATTTTTTATCTTACTTTCACGTATAAGTATTATTAATTTGCATATTTATAACTGGAATTTATTTGATTGCAGTTTTTGATAATCTATTTATGTACATGTGTATGTATGTAAACATAATTTAATTTCACAATAATTTGTCAAACATTTTTCTAACTCTTTCTTAGAGCTGCTGAATTTGATATCAGTTTTCCAAAACTCACCATTAACGAACATCCTCATATGAAAACTAATTATGTGGCCAATGTATCCGATGAAGGACAATCTCCTCTCAACAATTCTCAACCTCTAACCGCCTCTCAAGGAACTCATACTAATTTAAGCCTTTCGGTCTCTATGGAACATCTAAACAATCTGGATGAGCAGGATAACGATGATAATAATAGTTCAATAGAAGACCTTAATGAATTGATTTTAAAAGTCAAAGACAAACGTTCCCAAGAAGCTGAAAAAGAAAGAATTATTGCAAGGCAACCTTCGACTACAGAATATTTGCCAGGCATGATGCATACAGAAAGTCCTATCGGTTTGCTGCCACAATTTCCCAGTTGGTCTTTGTGTTGTGTAGGTTCAAGTTCGGTTTATAGTCACAACAATGGTTTGCAAGAGCATTTCCAATCGGGGTTTTTATCAGGCTCCAATTTTCTATTGCCCTGGGATGTACAAGTACGTTTGGAGCACTCGGCTCAGTGGGCTTATGAAAAGACCAGATATCGTAAAATGGGTGAAGTTTTTGTGCTAAAAATTTTTGTGGGTTTTGAATATGAATGTCCACGAGGACACAGATTTATGATGTCGGCACCTGATAAAATTTTAAGAGGTGGTTCAGGTTTGTAAAATGTGTTTATTTAAATACAAAAATAATTTTATTATTTATAAAAAATATTGTAGGAATTTTACGCGATAGTGGCAGTAAAGTGGTTTACAATAATATGCCTTTGTATTTTTCATGTCCCTGTCGCACCAAAAATTTTGATGTGGCTCAACTGATGCGTGTTCATGTTGTTACCCCCAAAGCACCTGTTAATGTGTCTCTAGATCCTAAAGTTCGTACGAACGACATCGATTTTGTTTTGGGCTTGCCCGAACCTCCAAAACTCTCACAGAGTGCTTATTGGATTTTGCGTTTGCCCTATGTGTATCAAGGTGATGAGGGTCCCATCCCCCCACCTAAAGAGGTTACCACTGCAAATGCTATTAATTATGGCTGTCTTATGGCGGGAATGTTTGGTGTAAGTGAAGTTGAAGCTGATGAATAAGTGCTATTGAGTACAATATACTCAAATATTTTTTAGGATTATTAAGAATTTTTTTGTGCTAAAATGGCGAACATATTTTGAGAAATAAAAAAAATAAAGAAATGAACTTAAAATATGAATAAAAGAAAAACCAAACCTGAATCGTATTGCTGGTCTAAGTAAATTTTTGTATTGTATTCAGATAGATATCGCTTAATTTCAGAATATATACAGTCTTGTTTCATTAATAAAGTATTTGTTAATAGTTTATAATATATAGGGCCAATTCAAAGTTGACTCTCATATTGTACTATATCATATAATTCATATTAATATGACTAGTGACTTTGAACACCTTTTGTTAACAAATTATGTATTTAATACAAGAAAGAAGACAAAGAGATGACGCTGTTAAAAATTGTATGTATACAGGAAAGAAGAAAATAGAAAATATTCTCTCTGAGAGGTGAGAAGCGAAGAAATTCTCTCTGAGAGACAGTATGGTTAAAAGTATAACATAAACAATTTCTTATACATAGGAAACAAATGTGTAAAGTCATATTATTTTTTTTGTATGGAAATTACTAACAAAAATTTTAAGCATGCATAAAATAATATGAAATAGTACAAATACGACTGATATGCAACCACTTTGAATTGGCCCATAGTATCGAAACCTATCTAATAAAAAAAACTTTAGTTTGAGATCGATGCTAACGATTTTACATACATACATAAAAAATATAGAAGATATACATATATAAATTTTTTTAGACTATTTAGCCGTTAGTCTAATTAGTAATAAATAACCTCTCGAATCAATTATTTATTTACAACAAATATTTTTATACCCGCCACCAAAAAAATGGTGGGGGTATATTCATTTTGTCATTCCGTTTGTAACACATCGAAATATCCATTTTAGACCCCATAAAGTATATATATTCTGAATCAGGGTTTGATTTGATGACGATCTAGCTATGTCCGTCCGTCTGTCCGTCTGTTGAAAGCACGATAGAGGTCGCACAGAAAAAGCTAGGGGGCTCAAATTTTGCCAGAATCTTTCTTATAGATAAGGTTTGTTTGGTATTGAAAATGGGATAAATCGGAATATTAGGAAGAGAGTTATAGCTCGAAAAGTAAGAGTAGGTCGAAAAAACCGTGTCCTTCAAACATTGAATAAAATGGAATTGTGTCCAAACGCATTAACGTAGACTCATGAAACTTCGAATATATATTTCTCGAGTAAAAACAATGTTTTTCCCCGAAAATTATCTAAATCTAGGCATTAGGAGAGGAGTTATCGATCAAAATGTACAAAAATTTACACCGCACAGTGTATTTTTCGGTATATTTAAAAACAAAAACGTCATAAAAGCAACAAAATGGGATGTACGACTCTGAAATTTTGCACACTTTGCTTTTTGGTGAGACGCTTTTTTGTAACGGAAAATCAATGTGCCACGCCCACTTTTACGCCCACCTCCCATATAACGTTTTAACTAAAATTCATATAATTTCTCAATTAATAAAGATTTTGGAATAACAAAGGGCTATATTGAAACTCCTAAGTTGTACTCATTCGCAAAAATAACTTTGACACGCCTACTATAACGCCCACTTTTCACGTTATATACCGTTAATGAAATTTAAAAGCTCATAAAACCGCCAAAATTAGAGGTATGATGATAAATTTTGATACGTATATCCCCCTAGGCAATGTCATTACTGTGGTAGAAAATTAAGTTGCCACGCCCACTTTTACGCCCACCTCTCATATAACGTTTTACCTAAAATTCATATAATTTCTCTACTACTAATGACTTTGGAATAATAAAGGGTTATATTGAAACACCTAAGTTGTACTCATTCGCAAAAACAACTTTGACACGCCTACTATAACGCCCACTTTTCACGTTATCTACCGTTAATGAAATTTAAAAGCTCATAAAACCGCCAAAATTAGAGGTATGATGATCAAATTTGCTACGTATATCCTTCTAATCAATTTTATTGTTGTGCCAAAAAGTTTAGGTGACACGCCAACTTTAACGCCTACGTCCCATATAACGGTTTATCTTAAATTCATGTGATTTCTCTATTGACAAAGTTTTTGGGAAAATAAAGGACTATATTGAAATATCTAACTTTAATTTGTTAGCAGAAACTTTATTGACACGCCTACTTTACGCCCACTTTCATTAAGAGACTACATTTACAAAAGCATTTTAGAAGCATATCGAAGTTATAAAGGGCGGTTAAATTTTAAGGACCGATGTTGACTTTAAATAAAACACAAATTATTTAGGATATTATTAGTATTTCTTTTTGCAATTATAATATTTGTATGGTTCAATTATGTATTTAACAAAATATCGGCAAAATGGCCCCCCATCCTTGGCGCCACTCCTCTATCTGATGATCCAAATTTTCAATGACAATGTTGATGCTCAATTGTTGGGCATGATGATGAGTTGAGGTTGACTGCTCTTTTGCCACACTATCGCAAAAACTAGCAATGGTTCCGATTCAACGAACTAAGAAGGCATTCACAGATTTTCTAACATTTTATACAGACCTGTTTTGCAGAAATTTAAATATTTTTTACAATTCTCCCGATTGTGGACGAATTTGAACGATTATTTTGATCAAAAGAATTACGAAGTGCACAAAATGCATTTTGATTTCAAGGCCCATTTTTTAAAAAATCGGAATAACTTTAAAGCGTTGCTCACTTGCGTATCTTTCCACGGATCAAATTGAGTAAGTTTGAGTTTGAGAAATGTCAAATGAAATGCAGAAAACAAATTTAAAGACTAGGTGTAGTTCACCTTCAACATGGGCCCTTAAAATTTAACCACCCTGTACAAAGAAAGTGATAAATATTTTATTATAAAGAGATTATTCCATAATGATTAACAAAATAATAAATATTGTTCTTTAAATGTACACAAAATTTGTGGTGGGTATAAAAGATTCGGCACAGCCGAATATAGTGCTCTTACTTGTTTTATTTGGAGCATTTATTTTGTTAACCGTTTAACCCGCCAAGTGATAGCTTTTAAACTGCTTAAAATACATATAATAAACACCCTAATAGTATTAGTCAAACAAATGTTAGACGGTTAAGAAAATTAATGCTTAACATTATATACATATAACCTTAAAAATTAAATTTTTCAGTTGTTTGTTGGGTAAAATATTTTTTACCAACCCCAATACTTTTCTATTAACGCATTCACTGCCAACTACGAGTTATCTCGTAGTCGACATCCGTATCGATAAGGGTAGCTACGAGATACCTCGTAGTAATTATGATTTTATTACACATAATATAATTTTAAAATGGCAAGTGGAGTTGACTTCATTAATATGTTTTGGCATAGAGAATTGTCTGATTAAACTATTGAAAGAAACCCTACGAGATAACTCGTAGCAGAAGCCATTTTATTGACGAAAATTTAGTACCGTTATGATTTCCCTTTTTTTCTCTGTTTTCTGTTTGCACTATTTGAAATACTATTGTAATCATTCCAGTTAAGTGACAGAAAACTTTTTAAAATATTTAGTAGATCAAACTAATATTTATGCTGCTCAAGAAATTAGTAAGACCCAGTTATTTTCTTTTACAGGTGCCATCTACGAGATATCTCGTAGTACACAAAACTACCCATAAATATCAAATTACAACCTTAATAAAAAAAATTTGTGTTTCTTATGCAATATTATCGCATTGTTTATCATTATAAACCAAAAACTTGAACTGGCCATGGCAACGAATGTGTTAAGCAGTTTTGAACAATTCTGTGGATTTGCTTTCTTTGGTACAACTCAACAACGAGATCAGACAAAAAACGTCAAATTTCTATCCTCGGGCTAAATATCGCTTCCGGAAAATGCTTTACATAAGTTTATTAGTTCAATAAAAAAAAAAATAAAAAAAACGATTCCAAATCTAAACATTTTTTAAATATTTATTTAAATAATATTTATTTCATACATGTTTTTAAACATAGTCCATTAATTATATAAATATGTACGTAAAAGGGGTTTTATAGGAAAAAAACATTTTTTTTTAAATTCCATTTTCAATGTTTTTCTCACTAATCCCCCTTGTTTATACACGTATATATGTATGTATTTTGAAGACACGGAAATAAAATATGAAACTCAATCTTATACAACTAAGAATTTTGAAACATATTAGGAGAACTTAGAAACTATGATAAAATGAGAGTAGTGGTAGGAAAAAATACACAAATTTTATCTGCAAATCCCAGCCGTAAGCCACACTGTTTCCTTCACACTTCTCCCAAAAATCGTCTTGTATTATATTTATACATTCTCTGGTATGGCTTCTTCGCAACGATTCTTATTCTTAAGCAGATATGAAGCCAAAAAACTAATTGGATCTGGTGGTCGTTCACGTGCCAAAGTTTGCAATCCGTGCAAAAGTATAGGAGCCACTGTCTGATCAAGATATTGTCGTGTAGGTAGAGAATTTAAATCATTTCTTGGCTTTTTGCACTGTTGCACAGCGTTTGTTGTTTGATTTAAATTGTTATTAGCATTTGTTTGTAAATTGTTTTGTGCCGGTTCTGCTGGAGGAACAGGGTTCTGATTTTGTCCATCATCAGGTTTATCCATAGCGCTTTGGTAAATAAAAATTATGTAAATCATATATATTTTTAGAATAGTTTTAAAAAAAATACCTTTTTAAACCTCTTTCTTAGCAAAAAAAACTTCCAATAAACTATAAAAAATTAGAATTCTTTCGATAAAAATTGCCGCTTTCAATTGGATTTTTGACAGTAATATTCGATTTTCTACACACACACGCAAAACATAAAACCAATGTTAGTGTAAACAAAGCGTAGAATTAATGGGGGTATTTATATTCACAATAGTTTGTCGTCGGTAACTTTTTCCCTGTAACTGATTTTTGATTATAATTTAACCGAACAAAAAATCCCGTATAAGCTATTATTTAGCAAGAGAAACAAGTAAAATAGAAAATGGAAAAAAGAAATCAGCATTTACGTTGTTGCAATATTTTTATTTAAATACTGTGGTAAGATATTCTCAGGATATAAAACTGGGAATATCTATATATATATAAATGAATCCCTTTTTCCCTTGGTCACGGCATCACGCGTGAATGGCTGGACCGATTTCACTAATTCTTTTTTTGTTGTATTTGTTATTATTAGGAGAAGGTTCTTATGTAAGAAAATAATAATAAAAATGTGTCACTGGCAGTAATATTCACGTAGTTGACATTAAAACAAAGAAAAGTAGTTTACATGCTATTTGCAAATACATCGGTCGGAGTTGGTCTGTAATCGGAGTTATAATAACAAAATACCTACATAATTCATTTACCATTTCTTAGTGTACTTTTCACATTGGTTTCTACAGGATAATTTGTACTGTGTGTCAAATTAATATAGTGTTGGAAACTTTTGATTGACCATTTTGATACTTTTACAAAAGAATAGGTACTATAGTTTTTTTTTAATTTCAGTTGAATTTTTGTTTCTAAAAATGCCGGCAATTAGACATACAAACTTAAGTCGCAGAACCCGTAATGCTGCAAGTCAAAGAAATACAAGAGCAAGTCAAACTGATGAGCAACGTGAAACGCGGAATGATGTTGATTATGGGGCGATACGAAGTTCGCCGTGTCAGCTAGTATAAATATAAAAATAAACATAAATCTATTCTAAAACATGAATTCAATTTTTCTCGTTCAACTACAAAATCTGCAGATAATTTTTCCAACTAGACATTTGAACGCTTTTGAGTAATTGTTTCAAATTCTGGTATCGAAAATTTGGAATTCTTTGCTGAGGGAATTAAAGATATTTCTTACTAGAATATCCAAAAATCTAATATGTTAAGGAATTGTTAATTATTTTTAATTTCTTTTATATGAGAAATAAAAGATTTATTTAAAAAATATTATTTATGTATTATTTATTGTTCAGTACGATCTATATTATATTTACATATATATTTTTATCAGATCTCTGCAATATTTTCTTAACTTGTTATGTATTATATGTAATTTTTATCTATAAAGAAACGTTTAATAAGTCAATAAGTCCTCTATTCATAAGCTTTCAGAATATATATACTTTATAGAATCGGAAATGAAAATTGTGGAAATTACAAACGGAATGGAGTAAATATACCTTGCATGACTACACGTTGTGATGGGTATATAAGATTTGGCACGGCCGAATATAGCGCTCTTAGTTTTGTAATAGATATAAGCAAGGCATATTTATTCATCAGGTAATTGCAGTTCGGTGAGAATTTTTTGTTTATATTTTTTATATATGAAGTTTGACATTTGAAATTAATTAGAAAAGAGAGGAAATTGTTTTTTATTTATGTATTATGACAGCTGAAATTAAAAATAAGTAATAAAAAAAAAAATCAGCTGACGAATCAAGAGTACCTGATGAATAAGTATGCCTTGGATATAAGTAAAAACCGAAACTAGCTGATACTTACTGTTACTTAATCTTATAATTATTATACCCGCCACCAAAAAAATGGAGTGGTATATTAATTTTGTCATTCCGTTTGTAGCACATTGAAATATCTATTTTAGACCCCATAAAGTATATATGTATATTTTGAATCGGGGTTTGATTTGATGACGATCTAGCTATATCCGTCCGTCTGTCAGTCTGTTGAAAGCACTGATAGAGGTCGCACCGAAAAAGCTAGGGGACTCAAATTTTGCCATAATCTTTCTTATAAACAAGATTTATAGACAAGGTATTTAAAATGGGCTTACTCGGAATATTAGGAAGAAAGTTATAGCGCATAATGCAAGAGTAGGTCGAAAAAACCGTGTCCTTCGAACATCGAATAAAATTGTGTCCAAACGCATTAACATACAGTAATGAAACTTCGAATATATATTTCTCGAGTCAAAACAATATTTCTCCCCAAATATTTCTTAAGTCTATGCATTCCGAAAGGAGTTATAGATCAAAATGTACGAAAATTTATACCGCGCAGTGTATTTTTCAGTATATTTAAAATTTAAAACCTAATATAACGGACAAAATAAGATGTACGATTTTGAAATTTTGCACACTTTGCTTTTTGGTGAGAGACTTTGTTGTAACGGAAAATCAATGTGACACGACCTTCCATATAATGCTTTATCTCAAATTCATAAAATTTCTCAATGAATAAAGATTTCGGAATAATAAAGGAAATATATTGAAATATCTAAGTTGTATTCATTAGCAGAAATAACTTTGACACGCCTACTATAACGCCCACTTTTCACGTTATCTACCGTTAATGAAATTTAAAAGTTCATAAAACCGATAATATTAGAGGTATGATGATGAAGTTTGCTACATATATCCTTCTAATCAATGTAATTGTTATGCCAAAAAAATTTGGGTGGCACGCCCACTTTAACGCCTACCTTCCATATAATGGTTTACCTTAAATTCATGTAATTTATCTATTGACAAAGTTTTTGGAAAGATAAAGGAATATATTGAAATATCTAAGTTGTATTTATTAGCAAAAACTTTATTGGCACGCCTACTTTTACGCCCACTTTCATTGAAAGACTAAATTTACGAAAACATTTTACTAAAATATCGAAGTTTTAAATGGTAGTTAAATTTTAAGGGCCGATGTTTATTTTTAATTAAACACAAATTATTTAGGAAATTATTATCATTTCTTTTTACAATGATAATATCTGTGTGGTTCAATTATGTATGGAATAAAATATCGGCTAAAAGAAAATGCATTTTGATATGATTTGAAATGAAATGCAGAAAACAAATTTGACGTCTAGGTGTAGTTGACCTTCAACATGGGCCCTTTAAATTTAACCACCCTCTATTAAGAAAGTGATACATATTTTTTTAAAAAAAAGATTATTCCATAGCGATTAACAAAATAATATATATTGTGCTTTATATGTTCACAAAATTGGTGGTGGCTATAAAAGATTCGGCACAGCCGAATATATTGCTCTTACGTGTTATTGTGAATGATTGTCTATAGTGATTTGACAGATTTTTTTACTGTTTTATTAATTGTATTGTAGTAAAGAAAATATATTATTTGAGCAAAAAATAGGAAAATAATATTATAATTGTTTAAAATATAACTAAAAACAATGACAGAGTTATTAATTGATCCGAATATAAGAGTGTGGGTATTTTTGCCCATCGTTTTAATTGCGTTTTTCATTGGTATTTTACGACACTATGTGTCCATACTGATATCATCACAGAAAAAGGCCGAAATTACCCAAATACAAGACAGGTAGGTTGAACTATTAATATGCAAAGTTTACTTTTATATTAAATATTTTTGTGTTACAGTCAAGCTATGATAAGGGCGCGTTTGTTGCGAGAGAACGGTAAATATTTGACCGCCCATTCCTTTGCCATGCGTAAGAATTTTTTCAATAATGAGGAAACTGGTTACTTTAAGACTCAAAAAAGAGCACCAGTGGCACAAAACTCGACTGCTATGCTAACGGACATGTTAAAGGGCAATTTTATTAATGTGTTGCCGATGGTAGTCATAGGTGGTTGGATTAATTGGATGTTTTCAGGTTTTGTTACAACCAAAGTTCCTTTTCCCTTGACTTTAAGATTTAAGCCAATGTTGCAAAGAGGTGTGGAATTGGCCTCCTTAGATGCTGCATGGGTATCCTCAGCATCATGGTATTTTTTAAATGTTTTTGGCTTAAGATCTATTTACACTCTAGTATTGGGTGAAAACAACCAAGCCGATCAGACGCAAGCTCAAGCTGATGCTATGACTGGTGCCGCTATGACTATGCCACAAGACCCTAAGGCTGCTTTTAAAGCCGAATGGGAGGCTTTAGAAATTACTGAATATCAAAATGCCTTAAAAAATGTAGACAATGATTTGCTACAAATGGCTGCTGGCGGTACTCTGCCCACTGCCCAGGAGAATAGCGTTAGACAATAGTTTAATTTTACTTTTTTTGTGTAGTACCTATACATAGTCATTAATATAATTTACTTGCACTTTAAGTTGAGTTTTTATGTATGTTTCTTTGACAAAGTAAATAAATCTATAAAGAATAAGCAAAAAAATGAAACTTGGAAAATAAAAGTGTAAAAAATTTTGTTTTATTATGAAAAAAAAAAATATAACAATAAAAGATATATTTATTAAAATTGTTAATTTTTTTCCGACAACTCTTTGGCATCACCCTCACTATTAGCATCGACTGTACTTGTAATTGCACTTTCTTTTAAACGCTGTGACAGGGGTGAAGGTGGCCTGGCTGCTGGTATGCGCCAATTAATGGAACGCTTAATTTTCGGTTGTTGTATTAAACGATATTCGTTGGGCAGTTCATGTTCCTGGTACAAACGATCAGTAAAGTAGATTCGTCGTATTCGTACATTCGCATGAACTTGTAGTCGCACAGTTTCCATATAATTAGTTCCATATGCTCGCCTCGTAAAATCGGCTAAATTAAAATGGATTTGATTCCAACCCGGTGACATACCCATGGGCATAGAAGTGCAAAATGGTTTTACGGATGTTTTACTTTGAAAGTTAGACACGCGAAAACGGCGAAAAATATTTTGGTCGTCGAGAATCTAGAGGGAAACGGGATATGCAAAGTTTTTGGTAAATAAGTTTTTAATAATTACAATACAATACATTTCTTATTGGCCAAGAAGGCTTTCATTGTATTGATATTAAATAAATAAATAAATAAAATAAATAAATAAATAATAATTTTGAGTTTATCAAAAATGCTCTTTAATTATTATAATTGTTTTATATAGTTGATTAATTGCATATTTTATCTGTAGAAATATATCTAGAATTCTGAAAGAAATAATAGCCCTAGGTATTTCGGTTCATAAATAGGTATAACAATTTGGTCGATGTTATAATATTGCATTGCCGCCATTCTCAACTGAACATTTTCTTTTATTATTTAATTTTACATATTTTTTTGCTTTTATATAAAACTTATGTTAGTAAAGTTGCAAAAATTTTAATTTCACAAACAAAGAAATCAATATGTGCGAGTGTTAAGTAGATTCTTGGACGACCGAACTAGGTTAAGTTAACAACGACAATAGGGGCATCGGTTAAATTTATCAGATTGACTAAATTCTTACCTGCACCTCAAATGTAAAATATTTTCGCATATTTTTTACCAACAAAACTAAAAAAGGCAGTTTGATAGCCAATTCCTGTTTGGATTCACGTGGACATGAAATATACATTGTGGAAACATTTGAGCCCATGATTTCCAATACCATTGATTTGATGTCATCATCCAAGACACGTTTAACGTAGCCATTTTGGTTCTAAAATGACAACACAAATAAATTTAGTAAAAAGGGGATAATCAGCATTAATCGTACATGAATGACCCAATTGTTTAAAGGATGACCACCGACACTGTAAAAAATCGTAAAACAACCCTTTTGATAAACCGTGCGATACATAAGCGTTGTGAAGATTCAAAAAATAATCGAAAAGTTGTAACAAATGAAAAGTAAATTTTTTGACAAATTTAATATATTTGTGTTTGTAATACGCCTTTTTTTATAAAACAATATATTTAAGAGAAGTTGCCTTTCAATATAAAATTAAAAACTTTTATTTTTATTATACAAAAAAACACTAAATACTAACAATGACTTTTATAAATTTTTAATTTAAATAATATCTGCCTTGTTCATAAAAGTTATAAAAGGTTTATTAAACTGATTTTCTATGAAAATTTGAGTAATAAACCTCTTATAAAGCTCTTTTAGTTCTTATGAATTAGACCGTATATGTTTAAGGATTTAAATTGTTGCGGGGTAACCCCAAGGATCAAACTTTTTATTCAATAACTCCAGTGCAGATTCTGCCAATTTTGATAATAACTCCGCTAATTTATGCTTTGTGTATACACGGTGTATTTGATGACTTTCAGATGCCACCTCATCGGCTAATTTAACACAACCCTGATAGTCTTCTGATAAATGCAATACCTTGTGTAGTAGTAGAACTATTTCCGGTATACATATTCTTCGTATTTTATCCAATTGTATTTGACGATTTTCCCACACAATTTCAGGAATTTCTGTTGGATCTTTAGGTGTATCGGGATCAATTAGCCAGCCTTTTTCAGGAAAAACAAGAATGTTGTAGAGGGCATCGCGACTAGCTAGAAAGTGTAAAAATAGTTGTATTTTCATTTTAATTTCGTGCTAGATAATGTTTATATATTGTTTTCAATGTCACTTACATTTCGATTGTTCCTCCAACGATACATTCCATCTGTTCAACTCGTTCCTATATACTTGTTCCTTATGCTCCGAAGCAATACGTTCGGTAAAGTTAGCACCAGCACTAAGCGTTTGCGGTTCCTTCGGACGATTATGATATAACCGCGACCATTCATTAAAAGCATCTATGGCAGCCAAATAAACTTTATAACAAAGATATTCCTTAATGCTGCAATCTTCACGGCATGGCAAATTATCTTTGGAACCATAAATATTTATAATATGCGTCAGCGAATCGACTGGAATGATATTATACACAGAGCGTACACATTCTAATTTGTTTTCGGCCAAAAAATAACGTATCATGGCATTACCCTGCCAAAGAAGATCACCGCGTTGTGTGGGTAAAAAGGTAAGCCACTCTAAGGCCTTGATTTTATGTTGATCAAATTGCGAAATATCACCTTGCTGTAACGATTCTTGTTCTTCCAAGTCAGATTCCGATTGTTGACGTTGGCTTATGTTCTGCACAGTTTGGCGAGTAATATTTTCTACATCTAGGCCAGCATTTATGGCCTCTTCTAAGGCTTGTTGGCGTAGTGAAGTTTCGGTAATTGTTTCTAAGAATTTTGAGTATAACACAATTTGCAGTTTTTGGGGCAAAGCGGCTGTATAAAAGGCGACCAGTTGCGAATCTTTCATTTGTATTAAACACTCTACGTAGGCGGAGATAATACGATCAGCAGTTTCCTCCTTATCTACACGTCCAATCTGGCGCATGAATAAAACTAAATGTGTCAAAAATCTTAGCATATGAGAACTTAAACCGTTTGAATTTTCTGTGGACGGGTTTTCCTCTTCTACCCATTTACTCATTTGCTGTAAAAGTTCGCCTATATTGTCAAGTATTATATATTTTTGTATTACACCAACTTTACTTTGGGCATATTCACGCACGGCAGCATCATTATGAACTAAAAGCTCATCAAAAATTTGTTCCAAAGACATTTTTGAATTCCAATAGGCATCGGGTAAAGCATGGTAGCTTTTCATGCAGCAGGCTCGTATTTCACTTTCAACTCTAATGTCAACTTGCACCTTAAGGTAGGCCCATAACAGATCCTCCCAAGAATTGTTGAGTAAAGTTTTCAATGATTCTAAGTGCCCACAAAAAGTTCCCGCTATGGCTCTAGTATATTCATCAAATTTCTTTGAATCGGCCATCATCCAGGCGCATTTTTTCCATATATCTCTTCTGGGATTTCCCTCGATAGGTAACTTTTCGCAATTATTTGATTGCATTCCTTCGTAGTTGGGATCTTCATGTAAACGCCAGCCTTCTAAAATGGCTGCTCTCCACGTTTGCCCGCAATACTTACACAGGGCCATGGCTTCATCAATGCGACCTTGTCGTATTTCCTGGAATATACAACGGGACAGACGTATATTGTCTTCTTCGTCTAAAGCATGCAAGGGTTTTTTCTCCCTAATTGGTGCATCAGGATCTAAACACTTTACAATTTCGCCACCCGAGCTAAATGCAATATCTTTTTGCTTTTTTAGTTGGAACAGAGTATTTTCCCACCCTACAGTGCGATCAGTGGTATGACCCACTTGAGGTCCCGACGACTTACCATCGTAAAACGCCTCTAACCAATCGATTATCAATTGATATTCTCTCAAAGTCGAATTACAATTGTACAGTTGAGCTATAACTTCCTTTTCCGAGCCTCCTAACATAGAAACATCGTAATCTATTCCCTGCTCATCATTTTGTATTAATATACGATCTTTATATAAAGCATAAAGCAATTTCCAAGTTTTGCATTCCCTTTCCAACCATTCAATTTTTCTGTTTGTCTTCGTCTCTGTCGGCCTCATGCTATCTTTTTGACATTCTTCAACCACACCCGAGCAAATATGTATTAGTTCCTGTATAGTATCAAACATCTCTGAATCATTAGTGCGTGCTTGTAATACCTCTAAAAATTGTGGAAATAACGTATCAGCCCTTTCTTTAAATACATCTAAATTTGTTTGGTCCGAGTGACCACACAAACTTTGATTCTCGATTACACCACCAGCTTGGAAAGAATCCAAAGTAGTGTGGTTTAAGTTAGATTGATCTAACATGCGCTGCAATTCGGCAGGCATCAATGTAATGGAATAATTATTAGAATCATTCGTCCCAGACACTGACATAGCTCCAGGTTGTGGCGTACGTGCCTTGCTCAAACCACGTTTACTGACAAACGAAGAGCCTGACATTTTAAAAGTTAACACAATATTTTTATTGAATTAAAACAATTTTATATTTTTCAAATTATATTGTTATTTTTATTTAGTTAACTTTTTTCTTTGAGAAACGCGCAAATATTTACCGGTAACACAATATACAAAGTTGATTATTAAATATAGTACTTAAAACAGTTGCAAAAATAAGTAGCGGTCCAGTGATGAGTCAAAACACAGTATAACAGTTTTCTTGATTATATATAATTATATGAAATTTATTTTAAACCAGTACTCAATATTTTTAACATAAATACCTGTTTAAAACTAAACACTAATATAAGAATCGAGATAAATGTAGTAGTTAGTTTTACAAATGTTTTCTACATACTCTACATTCTTACATACTTAAATAGCTTATCATTCAATTGTTTTAATAATATAAAATATAGGTATAAATAAAAAACTGAAGCTAAAATAAGAATTTACAAGAGAATTAAAATTTTAGTATGACAAAATCAATAAATTTGTTGGTATAACAAAAAACAAAAATCCATACTCGAACATATTTTGCTCAAAATCCTTATTTAACCAGAACTAAAATATTTTAACATTTACATATAAAATTCAAATTCTACGTATATAATTAAGGCATATTTATTCATCAGGTACTCTTGATTCGTCAGCTGATTATTTTTTTCTTCACTTATTTTAAATTTCAGATGTCAAAATGCATAAATAAAACACAATTTTCTCTCTTTTCTAATTTATTTCAAATGTCAAACTTCATATATAAAAAATATAAACAAAAAAATTCTCTCCGAACTGCAATTACCTGATGAATAAATATGCCTTGATATATAATAAAAAATCAACAATTAATAGGTCTGTCTGCGTACTTTTCCAGTAGCAAATACTCAGTAAATTTTTTTGGGAGAGTAATACCAATTTTACTCTGGCGGCTAAAAATATATCAAAAAGTACGCAGACAGTATCCAGTAAAATTTTGCAAGAAAACAGCTGATCGGTGTGTAAACAATTGAAATTACAAAGCAAAAGAGTTTTAGCATATGTGTACGCGAAAGTGAATTCTCGCGGTAAATTAAAAAATTCTAATTTTATCGGTTCTGCCATCTCCAATCCACTTACATTACGGTCACACTGTATATTTGGACGTTTCTAACATGAAGTAAAATGTTGTTTATTATAATATTTTATAAAGGTTAAAAATCAGTACAATTCTAACTACTTACCTCTGCCATTGTTAAATTTCAATTTTTATTTTCGTTTCACAAAAATTTTTTCATAATTAGTAAATAAAAACAGCTGTTCAAACTAGTTGCAAAATCTTGCAAGAAGAAATTTCTCCAACAACATTTTGCAAGTTCTCAACTTCCAACTGTCAAAAAATTTTCTTTTTTGCTCTCTCGCTGTAAGAGATTTTGAGTACGCAGACAACATTTTGCAAGATTTTGTAACATTTTGCATAAAATGATGCAAAATATGTGTACGCAGACAGACCTAATATGTACATTTGTATTACATTATAATAAAAATTTAAATTATATTATTCCAATTACTTAAGGAACTAAAATTTCAATAACTTGTGTTAATATTTAAATAACAAAAAAATAAATATATATCGTCACAAGGCCATTTTTAGTAAGAATGGCATCTTCGGTATTCGACTCCAAATTTTTCAAATCTTAAATTCGATTTGGCTACCTCGTCGAGTTGCTGAGATAAATCCTGCAAATTTTGCTTTATCTTACTTTTTTGTGTAATTTTTCTCTTTCTGCACTTTATATGATGATCTGCCGGTATTATTTCTTGTACCAATTTCACCATATATGAAAATAACAGTAAATCTTTGCTTCTTAATGCGCTGTAGTGACGTACGAACCATTCCTAGCTCAGCGCAACGCCTTCTGGTAGATGTTTCCAAATTTTCTTCACACAGCAGAAAAATTACAGATTTACAAAACATAAGTCACTTTTAGGTTAATGTATTGTTATAAAAAAATGAAGTGTATGTCATATTAAATGCTCACTTTAACTTTAGCTGGTTTCGAAAATGAAATTGACTTTACTAGTGTCGGAATACTAATTTTGCCATAATTGACTTATACTGCAAAATTCGTAATATCGTGAAGTTTTTGTTTTAACTTTTCTATTAAATTAACAAAAAATCATTTAGTTATATTTACGCATCATATAATTTATTAAAATAAAAAAAAACTTAAAGGTCTAACTCAAGGCGAATTCATTATTATTATTATTAATGATGATTAAATTGTCAAATATTATTTACTAGCCAATCCCGGCGCGCGTTGCTACGCCCCTTCATGAATTTTTAATCGCATTCTAAATTTTAATCGAATATCAAGTGCAAGGCTAAAAACTATAATTTTTTCTTTATGAGCGTGGCACTGCCCACTTTTCTAATTACGAAACTGTATAGTCATGACAGCTCAATAAGTGTGCAAAGTTTCAGAAAAATCGGTCCAGTGTGAGTACCTCAAAATGATACCTTTTTTTATGGGAGTGACACTGCCCACTTTTCTAAATACGAAACTGTATAGTCATGACAACTCAATATGTGTGCAAAGTTTCAGAAAAATCGGGCCAGTGCAAGTACCTCAAAATGATACCTTTTTTTAATGGGCGTGGCACTGCCCACTTTTCTAATGACAAAAGTGTAAAGTCATGACAGCTCAGTATGTTTGCAAAGTTTCAGAAAATTCGGTCCAGTGCAAGTAGCTAAAACTGATAACTAATTTTTTATGGGCATGGTCCCGCCCACTTTTCTAATCATAAAATTATATGGTTATGACAGCTTAGTATGTGTGCAAAGTTTCAGAAAAATCGGTCCAGTGCAAGTATCTCAAAATTAAAACTTTTTTAGGGGCGTGGCCCCGCCCACTTTTATTATTACAAAATTATTTAGTCATGACAGCTCGATATGTGTGCAAAATTTCAGAAAAATCGGTCAAGTGCAAGTAGCTAAAACTGATAACTAATTTTTATGGGCGTAGCCCCGCCCACCTTTTTCCATCCATAAACACTCCCTGGTATGTGTACAACAACTTACCAAAGTTTGAGCCCGATCGGTTTTACAGTTTCGGAGTCTATAGCTAACACACACACACACACACACACACACACACACAGAGTTTCATTTTTATACCCTTCACACAGTGAAAAAGGGTATATATAGGTTTGTCATTCCGTGTGAAATTTCTACAATTTTGATTTCCGACCCCATAAAGTATATATTTTCTGAAAGCTTATGAATAGGAGAGTCGATTAAGCCCTGTCAGTCTGTCTGTCTGTCCGTCTGACCGTCTGTCCGTGTGTATGTTGAAATCAAGTTTTTGAGGCCCCCCGACATCGCTTGGACTCGGGTGAGGTACTAAAATATCAGAAATATTCGGGAGTAGATCGGTATTGAAAATCAGAAACATCGGTACATAAACAACTGAGATATGAGCAAAAACCCACGACCACCTCGATTTTTTTTTCACAAAAACAACATTACAACAACAACATACATACATACAAACGTGTATACTGGTTAGAGAAAACGTGGCATCGAATCCCAGCTGAGCCAAAAATATTTTAATTTTTATTAAATTTTTTTTTTTTTTTTTAAATTTTTTTTTTTTAAATTTTTATTTTTTAATTTTTTTTTTAAATTTTTTTTTTAATTTTTTTTTTTAATTTTTTTTTTATTTTTTTTTAACATACATACGTAAATTTATAATTTTACAATGGGATGTTTTTATATATGTATGTTTTTATATGAAGGTACGTATTTCATATGGGATGAATGGTGATACAACTACTGTTATTGCATGACTACATGTTGTGAAGGGTATATAAGATTCGGCACGGCCGAATATAGCGCTCTTACTTGTTATATATATAGATGTTTACATAGATTACTCCTTCCTGCGCAAAAAAACACAAACAAAAACCATGTAGTTTTTGACACATCGACAGTCGAAAGCAACAATAAAAAACCATGTTGTTTTTTTAATGTTGTATTTGTTGTAGAATTACCACCACCTGATAAATAAATTCGCCTTGGTCTAACTTTAATGTGCATAAGCTGGCTTAAGCAAATATGCGAATACGTATGTATAATCAAACGTAGTAAATCATTTTTTTTTAATTATTAAAATTGGTTGGCTGCATAAGCATATTGCGTTTGTAGTGCGACTTACTGATCACAAGATTTATTACTTGTGATTAAGTAAGTCATGTCTGTAAATATAATTTATGATCGCTTAAATCTTCCTTTCGTGAAATCATGTATTATGTATCCTTAGTGTGTAGGTGTATATAAAACTCGAGCATATCGCTCATTTGCTACAAGAACGGCATAACTCAAAATTTTTGATTTTGAGATAAATGCGTTTTAAGTGTTCAATTGACTATAACTCCAAAGAAAAATGAATAAATGTAAATATTTTGATATCATCTTGTAAATCAACTTATATTTAATATATCCGTATAGAAAAAAGTAAAGTAATAAATTTTTAATAATTGTTTTAGATGGAAAATTGTTTATACTTTGAGTTATGACGTTATTGCTGCTAAAGTTCATTGATTGTAGTATAGTAAACTAAAATACGTCGTTCTTAATGCGAAAAAAGTCTTTAATTTCAAAGACTTATAAACTAAAAAAAATTAAAATATTAAAACAATTTATTTCAATTAAACATTTTTTAAAGTTAAAATTAAATTATATTAAATACCATATGAAAAACTCTGTTTAATGGTATTTATCATAAGATTTCATAACAAAAGTCTTTTGCTTTAAATAAGTAAACATAAAAAACAAATTCAGTCTTTTCGATAACATGAATAAAACGCTTAAAGTTTTTTGTAAAAATGTGGAATGAGCTTGTTTTAATCAAATCGTGATGTCGTCTTTTTTATTTTTGGAAATGCTTGGTTTGCTATTAAAAGCTTTATTTAAAACTAGCTTATGACCACGACTTCGTCTGCGTAGTTATCGGGATAAAAGGTAGACTTAGTATTAACAACAAAAATAAAAATATTTACAACTCAAACAACCCGTTTAGAATGTGTGATGATGAGTTTGCCAACGACTTCGCCTGGTTATCGTGATAAAAAATATCCTATGTGTTAATCTAGGTTGTTATCTATCTATGTGCCGAATTTCATTTGGTTCCGTTCAGCCGTTTTTGCGTGATTGAGTAACAAATATCCAAACATACAAACATTCACATTTATTATATTAGTAAGATAATAGATGTTGCTTGTTTCTTTTTTTAATAACAGTCGCCTTCTTGAATTCATCTTCAGCGTAAGACGGAGTTTTGTAATTCTTTCTCAACTTTATTAATTTTTACTTGTGATAGTATTATCTCGCTCATATTTAAAGGGCCGATTTCATTTGCCAGTCTTTTAAAATCATAAAACTCCAAGTCCTCAAAACAAAGTTCATGCACATTAAATGGATCCACCCTCTTTCCTGCCGATCGAATAATAGACACAAACGACTCTGTTGTGTAAATAGGGCCACTTTTTAACAATCGTTTTGCTTCTCTTTCAATCAGGGATATTATATATTTATGGGTAATAGATTTTATATCTATATTAGAAGATGTTGCTTCAACTTGTGAAATAGTGTTGTCAGTGGCTGGATTAGAATATGTAGCTTCGATTACTGAAAATATTTTTTCACTGCTGTCATTGCTATCATTATCATCCGTAGAACTTTGGCAGTATGTCACATCTGCAACAGAATCGTCAGTCTTCGAAAAGTGTTGAAGAACTAGATGCTGATTTGCGCCGGTTGTAGTCAGACATTTTAAAAAAGCTAAAACAAATTAAAGTTTTGCTTTTGTATTATTTTGAAGAAATGTTTTTTTTTTCCTAGCAATATGGACTTATTTTGAGTTATTGCAATAATTTTAGATATAACATCTTAAAATTTATCGTCAATAATGACACATTACTTGATAGTTCAATATTCTGACTTCTTAACAACATATTTTTTAGTAACAATAACGTCATAAGTAAAAATAATTAAGTTTATGGTTAAAATTTTTCCAACAATAATGGCATATATCGTGTTATAGCTAGTTATAATCAGATGATTTTTTTCAACAAAACAGACACAACACAAAATATGCCAGTATATAAGCATTTTTACTACATAAAATACATTTTACCTTTCCACTTATCGCTATTTCCGAAAACAAAACAATGTTCAAACCTTAACGACTGTGGCGTAAGTAACGATGTGTCGTTGTTGTAAGTAAAAAAAGAGCGAAACATCTATATATATAAAAGTGAAACTCTGTGTGTGTGTGTGTGTGTGTGTGTGTTAGCTATAGACTCTGAAACTGTAAAACCGATCGGGCTCAAACTTTGGTAAGTTGTTGTACACATACCGGGGAGTGTTTATGGATGAAAAAAAGTGGGCGGGGCCACGCCCATAAAAAATTAGTTATCAGTTTTAGCTACTTGCACTTGACCGATTTTTCTGAAACTTTGCACACATATCGAGCTGTCATGACTAAATAATTTCGTGATAAGAAAAGTGGGCGGGGCCACGCCCCTAAAAAAGTTTTAACTTTGAGGTACTTGCACTGGACCGATTTTTCTGAAACTTTGCACACATATTAAGCTGTCGTGACTTTATAACTTCGTGATTAAAAAAGTGGGCGGGGCCACGCCCATAAAAAAAGGCTATAATTTTGAGGTACTTGCATCAGACCGATTTTTCTGAAACTTTGCACACATATTAAGCTGTCATGACTAAATAATTTCAAGATTAGAAAAGTGGGCAGTGCCACGCCCATAAAAAAAGGTATCATTTTGAGGTACTTGCACTGGACCGATTATTCTGAAACTTTGCACACATATTGAGCTATTATGACTTTACAATTTCGTGATTAGAAAAGTGGGCAAGGCCACGCCCATAAAAACAATTTTAATTTTGGGATACTTGCACTGGTCCGATTCTTCTGAAACTTTGCACACATATTGAGCTGTTATGACTTTACAATTTCGTGACTAGAAAAGTGGGAAATGCCACGCCCATAAAAAAATTATAATTTTTAGGTTTTTGCACTTGATATTCAATTAAAATTCAGAATGCATTTCGATTCATTAAGGGGCGTAGCAACGCGCGCCGGGTTTGGCTAGTAAGAATATAAATAACGGCATATACTCGTCTCACACGTTCTGTATACAAGATATCAAAATAAGTATTTTACACAAGATAGAACATCATATTGCCAATATTTCTGTATTATAAACTCAAAAATCACAAATTTTGAGTTATGCCGTTCTTGCGGCAAATGAGCGATATATTAAATTCCTTCTTTGTTTCTTTTAAAAACGAAGTTTTTAGTACGATGACTCAAAATGATAAAATAAACGGTTATAGAAATCTTTCCTTATTAATTATATATTTAAAGTTTTGCACGTGGTCAAATGTGACTTCGGGTAACTGTAACTCGGTACAGTTAGCCGACGCTACGCACTTAACCAATTCGAGTGTGAGAGGTAAAACTCTCGAAGCCGGATGAAAAGGACGGCCTGATTGTCCTTATTCGACAACGATAATGACAATGACGCGCGAGCTCTTAGCCCGACCAGTGCTGAATTACGACAATAAATCATACTTAATTAAACTTTCGCTACAATTCATTCTTACCATGGTAAAATTATCAGGTAGCCTCACTAAAACAGCTGATTATTTTTTTCTCTACCTTAAAGTTTAACTTAGATGTCAAATTTTGTGTATGTATGTGTATATTTTGTGTACGTATATATTCTACCGCCAAAAAAACACGCACACACATTTGCTTTTTGACATTTAAGTCGTCGTTTTCCAACAACAAAATACATTTAGGATTTTGTTGTTGCAGAACTGCGGCTACCTGATGATTGTACCATGATTCTTACGCTGGGTCTCCACGTAGCAATTTTCATTGCTAAGCATAAGAAAAAACGTCGGCAGAATAACGGCTATTTATTTGTGGTTTTCTTTTGATATACATACCTCACTCTAATTTATTATCAGGTAAAATTATTTTAATTTTTCTTTGTTTCTGCAAAGAAAAACAAAAAATTTAAAGAAAAGTAAGCGATTTCGACAGCTTATTGCAGCAATAACTGCTTAAGCAATTAGTAGAGCAATTATTGCGCAATAAATTGCTACATTTAGCAATTTTCGGTCTACACGTCGCAATCTCTATGGATGCAATACAATTTTACAATTTCGGTTATAAATATTGCTACGTGGAGACCCCGAATTAAGCAATTAGCAAAATTTGTAGCAAATTTCGCACGAGAAAAGCTGTATGTGAATTGTTCATATACATACATACATACATGCAGACATACATAGGTGTTAGGTTAAGCCAGCTTATGAATGTTATATAGAGTGGTCTAACCATAATGCACGATGTTAATTGTGAGTCACATCTTAACGTCAAGTTTTTTTCCCAACTTAATATGACATTCCTTTGTATCAGTGTTTGACAAAATCAAATATTTAGAGGTACACAATTGAGCAGCGCCTTTTACGAAAATAGGCGATCAATTAAAAATGGTGATTGCTGACCTGACAAAGAAAATCATCTTCAGCGACGAGGCTCAATTTTACCTCGGTGAATTCGTTAACAAGATTAATTGCCGCATTGTCTCTTTTGGGCGAGAAATTAAATGGACGTGTAGCGATGTTAATTGGCACCGTTGGACTTTCTTTAGGGATATTTGAAAGAAAAAGTAATAAAATAAAAAATATAACGATAATTCTCTGAAAAAATTTTGTTTTATTTCGTGTTAAAATCATTCGGTATATAAATTTTCGTTGATAGTTTGTCTTTTCTTACTGTATTTTACTTACCATTGTTATATCGAGAATTAAATTATCAATAATTGTACTGTTTGTTATATCGGATTTTCGTTATTGTGAGATTCGTTATACTTATATACATTGCGCATAAAGCCAATTTTTGAATTATTGTTTGGAAAAGTAATAATTTTAACTAAACAAAAACCAACCTAGGAGTAATTCAATTATATACCTTGTGACTTATCTATTACGCATTTTAAACGGCCTTATTGCAATTTTATTTGAGGATGCAAATATATTATTTAAACAGTGCCAACCACCTCCCACCCAACCTTATATCCTCGTGCTTGCTTTTGAAGAAACATACATACTACACATATTTTTATTACCATTATTTTTGTGATCGGCCTACAGTAAAACGAAGTAAAATTTTTTTTTTTTTTTGCAAAGCTTCATCTGGTTTTTCTTTATTTTCCAATTTATTGTTTAATGACAAAATTAATTAATTTTTACTTTTACAAAAACATACACACGTTTTTATTTCCATATTTTTTATATTCTATATTTAGGTATTACAAATATTAATATTATCATACATGATAATTTTGTGTGAGAAAGGAAGGGAAACTTAAATGATATAAGAATGTAGGTAAAAATGTTTATTTTTTAACTGTAATTTCTATATAAAAATGTTTTTTTTCTCATGATTTTTCTTTAAAAAGCCGTGTTTATAAAATTTAACTTTTGTTTTTTTTTTCAAAACAATAATATAAAATATATATTTATTTATGGGTTTGTATGCATATTAAATGTTTGTTTGTATGTATGTATGTGTATTAATGAGCACCTAAAATATTTAAATATTCGTACATATTCATTAATTGTTAAATACTAAAATATATATGTATGTATATATAAACTAAAAAAGTAATCCCAATTATAGTGTCCATAATTTCTATAGAGAAACAAACGAATTTAACTTTGGCTTTACAACTTTTTTTGGTGGTTCAAGGCTTAAATGTCAATTCAAACAGTCATCTTATCCTTTTTCTGTTTTAATTTTTTGACACTTAAATTTAGTAGAAATAATTTTGTTAATTAAGAAAGTTTTTGTTTTAAGGTTAAAATTGCTACTATAAAGATGATTTTTCTTTTATTTATTTTTTTTTGTTTTGTTTAAATTTAATGTATTTTTTCTTTCCTTATTTTTTTATGATAATAAATTATTGAGCTTAGTTGAAGAATACTTGGTATAGGTTTGATAGGTTTAAACTAAATTTTAACTAGGTATATTGTAAAATGTGAAACTGTAGCTTACAGTAGTTCTACTCGTATAGTAATTTCAAGTGCAAGAGTGGGTATTATTAGAAATTTTTGGTTTACTAAGTTGTTATAGAGAAGTGTTGTTTTAAATTAAAAATCTGTTTTTTTTTTGCTTAAAAGTTTTAATTAAAGTAAATTCTCTGTAATTAACGTATATATTTACACAACATATTACGTGTTTTTACGTTTAATCAATTATAACTTATAATACTAATGTCTACAAAGAACCCACATTTATATTGTATGTACATACTTATATATAAAACACACCAAATGAGGAAATTTAGTTAACTAGAAAGTTTTAAAGAATTATCGACACAAATTTTATTTTCAGGCGGTAATTATTCTTTAGCATAAAAAAACAACAAAATGTTTTATTGTTGCTTTAGTTTTGACAAAACAAAAATTATTTTGTTTGTGTTTAAAAAAAAATCGCATGGGGAAAAGCAAAATATTGAAACATACACAACAATCCAACCAACGTTTATGCTAAAAAAGGATATAGATCAGCTGTGCGGTTATCACCACCTTAAAAAATATGTTTTGAAGTGTTTAAAATTTTGTCAGACATTTTTTAAGTTGCAGTGAAATTAAGATTTTGTATCCATATTTATTTTAATACTTGTTTAATAATTTCTTGGTGTTTTTAAATACAGAATAAAAATATTTTAATTCATTTTACACTTTTTCTTTCATGATTAACCTTTTAAAATATTACGTTATTTCTGCTAAACAATTGTTTCCTGGAATACTAGAAAAAAAAAGATCATTATGCTGCCATATATTTATCACAATTAAATGAGAATTATCATTTAAAACTGAAACTGTATTTAAAGACAATTTAAATTTAAATGAAATTTACCTTAATGTGCATTTAAATACAAATTCATGAAATGACATTTAACAAAAGTTATGTTTAATTACAACACCATTTAGGTTTCTAAATTTTTATAGTATTTTAAAGAATTTAATAAACAGCTTAATTTAAAAAATAAAAATTTTTTTACAGGTTTCTAAAACTTCGGTTTGAAAAAAAGCGTTAAATTTTTAAATAGCTAGATACTAAAATCTTTCAAAAGTTTTTAAATCTTTCAAAAGCTGTTCAAAATCTTAAGCTAAACATGTTTTTCCAAAAAACAGAGAAATAGCTTTACTGAATTTTGTTAAAAGCTTTCTAAAATTATTAAGTAAAGACTTTTTCATTCTAAAGACTTAATTTTAAATTCTTTAGCTCAAAGAATGGCATATATTTTGTAATTAAAAATGTATTAAATTTCTAAAAGTTTAAAAAACTTTTAATTTTAATTTATTAGTTTAAAAGCTGTTTTAAATAATTTTAAAGCCTTTTAGTACATACATATTTTTACTTTTTTAAATCTTTTTATTTAATCATTCTCTATTTGGAACAATGTCGTTGTGTTTAAAAAACAAATTACTTTAAAACTTTCCGTTTTAATTTTTAAAAATAAAAATTATACTTTTTTTTATAGGGACAATTGTTAATGAGACAATGTCTTTAGTGTTTTTTTTACTAAGAAAATGTTCTTATTACTTTTATTGCAACATGCGGCATTTTTGTTTTGTTTTATTACATCAAACAAAAAATGTTTTTTGAGTAAAAAAAAATGTTTCCATATATGTATCATTTGTAACTCAAGAACAATATTTATATGGATTATTTTTAAACCACGCACTTTTCTGGCAAAGAATATTAAGTATTTCAAGCTTACATTCCTAAAAAAATTATATTTTGTAAAAAACGCTTTCTCAATACATTTTGGCAGTGAACCTGAGCTTTATTTTTATTTGTTTTTTAATTTTAATTAAACTCATATTATAAGTTAAAATTTTAGGTTAAAAAAGCTATAAATAACCAAAAAACCAAAGAAGTATTGTTGTTCCTGGGTATTCAATTTCTTAATCGATTCATAAAATGTTGACAGGACTACTTTTAAAATTCTAAAATATTGTTTTCATAAGTTATAAAATGTTTTCCTTTTTGTTTTTATTATATTGATGTTACAGTTTTTATTTTTATCTTTTCACTACACCTTTATGTAGGATTATATAAAAATATCGAATTTAACATTATTTCGATCTAATGATGTAACAAAATATTATAAATTAAAACTATATAAAAATTGACCACAATTTTGATTTTTCGAATAAGCCATGATTATTGGTAAAGAGATCAAACAAATTGATATTTGCTCCATTCACAACCTCTGTATTATCGTTGTCTATTGTACATAACATGTACGAATGGTACAGAAACAGACCACTATCAACATAGGTTTCTTTTCGGTTCCCAAAGTTTTCCTGCCTCTGAGATGTCACAAGCGTTTGTTTTAGACTGTAGCAGTTCTATTCGTCTCAGACCAAGGTCTCCATAGATATCACACTTATTATGTAGTTGTCTGTTGTAAGTCAAATAACAGTATTAAAAAAAATCTTTAAAAAAGATATACAAAACTATTAAAATATTTAATGCCATACATGGATACAACACAGGTTGTGAAATGACCAATTATTACTTTTATTTTTTGTTTTAAAAATTTGATTTAATTCAGTAATCCTCACACCAACATAGTTAGAGATAGTTGTAGAGTCGTCTTAACGGTTTTAGTCTGTATTCTTTTTAACATTGTTGTCGAAATACATAGCGGAATAAACCATACACACGCTGAAATTAAAACTACTTATTTGCTAGATATTAGTAGAAATCAACAAGTTTCACAAAGACTAATCCAGAATTGGCCATAAATCGTTTATTAAATATATTTGACGTGATATAACCATAATCATACAAAACAGCTGAGTAACAGAGGCCCAATTGCTGCGTTAATAAGCAGAATTGCGATTTTGGAGTGAAGATCAGCCAGAAGCATTGTAAGAGCTACCAATGCATCCAGAAAAAGTCACAGTTTGGTGCGGTTTATGGGCTGGTGGCATCATTGGACCGTACTTCTTCAAAGATGATGCGAATCGTAACGTAACTGTGAATGGTGAGCGCTACCGTGAGATGATATCCAATTTTTTTTGCCCAAAATGCAAGAGCTTGACTTGCATCAAATGTGGTTTCAACAATACGGTGCCACATGCCCCACAGAACGCTTAACAATGGACTTATTGAGAGGCGATTTCGGTGAACATTTCATTTCACGTTCGGGACCGATCAATTGGCCGCCTAGATCGTGCGATTTAACGCCTTTAGACTATTTTTTGTGGGGCTATGTTAAAGCTTATGTCTATACACACATGTCCGCTTCAATTGACGCATTGGAAGACAACATTGAAGAATTTATTCATGAGATACCGGCCGAAATTTTGGAAAGAATATGCCAAAATTAGACTAAGCGGATGGACCATTTAAGGCGCAGTCACGGTTTGCATGATATAATCTTCAAACATCAAATTATATGGACCGTACTATCGATTCAAATAAAGATTTCATGAATTTTTCTAAAATTTATGTGTTTTTTTTAAAGCTTTCCTATAGCTCTTAAAAAATCACCCAATATAAACCAATTGAATTTTGGTTTTTTATGACTATGGCATTATGGTTATGTCACGTGTAATTTAAGCTTAAGATCCATGCCAGAAAAATACTCTATAAACTTAATTTTAATATAAAAAAAAAATAAAATTTTATTACACAAACTATAAGTTGATGTTGGATATCATATTTAGTCAGCTAAACCAGACTATAATTTTTTACTTTTTTCTTTGTTTATGTTTGTTCGAATCGATTACAAGTTTTGTTCAACTTTAACAAATTTCTTATTGTTCAATTTTATTCAATTAAAACACTAATATTTATTGAAAGTTAAAAAATAAGCTTAAACTTAAAGCAAATAACTTTAGTTATTAATAAATTGAGTGTTTTTTTGAGATTTTTTGAAAATTTTTTTCTTAAAAAACTAAATTAAACTTAAATTTTTATATAATTATTTTTGTTCTTGTAAAATATATTTTATAAATAATTTAACAAAAAAAGAAACTAAACAAAATTTATTTTCTAAATTAAATGAAAAATTTTTGCTTTTGCATTTGTTGAAAGATGCAAGTGTGTTAGTGGTGCAAAAGAGAGTGAGCGACAAAAATGTTTACAACGTTTTAGCCCGATCCAGTAGATCACTGATGAATTTCTGTGAAAAAAATAGAAATGGTTAATATCGATTAAAATTTGTTGTAAAGTTGCTGTTTCAAAAGCTTACCGATATGTCAGATTGCGGGCGTTTGCAGACAGATAATAATCTCTGGAATTTAAAAATAAAAACGAGAATTTAAATAATGATTTTTATATAAGTATTTTATAACTTTTATGATATTTTTAATTTTTTTTTAGCGTTTTTTTTTTCGTTTTACTTGTATTTAAGACATTTAACTTAATAAAAAACTTAGTAACAGTTATAGCTTTAAGCCAATTTTTTTTTCTATAAAAGGTCCTGTCATTTGATTTTGTCAATATTTTTCTTAAATATAGAAATTAGTAGTAATGTGTAAAGTAAAATCATAATATGCAATACAATATAATTATTTTCTTTATAAAGGAAGATAAGCTTTAACCCACCAAACAGGTTCTTCAAGCTGTTGTGACCAAATTACGCATCTGTTTCACTTAATTGGACAATAATACACTAACCCATATGCGAAGAGTGCGTACCAAAGAAAATATTGCTGCTGTATCGGCCAGTGTCAATGAAGATCACGATATGCTAATTCGTCGCCGTTGTCAACAATATGGCTTGTGTTATTCAATGGAGCAAGGTATTGTGCTTTAAATACCGACTTGGACTTGGTTGATATGTGGTTTCAACAAGACGGTGACACATGACACACCACATGCGATACCATGAAGCTATTGAGAGGCGAGTTTATGTTAGTGTTTTGAAGCAGACCAAAATCATGTGATTTGACCCAATTAAACAAATTTGTTGGTATTTGTCTTTCGTGTACAAAAACATGCCAGCCACAAATCCAGCACTGGAACACAACATTACAGCTGCCATTGATGATATATCAAACGAAATGCTTGAAAAATGTATGCCAAAATTGTAGCTCACGGATAGACCACCTACAACGTAGCTGCGAGCAACATATAGGAAATGGCAAATGAAAGGCATCCATTTATGTATATACTCAAAGCAATACATTATTCAATTTTGCATTTCGTTTTTTTTTCATTTTCGAAACCCAAACGATTAAAAAATCACACATAATTCCCTTAATGTGTGCGTAATACAGTAAAGCTTAGCCTTTAACCTGAGTAAAATGTATTTTCATAGCATGTTAAATACACTTAAATTTTGACTCCAACTAATTCTAAGCTTTTTATATTCACATATCAAATTTAAAGATCTCAAGTTTTATCTTTATCAAAATATATGACAAAAACTGTTTGATTGTATGGTATTTGTACCTTAAAATGTGTTTACATTAAGAAAAACTTAAAAAGACTACGAATAAAACAAATTTTAAAAAAATTTGCTAAAGTTATCGAGATAGGAACCGGTATCTGGTAGGTAAATACTAGGTTAGGTTAAACAAATAAGAGCCCATAAGTATACCCACCACCAATTTTGTGTACTTTTATAGCATAAAATGTATTATTTTGTTATTAACAGTAATCGCTGTGGAATAATCTCTTCTTACTAAAATATGTAGCACTTTCTTTGTATAACTTCGGTATGCTTGTAAAATGATTTCGTTAATTTAGTCTTTCAATGAAATTAAGCGTAAAAGTAGACGTGTAATTATAGTTTCTGCTAATAAATAAAACTGAGATATTTATATATAGTCCTTTATTCTACCAAAAACTTTATTCATAGAGAAATTATATGAATTTAAGATAAACCGCTATATGGTGGGCGTGTAACCTTTATTTTCTGGCATAACAATGACATTGACTAAAAAGCTATATGGACAAAATCTTATTATCATACCACTAATTTTGTTGGTTTTGTGAACTTCTTAATTTTATTAACAGCAGATTACGTGAAAAGTGGGCGGTTTAGTAGGCGTGTCAAAATAGTTTCTGCCAATAAACTCCACTCAGATATTTCAATATAGAGTCCTTTATTCGTCCAAAACCTTTATTCATAGAGAAATTTTATGAATTTGAGATAAAGCGTTATTTGGTACGTGGACGTAAAAGTGAGCGTGTCACATTTACTTTCCGTTAGTACAAAGCCTATGACCAAAAAGCAGTGTTTGCAAAATTTTAGAATCATACATATAAATTTGTAAGTTTTATTACGTTTTTAATTTTAAAAATACCGAAAAATACACTGTGTGGTATAAATTTACGTACATTTTATAACTTATCTATAACTTTTTTCCTAATTCATAGATTTAAGGAATTTTTCTTTTGACCTACTCTTGCATTACGAGCTATAACTAAAATTCCTAAAATTCCGATTTAGCCTATTTTCAATACCAAGCATATAAGAAATACGAAGTGTATAAGAAATATTCTGGCAAAATTTGAGCCCCTAGCTTTTTCAATCCTTCCTCTATCGTGCTTTCAACAGACGCACAGATGGACGGACATTGCTAGATCGTCATAAAATGAAACCCCGATTCAGAATATATATACATTAAGGGGTCTATTTCGATGTGTTACAAACGGAATGACGAAATGAATATATCCCCACCATTTTTTTGGTGGCGAGTATAAAAACGTAAGTGCTATTAATGAGCCTAACTAATAGCAAAATCAGTAAAAATTTAATATTTCATTTGTAATTATACCCTTCACACAGTGAAAAAGGGTATATATAGGATTGTCATTCCGTGTGAAATTTCTACAATTTTCATTTTCGACCCCATAAAGTATATATTTTCTGAAAGCTTATGAATAGGGGAGTCGATTAAGCTCTGTCAGTCTGTCCGTCTGCCCGTCTGTCCGTGTGTTGGTTGAAATCAACTTTTATAAGCAACTAATTGTTCATTAGATCTCTATATGGACATATCCAGGAATGAATCGCTATTGAAATTCAGCATAATCGCCCCATAACTTTCTGAGATATGAGCAAAAAACCACGACCACCTCGTTTTTTTCACAATTACAACTACAACCTACATACTGGTTAAAGTAAACGTGGCATCGAATTCCAGCTAAGCCAAAAAATTTTATTTTATTTAATATACTATTTATATATTATTATTTTTTTTAATATTTTTTTTTAATTTTTTAAACAAATTTTTAAAAAATATTTTAAAATTTTTTTTAAATTTTTTTTTTTTGTAATTTTTTTTATTATTTTTTTTTTATTTTTAATATATTTTTTTTGGTATGTTTTTTACATGTATGTACGTATTTTATATGAGATGAATGGTGATACAATTGTTATTGTATGACTACACGAAGGGTATATAAGATTCGGCACTGCCGAATATAGCACTGTTACTTGTTTAATTTTTATAAGGGAATTAATTAATGATAATTGCATGACAATTAAGTTGATTTACACTATACTTCTGCATTAGTTATGACTTCATTTTGATATTAAAAATTTATATGTATTTTGATCTTTCTATATACATATGTATGTGTGTGTACATCTTTTACTTACAATTAAATGAGATCTTCTTATATCGTCTGTATCCATATCTAGAATTTCATCAATATCCACATCAATAGCTTCGCTCTAAAAAACACAGAAAAAATAAACCATAAAATATAAAATAAACACACAAATCATAATACTAAAAAATACAAGAAAAACACATTGATCTGAAGATGATAATTAACTTCCAAACTAAACAATAAACAAAAATCAGAAAAAATAAAGAAAAGTTAGAAAAAATATACTTTTACCAATTATAAACATACGCTAAATATAAATTACGATACAAAATCATGCAAAAATATACAAAGAGAAGAAAAACCCTACTGTGAAAAAACCACATATTGATAAAACAATTCACATAAAAGAGTGCTGATGTAGCTGAGTAGCTTATTTTGAAAATGCATAACACTCGGCTAGTGTCGGTAATAGATTCCTTTTTAGATTTTGCGTTCATTACCACAATTTAAAATTCGTTGCAAATATAACAATGTTAAAAATTAACACCGTCCTGAATAAAAATTTTAATATTCCCAGTAAAAAAGACAAGCAAAAGAAATAGTGAATGCATGGATTCAACACATGATGAAATTGTTCAATTTAGGTGAAACATGCTTGATTTTAACATTGTCATTTTAACGTGTCATTGAAGATCATGTGTTTATATGAACATATTGATAAACTTCACTCAATTCTAATAATTGCATTGAACGCATGCATATTAGGTGAAAAGAGACGCATGTCTCATTAGTTGATTTTGTTTGCTTACATAAATTGTTTAAAATATTTTGCATGTATTTTGAAGCACATCATTTATGACAAACTATTTTGGACTTATGGAGGCATGAAGAATGCCTTCTCTTGCACTATTGATTTAGAAGTCAAGAGAAATGTTATTCACATTGAATTAGTGCAAAAATTTGTTTGTTCACAATTAATCTGTTAATGAATAAAAAACGACTAAAAAAGAATTTCTGACAAATACATACGTACTAATTTTATCTTTCCTTTAAGAATAATTTCAATTTATAACTTACCGGCGGATCAAAAAGTTTTTGCAACTCATCGTACAGCCACATCTCGACCGCCAAACGTTTGCGTATTAAACTCATCTGATGTGAACCATATTTAGCGGTGAGGAATTTTTCGCGACGCTCTTTAACCTCCGAGCCCTTTTCATTGAAATTCACTCGTAAATTTGTTCGGTTTGGTGATCTCTCACTATCGTTCATTTGTTCTAGACTGCACTGCATCTTTGGCTTTGGTATTATTACAACTACAACTAAAGCAACGTCGAATACTTTACGTTTTTCTTTTCCGGGGGCGTCTATTAGCTAAATTTGGCTTCCTTGTGTCAAAACAAATGTTTGAAAAATTACTGAAGGGGAAAAACAAATTAAGTGTAGGCGGCGATGCCGTTAGCGCTTCTGGTTGTTATTTGTGTTTTGGCTGGCGGGCTATTGGCTGTCACCACTCACTACTACACAACGTTTCGTTTGTTTATATGTGGGTGCTTCTTTAAGTGTTCTTTATTTCGTATTAACTGCTAGAGCTGTAAATTTAAAGATAAATAAATTCAATTATTATGTTTGTTTTACAAGCAATTCATAGTTTAGAATAGAATTTTTATTAAACGATTGATTAATTTTAAGATAGATTTTGAAGTTGAGAGAACTTAAAAGAAGAGCTTTTATACAGAATTAATTATCAATAAGATCTCTATTATTAATAATAAAACAGAACTGGGACATAATAAAATTATCGAAACAATGTGATATTTAATATACGTAGTAGAAATGAGTCATCAAATAGATTATTATATTTTACTTTAACAATAAGGAAAAACTGCTAATGTCTTTTTTATCGTTATTTGGAAAATCACTTTTAATTTTTCGAGTTGTTGCTTATAAATTGATGGAATTGATGCTTATAATTGAATCAATAAAGACTATTATAGGCATTTCTTCTTGTATTAAAGTTGTCCAAAATAGTTGAAAATTCGCCTGAGGGTAGTTCGAAATTGTGGGATTGCAATAAAGTTATTATTAAGTTATGTCGACTTAAGCAGTTATTGCTTTTTGGCACAGATTTTTCTTTAATGATCTTACTTTAAGGTAGTCATTTCATCACCATAAAAAAACTCATATAAGTAAGATTTGCACTCTTAAATTAAGACTTTTTCTAGTTTTAATATTTTAATTTCGTATTAAGGTGGTTGTTTTTATTTTTATTTATTGTTTTTAAAGACTGTTTTTAATATAATGCTGTCAATTCAATCCGCCATTTTGTAGTGGCGGCCAACATGAATTTTAATTTTTTTATAGTGTCTATATTGCATTAGTCATGAGCTTTCAGATGATATCAATAATGACTATCTTGGTTTTCTAGAAGCTGAAAAAAATTGATTTTCGTTTGTAAATTTTTGGAATATACATATATTAAAATTTTTTTTTACCAATAACTTTACCGATTAGAGCCCAATTTATCCAACAATTTTCAAAAATATCTGTAGAGGCATGTTGTATCTACAAATAGTAGAAAAGGTACCTATAAATTATTCTATGGTTAAAAAACTTTTAATTATGGCGGTAAAAAAAGGAGAAAAACAGAGGCAGTCGTGTTTATTTGCTCATATCTCAGAAAGTTATGGGGCGATTATGGTGAATTTTAATAGTGATTCATTCCCGGATATTTCCAAAAGATTGACACCATACACAGATCTGAGAAACATATGGTTGCTTCTTAAAGTTGATTTCAACCAACACACGGACAGACGGATATGGCTGAATCGACTCCTCTATTCATAAGCTTTCAGAAAATATATTCTTTACGGAAATGAAAATTGTGGAAAGTACAAACGGAATGACAAAGGTATATATTTATATCCTTGTTCAACCACAGGTGAAGGATACAATAATGACGTTATTTATGACTATGTTGTACTTTACATTACATTATTAACAAAAAGTTTAGATTAACTGGTCTAATAAAACTTTTTTCGAGTTAAATTGATGACAGTAAGGTTTAAAATTGAGATGACAAATTTAGAGAGATTCGTCACAAATACTTTATTAAATATTTTACAAATTTTGAAATTGTTACTGTAAACCAGTTTTGGCACACAATTTCAAAAATGATTACAACTAGCTCAGTATAGTTTTTCCTATGTCGAAATTTGCATTAAATTTAATACGCTTACTAAAGTTCGTCTGAAAAGCGTTGAATATTATCAATGTCCGAGCTATACTATCAAAATTTAAATTAATTATTAAAAAAAACTAAAACCTACACAGTATTACAGTAGGTTTACATGATGAATTTTATGACGTCCAATTTTGGACGTCATTTTTTGTTTGCTAGAAAGCGGAGTAGAGAAGAAAGGGGGGTATAAAAATAGACATGCACCCAATTTACATGATGAATTTTATGACGTCTAGTTTTGGACGTCATTTTTTGTTTGATAGCAAGCGGTGTAGTGAAGAAAGGGGGGTAGAAAAATAGACACGGCTTTTTTTTTTTTTTTACACTTCGCTTTACATTTTTTTCTGTTCTTTCTGTTACGTTTTATTTTTATATTCTCATCAACTGGATTGTGAAAATGAAAAAAATTAGACGTCCAAAAAAAAACCATCGTATGAATTTGAGTAGTTTCTTTACTTCAAAAGGGAATTAAGAAAATTGGACGTCATAAAATTCATCATGTAAATTGGGTGTTATATTTAGAAAAGTGTGAATTACTTTTATTTTGTATAGAATTTTGACTACTTAAAAAAATAGTCCTAACATCTTTCCTGTTAGTTTAAAAACAGAAGCATACATATTTGAGTTTGTTTTTTTTTAATTTAAGATTTTTACTTGTTATATTGACAAATGAAGATGTTTCTACGAAAACTTTTGGCACCACTGAACTACACAAAGAAAAAGTCTGGGCTTTTAAGTGCAATATGAGGACGAATAATGTTTCTGTCTTCAAATCACTCTCATGAAACCAATCGTGGAGTAGAGGAATAGCCTTGGATAGAATTGGGATCCCGCAGAAGTTAAATGTTAAATATGGGATTACACATATTCTGTTCTACGTGTGTACATTAAGGTTATTCGGTTCCCATACAAAAAGATCATAAGAAATAAAGATTGGCTGGCAACGATTTCTGAAAAATCAAAAGGTCAAAAACGAATTTCTTGTACAAATTTGTTTCGCTTGAACGAGTTAAGACATATGGCAACTCTTTTGATTTTTTTTATATTTTTTTTTTAAATTGTGTAACTTTTTTGTTCATGAAGAGAAATAAAACTTGAAAAGCAAAAACTTAGTTTATTTTGGATTAAAAATAACTGGCATTAGGGCAAAACATATTTATACAGGTATGTATTTATGTATGTATATGCAACGGCGACTTGATACAATAAAGCAACCTTTTAGGGGATGTTTTTTGCCAAGACCAATTCGTATATCAGGGATGGGAAAGTTGTTTTGATATGTTTAATTTAACCAAATTTGATTAAAATAAGGATACTTACATATATACTTGTGAAACACATTATAAATGCTACAAAAGTAACAAATATACAGAATTTGGTACATTTAGTATCAAAAATTTACGCTCAAGTTAATTATTTAATACCGAAACCAAAATCTCATTGAATATCCCTGCATTTATAAATGAAATCAAGGCGAATTCAACAATTTTTGACAAAATGCTTCCCCATCAGCTGGGCTAATATCTTCTCCTGTTTGAATTCGCTTTGCGTTAGGGTAGAGAGAAGAGCCCAAATTGAAATTAAACGTCGGACTCATAAATTATTGAAGACATAAATGTAGCTCTTACGAAGTCATGAATAACGTTAAGCGACGTATTGTGCAAAAACTATAAGAATACTGTTCTACAGAGGCGTGGCAATATAATAAAAAGGATATATTTTTGGAATCGTCTTAAACTAATTAATTCAAGGGGGTGACTGGCTTAACTTTAACATTGTATGATTCATGCCAATTTGTTTTTTGCTGTATCTACACATGTTTTAATGTTAACGACAAAGGATTCATAAGAACCATAAGCCATAATCTCTTTCCTTTGACTCTTTAACTGTCTATAGCCTGATTTTTTATTTTTTTTATCTGTCTTTACTATTGTATGGATGATTCATATTTGGCGGGAGTGTGTTGTTAAATATGCGTTGGTTGGTGTTTTTTAACGTTTCCTTTCAACAACTGCTGTCTGACTGCTTTTAAAAAGTCTTGTTAACATACTTGGAATACTACATTCAACTCAATTCAATTTGAATGGCAGCAAAGGCAAGCATTACTCATTTATGGATTAATGTACGTGTGTTAAGTAAAGTGTAACGTTAGAAAATAAAATCGTATGAAGCTAGATGTCAATGGGTTATGGCAGTAGTTGTATCTATCTGCCAGTTGAATGAAAGAATTTTAATCGCCTCTAAAAAGAAAAAATCCTTAGTAATGAAATAATTCACTAAAAAAGGTTTTTTAATGCAAAAAATAAAATAATACTTTGTCTTAAGTCTGTTGTTTAAATAACAACTTATGGTTTGACATTATTTAACAAAAAGGATTATATTTTAAAGCAACTCTTTAAGGACTTAATACACTTAACATTCATTCAAAATCTATATATGTAATTTTATGTTGTTCTTATAAATGTGTTTTTTTAATGTTGTCTTAGAAAGTAATTTTGGTTTTTATCCTACACATATGTACTAACAAATCAAATTTGTGCATTAACATTTATTTTCATTTATTTTGAACCTGCACAGAGCAAATTTGCTGTGCATATTATGGCACATCGTGAGCGTCCTTTTTTAATCGAAAATACATATTTATTTCAGCCGGTGTTGTCAGAGTAACCGACTGAAAAAATCTAGCGACTTCTTACTGAATTTTTTGAATATTTCTATTTTTTTCAAAAGAATCTATTTTTTTAGTTTTATAGTTACTAAAAGAAATTTCCTGTTATTTTAGTTTTCTTTTACAAAACTAAAACAAAAAAATATATAATAAAAATTATATTGACTAATTTGCTTTTAATTGGTTGGTTTTAAGAACAAAAAGTACTCTTTACAAGTAAAATAAATAAATAAATACAAAAAATTAATACATAAATAAAAAAGACTTCTAATAAGGCTGTTTTAATTTTTTTATCTCCTTTTGTATATTTTTTAAATGTTAGATAAATCTTTAAAACTAATATTCACTAACGTACTTTGTTTGAAATGATTTCTGTAATTTGAAATACATTTTAAAGGCTAGGGAGAAAATGTTTAAAATTTTATTTTAAAAATTCTTTCTTATACCCCTGACAGACATACAAATATAGGCACAAACTAGTTTGACAGATACTCAATGCTATTAGTTAAAATTAGGATCTGGAAGGAGAGATTATTGGTTTTTCTTTATTGTAACCATGGTGTAATTACATAAGGTGATAGCGTAAAGGAGAGCAATTTTTGTCTCTCTTTTTTTATGTATGGAGTTTGACAATTTCCGAAGTTGAAATAATTTTTTTAAGTATGTATTTTGACATTCTCCAGAACACAAAAAAATAGTCAGCTGGGCTTGCACCGCCACCTTGTATAAGTGTACCCTGATTGTAACCTAAAAGTGATCGATCAGCTAAGTTTATGCTTCTATTACCTTTAACTTTTAACGTTGGGTTTATATCCTATAAAAGAAATAATATTTAAGCTCAATTATTTTTAATTTACTAAATTATTTGGGATATGCACCCATAATTTTTCAATAATATTTATTTGGTTGTTGGGTTTAAGCTGGTTTATATGCATTTCACTGGTGCTTATGCCAGATCATCAGTAAACCTTTACCCAAATTCTTGAAAAAGTTTAAAATTTGTATAAGTTATATTTTTAAATTCTCATTAACAAAATAAGAATTCAAAAATAAACAAAACAAAAAACTATAAAAAACTTTTTCAAAAACCCAACCAACAATTTTTTAATTTTGATTGGCAGAAGCACCAGTGAAATGCATATAAACCAGCTTAAACCCAACAACCAAATAAATATTACTCAATTATTTTTCTTATGTTGCTTTTGTTTTTTAAACAACAAATAAATTTGTTACAATATTATGGAGAAAAATTTAATAGTTTTTATTTTCTGATTTTTGGAAACTTTTCGCATACTAAATATACTATGGTACGATTGGTTACAAAAAACCGGATTTTTCGGATAAAAAAACCGGTGTATTTGATATTCGAAAAATCAACATTTAGAAAAAACCTGCCGCAGAAAGAGGAAAAACCCGGGTTTTCCACCGGTTGTAAAACCGAGTCGATCACCCTAATATATACACAGCCAATTTGCTCAAGCTTTTTAAGTGCAAATAAAGTAAAGTGAAGCTAATTGCAAATGCATACATTTTGCTGTTGTGTTAAAAAATAGTGAATTTTTGCAATAATTTGCATCGTCTGCACAGTTTGTACTACTACCCTTTGTGAGTACCCTTATTATCTTCACTAGAACACAGTTTGCATAAACGCCAAAAAATTTAAAAATAAAAGAAAAATGTCATGTACAATTAAACTGTCAAATTATTGCTTCAACCCACTGAGAAGTAAACAAAAGACAGTTATAATACAATAAATAAATAAGTGATTTCTGTGTGTTAAATGTTTTAATGCTGTCTAAATATAATTTTTCATTTAATGAACCTGCACCAGAAAATAAGGCTTTTTTTCATACCTATTCCCCCATTATGAATTTTGTAATAAATTTAAAATTTTCTCAAATATGTACTTAATAATGTATCAGCCTAAAGTAGTACAAGTTCCTATGAATACGCCTTGAAGAATTGCAAATTAACCAAATGGCAAATATAAACTTATATTTAAAAAAAACAGTGCAGCAAATATTTTGTCTTATTTATTTTTATACCCTTCACACAGTGAAAAAGGGTATATATAGGTTTGTCATTCCGTGTGAAATTTCTACAATTTTCATTTCCGACCCCATAAAGTATATATTTTCTGAAAGCTTATGAATAGGGGAGTCGATTAAGCTCTGTCAGTCTGTCCGTCTGACCGTCTGTCCGTGTGTATGTTGAAATCAACTTTTTGAAGCCCCCCGACATAGGTTGGACCCGGGTAAGGTATTAAATATCAGAAATATTCGGGAGTAGATCGGTATTAAAAATCAGAAACATCGGTACATAAACAACTGAGATATGAGCAAAAACCCACGACCACCTCGATTTTTTTTTCACAAAAACAACATTACAACAACAACATACATACATACAAACGTGTATACTGGTTAGAGAAAACGTGGCATCAAATCCCAGCTGAGCCAAAAAAAAATTTTTTTTAATTTTTTTTTTAAATTTTTTTTATTTTTTATAAAATATATTTTTTTTATATTTTTATTTTTTTTTTAATTTTTTTTTAATTTTTTTTTTTTTAATTTTTTTAAAAATTTTTTTTTTGTTTTTTTAACATACACACGTTAATTTATAATTTCACAATGGGATATTTTATATATGTATGTTTTTTATATGTATGTACGTATTTCATATAGGATGAATGGTGACACAAACTACTGTTATTGTATGACTATACGTTGTGAAGGGTATAAAAGTTTCAGCATGGCCGAATATAGCGCTCTTACTTGTTTTATTTTCCATTTTCAATATTTACAAATCACAATTTGTATAAATGCTTTGGATTAATAGTTTTTAAAAAATTTATTCTGTATTTTGAAGAGTTTATAATTTTGTTGTTGTAAAGCAATATTATTTTCGCAATGGTCAAATGCAATATTTAAAGAACTGTTAAACCTTAGTTAAGTTATATTTTGTAATTATCGACACCATCAGATATGTTTGTAAACTGTCTACGGTTATTTAAACCCATCTATTAATTTCGAAATGTTTTTATTTTTTTAACGATTAAGCTGTCATTTACAGTCAATGTACTTTATAAAAAATTAAATTCCATTATAAAGATTTTGTTATTTCTGGTTTTGTATTTTAATTCTATGTAGTAGTAATTTGATCTCATGAATTTAAACTCAAAACCTAGTAGTTGGATTTTTTTTTTCAAATAAAATAATTATGGGAATTTTTGCTGTTAAAGCTACTGCTATTATTAGGTAATACCACACAGCCAGCATGTCTATAAACATGGTTAATAGATACTTTGGTTATATGAGATGGCTTTGCAACGAACTGCCACATTATATGTATGTATGTATGATTGTAACGTAAAGCTCTGCCACTGTATAAGACTGTTATTTAATATGTTTATAAAATTAAGTTTAAAACTATGGGCACTTAAACTTAATCATTTCATCTTCTCTAAACAATTAACTGCTTCAAGAGTTTTTTTGCTTTATTTATGTACTATTTGATCTATTGTTTTTGTTGTATTTTCTTTTCTATTCTATTGCTACTTAATCTAGGGTGGGAGTTTTTTTCTTGTGGCATCCATCCATTGTTTCTTTTTAGCTTTCGGAAGTTACAGGTATTCATAATTATTATTAGTGTTTAATATTATTAAATAATTATTGTAACGGGTGTTTTTTATAGAGTTATAAACTTTAAATTAGCAGCACTTTTTTAACTGGCGGCCATTTAGTCAGCAGTCAAGTTAAATATGAATGGACTGATGCCTTTCAGCTGTTTGTCCAAAATTATTTTGAAAATTACGGCTCTATTCGAAATACGTATCGCGCACTACGTGTCAACATAATGAAAGTTCACTTTTGTTTGAATGGTTACTTCAATAAACAAAACCGCCGTATTTGAAGTGATGATAACTCTCAAGTGCATGTTGAAACACCGTTTTATCCAGAAGTACTGACTGCTTGGTATGCTTTATGGGTTGGTGGAATCACTGGTCTGCACTTCTTTAAAAACGATGATGGTCAGAACGTTGCAGTCAATGGTGTGCAGGAGCTATGGCTTTAACATGTCACACAGCTTTAGCCACAAGTGAATTGGACTTCATGATCGTACGATTTAACGCCGCTAAACTATTTTCTGTGGCGATATGTGAAGTCGATAATTTACGCCGATAAACCGTAACGATTTATTACTTCGAGGACAACATTTGCCGCGTTACTGCCGATATAAGTCCATAAATATTGAAAAAGTCATTTGAAATTAAACTTCTATATTAGACTACGTCCGAGAAGGCCGTAGCAGTCATATGCCAGATGTAATATTTAAATTATAATGCTAGAAGATTATATTTCGAATAAAGTAAATTTTATGTCAATTTAAAATATGTATTTTTGTTTTATTTCATTCCAAAAGTGTATACCTCTTTAAAAAAACACCCTTTATAACACTCTATATTAACTTCTGTTTTATATTTTGGTTATCTTTGTGTATCAACGCAGAAGTCTAGTGAATTGCAGTGTTTGTGTTAAAAAAAAGACAATTCCCATCACATGTAGCAATTTAAAATAATAATATTTCAACACAATTTATCCAGATGTAGTTGATACAGTTAAACATGAAATATTGTTACACTTTATAAATTTCTAACGTTAATTTAAGTGCTGGTGATGTTTAAAAAATTTGCATATAAATTTGTTTAGAGAAAACACTTAAGGAAACATGAACATAGACATGCATATAAATAATGCAGAGTCATGGGAAAAAGAAGGAAGAAGAATAGTTAAATGGATAAAATGGAAAGAACCATAAGAGCAATCAGGATGCTTTAAGTTGTTTTTAATTGCGAAGCATAATTAAAGCATAAATGGAAAACAAAGTTGTTTTAACTTTGCACTGCAAAATTAAGAAAAATGTTTAGAAGAAATAACTATTTACTTGATAGATTACGCTAGTATTGACAGAAAATATTTTTTCGCAAGCTTTGACTAAGCAAAAATATTTAAAATAACAATCATTTATTGCCAACATGAATAAGAACAATTGAATTGAAAAAAAATAAAGAGGAAACATAAAAAATGTTTTGGGTATTTGTTTAAAATGCTAAATTATTAATTTATTTTTTTCCTCTTTCACTTATTTTTGGTATCTTGATTACAAAATCACACGATAAAAGAGGTTTCTTCATTGAATATAATTGCTAAATACAAACAATTCAAGAGTTGATCACAATAATAGTTTAAATGAATACCCATATTGTTTTTTTTTCTTCAACTATTGTAAGCTTAGCTACGCCTTTTACTTTATATGAAATATGTATGTAGCTTAGGAAACCAAGAGACCTTAAGAACATGTTACCAAAAACGTATATAAATAACGAGTTTTTAATTTGAAGTTGTTGCAACAGTAATACAAAGGGAGAGAGTGAAACTATATCAACTGTATACTTGAGATTTTATAAATTATGGAAATTCGTAAGAGGAAAAACTGTATTAAATAATAATGTTATAAGCAATCTTTGAAAGAAGAGAAGAAGATAAATTTAAAACTATTTGTTGACTATGCGGTTTCGGGCGATAAATATCATCTATCTTTTCACTGTTTATCAGCGATGTCAAATTTAAAATTTCAAACGCACCAAAAAGGAGGAAAAAACGTGCCATTAAAAACAAGTAACAGTGCTATATTCGGCCGTGCCGAATCTTATATACCCTTCACAACGTGTAGTCATGCAATAACAATTGTTTGTATCACCATTCATCCCATATAAAATACGTGCATACGTACACGTTAGAATAAATGTGGCATCGAATCCCAGCTGAGCCAAAAAAATTTTATTTTATTTTATTTAATATATTATTTATATTTTATTATTTTTTTTTATATTTTTTTTAAATTTTTTTAAAAAATTTTTTTAGAAAAATTTAAAAAAAATTTTTTTAAATTTTTTTTAAATTTTTTTTTGATATTTTTTTTTATTATTTTTTTCTTATTTTTAATATTTATTTTTTTTGTAATTTTTTTTGTTTGGTATGTTTTTTACATGTATCTATGTATCTATGTTGTTGTTGTAATTGTGAAAAAAAACGAGGTGGTCGTGGTTTTTTGCTCATATCTCAGAAAGTTATGGGGCGATTGTGCTGAATTTCAATAGCGATTCATTCCTGGATATTTCCAAGAGATTGATACCATATACAGATCTGAGGAACATATAGTTGCTTCTAAAAGTTGATTTCAACCAACACACGGACAGACGGGCAGACGGACAGACGGTCAGGGCTTAATCGACTCCTCTATTTATAAGCTTTCAGAAAATATATACTTTATGGGGTCGGAAATGAAAATTGTAGAAATTACAAACGGAATGACAAAGCTATATATACCCTTGTGCACCACAGGTGAAGGGTATAAAAACGTACCAGAATTTTAATTTCTTTTTAATTTAAAATTCTTATTGAATTAATTTTGCATAAAAGATATTACATTTTCTATTACAGCTCAGGGTTTTTAGAAAAAAAAATAAAACTTCACAAAAAATCAAGGCATATTAATTCATCGAGTAATTGCAGTTCGGAGAGAATTTTATTTGTTTATATTTTTTATATGAATTTAGACATTTGAAATTAAAAAGAGAGGAGAGAAAATTGTTTTTTATCTATAGACTTTGACAGCTGAAATTAAAAATAAGTGAAGAAAAAATAATCAGCTGACGAAATAAGACTACCTGCTGAATAAATGTGCCTTGACAAAAAATATAAAAAAGAAAGGAGCCTTAAACGTGACAAATTCCCCTATACGATACTTACTAACTTCAAATTAATTTTTAAATTATTATTTGATGTACCATGACCAAACTAATGTTGCAGAAGTTCTTTTTGGGTCTACTTTCATAAACAATTATCAGAATTGAGTCCCGAATCAATCACCTGAAAAATGTTGTACTGTGTTATGAAATACATATATTTTTCATGGAAGTATGTTATTTAAGTATTACAACTTTTTCGAATTAACCTTTTTTTTCGGGATAAGTATGTTTAAAAATATTAAGTGCAGACTGTTAAAATCTAGGTTTAATTACAAGGCAGTCTAGTACCGTTAGTTGAATTAGGGGTGTAGTGTCAAATTTGTTGAATTCGGCTTGATTTTGTTTTTTATGCAGGGATGGAAAATTATACTTTTGTTTTGGTATTAAGCAATATTTTTATTTTATATATCTATGTATATTTGTTGTTTTCATAACCTTTGTCATGGGTTTTACAAAAACTAAACTGATTATAACAACCTTTCCATTCCTGGGTATCAATTCTCGTTCTATGAAACTATGAAATGAAAAGTTTTTGTGTGTAATATCATATAGTGCCACCATACCCTTTTGCTATACAAATACTTTTTCATTTCACAGTTTCACAGAACGGGAATTGAGCCCCTGATATATGCATTTTTTTTGAAAGAAAACATGTACTGAATGTTGCTAAATACATTTATTTACATTTGCTAAAATCATATTTGATTCTATTTTCAGCTCTACTGCGTATTTATTTGAGAGATTAAAATTATCGTGATTCCGGGAAAATCTAAAGTCATATCTGAAGTTCGTGTTCTTTCAAATATCAAATATATTATTATTTATAGTTAGAATTTTTTATTAGTAACATTTAAACTAAATTTGTATTATTTCTTAACGCTTTATTAACAAGCTACCCTTTGCACCTAAAATGTCTTTAATATTCTTACTTCCAACTGGTCTTTTATGAAAATGTATTTGTGTAAAAACAACTGTTATTGTATTTAATGATAAGACCCGGAGTTGTCTTGTGGCCACAACAATACAATTTTGCATAAATATGTTATTTGTATGTTGATTAGTTGTGGCAACTTGAGACCTAAATTAAAAAAGAATAGAACAAAACAGAGAGAAAAAATAAATGCCACATTAACAACAAACTACTAAACATCATACTAATAATCATAATAATATAAATATTGCATGCAACATGTTGCATGTTAATTCCAACTTCAATGTATAAAACAGGTATGTACACAAGTATGTTTGAATACCTTTCCGAATAGGAATTCTCAGTTATTGTTCAAGTTTTTGTGTATTTTATTTGTAACTTTAAAAAATTGCATTAAGTACTAGATACTCGTAACTTAAGTTTTTTTTTTATATAAAATTGTTTTTAATATTTAATTTAAACTGACGAAAGTCTTGAGAAAAGTTTTTTAGTTACTTTGCTTAACTATAGTTAGTATTTTAATAGATAATCACAAGTACACATAGTTTTTCTGCAAAAAAAAAAAAACATAAGAAGGTGGTTTTGCAACGTGTAACGATGCAGAAATTTCCGGGATATGGTTGGTATGGCTGTGTTATGTTGTTGTTATTGCTGTTTGTTATGTTTTGGATTGTTGAAATGGTTTTTGTAATACAGATTTCTTGTTTTTCACCACAGAGGTGTTTATGCGAAATAGACCATTTTAATAAATGTTGCAATTAATTATAATAATGTTGTTGTTACTTCTATGTGAAAAACGTTTATAAAATTATGTGAAATTGTAGGAAAACTTTTTTGTTTTGAGAAAAACCTCACAAAATTAATGAACAAATTTGGAGTATTTTAAAAACTGAGTAACATCTCAAAAATTCAAGTTTAAGTTTAAACTTTACAGCAGATTTTTAATGTAAACAACTTATTACTTTTATTATTTTTGTATTACTTTTTACGCGTTTCAGTAAGAGGCGCCTTTACAAAAAGGAGTGATATTATCGATTTAAAGGTATTCTTAATACAACCTGCTTTCCTGTAAGGGACAAGAGTAAGTTTTAACGATTGCCGTAATGCACAATTTTTTGTATCCCAATCGTGTGACCACTTTTAATACAACAGCGCGGCAATAAAAATGTTAAAAGTGTGGCAATATTTATTGTGTTGTTTAGCGGCAATCAAAGTTTACAATTCGCGCTAATATTTTAATATTCAATTATATGTGATTAAAAAGTTGTTCTTTTATTCATAATTATACTTTCCAATTATATTAATTTAAGCCAGTTAAGCTTTGCGTACCTCCAGCATATCTCTTTTTCCTTATTAAAGGCATATTTGTTTTTGTAAGTTTATTTCTACAAAACCATAAATAAATTTTTTTTATACCAATTAAACGCACAGTATACGAAGAAGGAAGCAGGAACAATCGTGTGACGGGAAAATTGTGTCAGATTGGTGCATTTGCAGCGATCATGTGATCCCACCTTTAGTGCGTCGAATTTTAGCTACTAAATGAATATTTATTGCTGGTTTATCAACACAGACCGGTTTCGGATTGAAAGACAACTGGTCAACCGAACAATAAAGTGATTTGTTCGGGTGTAATGGGTGTAATGTCTCAAGACGCTCATAAGAATTGTGATCTCTCCAAAAGAAACAATTCTGCTTGTTTATATACGCGTTGAGCCATAAGCCTCATCGTTAAAGATGATTTGACCATAAATATCTGGTTCAAATTCTATTTTCAATTTCAGCGCGAAGGTGGAGCCTCTATACCTGGCTTTAGTATTGCACTCTCATAGCGGATGGATCAATTCACAATTAGAGCATTAGTGTCTTAATAACAGGTTAGTGTGAATGCTATGTTAAATGTTAAATCGTTTTCTAGTCCGGAAAAAACATTTGTAGTGGTGCGGAACGCAAATTATTGTGTGTTACGTTTTCTTAGAAATTGATTTTTTTATGCAAATTGGTTCTACATCCATTAATCCATAAGCTGATAAAATATTTTAGCGATGACTGTTTTAGTTATGGAGATAACACTGAGTACATTTTATCGTATGTAGCAGTGTTATTTGTTTAAAAGTGATAAAAATTATCTCCTGTAAAATTTTGTTTATGTAACATATGATAATTTCGCGCACACACGCAAAGAAAAAATATGGTTGCGGTAATCATAATCGAGGAGCAACATACTATGATTGAATTGTATGATTATGATTAAAACATATAATGGTTACCAGTTATCATTATTATGTTTAATTAAAGTATCATTCAATAATCGTATATGACTACAATTGAAATCGACAATCTTTGCTTTTTTACGGCAAATTACTGTCTTTTGCTGTAACATACACATATTGATTGTACTTACCAATTAAATTGCAATTTTTATACCAACATTTTTTTACGTTTTCACGTTTATTTGTAAATTTTCTTTAATTTTTCAAAATTTTTGTGTATTTTTTTGACATCTCAAACTTTTAATATAATAAAAATTTATTCAGCAAGAAGAAGAACAGTTGAAATCAAATTATTATTAAAAAAAAATCATAGCTTGATTAATTTGTAATCATACTGTTGTCTCACCTATTATTTAATGATTACTTGTAATTTTTAATGCTTTTAAATATAATATTATTGTTGTCAATTTATTTTTTTTAAATCATACTATTTTTAAATGATAACCATTTTGCAATTTTTACGAAAAGTAAACATTAAATGATGAAATTCAAACAAATGCTTGATTATCGTGACAAAATGAAATAAAAATAACTATTACTTGTTTTCGACAACCAAATATTGTTATGGAAACTATAATATAACCGTTGTGATCATGTCGTAACCATGGTTTTTCTTTGCGTGCAGGAGTCGATATATATAATAAGTGTTTTCTTCGTGCTCATCTATTGTCGAGGGATTAATACCGAATTCTAGATCACCTGGCAGTTTCAGCTCGGTTCCAAACATAACTTTTGCAGGTATTCGGGAGGTAGAGTCATGAACGGCTGACCTGTATGCCAACAGAAATATTGGTATGTGATCATCCCAGTCCCTTTGGTGTGCACTGACCACTTTTCTCAAGTGTTCCTCCAACGTGCGGTTAAATCTCTCGACCATGCCGTCAGATTGTGGATGCAGTGGCGTAGTCCTCGTTTTTCGGATACCGTACAGTTCGCACATTTCCTGGAATATTGCAGATTCAAAATTTCTTCCCTGATCAGAATGTAGCTCAAGCGGAACTCCATAGCGAAACACCCAGTTGTTCACAAATGCGTTTACAACAGTTTTAGCTTCTTGGTTTGGTATTGCGTATACCTCTGGCCATTTGCTAAAATAGTCGATTACAACTATATATACACATGTAGGGGGAATATCGAAGCAGACCACTACTACCACGGGTCTCTTTTCGACCCCCTTCGTTCCCCAGTGATTTCGTGTCCACCGATCAGCACACCCTCAATCACTGAGTCCCGCGCCACAACTGGCGCTTGCTCTGGACTAGAAAAACGATTTCACACTGCCGACTAGTGATTGTCGACAATCCTCATCGTCCTTTATAATCGCCAGCATCTCCCTAAGACTAAGATCCCCCATCGCACTCACACTCAACGTGTGCTTGCCTGTGATCCTTAATCTTACGCTCGCCAACGCCGGACACTCGCATACCGCATGCGCTGCCGTCTCGGCACCCTCCAGGCACATTCTACAAATATCATCATCCACGATCCGCATCCTCTTCAGATGATATTTGAAGTTACCATGTCCTGTAATCAACGCAGTGATCCAGCTCATCATACTCCGATTAAAACCGAGTATCTTCACTGCACCCCTGCCATAATTCGATTACAACTAAAACATAACGGTTCCCAGCCTCACTGACTTAATTTAAATTTAACGGTTTTCGAATGTACTAGAATGTACATACGAGAACTTTGTCGAATGTTACCGAACACCACTATGTTACTATAAATAGCCGAACAACACAGCTAACATGATCAGTATTACAGTAGAGCTTGTAAGGTGCGTATCAAAGTGTGTTTGATAATAAAGGTGTATAACAATAAGTGAAATACATAAGTAAAGTGATATAAAAACAATATCTGAGTGTATTGAAATAAATAAATTTTATAACTAATTTCAACTGTTTTTGATTGCAATAAAGAACTCAAAGTTTATTTAAAGGAAGTAAACCAACGTAAAAGGCATAAACGTAACAACTGGTGTCAGAAGTGAAATTGCATTTAAAAAAAAATTAGACATGAAATTTGAGGAGCTTAAAGTAGAACAACTCAAGAAAGAATTGAGTAAGCTGGCATTGCCGACAACAGGTAATAAAGTGGAATTGCAGAAGAGGCTTCTACATGAATTTAAGCGGCGTAATATTGACGAGTTTGACGAAAAAGAAGAAATGGAAGTTTCCACTCGTGCAACCACAAACAACATGAATTTAAGTACAATGCTTGCAGCAATGATGGAAAAAATGGAACTTAACAGTCAAAAATTATTAGCCGAAGTTCAAGAAAATTCTAGAGCTAATAATGAAAAATTATTAGCTGAAGTTAAAGTTGAAGTTCAAGAAACTTCTAGAAACTTCTTATAATGAAAAATTATTATCAGATTTGGCTCGGCCGAATATTATTTTTGGAAATTTGGGTGCCTTGATTATAATGATAATATTTATTGTTTAACCATATCCATGCTATTCTGAATTTACAATGCTTGTCTTTGTATCTGTTATAGGAATGCTAATATAGTATCAATATAATTGTCGTAAAAAAATTCCTTATAAAAATTATACAAAGGATAGTTCTAAACTTTTCATTTAAATAAATGTTTAGTTCCCTTTTTTTTGATTTTAAGAAAAAACAGGTTTTAGAATGTATAAGGCACGACTTTTTTGAGTTTTCTTGTGGCTGTCAAAACCACTCCAATTAGAGTCATCATTATTTTAAATACTTAATTTCAAACATAATGCTACGAAATGAGTTAGAAAATTTTCTTGAATGAAATCTACCAATACAAAATGAAAATTATAAAAAATATTGTAGAAGTTTTTAATGGCACTTTAGCTGCTAAGAGTACTTTTCCAATAACAATGCTAATTTATGTACATAAATTTAAATGAAATTTATCATCTTATAACACGAGTATGTATTTTTTATTTTTATGCTTTCAATTTTCTTTAGGTTTTTTTTTATCAGAGTTGCTAAAAATCAATAAAATTTAGTGGTACATAAAACGCTGTATGTAAGAACAATTTAAGAATTAATTTGTTTATTGAATTGTTCAAGTATTATAATTTTTTAGCACGCCGTAAATAATAAAAGAAAAAAATAGCATACAATAACAGGTAAGAAATTTTAGTTAGTCATACCCGGACATATAGTTGATGTCGTAGTTGTAAAATTTACGACAAGACAGTATAAACTGAATGGGATCTTTGACGTATTTAAAATATGTTTTATTAGTCGTGAAAAACTTTAATAATTATTACAAAATACAATTTGTTTCTGACACGATAAAGACATTCGTCTTAATAGAAATGTTTGCAACTTCAAAATTGCAATGTGTATTTTAATTAAATCAATCTAGAAAGTCATAGTGATCTTGACGATATAACTAAGCAAAATCATAATACCTTCTATATCTGCAGTGGTGTACGGTAATTAAGTTTCAATTAATTTGTTATAATAAAATAATAAATGTTCAAAAGGATGCTATTTCTATTGATATAATACCTTGGTAATTATTCAACAAATACTTTGAAATAAAAGGTTGATGCTACGGAAATCCAAACTAAATTAAATAAACTCTTGAAAAGGAAAACAAAATTGACAAAACATATGCGTACATACATATGTATGTACATTAATCAAATAGTTAATACTTGAAACTAAACTCGAGAGGTAAATAAAAAAAGCCATCATGACCCAAATACGTTGTTTATTTTAATTCGTTGATATATGTACATATTGACAACACTGCAAACGTAATAAAAAAAAACTCTGGTCAAACAAAGTGACAAATGCACACACTCGCTTATCTCTTCCATATGTACATTCAAACATACATATACATATGTATGTACATGTGTGTCATAGGCAGCTTTTAAAAATAATTAATGATTGTAGGATCAATAATGTGAAATACATAAAGAAAGATCCTTAACGGAAACAGCAATGGTTGTATATAAATAAGTGTTGGTTTTAGATAAATGGAATTCAACGATGTAAGTAAGCAAGCCTACTGTGTTCTTTATGGCTCAAGTTGACTTTATATATAGTTTTAAAGATTCTGAAATTTTTTAACATAATTTAAAAATGCATTTATTTTTGTAAATAATCACATAAATTGTTTAATTTTTTTTTAATTTTTAGTAAATTTTATGCTTATTCTTGTGTGAATGGCGGCACCTTACTTTCTTTTCTTATATTAGTTTTAACTCGAATTCGAATTAGACAATTGTGAACAGTACAGGTTATTGTTCCCTGAATATATTTATTTTCATTTTTGTGTGATTCCGTCGGTTCCGACAGTATATAAGCTAGGATCACCATATACACTCACAAAATTCAAAAAATCTTTTTAACGGTTTATGAGACTGGTGTTTTTTTTTCAAAAAATACTTAATTTTATTTAAATTTTACAAAAAAAAAAAATTGAGGACTAGCGTGAGCTCTCGTCTACGTCTGTGTAGTTATCGGGATAAAAGGTAGCCTATGTGTTAATCTAGGTTGTGATCTATATGTGTGCTAAGTTTAATTTCGTTTCGTTCAAACATACAAACATGCAAACATTCACATTTATTATATTAAGAAGGATTTTTTTATTTTTTTGAGAAAGAAAACTAAATGAAACTGCGTCTTAAATGAATAAGCCGGTTAGGCTAGTAAACCGGTTCCCCACCAGTGTTGTTATAGATATACGAAAACACAATAACAATTATAAAGCCTTTGAATGCATTTTTTCGAAAACCTAAATTGTGACGCACGTTACATTCTCTATTATAACATTTTTTTACTTTTGAGTATTTGCAGACTTTTAATTTTTTGTTTGTTTAAAGGCATAATATCAAATTGTATTAAACTTAAAGACGACATGTGTTCTACTTATTATTTAAAAACATCTTATTTTTCGCAAAGCACGCTACAACCCATGGACCTAATGTTTCATACTTAATTTCAATCTTCCAAGTTAGTAAGCCAAAAATTAATTTAATTTGGAAAGAATTGAATGAGTAAAAATATGGCTTTCGGTCGGACCACCTACATTAACACTAAAGTAATTATATGAACTTCTTACAAATATTAATTTATTGTATAATTTATTCGATCAGAGGTAGGGTAAGATTTGTTTAATGAAATACATTTGTTATATAAATTTATACAATAAAATATCATGTCTAAATTTCTTGTAAGAAATTAAGTTGGATTAATTTCAATAATTTTTGGTTGCTGGATTATTTCTGGCATTTGTCAACATTTGTTTAAGTATAAAGTTAAGTTCTTCTGAATAAGAATATTTTTGCAATATGTAAACTTTAGTCGTTAAAGTAAAATTGAGAAAGACTATAATTATACCAAATGTATGCTCTTTGATTACAATGTTTAGGATAGTTTAGGTTAAAAGTGACAGGCGTTACACACGACAGATATACCCAGACGAACGAATGCATGCTGGAAAATTATAATATATCGACAGACAGAAAGAAAGACTAATGGACATCGCTGATTTAACTCAGAGAGTTGTTAAATTTAAACAAACATCAGCATTAACGAATTTTGCTTGACAGTATATTCCATTATAAATAAATACAAAAGTTTTGTATTAGTATAACATCACACATACAAACAAGTAAGAGCGCTATATTCGGCCATGCCGAAACTTTTATACCCTTCACAACGTGTAGTCATGCAATAACAGTAGTTTGTATCACCATTCATCCGATATGAAATACGTACATACATGTAAAAAACATACATATATAAAAACATCCCATTGTAAAATTATAAATTTACGTATGTATGTTAAAAAAAAAAAACAAAAATTAAAAAAAAAAAATTTAAAAAAATATTTAAAAAAAATTAAAAAAAAATTTTAAAACAAAATTTTTTAAAAAAATGATAAAAATATATATAATAAATATAAAACAAAAAAAAATAAAAAAAAATAATAAAAATATAAATAATATTTTAAATAAAAATTAAAAAAAAGTTTTTAAAAAAATAAAAAAATTTTTTTTTGGCTCAGTTGGGATTCGATGCCACGTTTTCTCTAACCAGTATACACGTTTGTATGTATGCATGTTGTTTTTGTGAAAAAAAATCGAGGTGGTCGTGGGTTTTTGCTCATATCTCAGTTGTTTATGTACCGATATTTCTGATTTTCAATACCGATCTACTCCCGAATATTTCTGATATTTTAATACCTCACCCGGGTCCAAGCGATGTCGGGGGGCTTCAAAAAGTTTCAAGATACACACGGACAGACGGTCAGACGGACAGACTGACAGAGCTTAATCGACTCCCCTATTCATAAGCTTTCAGAAAATATATACTTTATGGGGTCGGAAATGAAAATTGTAAAAATTTCACACGGAATGACAAACCTATATATACCCTTTTTCACTGTGTGAAGGGTATAAAAAGGCCAGGAGCTGTGTATGTGCACACACATATGTATATCATAATATGTATAATACAAACTGACAGCTTGTTGTGAATCTATCAGCGCCATTACTGCGTTAAATTTAATACGCATTAACAGCATTGACAATCATTAATTTGCTATGTTTCTCTATGCCTCTAAAAATTATTTTAAAAATTTTTAAAGGCCATAAAATTAAATATTATGAAAATTTTACAAAAACGACCTACAAGTAAGCACAAACAAAGTTTTACTTTGTGAAATTTAATTTTACTTAACTAACGGTTAAAGTTCATGCTACATTGTGAAAAGGACAATTACAAGTATACGTTTAAAGTTGCAACTTTTCCGTTCTATGAAAGATTATTGGCATCTAAATTTGAAAAAAACTGCTGCTTTGGAATAAATATTTAAAATTTTAAAAAGTATCAACAATTTTTATTATTTGTTGTTAGTGGACACATATACGTCGTTATGCAGAATAACAAACTGCGTGCTGACTAATGAGATTCTGTTTTTCCATTATGGAAATTTTTCGAGAATGATCCAAAGCACACTTCGCATATTGTAACGAACTGTTTGTTTTATAATATACTAAACCATTTCCATTCGTCTTCCTATTCACCAGACCTGAACTCAAGAGAACATTTGTGGGATTAACTTGAATTAAGAAATAAATATTTTTGTTTATACTTATTTACTTCTTTGGCATATGTATTTATTTATTTTTTTTTCGTATGCCGCCAATTTTCAGCGGAAGACAGAATTTTGAAGGGGTGCGTATTATTATCTGAGTTAGTGTATTTTTAAATGTATATTAATTTTCCATTTTAAATGCTTTTTCTTTTTGATTAAACCTTTTTAGTTTTAGTTTTCTAAAAATGCAATCGATCGATGTTGCCACGTTTTTCAATGAAAGCATTTGGCATATTTTACGTGTCAACCATTTAAAGCTGGTTCAACTTAAAATTAATTTTATTTGTGATAAAAAGAACAGGTTTAGTTTTAAAAACACACTAACTTTAGTGTGGGACTATGATTATGGGTCGATATCTTTAATAGATTTATGTATGATACACAGATTTCCGTTAGTGGATTTTAAATGGCATCTACGTATTGAAGATGACAAAATGTAGTTAACTGGTTTCGTGCATTGTATGACTGTTATGTCTTATTTATTTAATAATTTTTTAATAATAGTTTTTAACAAAAGTTGATCAAAAGTAATATCAGCCCAAATTAAAGAAAATATACAAAAAGGTAAACATTTTGTTACTGTAGGCTCTGGCATGTTTGAAGTTCAAACAAAATATTTTAAACTGTTTGATCTATCCTTCGTTTCTATGTCTAAAGGCTATAGCCATTTTATGTTTAATGTTAAATATTTAAATTCTTTATTTTTTGATTGCCTTTTTGTACGAAGAGTACATGGTTTGATTTTATGGTCGTTATTATGCTGAGCATGTCTACGTTTCTAATCAAAGTTTTTACAACATTTTGACAAATTATTCTTTACCCACAAATAAGCATTTGAGTTAATGTTTTAGGTTTACTATTTGTAACTAAACGAAATCAATCTTTACCAAGCAAATAAATTCAAAGTTTTACAAGGATAATCTATAATAGGTATTTAGCATTAGCAGCTTTCAATTTGAATTTACATACCTGAGTGAGTATCTATAAATTATGTATGTATACATGTTAATAAACATAACAAACAACAGTTTGTCAATTTTAATTTGGGTACGAATTAATTAATTTAATAGTATGTATTCTGTTTACCGTAAACACATTTTGTTCATCTTATTATTTTTATCTTTTGAAAACATCTGGTATTAAATCTGCAAATATATAATATATATTTTTTGCTTGTTCCCTAAAAATTAAGGTAAGAAAATAAAAATTTTATATGTGAATACTGATTATGTACAATACATAACTGCAGACTGCAGTAATAAACCAAAATTTTTTAGAATTTATGTGTAAGAAATTGATTTCGTGTTTAGAGGCAGATTATTAAATTGTAGGCAGTTGTTGGAAGAAATTAAACAAAATATATTCTATTACTATTGATTTTGAGAAGGGGATCAAGAAATTCTACATTTACTAAAAAAGTGAAAACAACCCAATGGAAAATTTATTAATTATGAAATATTACTCATACCACCTGCAGTTTCTTTAATAATTTAACGTTCAACTTGTCCAATTGATTATTTTTATTTTTACACTTTTTGTTAAGCAACAAAAAAAAAAAAATGTTAATAAAACGCAATAGTTTCTACTTATTTGATTCCGCAGACTTCTGATATTTGTTCTAAGAAACTTAATTTATTTTCTGTTTAGCTGTTTAATAACTTTTTAATTATTTTTTTTTTTTTTATATGGAATGAAATTTATTACTCAAATATTATGGTAAATAAAATCGAAGTTCTTTTAACCTTGTTGGCATCGAAACCAAATATATTTATATTTTAATTTAAAATAAGTTTTTTTGCTGTCATTTATATTTATAACTATTTAAACATTTTGTTTTATATTTTATACGTTGTAGCAAAAACATGCGTTCAACTTTATTTCCACGTTAATGCATAAATCTTATTCTAAAACAGGGGTTCCCAGCACGAAACCACTTCTCATTGATTAAAAAGATTAATATTAAATCTAATATTTAAACTAAGGCATATTTGAATCCCGGAACGTTTTGCAATGCAAGAGCGAGATAAACTCATATGCAAATTGTAAACATCTGGAGATAATATTGATACCAAGCCATCACGGGCTGATCGGAAACAAGAAAGCCGACAAATTATCCAAAATGGGAGCTCTTCTAAGCACTATAACTTTGGAGAACGCCAAACCCCTTAAACGATTTAAGGATGAACTTAAACGTTGGGCGATGGAGGAACATGTCAGAAAATGGCAAAGCACTGATGTCGGTAAGGTGACAAGAATACTATGGGGTGACCCAAATCTTGGGAAATCAAGGGAAATTCTAAGACTGAATAGACCAACACTTATGAGACTTACCAGTGTGATTAAAGGTCATACGGAGTTGAGAACTCATCTAGCTCGCATGAAACTATCTGAAGAGACAACATGCAGAGCATGCGAGGAAGAGGATGAGACTTTGATACACTATCTCTGTCATTGTCCTGCATATTAGACGCGAGAATTTTATAGTGGACACTTTTCCGAATTTGGAGTACCTGGGGAACTCAAACTGGAGATCCATAAGGAATTACATGGAAGGGACTGAGTTCTTGAACTAGTCCGATATTAAATTATGGGAAATTATGATTATGGTTTTAAATTGGGAATTCCGGTTCCCACATGGAGCGCACAACATGCCAACTGGACATAAGTGTATACCTGTCATGGGTTTGGGCTTTTAGTGCCCCTCCTTTTCAACCTAACCTTGCCTAACCTAAGATGTATTTATTTATTTATCAGGTAATCGCAGTTCGGAGAGAATTTTTTGTTTATGTTTTTTATATATGAAGTTTGACATTTGAAATAAATGATAGGAGAGAGAAAATTATTTTTTCTACATCGATTTTGACAGCTGAAGTTTAAAATAAGTGCAGAAAAAATAATCAGCTGACGAATCAAGAATACCGGATGAATAAATGTGCCTTGATTCAAACATTTAAATTATGTACATATATTTTTTAAAAGAAAATAAAAATTTAACATGTTTTTCTTTTAAATACAAATTTCAAACCATATTTTTATTTATTTTAAAAATAGGCCAAAAAGTTTCAAACACAATTTTAAAAAAATTTTAAGAAAATTAAAAAAAAAAGCTATTTTATTTTTAGTTTCTGTTTCCTTTAATCTTAGCGAAATAAATGGCGCTAATATTTGGTTTTGGTTCAGTGTACGCACACCGTTACATTAAAATACGAACCAAATGTATCATTGTGTGCCTTTGAAATCACTGCTTTAAGAACACGTAAGAGAAAAATTTTATTAATTTTACCTGTTAAACTTTCTGCTCAATTAAATTAAATAAAGTTCTCAAAGTACCGGATACACTACGTTAGGTTAGGTCGAAAAGGAAGGCCATTAAAAGCCCAAACCTATGATAGCTATACTCGTTTGTCCGAATTTTTACATTGTGCGCTCTAAGTAATATTGGCGTAGATAAATATTTTTTTTTGGGTAGGCAAAAGCTTAAAATTTTTCTGGGTTAACTTTATATACATATATATATATATGTATATTAAATGTAAATATTTGATTTTTTCAAATTCTTAATTAAAGTTCTTGTGTTTAATATTTCCAAAAGCAGAAAACTGAAAAATATAGTGTTTCAAAGTCTTCTTCGCGTGCTCTACATGCCATTACTATACTTGTTTAAGTGTTGGCCTTCTCAGTTTTGGAATATCCTTTAAATATTTATAGTTTTAACATTGAATTTTACGAATAAGATTAAAATAAATCTGGCAACCCTTACAGGGATTATAATAAGGATTGTAAAATTTCGATCGCGTTTGTGTACCATAATTACCCTCCAGGTATATTTGTTGTTCACATAAATTAACTTAATAGTCTATATATATGTCTAGCCTTTTAACTGTTCGATAAAGTTTCTCTTTATAAACAAATTTCGGTATATTTTTAATTTTTAATACACAAAAGTTTAAGAATCACTATTTCTAACAATTCATTTCCTTTGTTATGTTCTCTACCAAATAAATATTTATTTGAATTTTGCGCACAAACAAATTATTTTCTACATAATAACTTTCAGACAATTAATAGAAAAATGAGAGAAATAAAAGCACAAAGCCATTCATTAAAATAAAATGTTTAAGCTGTTTTTGATTTCAATTTCAAAGCCACTTCTCCACTTTATTCTTAATTTGAACAAAAGTTTCATTCAGCTATAGACTTCTATTTGAGTTTTTAATAAATAAATTGCAGTTCATTAGTCTTTAAATGGTCTTTAAGTGTTTGTTTTATTCAGTTTTATTTATGCTTTAATTAAATATTAAATTATAAAGATTTGAATTTCCAATTTACCACTTTAAAAACTAAATATGGTTAAAACGTTGCACACTTTAGAAACAAATTGTCTGAAGGTCTTACTTTAATTAGCTCACAATACTTTTTATGGGCTTAAATATATATTTTACAATTTATTGTCTAAATTGTTGCTATATTTGGTTGCACTAATAATTTAATTGAAGTTATTTAAGACCATGATATTGATATATATATTTAAAATAGTTAAATGAGTAAGTGAATGAAGATACTTTTTTTAGGATATAACCAAAATCTTGCTCAAGATATTAAAATAATTTAAAACAAATTGAAAATTTTTCTTGAATGAGCTAAATCTGTAAATGTAAAAACTTTACTTGACGTCAACGGCGTACAGCATAGACCACATACTTAAAAATTTCTCATCAGCATTGTCCTTCAAAAAATGCTTTTAAAATGAATTTGATAGATGAATTAATTAAACATTGCCACAAGGTACCAATCATTGCTTTATTTTATGTTCCAATCATGGCTTATTGCTGCATTCGATACCGATATTGTGCTTATTTTGACCAACAAAATTCGTCTCTGATGCGGCAATCATGTGAGTTCTTGATAGGCAACCATGTGCCAATAAATGGAACAATATTTATTTTGTTCGTGTGCGGCAATCATAGTGTACAATAAGCCTCAATAATTATTTAATTTAATTGGTTATTTGTGTGTACGAAACCATTGCTTAGCATTTTTAATTATAAATGCCGTCCGTAATTGTTAATGTCACACTTTTGACATTTCTTTTTTTTTCGAAAATGGGCGTTCAAATCAGAATGCATTTTGTGCACTTCGTGAATTTTTGGGTCACTTATTCGACCAAACAGAAGAAACTTTTACAAGAGGCACATTTTCACTTAGTGGATTCGTGTTAACAAACAGAGTTGCCGCATTTAGGCATTCGAGAATCCACGAGTTTTGTTGAGAAGCCTATGCATTCACAAAGAGTGACTGTTTTGTGCGGTTTATGGGCATTTTTAAAAAATGTTTTAGTTCTCTTCAAATTTTGATATTTTTTAGTTTTTTTTTTGAAAATAATATTTATTTTTCTTTTAAACACTCAAATACCTAAATATAAATATTTAGTGTTTTTATTGCATCAGTTAGTAAATTTTTTATAGTTGGTTTATGGGAGCATAATTATTATAATGATGATTTCAATGTGGTGGCAATGCAACAGCAAAAATGCTAAACATATTTTTGTGTATACAAAAAAAAGTGGAAACGAAGAAAACTATTTATAAATAAATTATTTTGTCATCATTAGGAATCTGCTCAGGTTTTTTATACTTGATTTGTGTTCATAGTATAACAATTTGAATAGAAAAAAAAATGAGAAAAGAGTTTAAAATATTTGCAAATTTGGTATACATGTAAGTACTTATATATTTGAAGATATTTTATATTCTAAAATATATTTCTAGAAAAAAAAAATTAACGATATAATGTAAAAAATATTGGTATAAACAGCTAAGCACAATCAATATTAATAATAGTAAAAAATAATAAAATGCTTTATAAAAGAGCAAAAATTGTCTGTATCCATATATGTATGTATAATAAATTGAGTAGTCGACTACGAAAACAACACACTTTAAGTTGGCTTTTATATACTAACTATTAGCTAACTACAAAGTAATGCAGAATTTACTTAAATTAGAGCATACATAAGAGTGTTTTCTCTATTTTTTAATTTGCTCTTAAAAAGACATTAAACGGTACTTTGTTATACCCATCACCTGTGGTGCACAAGGGTATATCGATGCCTTACTTCCTCAACCTCGTATCTTAAAAAATAGAAATTTTCAGGATAGAAAAGAAAGACGGTTAATCTTTTTATACTTCGGTGTTTGGTTAAAAGTTTAAATGCAATTATTAAGGAATTGATTGTATTTATGTATATTAGTAGTTATAATATACTAATCTTTTTAAGTTAAAGCATAAAACAATCGTTTAATATGAAAAAGACAAAACCGCATTTTTTAAGATACGAGGTTGAGGAAGTAAGGCATCGATATATAGCTTTGTCATTCCGTTTATAATTTCTACCATTTTCATTTCCGACCACATAAAGTATATATTTTCTGATAGCTTATGAACAGAGGAGTCGATTAAGCCATGTCCGTCTGTTCGTGTATTGGTTAAAATCAACTTTTAGAAACAACCATATGTTCCTCAGATCTGTGTATGGCATCAATGTTTTGGAAATATCCGGAAACAAATCTCTATTGAAATTCAGCACAATCGCCCCATAACTTTCTGAGATATGAGCAAAAAACACGACTGCATCTGTTTTTTTTATATTTTTAAATACTATAAAAATTAAAACTTTTCAACCATAGAATAATTTGTAGGTACCTTTGCCACTATTTGTAGACATAATATGTCTTTAGAGATATTCGTGAAAAATTTTGGATTAAGCGTGCTTAAATTGGTAAAGTTATAGGCAAAGTGCATACCTGTCATGGGTTTGGGCTTTTATACCCCTCCCTTTCAACCTAACCTAACCTAACCTAACCTATAGGCAAAATTTTTTTTGAAAAATATATATTCCAAAAATTTACAAACTAAAATCAATTGTTTTCAGCTTCTAGACGACCGAGAGAGTCAATATTACTATCATCTGGAAGGACTTGACTGACGCAATATAGACACTATAAAAAATTAAAATTCATGTTGGTCGCCACTACAAAATGGCGGACAATAAATTTATATATGGGTCAAATCTGTCATTTTAAAATGTAACTTCTTGAACCCCTCAATATCGATATCAAATGAAAGGGCTTAACAAGTAGAATACAGTAAATTAATAAAAAAAAATTAAAAATCCAAGATGGCGTCTAAAAAAAATTAACGGAACAAATTTTTTTTACCCTATCAACATGGGTATCAAATTAAAGGGCTTGACTAGTAGAATACGTTTAACTACGTACAAATTCAAAATCAAGGATGGCGTCGGAAATAATAAGGAAAAATGGCGTATAATATGAAATAAAGGTTAAGCTACGATGTGGGATTATACCTATGTACATAATGGTAAAGGGTATTATTAGATTCGGCACGGCCGAATATAGTATTCTTACATGTGTAATTTGCTCTATAAAAGACATTAATTGGTACTTTGCTTGTTTTTATTACTTTGCTTTTTGCAGTTTATTGTGCTGGAATTCAGCAAAGTTAAAGAAGTGGAGTCAGTGAAAAATAAACTAAAGACACATGTATGAATTATTGTAAAAAGTTAATAATTTAATAAATTAAATTAATTATATTAAAAAACTTTTAACAATTATTTTATACAAAGTCAATTTATCGTTAACTTAAATACTAACATTAAGCTAACTATAAATCGGTTAACTTTGAACTAACTTTTATGTAGCTATTTTTAATTTAGTTGAAAAGTCATCCAGAGACAGACAGATGACTACTGCATAGGACATCGCAATGTTAAAATAGTCAGTTAGACCCATTAAAGATAACACAGGCATCAACATCCATTAGTTGCGAAAACGTTAATTTAATGTTAGCTGAATTGCTTACAATACAATTCAACCATTATATGTTTTAACCACAATCATATAATTTAATCGTAGTATGTTGGTCTTAGATTATGTTTTCAACAACAATAATTTTCTTATTTTTAAAATCTATTCTTCTGATACAATCACAACCCACATATAGAAGGTGCTATGAATTTTAGTGGAACCTTAGGTTAATATTTTATTTTAATTTTATTATTTATTTATTAATGTTATACATACATTTTTAAAGCAACTGCATAATTTCCAATGAATTACTGTCTTAAGTATCCGATGTTTCTGTCAATTTTCAAACCTGAAAAAAATTTAAACAATTTATTAAGTTACTCTGTTTTAAATGTAAGTAATTAAAAATCTCATTTAAATTGTTATTGTGACACTATTTAATGTTTTTCTTTTTAAAAAACTCACTGTATTTTTACTTTAGAAATCATTTTAGAACACTAAATTATAGACATTTTTAATTCAACATCAAAGTAAATAAAGCGACAAAATTATATAACAGAGTATCACCTGCTACACGATTACATCTCTGACAAATCAGCTTAAAATTTTATGGAAATTTTTCAAACAAAATTTATAAAAAAACAAATTCATTCATAAGATTTTTATTTTAAACAACACGGGGAAAACTATAAAATAAAACATAACCACCGTTAAAATGTCATTAAAAACATTTTAATAAAATCTCTGGACTTACGGAATAAATTAAAAGTCAGAAACAAAAGCCAAAAAGAAAAATTAACATATTTAATTTGGACTTATTTAAAATTTAAAAGAAAAATACATTTATAAAGAAAATACATGACTGACGGTGTTATGCATAATAACAAACCGGCTGCTAACTAACAAGCTGCTAACTTTTTTATGGAAAAATTTCCATAAGGGAAATATAGAAGCTCGTTAGTTAGCACACAGTTTCTTATTATGCATAACATCGTTAATCATTAAATGGAATAACAAATGTACATGCATACATACACATGTGTATATTGTATATAAAGAAAAACTTGTTTTAGATTTAACCAATCATTTTCTAAGCGTCTTTTCAACGTTAAACAAAGCTTTAATAATTTGAAGAGAAGGAACAACTGCATTTAACTGACAAGCGTTAATAGAAGTTAAAAAAAAATTGTTACAATGTGGTCTGTTTAGTTTTGAAAAAGCATCAGAAAAAATTTTAACTTGATTTTACCGTTAACAATAATATTTCCGGTTTTTTTGTTGTTGCTTTTTTTTGTAATCAAAATAAAAAATATAACACCTTTGTGAGAGTGAAGTGTTAAACATATTACAGTTTGGTTTTGTATATTTAACAACTATAAAAAGTTTAAGATAATTTGTTGTTAGTATTTTTTTTTTATGTGTAAAGTAAAACATTAAATATTTTTCAGTACGATATGTCTATGTCTATGACAATAACAATATTTTATTTACATTGAAATTCGTATTAGCCGGCATTTTTCGAAAGTTTTTAAACTTTCAAAAGTAGGCATAATTTTTAAGATCAAGGTATATTCCAAGGCTGTCTTGGAATAATTCAGGTAGTCTTGTTTTGTCAGCTGGATATTTTTTCTTCACTTCTTTTAAATTATGTAGAAAAAACAATTTTTTCTCTTATCTTATTTATTTAAAATGTCAAATTTCGTATACTAAATATATAAATATGAAAAACCTCTCCGATCTGCAACTATGAACTGATGAATAAATATGTCTTGGTATATTTGTAATGCAACAAACACAATAGTGAAAAACACATGCATTTTGTTGTTGTATATTTGCCTGCATATGTCAAGCAATTTTCTTTAATTGTATTAATTTTTTTAAAACTTCAAAGATTATATTCTATTTCAAAACGTTTTAAAAAGATAGCACTTGTAAAAAAACCAGTAAAAGTGCTATATTCGGCTGTGCCGAATCTTATATACCTTTCACAACGTGTAGTCATGCAATAACAATTGTTTGTATCACCATTCATCTCATATGAAATACGTACATACATATAAAAAACATACATCTATAAAAACATCCCATTGTAAAATTATAAATTTAGTTTACGTATGTACTATGTTTTGGCTCAGCTGGGATTCGATGCCACGCGCACTCTAACCAGTATACCACGTTTGTATGTACATATGTGTTGTATGTTGTTGTTGTGAAAAAACGAGGGAGTCGTGGTTTTTTCTTCATATCTCAGTTGTTTATGTACCGATTTTTCTGATTTTCAATACCGATCTGTTCCCGAATATTTTAATACTTCACGCAGGTCCAGGCGATGTCGGGGGGGCTTAAAAAAGTTGATTTCAACATACACACGGACAGACGGACCAACTGACAGAGCTTAATCGACCTCCCTATTCATAAGCTTAGATACGAGCATTTTATTAATCTATCTGGTCTAAGAACTTTAAGTTGACTTCTAGACACTTAAAGTTTTTGGTGACTGCTTTCTCTTTTTTAGTGAGCGTCTAGCAAGTACTTACAAAATTGTCGGTGGCTATGGAAACAATTATTAACGTTTATATCGAACACTTTTTAATTTATTCTGGATTTTAAGATGTTCTTTTTATTTTTCTTGTTTAGAAAAAAGTAAATTATTTAATTGTTATAAATTAAAGAATAATCTGAAAAGTTACAGCCAAACCTCAACAAGGGCGGCCAGCGTTTTTCAGCTGTCAAAAATTCTCATGTCCATACACTTTGTATGAAACAAGCCGAAATACCGCGGCGGCAACGCTTCGGCAATTGGTAAATCAAATTTTGACACTGCATTAAATACTGAAATTGGCTGCAGTAAAACTGTTTTGCGTTTGTAATTGTTGAAAATACAGTCGTGTCTTTATATAGTGAACTAGTTTTTGCAAGGCTTGTTCATGGTATCCAGGTTGTTCTCTATATCAAGGTTGAAATTTTTGTTCAAAAACTCGTTTTATTTACTAAAAATACATGCATGTAAATGCAATAGCTGATTAGATACAATTTGTACAAAAAAGGAAATATATGTACATATGCATTTAAGTTTAATAAAAGAATTGTTGTTGAAGTTGTTTTCAAAATTCATGCCAAAATTTTCGTGTTCTCTATATGGAAGTGTTCACTATATCGGGTGTTCACTATATCCAGACACGACTGTAAATGCCGATCTTGCTATTTTAAGGTTAATCAAGAGCATGCCGCTCTTAATTAGGTTGGGTTGTTAGTATTTTGCCGACAGTAGCCGAGTGGTATGTATTTGCAAAACCATCTTCGATTTTACCATCCTCAATTTCTAATCTGTAATTATGTCTTGGATGTAAATATCCTTTATTTAACTACCAGGTTTTCAATGTAATGCAATTACGTTACGAATGTAATGCAATTACTTGTTTAGTTGTAAGTTTGAAAGTTTAGGACAAGTCAATATTAAAATTTTATTAAATTTAAAATTTTATTTTGTTTATCAATTTAAATTTTAAAGTCAATGTTTCTTATTGTATGTATGGTTCGAATCAATTATGAACTTTGTCGATGCGATGAACAAAGAAAGTCCTTATTTTATTATTTAATAGCAGAAGCTGGACCAGCAAGCGGTCCATTCATTTGCAGACAGATTTTAATATTAAAGATCGCACTATATATTTTAAACGTAGCTACTGGCAACACTGAGTCAATGCATGTAAGATCGGCCATATTCTCGTTCTATGACTAGACCAAAACGTTACTTGTTAACAATTTAAATACAAGGATATAGAGAATAGTCAATACAACTACCGTAGTCTACAGTAATAAAAGTGTAAAGCTCAATATGGCGTCTAAAATAAAATAGTGAAAATGTTGTTCTCAACTCCATCAATATGCGTATTAAATGAAAGGGCTTCACTAGTAGAACACAGTAAAAAACCATGTAAAAAAATAAAAACTAAAGAAAAATAGCATATAACATGAAATGTTGGCTAAGCTATGATGTGGCCATTATAGCTAAGTACATAATGGTTAGGTATATTATAAGATTCGGCACGGCGGAATTGGAAATCTTATTTGGTATGTTTTAGATTTGGTGTTTATATTTTATTGGATTTGCTTTAGGAAAAAAAAAATTTAAGTCGAAAGCAACAGATAATATAATAACTTGTTATAACAAAGTTATATTTTTAGCATAAAAAATCATTTACAACTAGATTACGGTCGAATATTTCATTAATAAGATAGCTGTCTTGTAGTTTAATCCCAATTTGAAGATTCATTTTCTAGTCTAGATCTACTAAAGCCTTTTATTCTATGAATCAAGTTGTTTTGAATATTTTTTTATTATAAACTTTATTTTTTATTATTTTCAAATCTGTTTTTTTATTACCTCATTTTATTTCAGGCTGTTTATAATGTGACTACATTTGTGTATGTTGTATTGTACCTTCACAGTGTTAATTAATTTTTTTTATGTTTACCTGTCGTTTTGCTTATTTTTTAAATTTTATGTTTTACTACTTTTTTATTTTTTTTCCTTTCCTTTTTCTTTTGTCTGTTTTGACGTATGCCATTAAAGTTTTAGCATGTTCTTGTTTTAATATTTACATAAAAATGTTTGTTGTATTCAGAAGAAATTCTATATACATAAATAGTTATAATGTCATAATTTTTGAAAATTTTTATACAAATATTGTATTGTTTGGTGTAAAATTTGTTAAACCTTTTAAGATTTTTTAAAAAAATATTACATTATGAGAATACCACACCTTGTGAGTTCAGAAATTGTATATAAAAAATTTTTTAAAATTATTTTTACTACCATATGGTTTTAACTTACAAATACCTGTTAGTAAATTTTGTATGATTTTGGGAAAATTTTTGAGTATACAAATACATATATATATATATGTATGTATATACAGTTATGTATTTATTGTATTGTATATTAAAATTACATCTCTGTTTCTATTGTTATTCTATCAAAGTATGACTCTAATTATGGACTTTTTTTTATAAAAGTACACAAAATTAGTACATTTGGCATAAAAGTGCCGGACTGAAAATAAAAAGGTTAATATATAAGCATGTTTTTGAAATGTCAAAAAATAGATAAGAAATTTACAACTTTTTTAGTTTATAGTTTTTGGGTTGCACTGTATGTAAGACCATTTTTGGCATCTACTTTTTGCTTTACATCTTTGCTTTTTTTAAGGGGATAATAAAATAAATAATATTTTTCACTACGTAGTCTTTTACGTTGGCTTTATTTAAAAATTTTCTTATGACTTCTTATTTTATTAGAGTCTTTTTTTATTATATTTTATTATCTTTTTGTGCTTGTATGCAGGATTTATTTTACAGGAATCTGCTTTATTTAAAGTAATATCGTCTTCCACATAAGAGCAGTAATAAAGTATTTTAAAGTTAATACATTGTTATAATTTTTATTTTATTTATTCTTATATCTTTTATTATAATTTAAATACAAAAAAATAGAAATAAGCTTTTCATTCAACAAACAAAATTATAAATAAAATTGTAAAATTTTTTTAATAATGTGTGACAACCCCGTTAGAAAGGGTTTTCAAATGTCGGGTGTATGTTTAAAAGAAAAAAGAATTATAAAAATCAAGCCATGTAAGGCATTAACGAAACTCTTTTTTTTTCGTGTAACCATAATCCACAATGTAAAAAAAACAAAAAGTTTTCAGATAAATTTTTTTATTATGGCAGAAGCATCTATGACAATTATGTATTGAACAAAATAACGGTCAAATGCTTGCCGCGGATTCGGTAGCATACTTCTATCCGATGGTTCATATTTTCAATGATAATGTACGACAAAGAGTCCAGGTTGACTGACGGCTTTCTGTCACACTATCGCGAACACGCGTGCACTGGTGTTTTTACTTTTTTAGCAGATCCGCACAGAAACAATTATTGTTAAAAAGTTTTTAATTAATTAACTAATTGATTTATTCTTAAATTTGTATTATATTTTTAATTAATTTAAATAATTTTTATAGCCTTCACCTGTGGTGCATAAGGGTATATATAGCTTTGTCATTCCGTTTGTAATTTCTACAATTTTCATTTCCGACCCCATAAAGTATATATTTTCTAAAAGCTTATGAATAGAGGAGTCGATTAAGCCATTCCGTTTGTAATTTCTACAATTTTCATTTCCGACCCCATAAAGCATATATTTTCCGAAAGCTTATGAATAGAGGAGTCGATTAAGCCCTGACCGTCTGTCCGTCTGTCCGTCTGCTCGTCTGTCCGTGTGTTGGTTGAAATCAACTTTTAGAAGCAACTATATGTTCCTCAGATCTGTGTATGGTATCAATCTTTTGGAAATATCCGGGAATGAACCGCTATAAAAATTCAACGTTCTTACTTGTTTCGATTGATATTAAATTTTTAAATAAGCTTAGACATTTCTGACGGTTGAAAAGGTACATTAAAAAATAAAATTAAATTTTTTATTTTTTTTGAGAATTCATTTTGAAAGAAAGGGAGGTCAACATTAAAAAAAAATGGAAAATCTGCAGATTGAAATTCTTTAATTACATTTTTACTTTGCTAAAAACAGATTTTGATCCTAATATCTAAATATCATAGAGAGCTTAAACTTTATTGCAGATGGACTGTAGTTAAGTAATATTCCTTTCAGCGCGATATATTCTGATGGAATCTTACTTAAATATGCAAGTAATTATTTGAATTCTTTCCGTTTTTTTTTATAAAAATTTTTTAAGCGTAAAATTTTTTTGTGCGTAGTCCTAGGATGCACCCTATTTACTTCTGCAAATGTGACGTTTGGATATGCCACCTATTCCTAAATGTGTAATGTTGTATGTATTCTTATGACTTCTACTTTTTTCGCATTCTTATAATATCTGAAAAGTAATTAAAAATATGTGAAAAAATTTTTTATTTTCTTTCGGGTTCTTTTTTTATTTAAAACAGGTTCAATAATTTTTATTTCTGATTTTATTTAAATTAATACCAAATTTCAATTATAGGCGGGATTAACTTAATTAAAAATATTTTTTAAAATTCTAGGAATCTTTATTTATTTTTTATACCGTTTTAATTGATATTTATCGCAAAATATTTTTAAATAAAAATATTAATTTATGTTTCATTAATAGTAGTTATTTGATGATTGAAGCAAAACCAAATAAAGTTTTCATTGATAGTATTAAATTCGTAATTGAAATTCATATTTAATTTTTTCTGTGCGGTTCGAAGAAATTTACGCACATTAAGCCAGATTGTGTACATATTTGGTCGATTATGCTGACCAAAAAAATCACAAAGTGCACGAAATGCACGCCTATTTTCATAAAAGGCTTCAATAATCTTTAGGCGCTGCTTAACTCTGTAGTTCTTTATGGTTGAGTTTGTCAAACACTGAAACAGAAAAATATCAAATTAAGTTGGGAAAAACTTTGACATTAGGGTGTGACTCAGCGTGTATTATGGTTGGACAACCCTTTATATAAAATTTACAACAAAAACTTTTGTATTGCAAATCTAGTTTTTATAAGATGCCTGCTTCTGAAAATCACCTTTTATGATGAAACAGAATTCCGATTTAAGATGATTTTTCATACAAGTTCGAATGTAAAATACGTTACAGTTCATAAAGTTGAAAGTATATTTAATATTTATGTTTAAAAATTATGAATAAATATTTATTTAAATATTTAATATGTAAAAATAATATAATAACTAATGAATGCCTAAGTCTAGATTAATCCTGCTATCATATAAGTTAAAACCTTTAGTAGAAGTTTTATGTCGTCGCATTTAAAAGAAGTTTTCAAATTTTTGTTGATAATTTATTTATGTGCTATTACTTTATGCAACACACAATAATAATACGTTATAGATTTTGTATAAAAACATTATAGAATAGTTTAATTTCGTACAATACACAAACCCTACGATAGGTTGCGAATTTAGCATTTTTTTATTTAATGTTTTTTTTTTTGTATAAATATTTTTGTTTGTAAAAGTTTTTTCTTTTCATTTTAAATAATGCCTAATCGTTTAGCTGTCAAAAGTCAAATAAACCTAAAGTTATTGAACTCATTTCGAGAAGCGTTACAACGTTCAAGTCAAGATTTCTTTTTTATTTATAAAATTTTGCTCATATTTGTATTTCTCAAGAAAACAGTCAGTCACATTTACAATGGCATAGTTTGTTTAACCAAATGATTCATTAAGAGTTAGAAAAAAAGCCGGTAAAAACATAGATATAAAAAAATGTATGTAGTATGTATGTATGTACGTGTGTATTTTGAATAGTGCAAACAACATGTTAATAAGTAAATAAAAGACTTATTTGAGAATAATTAATCTCACACATTTTTGCCAACACAAATTACGTCAAATTGATACAAAATCTGTTATTCTTCAAAAACGTGTTTAGCATTTAAATCTTTTTCTTACTCGTCTGTTTTACATTCATTCTTTTCGGTTTCGATTGCTTCTTTTTTTTTTGTTTTTCTTTTTTTGCATATTAAAATTAGTTTAAGTTTAAATTTTTTTTAAATTTGTAACGTATTGCTATTTTTATTGTTAGTGTCTTGTTCTATTTGAAATGTGGTTTTTCTGTTAATGGCACACCTTAAACTGTTGTGTCATTTCGAGTTTATATGGTGTTTAAGTTTTATAACTCTACTAGCCAAGCCCGGCGCGCGTTGCTACGCCCCTTAATGAATCGAAATGCATTCTAAATTTTAATTGAATATCAAGTGCAAAAACCTAAAAATTATTATTTTTTTGTTATGGGCGTGGCATTGCCCACTTTTCTAATCACGAAATTGTAAAGTCATAACAGCTCAATATGTGTGCAAAGTTTCAGAAGAATCGGACCAGTGCAAGTACCTCAAAATTATAATTGCTTTTATGGGCGTGGCCCTGCCCATTTTTTTAATCACGAAATTGTAAAGTCATAACAGCTCAATATGTGTGCAAAGTTTCAGAATAATCGGTCCAGTGCAAGTACCTCAAAATTATACCTTTTTTTTATGGGCGTGGCACTGCCGACTTTTCTAATCACGAAATTATTTAGTCATGACAGCTCAATATGTGTGCACAGTTTCAGATAAATCAGTCCAGTGCAAGTACCTCAAAATTAAAACTTTTTTATGGGCGTGGTCCCGCCCACTTTTCTTATCACGAAATGATTTAGTCATGAGAGCTCGATATGTGTGGTAAGTTTCAGAAAAATCGGTCATGTGCAAGTAGCTTAAAATGATAACTAATTTTTTATGGGCGTGTCCCCGCCCACTTTTTTCCACCCATAAACACTCCCTGGTATGTGTACAACAACTTACCAAAGTTTGAGCTAGATCGGTTTTACAGTTTCGGAGTCTATAGCTAACACACACACACACACAGAGTTTCACTTTTATATATATAGACTAGCCAAACCCGGCGCGCGTTGCTACGCCCCTCAATGAATTGAAATGCATTCTAAATTTTAATTGAATATCAAGTGCAAAAACCTAAATATTATAATTTTTTTTATGGGCGTGGCATTGCCCACTTTTCTAATCACAAAATTGTAAAGTCATAACAGCTCAATATGGGTTCAAAGTTTCAGAAGAATCGGACCAGTGCAAGTACCTCAAAATTATAATTGTTTTTATGGGCGTGGCCCTGCCCACTTTTCTAATCACGAAATTGTAAAGTCATAATAGCTCAATATGTGTGCAAAGTTTCAGAACAATCGGTCCAGTGCAAGTACCTCAAAATGATACCTATTTTTTATGGGCGTGGCACTGCCCACTTTTCTAATCACGAAATTATTTAGTCATGACAGCTGGATATGTGTGCAAGGTTTCAGAAAAATCGGTCCAGTGCAAGTACCTCAAAATTAAAACTTTTTTAGGGGTGTGGCCCCGCCCACTTTTCTTATCACAAAATTATTTAGTCATGACAGCTCGATATGTGTGCAAAGTTTCAGAAAAATCGGTCATGTGCAAGTAGCTTAAAATGATAACAAATTTTTAATGGGCGTGGCCCCGCCCACTTTTTTCCACCCGTAAACACTCCCTGGTATGTGAACAACAACTTACCAAAGTTTGAGCCCGATCGGCTTTACAGTTTCGGAGTCTATAGGTAACACACACACACACACAGAGTTTCACTTTTATATATATAGATAAAAGAATTAAAATAAGACTCATAAAAAATATTTTATAAACATTTCTTAAAAATAATTTTTTAGTTGTGCATGTTTATGGTAACTAATTTCTAACATACTTAACTATTTCTAAGGACTATAAAATGTTATAAAAATAACAAGTTTTCTTCTCATTTGTTTAGAGGCCTATTAATGGAAGAAGTTATTCTACAACTTGATTAAACACAGAGTAGGCCAAAATTCGTCATGAGGTATAAGAATAACTTTTTCACTTATTTATATATATATTTTTTTAAACTTCAGATTATAATGTATAAAAAATGGAAATTGTTTTTCACATAAAGCATGAAAAATTACATCCTCAAATGACCCCTGTTTCTAGCTTCGTAATAAAGGGCTATTTCATAACATATTTTTAAATTAGTGGCTGTAACGCCGTATTGCTCGATGTGGGCACAATTCGGCATGGCCGAATAAAGCACTCTGACTTGTTTTTTTTTTTAAATAAATAATGGCCGATGTTGAAACGGGCATCATCTGATAAAGTGATCTTTAGAGTGGGCGATGCATAAGGTTTTAAGCCTTTATCAGAAAAAATTATCGTTTTGGTATGTGGACATTTCCATGAATATGTCAACCCAGTGATGGTATTTTAGAATTTCAGTCTTGTGCCAAAATTTTAGCTAGAAAGTGCCAAAATATATTAAAAAGTGCCATAACAAATATATACACATGTCTACTTAAAAAAATCCATTTATTCATTTTTTTTATTAATACATTTTATTAAGACGAATTGATTATATACATACAAAAAAAAAATTCAGACTTCAATATTTAAAAAATGTATACAGATAAATTATATATAAATATTATTATTTATTAAATACGTAAGCTAGATCGTCATAAAATTAAGCCCCGACTTAGAAATTATATACTTTATGGTATCAAAAACAGAGTTCAAAATTATCTTCCTATGCGGTCATCTGATTAAATCCACCCTGAAGATGTAGGATGTCATTAATTTGGAACTAATACTTTCAGAAAGGGGATTTTGTTTGGGGCACAGAAAACCCGCACGCATACATTGAAAAGCTGATACACCCAAAACGAGTCACTGTTTGGTGCGGATTTTGGTTCAGAGGTATAATTGGGCCATTTTTCTTCGAAAATGAGCAAAGAGTGGCCGTAGTCAAGGGCGATCGTTTTCGGGCCATGTTGAACGAATTTTTGTTCACAAAAATTAAAGAGGAGGATATTGGCAACATCTGGTTTCAACAGGACGGCGCTACGTGCCACACAGCCGAAGCTACACTTTTTTTATAGCTTTTTTTTAAAAAGTGCCAAAATTTTATTGGGCGTTCCATTGTGCCATTAAACAACTAATAGTGCCAAAAATGGCACGATTGTGCCACTTTTGCCAACAGTGTGTCAACCTATATTGTAAAAATAAAAACTCTTGAAAGTTTTTCTCTATTAGTTTATTTATAAAAAAAAAAAACACTCAAATTTTACTATGCGCAGTTATTAAGAGCTTATTAAATTATTTTAAGAGCAATAATAAGAGTTTAATCTGATTATCTCTTTGACTAATTTTAAAGAATTGCAATCAACTATTTTTTTTAGCGACTAATTGTAAAAATGCTTTAAAATTAAGGTAGCAACAATTAGTAGGATCCATAAGAAAAAAGAAAATATAGAATCCAATTAGCGGTATTATTTTTGATTTCCCTTGGATGTAATTTTAATGTCACGTACGTAGTGAAAAAACATTATTTGTCTCCGTCATTCGTATTTGAACAGTCGCAAGAGCATCTAATTTAGAATTTAACTTTTTTTCTTAACATAATATAAATTTTATTACCTAAGAATACTATTAGAGAAAAATCTGTCACGTACGACATTAAATTGAATTTATTTATAAAATCATTTAAAGATGTTTTCAATTAAGTATAATGGATTTTAAATGAAAAATATTGGGTTTAGTGTAAGAAATTAAAAAAAGAAAAAATACCTCTCAAGATTCGCAAATTTTTTTCATATTTCCATATACACCTCAAAATCACTTCTGTTTTATGTCACGTACGATATATTCTTATTTTTCTGGATATTTTTGACAACAATGATTTGAATATAATTCATATTTTTTTAAATAAAGTACCCTTTAAATGGAATATACAACAGCCCCCGAGCAAGTTGATGAATTAATTTATATAGTAATTCTGTGGTAGCAGTATTTATTATTATTTATTGATATAATACGCATTTACTGTTGAGAACAGAGATTATAATTTTTCATGTTCAGGCGAAATCGAAAAATTTTCTAAATTTTCTTGTGCTCGTACTATTTAAATCATTTTTGTTGAGGAGAGCGTTGACTTTACTATGATTGAAAATTTTAATTTCTTACATGTAATACCCTGTTCAGACAGATATTTTTAATTGTTTAATTTAGTGTTCATTGAGCAATTAAAATAAGGGTTCACACATACTTAATTTATCTTACTCCATTAGCATTTGATAGCTGTAAAAATCCGATGTATTTATACCAAATCAAATAATGACTTCTCTTGTGGTGGTTTTCCTGTTCATAAAATATATTTACAATTATATTTATACATATATATACTTATATGTATGTATTTGACTTTATTCAAATATTTTATTAAAATTTCCATCAACCATTTTCCATTTTCTTACTTTTTATTATTTTTATATTTATTTGTTTGACATTATAAATGCCACCTATATAATTTTCTTCTCACTGAACATACTTCTCGAGAGTTGTATTTCGAGTTTTGGACAATAAGTGAAACAATTAAGTATATATTGCTCAATTTAAAAGTAATTTTAAGTATGGTAAATTGAGCTCAATAAAGGCCTTTAATTGCGAGAATATTATAAATTGACAATTAAGGCGCGTGTGTGAACATAGTATAATACAACGATTCGTTATTATTAATTATTGCAAATAAAGTAAAATAACGTGACAAAAACACAAAATCTAATATTTCATTAAAAAGGTCCTTATCTTTAATCAATTCTGGTCATTGGATTTATGTATACAACAGTGGTTTGTTCAAGAATTCAAAGACAACATGGTTTTCTCTCCCTTTTAGATTAACTTGTTGGTTTCCCATTGTCTTTTTTGACCTACTTACATTATCTTTTAGCATAATGTGTTTTGTTTATCCCCAAACCAACAAAAATATAATTAATCATGCAATTAATATTTTATTTAAATGCTTGTTGTAGATTTGAATAAGCGTTGCCAATGAGAAACGACGGACAAGGATACATTTCAGTGTGTCATGTGAAAACAAAAAGCGGAAATAACTTAGTTTGGTATCAGGGCAAATGTTTTTACATGCCTTCCGCAAATATTTTGTTTACAGTTACTTGAAAATGTACTTAAATTTATAAAAATGTGGATTAGGCATTTGACCTCATAAAAGTCTTATTTGCTATTGAAATGAAAATTATAAAACCACACCTTTTTTTGAATAAATCTATACTACATACATATGTATGTATTTATGTACAACAGCTGACACATATTTCACATTTACCCTCATTATTACACACATTACCAAGTAATAAACGGTGTTTATAGCAAAACATAAATATAATTTATTTAATATTCAATAATTTTTTTATTGATTTTTATTTAAAAATTTAATACTTTGACATTTGATCAACTATACCAGCATTAAACTAACACTTTAAAATATTACAAAGGGGTGGAGAGTCACCAACATACATACATACATTAATTAATAATTCATCAAAGAAACTACATTCCCACATTTTTCATACATACATACACACATACTTTATTCTTGAAAATGTCCATACTTATGTACATATGTATGTATTTAATATTTTCCATAAACATTTTCTGTTGCTATGAGTTTACTTGATTGTAAAAAATCAATATCAGCAATTTATTTAAACATTCACTTTAATTTTATTATATGCATGTAAATTTATGTCTTTGCGAGTATGAGTGACTGACTGTGTTAATATTGCAGAATTGAGAAATTGTACTTATGTTGTATGTTCGTTTTTAATATTTATGGCATGTACTCGTTTAAATGAAAGGGAAACATCTAGATTCAATTTTTATTGAACATTTGTTTAAAGAACTTTTAAAAACACAAACACAAAATAAAACGAAAGAAAGCAAAAAAGAATTTATTTAAAATGCAAATAGCTGCGTTTGAAGGTAGTGAGTAAAAAAGTGCGGTAGCAAGAAATAGTTTTTGCAGTTAGTTTGTGCAATTAGAATTTAAAAATCTCCAGAACTATTGTCTTTTCGAGAAGTGGGCAACATTTTTAGAAAATTAAAATCATTTAAAATGTTCATATAAAAAATCTTTATAAATACATACATACATATGTATGTATATATATATTAGATCGAGTTATAAAAGTTCTTTATTATATTTTTAATAAAAGAATACAATTTAGACTATATTGGAAAAAGTAATAATAATTTTTTATATTAACAATATAAATTAAAAACCAAGATAACTAGAGTTGGAAAAATTAAAACAAGTATTTTGTGAAAAATTTGTTCTTAACAAATACTTACATATCGATGGTTACAGATAGAAAGCCCTTTCATTTTTCCGAGGCCATTATGGATTTTTCACCTTTTCATTGCTTTCTGCCCTTTCATTTGAAACCAATATAGGAAGATTGAAAGGGACAAAGCCGTAATCATTATGTTTTTCACAGTTTGATATCATTATTGAGGGGGTTAAATGAGGTACATTTTTAATCTAAAAGATTTTATCAATATATATGTACATAAATATTTTGTACGCCATTTGGTAGTGGCATCCATTTTGGATTCTAAGTACCTTTAATTTGATATCAATATTAACTGTCCCGGTTGTCTAGAAGCAGTTGTATTTTCGTGCTTATATCTCAGTTGGTTTCAAACCGATTTGTTAGTTTTTCTCAGAAGTAATTATCGAGATCAGTGCCCATGTAACTCTTGCTACGAGAAACTTTTCACTTAAAACATGTAAATTGGTACAGAAATACAATAAATCGAGACAAACAGCTGTTTTTTCTCACTGTACTGTTTCTGTAACTATTCATGTGAGAAATACCTGTCACAAAAGAAAACTACTCGTAAGCCATAAAAAAAGTGTTTCTATAAAGGTTTCAGACGAGAATTTCTCACTTTGAACTGTCTAAATAAGTAACAAACAAAAGACCGCGAAATTGCAAAACTTTAAGTCCAAAAATATAAGAAGTAAAATATGAGTGACAAAAACATGGAAAAGGTAAAGTTTAAATGTTTTTTTTTTATTATTATTACATACATATGTATGTATGTACGAATATTATTATCATAACTTTGTTAGCGTTTAGAAAAATATACTGGTTTCAAAACAACAAAAAGAAAAATTAGTTAAACAAAAAGTTAAATTAGTTAGTTGCCAGAGGACAGTTGGGAGGAAAATTTTTTTAAACACTTTTATTTTCTAAATTTTATATGTATTACTATTTCCGCACTTTTTAAGTTTATTTTCTCTTCTTCTTCTTATAATTAAGTATAATTTTTGATATCTCTAACGTAACAACGTAATCGTAAATGGTGTTTTTCATCATAAGTTACAGACACACTTTTTTCACACACTTCGAGAAACGGTGGAATATTTTGTTTCATGACTTTTTGATGCGAGAAGTTCTCACTAATGTTACAGAACATGGGTACAGGGCTTGAAATTTGGTGTATATCAAAAAATTATTTAGCAGCACGAGAAACTTTATGCATTAAAAAAAACTTTATTAAATTTATTTTTGCCTATAACTTTGCCGATAAGTGACCGCTTTATCTAAAATCAATCTATCGAGTAGACCTAGAGTTATATAATATCTTGTGTCGTAACTTTTGTGGTAAAAATATGGGAAGATTTAGAGGTAGGTGGGTTTGTTTATTTATATCTTAGAAAGTTATAAGACGGTGGTACTGTATTTCGATTAATTTCAGAATATTTTTAAAGAAGTAATACCATATACAGGTCTGTGCATTATGTGGAGGCTTTTAAAAGTTGATTTAAATCAATACACGGACAGTCGGACATTGTTTAATCGAGTTTTCAGAAAATATATACTTTATGGGGTCGAAAATTAATATTGTGGAAATTACAAACGGAATGAAAAAGCTATATATTCATTAGCACCACAGGTGAGGGGTATTAAAATGAATTTGTAAATTTAAACAATTATGGTTAATGATTTTAAATAAATAACATTTTGTATGGAATTATTCTTTACATATATAAATTTAATATTTACAAATGGTAAACTGAGAATATAATTAATTTTTAAGATAAAATGCTGAAAGACAATTAGTTTTCCAACCAAGTCTTAATTAAGGTGATATTTTTTAAAAATAATTTATTTCAAAATGAAAATGCTGTGAAATTAAAAATGATAAAGATAAAGCTATTTCGCATGTTAGAGGTATAACATTACATAATCTGTATACCTATTAGATATTAATTTTAAACTTCGTGATTTAATGACAGGGTTGTAAACTCTCTTACAAAATACATATATTTTGTATATTTAGTTAAATTAAAAAATATTATTCCAAAGGATATTGATCATTAAAAATATATAGGCAATAAGTTCTTTCGCTATAACTTCCTGTAAAGTTGTACAAAATAGTTGAAAACTTCCTGGGGGATAAGTTTAAATTGTAAAATTGTAATGGAGTTACAATTTTAATTTTCGGTTATGTGTACTTAAGAAGATATATCTTTTGGAAAATTCATAAAAAAATTAAATATATTTGAGATGTATTTTTAGAAAATTTTGAAATAAAATACATTTTAAACTCAATTTAAATTTAAATATTTACATATTAATGAAAAAATCATTTATAGAAAATGTTAAAAAATATTTTTTTTAATTTTCTTTTTTCTAATTAAATTTTCTGTTTAAACATTTTTATTTTTAATTTTCTGTTTCTTTTACAGATTCCGTTTCCACACTTTTTCCACTCACTGTAAAAGTGCTTTGCAAGAAATACAAATGTTTATACAGGGTCTACACAGAACAAATAAAATTGAATTTGATTGTTTACAAAAATTGAATTACAGCTTGCAAAACGCAATCATCATCAGAAACAGCAGCAACAACAATAACAACATACCTATTTAAATGGACTTTCAATTGGAGTAAATAAAAGTTTTAAATAAAATCAATTGAAATGATGCAGAAAATAGTTTAAAGTTTTTCTTTTACTTTTTCTATTGACGTAAAAGTATTGGAAATTAAATAGAAAAAATAACCATCAATTTGAAATTAAAAAGTGAACTAGGGGAAAACTATACAGAATTTTAATAAGAAATTAAAACTTATAATTGATGTTAAACATTTTCAATTAAAACTGTAGAAAGTGTAAAAACGCTTAAAAAGATTTCTTTTTAAAAAAAGTATTGATTGAAATATAAATCTGTTTTTTTTGTTTGCTTTTGTGCTGTCATTAGTTCACTTTAGTGTCAAATTATAAATATTTTTATTTCTTCATACATTGTTTTTAATATAAAATTTAGTTTCAATTATTGTACAACTAAGGCCTCAGTATGAAAAGAAGTAAAAAAAATGCAAAAAGTGCACTTCATACGATTAACTCGCATCTGTCTGACCAGACATTGTGATAATAATGATAATGTTTTTTTTATATTCCGTTTCAGTCCATATTACAATCATTATTATTACGCCAAAGAGGAAAGTACAATGACTCTTTGTTATTTAATAATTGATGCGCTCACAAAGACGATGTTACTAATGACACAATGTTAATTAATTAATTTCTATCAAAGTAAGCAATAAACTTCATACATATGTGTGTACATACGGAGATATGTAAAGGAAACACTGACATTAATTAATTTGCTATTTATTATTTAATAAGGTCAATATACATATATATACATATATCATCAATATACATATATATGTAGGAGATTTGAACCAAAGTTCAAAAAAATATTATAAAAAAAATGTAGAAAAAAGAAATATATAATGCTTTGCCTTTTTAGGATATTTGTTTTGCCGTTTTTTTAAGATATTTGTAAAAAAAATTTCGATCTTTATGAAAATCGAACCATAAATTTTATATGTAAAAGGCATAATTTTTTTATGTTTTGTCTTACTTCGTAAGACTTTCTTTCAAAAATTAAGCGATTATTTAATCGCTACCATGATCAGCAAAATCGTGGTCGGAGAGGAGCAAAACGATTCTTCAAGTAACTACTTCTGTTGAATGGCAACAGTACCCTAAAAAATATATGGTTGCCCAAAGTCCGCAGTTACGTTACGTCTACAAGCATCAGTCTTTGAGTCATCATTCTCTGTTTCTGTTGAGAAGGCAAACCCAGAAACATCAGAGTATGCCCGAAATCCGACCAAGATCAAGAATTAGCCATTAAATTACCTCCGAGTCCGTTTTCCTGCGTTAGAGTAATCACACCCACCACGTACTCTCCAAAGAGACCTCACCAATGACAAGTTTAAAACATGTTCTTGGCGCTAACTGATTCCCGTAGTACCAAACAGTTCTCTCGTCAGCATTTGATCTCCAAAGTCTCTACATCGTACTTCCGATTAACTACGCAGTTATACTTCCGTGGTGATATTTGGTTAAACAGTATGTTTTTGTTTAATTTACTGAATGTAAACAAAAACTTTCAAACATGAATTATTCGATAAAACCTGAAAATATACCATTCTCTACTACAAAGGAATATTACGCTTTATTTTTTTTTATCATGAATCTTTACAATAGATTTTAAAATTTAGATACAATTTTCATTAAGATTGTATATTTTTTTTAATTTAAATAATTTCACAGTCGGCCCACACATGTTGCACGTAAATGTCTGTGGTACTTGCCTTTGGGAATATTCGGTAATTAATTGCTATTAAAAACGGCTCCACGAAAAGCCCCCCAATGAAATAACGCCCAAACGAGAAATGAAATATTCTCCAAATTTTTTTCATACATTTTTTTTTGTGTTATTTCATATGAAATAACTCCCAATTTTTTTGGGCCGTTTTTCATTTTTTTTTTGGAAATTATTTTATTTCTTATTTGGGGTTTTTAAATTATTAAATAATCTCTAATGAAATAACACCCAACAAATTTTTAAAATTCGGGGCTTGTTTCATATCGTGTATAATTTGGGTATTTCTTCATTTTGTATTCGGGGGTTATTTCATTTTACAAGTTGTTGGTTTTTAGGGGTGTATTTGCTTGTAAATAAATTATATAAACATAGGCCTTTTACATGAAAACTTTTAGCCTGTGTCGAATGTTTACAGATATTTTCATTTGTGTTCATATTGACAAATAGAAAATCAACAAAATGCTGCGAGCATTTTTTCAAATCCATAAAAGATAACGTTCTGGATTTGGATGTGCGACCTTCGTGATAGACTACGAAATTAGTATACGGACGGCAATAATAATTGTTTTCCCTAAATCGAAAGTAATCGGTTGTTGGTTCCACTTCTGCCAAGCAGTGAGGAGGTACATAATAACAAAGTGTAACCAACTGGCAGCATTTATACATACAACGTATATTTTCTCCATCTTGAATTCATGAACAACCATTTTTTTTAACATTCCTTACGTATAATGTTTTAAGTTTAATATTTATGTATGTACATGAAAATAATTTTTTGGTAGTTGGGTTTCAAAAATAAAAATATTGGAAATATTAAACAATTCTTTGTCCATACTTCATCACATCTCCATTACAGAAAATTACTGCCTTCTTTACAACATTGTAACTATAATAACGTCTCCCATGAGTTGGATTTTCAAGCCATTCGTAAAGTTTTAGGATAGCTCGTTGGTGGCTGATCTGAAAAAGATTCCATCGTATAAGGGAAAATAACTGCACTTGGCTTAGTCCATTTACAAAACCACAAGTAGTCACTATTAAACGAACTTTGTAAAAAAAAAATTGATTATGAATGCTGGCATACTTTTGAAGTTGCATATATACTTATTATGAAGAAGACGCCTGCGGGCCTCCACACGATTCATTTCAATAGTTTTGCGATTTTGCTGTTGGTTCATATTGACATCATAAAATCCTTAGTGAAACTGACTCTTTTATGAATTCCGGGCATAATTTTATTTTTGTTGCTGATGGGATTTATTTAATTTGGGGTTATTTCATTTTCATCATTGGGAGTTATTTCATATGAAATAACTCCCAAATATTGGGGGTTGTTTCGTTTTCGCTTTGGGGTTTATTTCATTTATTTTTCGATGTTATTTCATTCACTGGTTTTGGGTGTTATTTCCTATTTTTTTGAATTTATTTCATTGGTTGTTTCCTGGGCGTTATTTCATTGGGGGGCTTTTCGTGAGCCTTAAAAACCAGCACAATCGCCCTATAACTTTCTGAGACATAAGCAAATAAAGTCGACTGCCACTGTTATAATAATACATACATAATAATACATACATAATACATACACACGTCTGTTACAATTTTAAAAATTGATATCTGCTTATAACTATTCGTGGACAATTCGGCACAAATACGTCACTAATTGAAAAAGTTATAGGCAAAATTATTTGGAAAAAATATATATTGTTTTATATATATCAAGTTCTTCAAGATCCTTATTTATTTGTAGAGTCACTAGTGATACCAAATTTCAAGCGGTAGTCTCGAAAATTATTCCCGAGTAAAACTTATAAATCGGTTTTAAACTAAAATTAAGAAACAAAAATACATGTTCTTAACTTCTAGACAACCGAGAGAGTCAATATAAAACACTATAGAGAAAATCGGTAATGACCTTGACTAACAACTGGCGTAGAGTAAATTCTTATATGGGTCAAATTTAGTAATTACAAATTTACCCCATTCAACTAGTTCTAGAGTTGACTAGTATGATACAGTAACTATGTGAAAATTGAAAATCAAAGTTGGCGTAGGATATAAAATAAGCAAAATGGTGTGTAAAATTAAATCTGAAACCTAAGCTACTTTACAATGAGGCCTATTACCTACATATACATATTTATGATGATGAAAGTCATTATCAGATTCGGCACACACTTTTACTTTTTTCATAATTTTCGGTAAATTATTTTCTGAAAAATATTTTGTATAAATTTTTTTACTGATTGACATTTTTTTATAAATACATAATAGATAAATTAAATATACAAAAACGTCAATTAAATGTGTGTGTCCCTTTTACGACAAGACCTCACAACTTTTTCCCCCAATACAATAGCTTCACTTCATTTAATTTCGATCAGTTATTTAATAACTTGTTTTGAGCAAACAATAAATTTTTAATCATAAAAAAATCTATGTAGTTATCAGCGAACTGTAATAAATCCCAAGAAGCTCTATGTTTCTCTCTCACTTACTTAATACGGACTGTCAAGTGTAAATGCGATTAATTTTTCTTTTTTTTTTTTTGTTTAAGGCGCAGTAAAACATTAATAAGCATTAAAATCAAGCAACTGTTTGTCTAGCGGTGCCCTCAAGTGCATCGGGTACATCTTTTTTTTACAGGCTAATACTACTAGTATCATCATCATCATTATTAATTGTGCCGTAAACTTGTCTTCTGCAAAATTATTCTTCTATGTTCTATGTTTCACTGCTTCGCTCGGATAATCAATGAATCTTCTTTGTGGTGTGGCAAACTTATATGAGTGCATTAAATGAAGCTGGTTGTTGGTTGACGAGCGCCTGAAAAACTGACTTGACTACTTGTTATAAGTCGCGTAATTTTAACAACTTATAATCAATAAAGTATGGTCTCTATAAAGTCAAAGAATAAAAAGTTGTGCAGCTTTTTTCCTGCACTATTGCTTATAACAAGTAAAAGTTTTTATGGTTTAACTTTTGTGTTGTTGTTGTGCTTTTGTTTTCAATTTAGTCTATACTTGTTAAAGAGTATGTAACACATATATCGTTATGTGGGCCAGGCCATATCTAAGAAATCTGATACGAGTTTACTAGACTTTTTAAATACTTGTGAGTGAGTAAATGTTACACTGGGAGACAATTTCTAATTCAGAGACAACAATTGTTGCTCCAAAAATAATAACAAAAAACTGTTGGCATACACATACAATAAAAATGGTGGATTTACAAAGTATGTCATAATGTTGTATTATCATATTGTTTTAATTTGCAAAAACTTTTAAATAATTTAAAAATATTGCTGTTATTCATGGTAAAATTTGTAAACCAATTTAGAATTTGTAATAACTATACCTTGTGAATCCACCAATTGTAATACGTTTCTTTGTTATCTATAGGTACGTTCATATAAAAACAAATATGTGATGAAATAACGTAACCAGCAAAATTTATTGATTTTCTTCTAACAAGCAAATATTTATTTATTTAAAAATTTTTTTGATTTATTAAACTTGTAATATTCATCTATTGGTATGTATGTATATGTTTTGACAATGTTTTGTGTAAAAAGATTAAATATAAGATAATTATTTAACAAATAGTGGTCACGCCTATTTGAACAAATATTTGCAAATGTGACCATAGTTTGAGATAATTTTTTGGTATATTATCGTTTTATAAAAATATTTTAGTTTCTACCGAGAATTTTTTGTCTAAATGAGACCAAGGTTTGGCTCGATAGGCCATTGAACTCAACAACACGTTTAAGTATTTTCTACCAGAGAATTCGCTGAAGGCCGACCAGTGATTAATCTGGTACCACAGTACTCAGTAAGTCCCTTAACTTGTTCTGGACTAGTTAATTGTGAGGTCTCTTCGTAAACACTTGGTGGCTGTGGTTACTCCCAAGCGGGAAAACCGATTCGAAAGTGGTTTAACGCCTGATGCTCAACCTTGATCGAACTTTGGCAACCACTGATGTTTGTGGGTGCTGTTACCTTTTCAATAATGATGGTTTAATGACTAATGCTCGCAGACGTTGCAGACCTGCGGACTTCGGGCAATCATATATGTTTCGAGGAGCTGTTGCCTTTTAACAGGATTTTACAAGGGAATTGTTCAGCTTTTTTCGGACTGTAAATTCAATTCCTTTGCTGATAAATTTTATAGACTCGTAGAGATAAAAATAAGGAATTAGATAGCCCGTGCTCTTTAGTAAGATGAGTTAGCATTAATCAAGGAATTAATGCAGGTAATATTCGCACCTGTAGTCATGATTGAGTTGCCCAACATGATGTCGGAGCATGTTCCTACAGCTCAAGAACTACAGGGTACATGCATATATACGTGTCATTAACATCAAAAGAAGAAATGAAATTATGAAGTAAATGGACGATGGCTGCAGCAATCATAATACAAACAGCAAAAGCAACAATAATAATTATAACAACAATAAAAAACGTGCAAAAAAGCTTTGAACCAACATGTAACAAGAATTGCAGTATAAACTTACTTTTTTGTAATTTTTGTGTTTCGCTTTTTTGTTTTCTTTTGAACCTTCTAATGCTCAGATGTTGTATACAAATATACATATACATGCGTATATGTGTATGTATATAGATTTATATTTAATTTTTGCAACAGAGATGACTGAGTAAACTGAGACTGATATTGTTTAAGTAAACTAACAAGTAAAAAATACAATCATAAATCATGATTTTGTTTTACAAGCAATGAAGTTGCTTACACATGTGAACGTATTGGCTATTTCATTGAATTTAATAAAATGATTTTTATCTTTTTTACTCAACTTTATTTATTTGATCGTTCATCTTTAGTAAAAAAATTCGAGGCAATAAAAGTGCGTTAGAGAGATAGAGAAAAAAACAACGAGATGTCCCTTTTAAAATGTTCATATATTTTTGTTACAGAAATTTTCGTATTGTCATAAATTTTAAAATTTGAAAATACTAAAAAAATTTACTATAAAAAATTAAAATATTTTGAACCATTTTTACATTTTTGAAAATTATGACAAAATAAATTTGTTCAAAATAAAATTGTGTTGCCGATTAGAAACGGATCAAATTTCACATTGCTAATTTTGTTTAACATTGTGTTTTTTGTTTTCAATACCCGCGGCCTCCACGTTTAATTGCGTCCATAGAGATTACACGTGTATACCGCAAATTGCTATATGTAGCAATTCATTGCGCAATCATTGATTGCTCTGCTGATTGCTTGAGCAATTATTGCCGCAATTAGCTGTCAAAATCGTTAAGTTTTCTTTGAATTTTTTGTTTTTCTTTGCAGAAACAAAGGCAAATTAAAATAATTTTACCTGATAATAATTTAAATTGAGATATTCAAAAAAAAACTATACAAATTAAAACAAAAATATTAAATTTTATAAATAAATTACTCGTATTCTCCACCCACTGAAAATAAACATACTTTACAATAAAGTGCCGTTATTCCGCCGACGTTTTTGCTTATTCTTAAGGCAGAATTAGTCTTTACTTTCTGTTCCGTTCCGATTAAGCTGACTTTATTCTGTTAAATAGAAAATGTGTACAAGTCGTTAGTTGTTCTGTTACTTTCCGTGCCGTTGCGGACGAACCTGTAGAAAATAGAATTCAAAGTTAAGTGACGGCCATTGAGAGAGAAACAGCTGATATTTAGGTGCCTATATTTTTAAGGTGGCTGCAACATAGAGACTCTGTTTGCTTATAGATGAAATCTGACACAACAAATTTTTTTTTTATGTACGGACTTTGACGAGAAAAAAAAATAAGCTTGTGTTTGTAAGATTACCTTGCAAATTAAGGCAGATGATTTTTTACAGAAGAATTAACCACAAAAATTACACAACAGAACGGCACGTCACAGAACGACAACAGAAAGTTAAGACTAATGAAGCCTTTAGCGATGAAAATTGCTACGTGGAGACCTAGCGATATGCTGAATATGATTAAGAGCAAAGCAAGGCGAATTCATACAGGTAAAATTATCAGGCAAGTTGATGGGGAATGATTCTGTCAAACTCCTTGTACAAAAATTTGGAGGAAGGTTTTTTAGTGAATGTTTTCTGTCAACGCAAATTCGTATATCAGGGATGGAAAATTTGCAATAATCTGTTTATTTAATTTTTTTTAAAGAGGATATATATTGGTGAAACCCATGTTAAAGCATGTAAAAGCAACTAATATAGGTTAGGTTAAAAATAGGGGCACTAAAAGCCTAAACCCATGACAGGTAGACGCTTATGCCCAGTATAAATATTTGTTATTGAAAAAAATACACTTAATGAGTGATTTAATTAAATCTATTCGATTATCTGAATGTATGTATGTATTACAATGTAATAGCAATTTTTGTAGGGCAAATTATTAATAATCGTGTGCATTTTAAAGTCCCAACAAAAAAAATTTAAAAGATCTTGTCAACTTTTATTAGGTATGTTGTTCAGTGGATAGCTTCTTCAGGGAAAAAATTTATAAATAATGTGAAAAATATTTAAATAATAAAATTAAAATAAAAAAACAAGGAGGTAAATCAAAAAACATTGTAAAAAAATTCAACGATAATAAATAATATACAGGAAGTTAACAAAAAAAAAAAAAAAAATTGTTATAAATATTCAAACCTTATCAAAAACTTTCTGTAAATTTGTAAATGTATCGGTACAAAATTTGTTGCGTTAACATAAGTTTATTTATGCATAAGTATGTAGAGTGAAACACATTTATGTAGAACAGCTGTAATCGTCATTTAAAATTGTCAGGAATAGTTTTGTTAAAGTTGCCACAAAAAATATCGCAACAAAAATATGTACGTTGTTTGTTTCATCTGTGTTTATACTTAAGTTAAATATGTGGTGTACATCAAAACCGAAAGGTCAAGGTACATAACACGTTTAAGCGCTTAATAGACTTTTGTACAAAAACTTGAAGTAGTATGTGACAAGTACCAATACAAATGCGAGATGAGAACGCATTATATACATTTTGACAGCTAATCGGTTAACATAACACATGTTTTCTATTGTAGTGTATAATGTGTAGTATGTAACTTGCAGTTTTTAGAGGGCAAAGTGTAAGCAATGTTTTAAAAGCTTTGCCGCGTTAAATAGGTTATGTACCTCAAGCATAAATCTAAAATTGGTTTCGCTTAACACCCACGATTAAAGTTTCATTTGCATTATTTTCCATACGCTGCCAATCACCAAGTGAACTTCTAATATCTTCTCATTTTACATCCATTGTTGCTCCATAAAAAAATATTAAAAACTGGTTTAGTTTTTTTATACCCACCACCAAAAAAATGGTGGGGGTATATTCATTTTGTCATTCCGTTTGTAACACATCGAAATATCAATTTTAGACCCCATAAAGTATATATATTCTGAATCGGGGTTTGATTTGATGACGATCTAGCTATGTCCGTCCGTCTGTCCGTCTGTCCGTCTGTTGAAAGCACGATAGAGGTCGCACCGAAAAAGCTAGACGGCTCAAATTTTGCCAGAATCTTTCTTATAGACAAGGTTTGTTTGGTATTGAAAATGGGCTAAATCGGAATATTAGGAAGAGAGTTATAGCTCGAAAAGCAAGAGTAGGTCGAAAAAACCGTGTCCTTCTAACATCGAATAAAATGGAATTGTGTCCAAACGGAAAAACGTAGAGTTATGAAACTTCGGATATATATTTCTCGAGTCAAAAGAATATTTCTCCCCAAAAATTGCTTAAATCTATGTATTAGAAAAGGAGTTATAGGTCAAAATGTACGAAAATTTATACCGCTCAGTGTATATTTGAAATTTAAAACGTAATAAAACTGACAAAACTATATGTACGGTTCTGAAATTTTGCAAACATGGATTTTTGGTCAAAGTCTTCGTTATAACGGAAAATAAATGTGCCACGCCCACTTTTTTTTTAAATTTTTTTAAAAATATATTAGTCATATATATTAGCATTTATTCATTGCAGATGGCAACATCTGTTGAAGGCGCCACTACATTTTGCAAACACTGAGGATGATGTCTTTGCTAAACATCACGTAGAACACTAGATGGCTCTAGTAACATTTTTTTGCACAAACTACAAAGGAATTTTATAGGGGTTTGTGAAAACGAAAATGACCGAAGTTTGTTGACAAAAATTAACTAGAGTAATGATTTGTGCCCAACTTTACATATAGTTGTACACACAGTCTTATGAGGTTTAAGATTTAAAAATATTAAAAAAAAATGTGCATCAGTAGATTTAAAATAAGTATTTAAATATTTAAAATACATATTTTAACTAAATTTTTTTTATCTATCTATTCTTTTGTAAAGGGTGGTTAAATTTTAAGGGCCACAGGGTGATTCAAAATAGACATGCTCAGCATTTTGCTAAAACGGGAAACTTATTAGTATGATTTTGATTTTTAAAGTTCTATAACATTTTACTTTTAAAAGATTTTCAAACGAAATAAGTTTTGTATAATTTTAAAATTTGTTAGCCATTAGTACATGAAAATAAATAGTTTATAATGTTTAGAAATAATTTTTTTTTTATCTTTAGGTCTAAATTTTCATAAATTCCTTTTTTTAATACACCATAACTTCTAGAAAACATAAGATAACAAAAAGAAATTAGCACCATTTAGTAGATAAAACTCTCCTCTTTACCCCAATACCCCACTGTATACCTGGGACGATCCGACCGTGATCACCAGACCAATTTTTGTGACACAAGGTCAAATATTTTTTGCAAAATTTTAGTAAAAGAGCTTAACAAATTTTTTTGTTATGTGTTTTTTTTAAGTATTTTAGACGCCACCAAAAAAATGGTATATATATTCTTAATCGGGGTTTTATTTGATGACGATCTAGCTATGTCCGTCCGTCTGTCCGTCTGTTAAAAGCACGATAGGGGTCCCATCGAAAAAGCTAGTGGGCTCAAATTTTGCCAGAATATGTCTTATACACAAGGTTTGTTTGGAATAGAAAATTGGCTAAATCGGAATATAAGGAAGAAAGTTATAGCTCGTAATGCAAGAGTAGGTCGAAAGAACCGTGTCCTTCCAACATCGAATAAAATGGAGTTGTGTCCACCAGCATCTACGTATGAGTCATGAAACTCCAAATATAAACTACCTGAGCAAAAACAATATATCTAACCAAAAATTGCCTAAATGCATGCATTAGGAAGGGAGTTAGAGATCAACGATGTACGAAAATTTATACCGCGCAGTGTATTTTTCAGTATGTTGAACATTTTAAACCTAATAAGAGTGGCAAAATTAGATCTACGATTCTGAAATTTTGCAGGAATTGCTTTTTGGTCAAAAGCTTTCTTCTGACGGAAAATAAATGTGACACGCCAACCTCCCATACAACGTTTGCTCTCAAAGTCTTATAATTTCTTTATAAATCGAATAATAAAGGACTTTATTGAAATTTATAAGTTGTATTTATTAGCATAAATAACTTCGACACACCTACTATAACGCCCACTTTTCACGTTATCTACTGTTAATGAAATTTAAATTTATAAAACCGACAAAATTAGAGGTATGATGATAAAATTTGCTACGGAAATCCTTCTAGTCAATGTTATTGTTATGCCAGAAAATTTAGGTGACACGCCCACTCTTACGCCCACATCCTATATAATACCTTATCTCAAATTCATATAATTTCTCAATGAATAAATATTTTGGAAGAATTACGGACTATATTGAAATATCTAAGTTGTATTTATTAGCAGAAATTTTATAAACACGCTTACTTTAACGCCTATTTTCACTGAAACACTTAATTTACGAAAACATTTTACCAGCATATCGAAGTTATAAAGGGTGGGTTAATTTTAAGGGCCGATGTTGATTTTGAATAAAACACAAATTATTTAGGAAATTATTATCATTTCTTTTTTAATGATAATGTTTGTATGGTTCAATTACCTCAACGGCACACCTCGATCCGATAGTCCAAATTTTCAATAACATTGCTGATGCTCAATTGTTTGGCACGATGATGAGTCGAAGTTGACTGTTTTTTTGCCACACTATCGCGATAAACAGCAATGCTTCTCATTTAACGAATTTAGAAGGCATTCATAGATGTTCTAACATTTTATACAGACCTGGGGCCGAATTACGGCATTCGATATCGATCGAAATTTTACTCGAACGATCGAGTACGCTGGGCTTTGGGTATAGAGATTCTAATAAGAGTTTTCAAATTTCGATCACGTTCGAGTGCCGTAATTCGGCCTCTGTTTTAAATTTAAAATTTAACCACTCTCTACAAAGAAAGTGATGTATATTTTATTATAAAGAGATTATTCCAAGCGATTAACAAAATAATAATTATTGTGCTTAAATGTACACAAAATTGGTGGTGGGTATAAAAGATTCGGCACAGCCGAATATAGTACTCTTACTTGTTCCATTTATATTTGGTTTTGGCGCAGAAAACTAAAAAAGAAGTTGTTAAAATACAATATTTGTAATTTTGTTGTTATTATTGTGTTTTAATATTTTACCATTATTGTTTTTGTAGGAATATCTGGTTTAATTAGATATTTTTTTCCATTTTATAATGGATTTATATTTAAAGGGTGTTTTTTTTTTTTTTTTTTTGAAAGCCGACCTTTCTTAATTAAAATAAAACACGGAATTTTTGTATATCCAACAGACTGACTTTAATTGGCGGACCGTTTTAAGAAATTCATGTTTGAAGATAATTTCTGGCATGTGGGCGCTGTGTCTTGCTGGTCTACGTGCATTCTGGAAGTAAATTTTTTTTTCGAATTTCGGGCCATATTTCGCCAAGTCTTATAATTTCATGTTCAAAGATAGTGGTTTGTTACCATAAACCAATGAATTCACTTAATCCTAGAGAAAATAATCCAAAGGTGTTAAATCACATGATTACTAATTACTAGATGATTTCGAGAAAAAAAGCGTCCGTAAGATAATTCCATAGTAAGTTGATTTCTTGACGTGGTGTATGGCATGTAATACCGTCCTCTTTAAATAACATATTTTCAGTTTATATCCTATCTCAAATATTTGGTTATTATGACTCTATACACCTAAGATCTCTAAGGCGTATCAAACAGCAATATTAAATGGACAACAAATATTTTTTGAATTTTTATCACTCTTAATGAACCATATTATTGAGTAAAAAATTAACCTTAACAATGAACAGAATATTATTTGTATTTCTCAAGATAACATTCCCGAACTGGATAACGACTTTTGAAATAATTTTAAACAATATTTAGGCGTTTCTCTTTTTTAAGCATATTTATCAATTATCAAACTTCGCTAACCTCAAAACACCCAAAAACTCTTAAATTAGCTAAAAATAGTGTTGGCAATTTTAACAAATACCCTGTATCTATTTATACGTATATAACATATCGCTCATTTACTAATACAACGTCATAACTCAAAATTTAAAATTTTGGAGTTAATCATACAGAATTGTTCTCCATTTAATGCTTTACATTGTGTATACGTTGCATCTTTATATATTTTTTACTTTTTACGTTTTAAAAGAATAGGCCGTTTTTGGTCTATATGATTAGAACAAATAAAAAACTTCAACTGCGATTATCTCGAAATGGATTTTTTTTGAGTTATGACATTGTATTAGTAAATGAGCGTTATGTATATAAAGTTAATTTTATTACGGGTACTTCTTAATAATAATTGTTGCATAATCCCAGTTGAATTTTTTGTGAATTAAACAATAAATGTATGTAAGTATTAGAGTTTTTTTTCAAATTAATATTAATAATAATTTAAATAATCATGATAAATAAACGGTAAAAAAAATAAAAAAACAAACAAACAAAAATTTTTTTTCAATTTTAAGTCTGTGGAAATATTATAATTAATTACTTGTTTTTTTTTAATTTTTTAATTATTTTTGATTAATTTTGCGTTAAGAGACACTTCTTTCTTAATATTCTTTACGTCGAAAGTTATAGAAAATTTTAATAAGTAAATTAAATAAATAAATGAGTTTGTTGAAATCAAAAATAAATTTTTCGTTAAAATTCCCTATATATCACCAACTAGAATTGTTATTACCTTCCTGTATCAAAAAAAATGTTGGAAGTATTTCATAATAAATTACATTTTAAGGACTTTGAAATGCGAAATAAATTGCAATAAATGCTTTAAAGTAAATACAAAGTCAAACTAATAATATACCTTATTTTCATAAGTGCTATGCACTCATTATATTTAATGGAGTGCAGTTCAATGTCCAATGAAACTATTCGGTATATAAGAAAACCAGGTTTTCAAATTATTCAAAAAACCCTAATTTTTAAAAAAATGGTTTTGGTAAAACCGGTTGGAATTATCGGTTTTTATGTTTTTATGTTGTTAATATGGTAGTAAAAATTTAGTGCAGTTAATGACGCGAGTTTATTGGTAGTGAAAATTTAGTGCACTGGATTTCTAGTCCATTAATCAGAATTAATCTAGTGTATTTATTGGAATTAGTGCACTAAATTTCCACTACCACTAAAATCGTTTCAAGTAGTGCACTCAATTTCCACGTGGTTATTTATTTCCATCTGCCACTAGTGGTAACAGTAATATTGCTGCATTTACCCCCCGACCACACGAAGGATTGATTATGTCTTAATATAAGCAATAAAGCCGGCAGAATAACGGCGTCAAATTGCCAATGTTCAAGCTTATATCTATGTATATGTGGTGAACACGTAAATATTTTAAAACATAAAATTAAAAATTTTACAAAAAATATACGAAAATAAATTTCACCAAAGGTACTAGATTAAACGATTCTTTTGCCATTATATTTTTAAATATAATTAAAAAATTTAAATTTTTTTTATAATAATAATATTAATTTTAATATTTTATTTTCTATTTTTCTGCGGCGTTCTCTTATACATTGGTGTTGTTGTTTAATTTGACTTTTTTCTAATTAAATTTGACAGCTTGTGTTAAAAGATTATTGCTCAGCAATGTATTATAACAGTTTTTGCTAAATATGTGTTCATACATATTTATTCATGCGGTCCACACGTTAATATCTTATGCTAGCAATAGAATTTGAAAATTGCTGTGGAAATAATTTCCAAACATATTGCTCGTGTGGTTGGGGGGTCATGCTAAGTCATTTAGTGGTAATGGAAACGATAATACATTATAAATTCAATGCAATAAATCCAACTCTGATATTAGTAAGCGAACCATACTATCCAAAATTGTCGAATATATTATATTTAATATATTAATAACTTTTAATAAATTTATTAATTACAATCAGAGATATAAAGCTAATTTCTCAAAAAATTAAAAAATCGACATATTTAAAAAAAAATTTAAAAAACGATATTTTTTTTTTTTTTTTGCTACTCTAAATGACACGCTAATGTAAACATTATTAGTGTTTTCACCTAAACTGAATCACTTTATCATCAGTTGAACCCTTGCAAAATCACTTCTTGATCATGTTTTCTTTTTGCTGGGATATTTAGTCAGAAAAAAAACCAAAATTTGTTTAACGCACACAATTAAATTACTACAATATGACTAGTGTTTTATCATAAATACCCTCCCGAGATGAAGGCGTTTTAATATATTTTAAAATGCTTGCACCTGCCCATACAAAAATATATTAAAATTAATGGTTTTATTCCGAAAAAAATGAAACAGAAGAAAACACCGCTAAAAGAAAACTACAAAGACAAAAACTTTGTTTATTTCTGTATTGCAAATAATTTACAGAAAGTACCTACTTAAAAACAAAAACTTATAAAGACTTGTTAAAAACATGTGCAAATAAATAGTACAAACATATACCAAGTATGTACACATGTATGTATACGTATTATTTATGTATAATACAAGAATGATGAAAAAAATCCCCACTAACTAACTCTCTAACGCGACTCGATTCCTACCAAAATGCAAGTAGAACCAGTGAAGCAAAACACCCGGTTCTTAGTTTTTTTTTTATTTCACTAGCAAAAATATTCAACTAAAATATAAATAAAGTTAAAAAAAAAACTTAAAGTTTACGCTTGAAGCGTTAGTATTACGTGCTCTGTGGTCATTTTTGGTTAAATGTAATAGCAACAACAAAATTAATAACAAGTAAGAGCACTATATTCGGCTGTGCCGAATTTTTGATACCCACCACCAATTTTGTGTACTTTTATGGAACAAAATATATTAATTTGTTATTACGGGAATCGCTATGGAATAATCTCTTAATACTAAAATATGTATTACCTTCTTCGTGTAACTTCGATTTTCTATCAATTTATTTCCTTCAAATCAGTCAGAAATGATACTACTGACTCTTTTTTTCAAGAATTTTGTATTTTTACGGAATCTGAAGAGTATAATTTGGTGCCCAGAGGTAGTTAAAAAATAATTTTAGCTTTGTGTGGGCCGTGGGCCGTCACTGCCTACTTTAAAAATTATAAATTTAGGGCCGTATTCATAAAAAATATTTTAGGTTTATTGAAGGCTTATTTGACAAATTTCTCTACAACATCTGTCAAATAAGCCTTTAATAAACCTAAAATATTTTTATGAATACGGCTCTTAATGTTTAAATTTATATATTTCAATACAGATTTCTTTTTTTTACATTTCTGGTCATATAGAAATTTTATGAATTTAAGATACAGCGTTTTATGGGCGTTAAAGTACGCGTGTCACCTTAATTTAATGGAATTATACTTATATTGGCATAATTAAATTTACCAGAATGCTATATATGCGAAATTTTATCATCTAACACATATGATTCTACCGATTTTATCAGCTTTAAAATTTCGGTAAATTATGTGAAAAGTGGACATTAAAGTAGATTCTGCTGATAAGTTCAACTTAGATATCCCAATATAGATATCTCCATAGAAAAGTAGTATGGATTTGAGACTAAGCGTTTTATGGGAGGTGGGCTTTAAAGTGGGGGTGTCACCTACCGCTATTTTGATCAAAAAGCAATGTTTGCAAAATTTCAGAATTGTACATCTAATCAGTCAGTTTTATTACGTTTTTAATTATAAATAGGCTGAAAAAGACACTGTGTGCTATTAATTTTCGTTCATTTTGATCTCTGACTTCTTTTGTAATTTATAGATTTGATCAATTTTCAGGGTAAGATATTTTTTTTCCTCAGGTAATACACTTATGAAATTTTATCGCTCTACATCAATGCGACGGAATAGCATTATATTCGATGCAGGAAGAACATTGTGTTTTTTACCTACTATTGCATTGCGAGATATAACTCTCTTCTTAATACTACGAGTTAGCACATTTCAATACTAAACAAACCTTGTGTATATTCAACAAAATTTATGCCCCCTAATTTTTTCGCTTCGAGCTCTATCGTTTCTTTAACAGGCGGACAGACAGACGGGCATAGCTAGATCTTCCTAAAAATAAACCATGATTCAGAAAGCACATACTTTATGGGGTCTAAAATGGATATTCGGATGTGTTACAAATGGAATGACAAGAAGAATATAGCCTGACACCATTTTTTGGTGGTGGGTATAAAAAGTAGCTAAAGTAGACAACGACAATGGCAAAATTAACAACAAAACAATAATGATAGCGGTAACAACTTTTGTATTCATAGATAGTAGCCAGACTCCACCACCAAACCATCATCAACAACAACAACAACAATATAAACATCATTATCTTTGTCAGACTTTCAAGTTAATGGCAACACGGTAAGCAGCAACCAAACAAGTAGACCACAAACAGAAATAGACCAACATCAAAAAGAACAACAACAGTATTAAGAATGTTTTTATGTTTTTGAAAGCAGGTATTTGAAGTAATGGAAACATTTGAAACATAAATTTTTAAATATAAAAAATATTGTTGCTTAACAAGCCAAATTATTAGTTTTAAGAGGAAACAAAAAATAGTAAAAATTTAGTTTTAGTATTTTCCACAGTAATTATAATTAATTAAATTCACTCTTTGGTTCTTCTGTGTTTTCAGCGAAAAATCAGTAGCAATACTGTTTTATTATTTTTATTTTTTCGTTACTACAACTTAATTTTAAATAAGATTAGAATTTCTTTTTATTTATGGCATCACGCTGTAGTTTGTTTTAGCACAAAATCTTTTCATTTCCTAAAACTTAAAAAAAAATAAAAAATAAGTATATATTAGATTTCGCGTTTTTAACGCAAATTAGATCATTAAAGCTTAAGAAAAACAAACAGATGGTTCTTGGCACTTATCACATTAAAATCAATAATGCTTAAGCATTTTAAAATGTGTTAATTAGAGTTCTTACAAAAATAAGTGATGATAAAGAATTTTAAAGAATTTATACTTTCAGCTTAATATTTTTATTAATATTTTGAAAATGTTTATTTAAGAAATCATTCGATTGCGTGTTGTTAATAATTATCAGTTTTTGTAAATATAAATCTTTTCATTTTGTTTAAAATTTATTTCTTAAATACTTTTATGAAATCTAGTATTTAGTTGTTAATGATTAAAGTTACTTTACATTGAAATTAGCTTAGAGTTTTAAAATCATTAATTATTTGTCTTCATTTGCTAACTAGCTTGTTAAGTAGACAATTCTGAACAGGCGTCCTTCATATTCCTTGGGTAAAATCAAAAGTAATAAATGATATTGTTAAGGTTTAAGATTTATGGAAATGTGTTCCTTAAACTGTCATGTATTTCATTTCAGTTCTTCTTCTTCAATTCTTTCTTTCATACAAATTCTTAAGGGTGTAAGCGCTATTAATGCTCTTACTGACTGGTTCATCTTACTGAGAAACAGCCAAATAAGTGTAAATTATTGAAATGATTTTTATTTTAACTAAGAGAAAATAATTGAAGAGCTTAACCATATTCCTTACATGGAAGCAGGTTGTATTGCGGAGGTTTCGAAATCGGCAAAAACACGTAATTGTTTGCGACTTTAACCGAGTTTCTGCCGAAAACAAACATTTGTGTGACAAAATAAATATATGCTAAGCAGCTTTGTAGCTGAAATTCTTATTTAGTTTTATCTGTGTACAAAAACAAATCTATTTGGAGCCTTCGAAGTGACGATTAAACCTGCTGTTTCACTAGATACACAAATACAGACAATTTATCAGATGCAGATTATATAATACATATATGCAGTCCTTATAAATATACATGTCTTTCATCAATTGAAAAAAAAAAACCTATAGATATATCAAAGGCAGCTTAAAATATAAGATCGTTAAATAAAAATGCCAGCTTTGTGTTAAAAAGAGTCCTTGAATTACTTAAAGCTTCTATAGGAATGAACAATATTGTGAGCTACTAAGTTTTACTCTAAGAAGATATTGGTTAGACTACTTCAATTTAGCCTTTAACTCGGCTATAAATAGTTATATCAAATTTAATATGAAATTTTTTGAACTGTGGTCGCAAACCTTTAATATTTGTAAAATATTCAGCCTTGTTACGCGTGTTGTAGGCATAGTGATTGAACATTTTATTGCTGCGATGTAAAATTTACGACGACAATAAAAACTAAATCGTGCCTGTTGAGTATTCCGAGTGAAATCTATTTTTTCGGAATTGACATTGTAATATTATTGTTTGAAACAACAAATTTTAACTTTTAAATTTCATTCGCAACAGAACAGGGAGAATGGGTCAATCAATATATCTCTGGCAATAAGGAAAAATCCTTATGTCTGTTTATAGTTTTTCAGAAAAGCACCTTTTAGTTTTAAGATGATTTTTATAATTTGATTCTTATATAAATTATAAGTAAGAATAAGTTATTTTTATTTCAAATGATATTGTTCGTTGAAATAATAAAGACAATATATTTTACGCTATAACTTCCTGAAAATTCGCCCGATTGTAGTTTTAATTGCGGGATTGCAATGATGTTATCATCACAATTTAAGCTTATGTCGACTTAAGTAGTTATTCCTTTTTACCACAGATATTATATCTACTTCAATAATACCGAAAAATTCAAACCTATCGTTCATGTTGGACAGCCGTTATTAAATAAACATAATGAAATAATTTATAAGTCTATCTAAGTGCTAGACACCAAACAATGAATTTCTAAATGTCATAATTAAAAAAAAAAGAAAATAAACAAAAATGTAAAACAAACTTCTAATTTATATATTCCAAAACTTTCCGCTAAACCCATTACAACTTCTAAATTGCCACCATTTGGAAACTGTAGCTCTAAACCGATTTTCATTCTCACTTCTTATGCAATTTGAATAAGATTCTTATAAAAAAAACACTTTTTTCTACAAAACATAACTACTGTGTATTTTTTTAGCATTCCTACTTCTGTAATCCTTAATAATTAATTATGTTTGTACTTTCTGTTCACTGTTGGTTACATTTCTTTTTCTCAGATTTCTTTTAATGAAATATATTTGACTCAGCACTTCATATATTATTAAGCTTTAAAATATACTCGTACTTGCACTTGTGCGATTATATTTTGCATTGTAAACTAATTATGAATGTACACTTTTTATAATTATATGCTAATTGGTCTCAGAATACTGTTGGTTATTAAAAGGTATGCTATATACACTCAGAAAAAAAACAGTTATAATAAATAGAAAAATAAAATTTTCTTTTTCTTTTTGGCTTTTTGTTTATGAAATAGACACAAAGTTTGTACAATTCAAATAGCCAAACCGCAATAAATCGTACCCCGTTTATTTTAAAAATATAAAATTCCGACGTAAACGACTAATCCCTAGAGAAAAACTCTTTAAATAAAAAAAAATTATTTACTTTTATTTATTTATTTTTTTTTTTGTAATTAAAATCTGCAGAGACTCCTCTAAATCATACATACTTGTGAACCATATCTTATATTTATTTCGTAACAAATAGCAACATGTCTTGAAAACATATATTCGGCTGTGCCAAATCTTAAAATACCCTTTAGAAAAGAATAGTTACGGAACTATAGGCATGCACATATAAGTTGTTTGCGAAACAGATTTACACTTGCTTAATATTTGTTGTTGATCATGGCATGTTGTATGTGAACATGTTCGTGCAACGTACAGTAAAGAAAACAAAATCTTCGCATTACATGCAAACTACTCCAAAAACCCACACATTGTGTTTCATCATCCACAAAAAAACAAGGACATGCGTATTTTCTACTCATATCTCAGCGCCTCTAATAGGTTGACATCGCTGATGTTCAAATACGAATCCGTGGGATACATGGCGGATTCAAAAAGTAGATTTAAATACTCACACAAACGGAAGATCGGACAGATGGACAATAACTTTTCTATCTATAAGGATTCAAAGTATATATATTTTATGGGGTCGCAAATAAATACTGTAGAAATTACAGAAGGAATGACTCTCTTATATTTACCATTTTAAACTCTCGTTTGAAGGATATACGAGTTAAATTACAAAAGGCAAGTTTTCTTAGTTCTCTTTTTAGAATTGTTTGCATGCTTAGAATGTAAGGCGAAATTAAAGAAAATATATTTTTAAGGCAGATGAAGCCGTGTTGCTTTATAGATTCCTGCCCGATCAAAAGAGTTAAACAAGCATGAGGTAAATGGCTTACAATAAATCTCATAAAATTCAAAATAGTGTTTGTACCTATATATTCATCTCTCATTTTTAAATACATACATACTTTATTTACGACAAAAAAAATAAGGAAAGAACAATAATTAAATAGAATATAAAAACTGAAATAAAACACTCAAAATGTGCTTAAATGTTTTGATAGTACCCTAGACCAAATGCTATGAGTTTACATGTATTTAAAAATAAGAAGGTTTTATTTCCTTAAAATTCTATAAATGTAAATATTTAGTAACACACTGCTTGATATTTGTTATGTTTTTTTGTGTGTTCTATTGTACTCGATGTTTTTGTTATTATTTACCATTGTTTGAAAGCACAAACACTAACAAAGCTGTTCTAATATTTTAAACCTTATTTAATTTGAATTAAATAGTTTTTTTTTTAGCTTCGTTAAATCTAAATCTTTTTATTTTAAAACCTTCTCGAATTTGCAAAAAGCAGACGGTCGCATCAATTATGAATTTTCGCGATTCTACTGTAAAAACTTTAAACAGATTTTTTATATAATATTCTTGAACCCAAGAATATTAGCAATATATTTTATGGTTGTCAACACTTTACTACCGAAATAGTGGCAATACTAATGTTGCGTAACTTTAAGTTTGTCCTTTAAACCTAGCTCAACATACTAATATTAGTCTTTAATGTGCCATTATTAATTAAAAATAATATATTTGAAACACAATACTATAAATAAAAAATACATACATTTTGAATAAAGTTTTAATATTTTTATAAATATATTTATTTCATGGCTATCGAAGAATATTGAAAAAGAACAAATTGTTTAAAATTTTAATATAGAGCTTTTTTAAAACTTCGGAAAAAACAATCTTAAAATGTACGTTTTCAAATCTTATTTTTAATTCGTAAAAATTTATAAATTTACTGTTATTTATCAATTTTTTTTTATAATACATTAACTTTTTTGTAATGCATAATTTCGAAATGTAATATTTTTTGTATTTTTTAATTCTCTATTAAAAAGTTAATATTCTGTTTTGTAATACAAAATTTCGATATTAATATTGTTTTATTTTTACTTCTCCATTTAAAAAATAATATTATATTTTTAATAAAAATAGATGATATTTACATCCAACACTAAACATTCCGATCAAAGAGTGCTGATGATGAAACCATAGCTAGTTTCAAAAATGCATTCCATTCAGCTGGTGTTGGGAAAAGATTTTACTTTTTCAGCTTATTCTTCCATTATCACAAATAGACAAATTTAATCTATTCGTAAAAAAGAATTAAAAATAAATGAACTCAAGCCAGAAATAAATAAATTAATATTATCTTTAAAACATTAACAGTTCGTATAAAAAATATATTTAAAAATAAAATTTTTTAAATAATTCTTTATCTTAATTTGGTCTTTTTTAATTTTATATTTTTTTATACTATTAACGTATGGCCATAGATAAAATCATTTCTTTCGCCTATTTATCTCCGATTTAAAAAGCAGAATAATATTGCAATTTTTAAAAAGTACTTTTACCATATCTTTTAGTACCTAATTCAAACTATTAGTTTCTTTTATTAAATTGACTTCTCTCATTTCTCTGTCTGTATTTAATGGGCTTGTGCGTGCGTTAAAAACATATACCGGTTGTAAAAATGTTGCTCTTATCAAACACAACAACAATGGCACGATGTATTCTAACTTACAATTTAATTTTTGAAATGAAAAAAATACACAAATTCTTTTAAAATTACTATTGAAATTCTTGCAATCACATGAAGATTTTCTTGTTTAATTTTAATTAATAGGCATTCATAGGAAAATGTAAAAACATTTTAATTACACTTGTAATTAATTTAACAACAAACCATTATTATTTACTCTTTATAACTTACTTTAACAATATTAAAGGTGATAGGTATTTTCTAAATAATTTTTCTTATATTTCTCAACACTTTAGTTTTCTTTTGAATTCTTTTTTATGATTTTGTATGATTTTTAATAATATTTATACACTTTGTTTAACTTTGAATAATTTTTTTCTATATCCAAAAATTAAAATTAACAATTTTTCATTTTATTACAAAGATAAATTTATTTTTTTCTTTCTATTGCATTTATTTTCACTCAAATAGAAAACATGCTATCTACACGCATTCCGTTTTTAGCTTAACAAACAATTTTTTATATATTTTCAAACGTTTTTTAATTTTCTTTTCTATAAATTTTTTGGTTTAATAGCGCCGCATTTACAACAATTTTAACGACAATCTACGTTAAGCACCATAAACAGACTGTTCGCTGCACTGTGTCCAGCTCTTCCAATATGTTGTTTTCAGTGTGGTTCTTTTTTTCGTTAAATGTTTTGTTTGCAGTCTCACTCTCTTCCATCTCTGCCTTTTCGTGGTCTCTTATTTTACCATTTTTAAAAATATATGTGTATACAATGTAGAGAATTTTTATAAAGTTAATGTTAAGTTAACATATAGCATGTAAATTAAATATGTTGGCTAACATAAGCACAAGAGTTAAGATAAATATCTTTATGCAAAATTTGATGTCAGTGTAATGCCATGTTTACACGGCAATATGAATCTCGTGGTTCGCTCTCTGAATCGCGAATGCGAATCCTGCCGTTTAGACGATAGTTCTTGTTTCACTTTGACAATTTTATTATTTTTTTTTTTCAATTATTTAACGCGGCTTTTTGTTTTTTCTGAGGTTTATTGAAGTCATTCTTCTACACTTTAAAATACGTTTCACTATATCTCTTTTTTCCATTTTAATTTAAATATACATATATGTATGTCTGTTTAAACATATATTTTTTATTTCCACAATGATTTTTTACACACAATATATTTTCTGTTTTCCTTTGTTTATTTTTGTTTTTGATAGCCAGTACAGATAAATTAGCGATTTTTTGTTATCAAAATTAGAGATGATAGTAAATTCTTCGAGATTCGCAACATGATTCAAAATGAACCAGGTAGATTCGCTCTCAAAATTTTGTATGGTGAATCTTGTAGATTTAATCAAGATTCGGTCGCGAACCTTGAATGAGAGAGCGAACCTTGATATTTGCTGTCCGTGTGAACATGCTATAAGTGATTTGTTCCCAAATTGGGGATTGTTTTTATGAAGTGGGATTAAAAAAAATGATTTTGTTTGGATATAAAATTTATGTATAATATATTGATTTTATGAGATTTATTAATTTGTTAAATAGTGATTATATATGTTTATATATGTATATATAGTAATTAGGTCTAATTTACACCTTACACCTCTTAAAAATATCTTTGGTACTCTATTCAAAATAAAAACTGTTTTGTTTTAATAATGTATTATGCGAAATATTTTCAATATAGCAATGACTATAAGCTGCGCCAATTTTAAAAAGGTTTTTGTTTTAGTTCATTAAACATTTGTATTGTTTGTGTAATATGTATGTATGTACAATTCTCGTGTCTCAGTGTTTGTAACAAAACTCCTCCGAATCGGCTTACCAATTCATATGAAATTTTGTGTGTTAATTAAGTTTGTCTGAGAAAAGGACGTTAACTATTTTTTATATTCCTAAGTGATAATGGTGGTCTGCCACAAAATTTTTATACATAAAAATGACTGGTTGTTTGTTTGTCCTATATATGTACTTAAACCCCTGATGAAATTGTTATGAAATTCTGGTAAGGTCTTTGGACGTCTCTTGAGACGACTTGATGCAAAACAAAAGAGGGCAGTGTCACGTTCATACAGAGTAAATTTTTTTTAACTACATCCAAATTTGTATGAAACATTGCACGCATATATGTTACCTGTAGGAATGCAATTTAATATTTATAAATGTGGATAGTCCAACAACCATAAAAAGTAAATTTTGTTGTCAAACTATTTATAAAGGGTGGGCCATCTGTCGGTTTAAATTTGAACCAGCGGTTATTCGAACTTGGCAGTACTTATGTCCTTCTATTCTGTCACAAAATTCAGTATATTATCTCCGCTGAATGAAATGAATCGACTTACTTTTAAGCAACATTGGAATTTATTGGAAATTTATTTATAAACAGACAATTGATAGGAAATTGAAAAATTATCATCTTTTCGGATGAAACTGATTTTCATCTTGGTGGGTACGTTAATAAGCAAAATTTCCGTATTTGAGGCTTTTAAAGTCCAAACGTGGTCTTATAGAAGAAGCCAATGCACCCCAATAATCCCATACACTCGAAAATTGGTCCGATCGTAATTTACCATGAGGCTAGCAGCGAAAAAAAATTTCATTTTTAACCGAAACAATTGTACATCACAAAAAAAATTTGTTAAAATTTCTAACCGTTTTCGCTTTATTGCATTTTTTAAGTTTAACTTTTAAATGACCAACCGTTTTCTATTAATCGAGAATATTTTCACACATTTATTAGTTCATCTAAAAATTTTAAGAATCATATTCAATAAAAAGAGAAAATATATATGTATTTTATTTATAACTAGCCAAGCCCGGCGCGCGTTGCTATGCCCATTAATGAACAAATATTCATTCTGAATTTTAATCAAATATATTAAAAATAATATTGTATTGATTTTTATTGTAATGCAAGTGAGTATATAATATTTTTGGTTTTTCCATTTGCTGTAAAAATTAACAAACTTTTTGGTGTCCCCACTCTGGAGCATGCGACGTTCAGCTGGCCATGTGAAAAGCATGGATTTTCCAAATTCAATCCCCTAACACGCAGAGATTGGCCTTGTGCTTTGTTAATGGTAATAGCGAAGGCAAGGCGAACTGGAAACTGCAGTCACTTTAAATTGAAAAGAAAATCGGTGGGAACCATTGGAATGCTGAAAGTAATAACTTATTTTAAGTGGGGGTGGCACTGCCCACTTTTCTAATTACGAAGTTATATAGTCATTAAAGCTCAAAATGTGTGCAAAGTTTTAGACAAATCGGTCAAGTGCAAGAAGCTAAAAATTATAATTTTTTTATGGGCGTAGAACTGCCCACTTTTCTAATCACGGAACTGTATAGTCATGATAGCACTAAATGTGTGCAAAGTTTCGAAAAAATCGGTCAAGTGCAAGAAGCTAAAAATGATAACCTATTTCTTATGGGCGCGGCCCTGCCACTTTTCTTATCACGAAATTATATAGTCATGACAGCTTTATATGTGTAAAAAGTTTCAAACAAATCAAGTTAATGCAAATTGCTAAAAATTATAACTTATTTTTTTTTGGGCGTGGCACTGCCCACTTTTTTAATCACAAAATTGTATAATCATGAGAGTTCAATATGTGTGCAAAGTTTTAGAAAAATCGGTCAAGTGCAAGTAGCTGAAAAATTAATATTTATTTTTACGTATATATATATGGGCTAACTCCGCCCACTTTTTACAAACCATAAACGCTTCCGAGAATGTGTACACCAACTTGCCAAAGTTGCCAGTTTACGCTTATCTAGCAAAAATTTTATCTATTTGTATATTTTGTATAGTAAAAAATATTAGCAGATGTAAAGGGTTTGATGTGGGCCGTCAAACGACTAGATCTACTGACATGTGAAATAGGAGAGCCCAGAGAACAGAGGCATAAATCCAAGTAGATAATGAAGATGATCATGTGAACATGGCTTAATTACATGAAACCCATCTAGCATTTACATGCGATTAATTTCGTCGTCTTGTATTCGAGTAGAGCCTGATATTAAATATTACGTTCATTGGAAAGTGGGGATTGCTGATATGGAGATATAATTTCCGCATTGTAATGTGCTTAAATCCAAAAATGTGCCAGCTGGGATGTGTTGCGTGATAGGAAAAGCGCTCCATTCCCCTTTTAGTCAAGTACCACGTCCTCACACACTTACAATAGTTATTTTATATTTGACTACTAAAATATTCACTAAAAAATTTATATTGCAAAAAAATTGTTGATGGGTCAGCTAGTATAATATATAAGTAATATCATTTCATTAAAGAAATGATTTAATCATTTTATTATTATTCGCTTTTACACATCTTCATGTTAATTACGTTACATTTCTTGTGAAGTGCCGTCTTTAATCTACATACATACATACTAATAAACAAGAGAATTCATGTTCCCTAAAAATTAAAAGAAACTTTAAGTTTTATCTATTTAACTATTCAAGATCGTATAACGATGTCTACAAAACAAAAGTAAAAAAAATTATTATTTTATTTTTTCTAAGCTTTGAATTTGATCACGATTTTAAGCTTTAAGTCCCCTCTTGAACTTATACTACTTTTGTTTCTGAGATATTAGAACAATAAAAATAAGACATGAAAACAAAAGAAACAGCAACAACTGAAGAATACCGCGAAATAGTCTTAAATGCTGTAACGTTTTAGCCATGTAAACCAAAAGTATAAATTTACATACAAGAACTGACAATGCTATTCTACTTTTTATGGCTCATATGACTAACAATTTAACCCCAATAGCAATTTCATTTAAAAAACTTTTTTCCTTTGTTTTTATTTTAAACAAATTTAAAAAAATTATTTACATAATAAATTATAACAATGACGGCAACAATAACAAAAGCAACAACAAGTATAATAACAATTCTTTATCTATTCCAAAAATGTAATATTTAAGGCCTAAATTAAAGCCAAAATTTGTTGTTATATGTTGTTTGTCTATTTGTCATCCTGCCCTTTTGCAAGTCTGCCCGAATCGTCTATGTGTTCAAGTGTATGCCCATGACAATGAAATGAAAATACATACTTAAATTGCATCTGTAAAATTTGTATAAATGAATTGTGTATGTATAATAAATGCATCCATCCTTCTCCTTCCCCTCTAAAGCACAACAATCTTATATCGTAGACTCTATCAATGGACGATAAACTCACACCAATAACAAGCACTTTTTTGGTCGCTGGTAATAATAAAAAATATTTTTTTTATTGTAATAGGAAACAAAAGAGATGAGAAAAACTTATAATAAAATGTACGCAGCAGAGTTGGAAATTCTAAATAAGTGTTCTTCTCTTATATGTATATTAAGAATCTTTTCATATTTTCCTATCCAATAGAGAAAAATAGATTTAAGCAATTATTACCTCTTGTAATTTGTTTAAGATATAAGAAAAAAATAAGTTAAAATTAAGATGTTAAAGAAAGCCTTGTATTTGGCAATATATAAAGAAAAAAATATCACATTCACTTTAATATTGTGAAGCTTTTAATAAAAGGCAGTGAGTTGAAAAATTTTGTAACATCGAAATAGCCATTTGAGACCCCATTAAGTATATATTTTTGAATCGAGGTTTCATTTTAGGAAAGAACTGAATTATTAAATTTAGTATTTGATGTCACTGAAGAAAAAAATATCACTAAACGCACCGAGTATTGGCTTTAAAATTATCCGCAACAAAAATTTTAAAAACTACTAAAACAGTGCTAAATACATCGAATTGATATCATTAACTATTATCATTAGCGCAGAATTTAATAATGCGCTGAAGTTCTTGTGCAGCCGATACGAAAAAAATAGTTTTTGGCCGTTGATCACTTAATTTAATTAAAAAAATAGTTATCTCACAAGAAGTTGTAAGTTTTATCATAATTTCCCAAAAATTTTGAAGTTAAGGAAAAGTGTTAATGTGAAAATTTTACACATTTTTTGGATTATAAAAATTTTTGTCATTATGACAACATAACAGTTAGGACACCTTGTAAACTAACCAACTATAAAAATTAAAATAAAATATCCTGAAACACAAAATTTTTTTTTGAAAAAAAAAAAGATTGATGTTTAGTTGCAAACGCACAATTAGTCTGTTTTGACATTTGTTATGATGATGTTAATGCCAAAAAATATTTTTTATGATTTAGGAGTTCCATTTTATAGTCATTTTCCATACCTGATATGTTTAAATATGAGCGAGAGATTTAAATGTGATTGAGAGATAAATGTATTTATAGTGGTTATTTTGTGTTTTGCTCTATACATACACGGAGAAAACGGAAGCTGTGCTTTTTAACTTAGCGGTAATACAAATAATGTTAACTTGGTACAACCATCGGTATAAAAACATTAAGATTTGACTGTTGTCTGCAAAAGAGAGCTTAACATTTCAAATTCCTGTTAGAGATATAAAGATTATAACAGAGATGTAAATTGCGGGGAAATTTAGTAAAAGGCTGCTTTAAATCTTTATACATACATATAAAATGACGGGTAGTATAAAATTAATCCTTTCTTAAAAGTAGCGAGCACAAAAATAGCGGTAACTGACAGTTTTTTATGACACATAATAAAACATTTTGTTTTAGTGAAACAAGCCATTTGAAGATTTGTCCTTTACAGTGGATTAGCAGTTTTTAATCCATGACGGCTAATATTTATATAAAAAATAATAAATAAATAAATAAAAAAATAATCTAGACTGTTATCTAAATTATTGACTATCGCTATTAAAACCAAACACTTAAACCTTACAAAAAAAATCTTTAGTTAAATTGATTGTACTTATCTTTATGACCATGTAAACGTTCTTTTTTATAAAAATATAAAATTTTAAGTTGGCAACACTTTTTTGACTGGCGTTCATTTGGTTAGCTGTCAAATGACTTATGCTGAGTTAAATTTGGCCTTTTAACATGAATATACTGACATCTGCATAATGCTTACCAATTTGTGCAAACTTGTTTTGAAAATCATGGTTTTGTTTAAAATGCGTATCTCGCACTACGTCCATTTTGCGATCACAAAATTGTCCACCACTTTTGTTTAAATAGATACGTCAACAAACCAAACTACCGTATTTTCAGTGATTATAATCCTCAAGTGTGGAGACACCGTTACATCCAGAGAAACTAGTTTGGTTTGCTTTATGGGCTGGTAGAATCATTGATTCGTACTTCTATAAAAACGATGATGGTCAGAATGTAACAGTCAATGCTGACCGATTTAGAGCCATGAATACTTATTTTTTAGTTCATCAATTACCCAACCATGTTGTGTAAGGTGGCGCAACATGTCACACATCTTGTGCCACAATTGGTTTATTAACGAAAACTTTTGGTAACTGCATATTTTCACATTTTTGATCCGTGAATTGGCCTCCAAGATCGTAGATTTTTTGCGTTATTGCCGATATACGGCCACAAATATTAAAAAAAGTCATTGTAACTTAGACTCCGGACCTGCCGTGGCGGTCATGTGTAAGAAATCATATTTCAAGTATAATGAAAACTTTATGTCAATTTAAAAAAATTAATCTTTGTTTTATTTTATTTAAATGTTTTTTTTTTAATTAAATAAATAAATAAGTATATTTATTATTATTATTATTTTTTTTTTTTTGTAAAATTTATTTACAGACATTATGTATAAATTTCTGTAAATAAGTGTATAAAAATGTAAAGATTTTAAAGAAATAAAAAATAATTTAACAAAAAATTAACCATTGAAGACAACCATATTGTTATTACAATTAACATTTAATAGTTATTTGCTATTTTTGAAAGGAAAATCATACTACGTTTCTTGTAAATGTATTTTTAAGGACAACCAAGTCAAAGTTTTCATGAAAAAAAAAATAACAATAATTTGTTTGAAATAACTGAATATTATTATAAAAAACAAAATATGTCTATCGTGATCATGTCGTAATTATTGGGGACGCTGACATGCTGGCTAAGATATTTTAAGTTATTCCATAGAAATATTTAAAATTTTTAAATTATTAATTATTGCAATATTATTATTGCAATATTAACTTGAATATTTGTTATAGACCGTACCATACAAAATAGTTTATAAAATTGTAATATTTTCAAATTTTTGTTACCTAATATAAGGAATATTACATCAACTGGCAAAATGTTGTGTTTTTTTAAGAGTATTGCTTAAAATACCTTTTCTGTGCAGGTTTTTTTTAACATTTTCTCTGTAACTGTTATATTTAACATTTTCATGATGAAACATGCAGCATATAATTTAATGTATTGCGTGTTCTTAGTAAGCCCCCTTCCAAAACAAGTACAAAATTACACACACTTTATGATTGTTGCCAAAACACATTCACATACAGATGTTTTCAATAATTCTGCAAATCATACTACTAGTACCATGTATATTTGCACATACATATGTACATACTTATGTACTTCATTAATGTTATCATCGTCATTATTATTCTTATCACAGTAATCAAACACATACCTCATCTCCTTGTCAAAATTGATTCAACTTCATTAAGATTAGGAGTGTAAGTGTTTGTCAGTAAAAATGAATATTTTTTCTTTTTGTGATTTATGACTGTGGTAGTGGCGATTTTCAATATTTATTGCCGAATTCTGTTATTGTTTGTAAATACTAAGTATACAAACATGATTGCTATGTATTTATTTTATGTTTTAACTTATGGTGGTATGAACTTGAATGCATGTTTAGAAAATCGATATTTTCGTTTTTCGGTATAGATAAACATTTTCTAATTTTTTCTTTTATTTTTCAGTTTTTGATTGGGGTTCTCACTGAGTTTTAAATACAATAGAAATATTTGCTTTTGAATTTTTGCGGCACGATTTTTTAATGCACAAGTTTGGATTTGTTCACAAACAAAATAAATGGAAGTTTTAGAATTCTTAAGACATGTATAATAAAAAAAAAATAAAGAAATATACAAAAGATGTTTAAATCGATTTATAATCCCAATGTTGATAAGGTTTTTTTTTTAAATTGTGAAAGGTTTATATGTATTTGCTACCAGGCTAGCTGCTGCATGTTGTTGATGTAACAACAAGTCCACAAGCGAAAGTTATGTTATACTGGCTACGAGGTGTTAAGGGAAAGCAAATTTTGTTCCACTATTTTATTTATTTATTTAATAATTAATTATTGTATTGTAGTTGTTCATAGGACATACATACATAAGTGGATATAAAGTTAAATAAGAAAAATAGTTAAATATTAAATAAACCATTATAATATTAAAGTTTGTTTAATTAAATAAACTTTTATTACTTTACGTTATTTTATTTTATTTTATTTTATTTTATTTTAAGAGCGCTGATGTTTGTAATAAAACGTATCCTTGTTTATCTAGAGGAAATAAGTAAGCGTTTATTAAATGTATGGACGTAACAATATTAAAAAATTATCAGGAAAAAAAACTAATTAAGAAGTTTTCTACATTTGATCTGTAAGTTTATTTGATTGATTTTTACACGGTAATACTAGCAAATTATCAGATTTTTATGGAAATTTGTAATTCATCAAATTGGTCAGACCAGGACTTGCTGTAATGATATCAGACTAGTTAATAGCCCAAAATCACTATAAAAGCTTTTCAATTAAGGTGCAAAACAGTGTTTTTAAAAATTTTCTTAGAAATTTTTTAAGAAAATAAATTTAAGCAATTTCCAGCTTATCGAATATTTTATTTATTTAAACAACAACAGAATATATATTTTGTCAAATGAAAACAATTATTTAACCCTTTTCAACTGAAGTGCATTAATTTTAACAATGTAAATGATGTGGGGTCTAGTAGACCTCACATTAAAATTCAATTCCAATGCTAAATTTTCAGCCTGGCATCTTTTGTGCTTATATTAATAAATAGCAGTAAATATTTTTCAAGCTAATACAAAATAAACTAGAAACAAAAATAGAAAAGGCAACGAGTGTTAAGAGAGCGTAGCCTCGAACCGTATAAAGCTGCGTATGAATTTTGTTTTTGCGGTGTCTGTCAGACTACGCATTAGTAACAGAGAGTTAAAACTAAAAATTCGTTTATAAAAATGACGAACAATTGAGTAGGTGAGATGCAAAACTCGTTGGTTACATTTTAAAAAAAATTTTAGAAGCGCACATAATCAAGGTGCTGCTGGCGAAATGCAGCAATTTAGGGTATCGTTGTTGACCCTAAAATAACATGACATTCTTAGTTAAATATTTGACATTTGAAAAATCGAAAATTGAGGAAATATAAAAGAATAATGAATTAAAGTTTGAAGCGAAAAGAGTTTTTTTTAATTTTGTAACGAACGAGTTTTGCATCTCACCTACTCAATTGTTAATAATATTTAATAACACTTATACGCTAAGTGGTAAGTAGGTCTCTTCAAATAATATTGCTTATACGTAACGTGCAGTCCTTATGTTGTTTAAAACTTAATATTTCCTCTAACAATTTGCAATAGATTTTAATACCTTAAACTACTACGATGGGTAACAAAGGGTAAATACAAGTTTGTTAATTAAAATGCTAAACAAAGAAATTAAAGTAAAAATCTGTTAAATTTACATGAAATAGTTTACAACACTAACGAAGTATTTCGACAAATATTTATTTGCATACATGGTGAACTGAGGACTTTGGTTATACCAGAAGACCACAGCGTTAAAAAAAGATTTAAATAAAATAAGAAAACAGTTTTAGAAATTAAATTTCATATATTCGATTTCTTAAGTTTTATTCTAATGATTGTCATAAACCAATTTAGGTCTTTACGGAAAGAGAAATTTACCAATTACACTTTTTTAATTTATCTAAAATCTGGGTCCGGCTGGATAGATTTTTCTAGTTTTTTTTTTAATATTCGTAATTCGTATATGGAATTACAATAAGATGAAAATCAGGTGAATAGGAATACTGGCTGTGACACCTTCTAATTACACATATTGAAAATAAATTTTATAAAATATCTGTAAAACGTTTACAGTTATAATCTTTAAGCTAAGTGCGATTTACCTTTAGCTTGCCTGTCTTCTTACAGACAAAAACTGATAACATGATCGGAGATGGGGAAATGATATCCCACATATGAAAAAACCTCATTTTATGGCATATTTCAGGAACTATATATTAAAAGTTTTCAATCTTGGTTTAATACGTTACGTTTTGATAAAAACTTTACAACTCATTAATAAATTTTAATAGAATCGTACAAGAGACGTGGCACCTTCTGTTTAATTAGTTGCGATAACAGTTTAATTTTTCGGGCTAAAAATCCATAAGATAAGAGTATGGGACATAAGTGTAAATGTATTTTGGGTCGTTTCTTAAAAACTTTAATTGCTATTAAAACAATTAAATAATAATTGATAAGAACTTCCTATTTAAAACTATAAATGTTAAAGATCGGAGAAGGAAGAGGGATAACATAATACGTAAAATCTATATCCTAATGAATACATAACAAAAAAACTTTTTTGATGCACGGTTTCTGCTTGTAGGGAATATTAAAAAAAAAAAAAAAATTTTTTTAATTATAATTACGAAAAATTAAAAAAAAAAATTTTAGTAGAAAATTTCAGTTAATTTCATTTTATTATTAGTTAAACACTTTCAAAGTAATTTATTCTATTGCTTATACCCTGTTCAGACAGATATTTTTAATTGTTTCAATTTAGTGTTGATTGAGCAATTAAAATAAGTGTTCAGACATACTCAATTTATTTTACTCCATTAGCATTTGATAGCTGTAAAATACGATGTATTTATACCAAATCAAATAATGCCTTCTTTTCGGTGTTTTTTCTGTGGATAAAATATGTTTACAATTATATTTATACATATATATACTTATATGTATGTATTTTAATTTATTCCAACATTTTTTTAAAATTTTCTTAAAAAATTTTTCATTTTCTTAATTTTTATTTTTTGTATATTTATTTGTTTGACATTGGAAATGCCACCTATAGAATTTTTTTCTCACTGAACATACTTCCCAAGAGTTGTATTTCGAGTTTTAGACAATAAGTGAAACAATTAAGTATATATTGCTCAATTTAAAAATAAATTGAGCTCAATAATGCCTTTAATTGCGATAATATTATAAATTGACAATTAAGGCACCTGTGTGAACATAGTATTATATTTATTTATGTTTAATTATTTTGTTCAAACGACGGGAAATTGATTGATAAATGCACTGTTTGTAGAAAGTAAATTCTAATTTGTAGAAAATATTTTAACTTCTTTTAATTTTCTATAGACTTACCACTTTGAATTTTCAAATAAAAATATTGAAAATTTTGTGGTACGAAGGGTTAGTTTTTATTCATAAATAATTGTATAATAAAAACAACTACTGATTTAAAACATTAAATGCAAATAAAGCATACGTTATTGCTTCTTCTTTTAAATTCATTTAAACAAAAATTTTAAAACATTTTGCATTTTTAGATTCGTTTTTCCTACTTCTTTTGTGTTCTTTGACTTAATAAATAATTTTTTTTTTTTTTTTTTTTTTTTTTTTTTTTTTGTTTTTATAAAATTTGTATATATATTACCCTGAAGAAGCTACCCATTGTTTGGTAGCGAAATATTGGTTAAAATAAATAATTGTTTGTAAAAAAACTAAAAAAGTTGATCTCAAGCTTGGAAAAATCATATATAATTAATAAATAATTTTTATTTGCAAATAGCTAGTATCCCAGAAAAAAATTGGCTTGTGTCTACAAACCGGAGAATTCTTCCCAAATTTCAACAAACCGTATCTGTAGGAAATGTAACAACACCTGTGCATGCTTTCCCAGTTCGTTCTGCGGAAAAAATTGCTGATGTTTGGTATAGTGTGGCAGTAGAGCTGCTAACCTCGACTCGTTATTGTCGCCCAACAACTGAACACCTCACGAACATCACAAATGCAAATTTTGAATAAAGATCTGAATTTACACGCTTACAAGGTTCAACTGACTCTAGAGCTGAAGCTTACTGACCATTTCAAGTATCGTTAATACGCCGAATGGTTGGTTGAACGACAGAAGTGAATGGTGGCTTTAGAAAATAATCTCCAGCGACAAGTTACACTTTCACCCCAGAGGATTCGTTGGCAATAATAATTGCTGCATTTGATTAAATAAGAAACCAGTGATTGTTGAAAAGCCGATGCATTCACAAAAAATTACTGTTTGGTGCGATATATGGGCTTTCGCGAATTGATTACAGATTTCTTGTAGTTATAAATTAAGTATATGGACCTGTACAATATGTGGTTGCAACAGAATGGTGCCACTTGCCACAAAACCGATGCAACAAATGCCATTTTTCGCGAAAAATTCAATTATCGTTAATAAGCTGCCAAAATCATATGATTTAACACCATCTTTCTATGCGAATATTTAAGATAAAAAGTGTACGACAAGAGCTAAAAAATAAACCTAAATTATGTCTCAGTGTCATCGAAAAAATGGACCACCGGATAGAATTATGTCACCGAAGCCGTGGTGATCCTTGGGGCAATATTTTGTATCGCACATAATTGTCATACGCCCTTCTATGAAAATAAAAAATATTAACATAATTTTGTAAAAACTTTATTTAAAACTAACATTGTGCGTTTTGGATGACCGTAGTCAAAGAAAATTATTTTCCCCAAAGTACATGAAACTAAAAATGGTTAAATTATTGTAATAAAAATAATAATTTTAATTTGAATAACGTCTTAATTTTTTATTTATTTTTTTTTACCCAGTCGTTTAGTTTTGTAGACTTGTATAAATATTGTTACGTTTATACATTTTATAAACGTTGGCTTTTTTCCTTTAAATATACTTTGAGTTCTTTTATTGCAATCAAAAACAGTTCAAATTCGTTATAAAATTAAGAGCACTTTATTTACTTAAACACACTCAAAGATTGCTTTAATATCACTTTACTTATTTCACTTATTGTTATACATCTTTATTATAAAACACACTTTGATACGCACCTTACAAGCTCTACTGTAGTACTGATCATGTTAGCTGTGTTGTTCGGCTATTTATAGTAACATAGTGGTGTTCGGTAACATTTGACAAAGTTCTCGTATGTACATTCTAGTACATTCGAAAACCGTTACATTTAAATTAAGACGTTAAGTAATATGCACGAATAATAGAAGTTCCTAAAAGTATGCTACACATAATAACAAGCATCATGTTCGAACAACCAGCGAAATAAACTAATACAAATAAAACTACAGTAACTTAAACTACTACAACTAAAATAAATTATAATGTAAATTAAGCTTTATAAAAACAAATCTGTAACAATATTATTTATCTACAGGTTTGCTTTTTGTAACAGAGTTGTATTTAAGCCGTTAAATATTTACTTCATTTAATTTCAAAACTACAGCTATCAAAATATCGAGTAACTACTTTATAGTATTTTGTACCCAAAACAGACACTTAGTTAATACTCAGTACCCAATTGCTCAATAATTTGCCAGCACTAATTCGGAAATGTATGTAGGTATGTATGTACACTTAGACAGTTCAATAACATTTATTTGCTTTTTTTATTCTTTTGTCGGCAATGAAACTAGACTTTTTCCGCCATCGAATAGAAAAAATAAGGTTAAATAGTTATGTACATAAGCGTTATTTCTCCTAGAATTTCTTACATAAATTCCGTTCCAGGTCTAAGCAAATTACCAGCACAATTTTTTGAATTTTTAAACAAAACATTCTTACCCGTCGACCGTAAATTAATTTTTAAAATAAGAAAAGCTACAAAACTTTAACTAAAATTCAAATTAAAATGCTCAAATAAATAATTATTTGTAATTCTGAAATTGCTTTTTAGTCTGAAGTTGAATTTTAGTTGTTTAAACGAAATTAAAAAATAATTGTATTAATTTAAAATTGTTATTTTAAAACTTTATTTGCTTTTCCTGCATTTCTTTTAGTCACGTCATAAGAAGCGAAAGAAAAAACACTCTGCACGTGCACAATTACGTCTTCAAGCATAAATTTTGTGTATGTTTTTACGTAGAGGTAAGTAGTATACTGTGTGGCTGTGTGCGTGTGTAGTTTTCCAAGAGTGTAGTGTATGTGTGTTTTAATGTACATAGCAAAGCTGTGTACTCAAAAGTCTACAGGGTTATAAATACTGAATGTAACGAAATGGAAATTGTTTATTTCCTAACCTGTATTCGAAAAAAACATATGATATTTATGGCACATTATTTAGTATTTTGCTCTTTGTTTTTAAAATTAAAGGCAGGTAATGAAAGGAATGTATTCAGTAATTGGAATACTTAAGAGTTTGATAAGCATTACTCTGGCGAAAAAAATGTTGATTAAAGATGCGAAGACACCATCTTATAAGCAAAACTAGTATTTGCAGTAGTGGACATTTAATAAAAACTTAAACATGATCTCTCATTGGTTCGGTTTTTTATATCATATCTTTTTCTTGATATTGATCTCTTGAACGGGGCTTTTTAACTAAAAATATAAATTTGATTTCTTTTACACAAAATAAGTAAGTATTTGGAGAAAGTGTTGTTTTAAAAGTGGTCACAACTTTAGTTTTGCTATTTTAATAACAAATTTTTAATAACTAATTTTGTTTGGTATATTTTAAGTGATACTAGCAAAACTGGACAAAGGAAAAGGAATAAGTTGTTCTGAATAAAAAAAGGCAGTAATTCTTAATTTCAGAGGCTACGGTAAGACGGTGAATGAAATATCCCAGTTATTTAGTTGCTCTAGAGCAGCGATAGGCCATCAGCATATTTTCAAAAAAATATCGGCATTATCGGCACTTTAATTTACAATAATCGGCAAAAAGTCGGCAAATTAAAAATAATAATTTTAAATAAATATAATAAAACATGTTTTTATTAACAAAAAATAACAATTCAGCATTAACTAATGTTTATAACAAATACAAAAAAGCATAAAAAAACATTTTACAAATAAATCGTAGATTATTTAAAAAAGAAATATAAATATGTACATATGTATACATATATGTATATTTTATATTACAGGTTAAATTGTTTTCAAAGCTAAATAATTTTTTTCAAACTTTTTTCTATGAGCATATATTTTATAGATACATTTTGGAGTTTACATTTTTATTAAATCATTTTAATATCATCATCAAAACAGTTTGAATTATTAAATTTTAAGTATTCTTTAGAAAAAATAATTCATTGTAAAGATTCATGTTCCAGAGAACATCGAAATTTCGTTTTATTTAGGTTGACTTGACTAAAAATTTTTTCTACATTTGCGTAGGAATGTGGAAGGACCATAATTTGTTGTACAAACTTTGATAGTGTTGGAAATGCATTTGTAGAATTTTCACGTTTTAAATCTGAAATTTTTTGCCAAAAAGTTTGCAATTTAATTTTACTCCCTTCAAAATTTAAAAATTTCAACTCTCTGAATTTAGAGTCTAAAGTTTGTTTTCCTTTTTTAGAAACAAAGCTAGGCAATTCTTTCAGAATTTCCATAAAATAATTATTATCCTTTAATCATATTTAAGGATTTATACGATTTATGTTCAAAATCAAAACGTTTTAATATTTGATTTGAAATTTCTATATAAAAATTTTTACAATTATTTACAATTTTGAAAATTACACTTATGTTAACTTTTGATTCTTTAGCCAATAAGCCCAAATACACCTCAACTTATTTCGAAAAATTCTTGGTGTTTATAAATTTAATTAAATAAATTTCATTATTTTTTAAAATATCGTTTTTGATAAAATTACTTAATACAGTTCTAGAAGTCCTTCCATTTGGTTTTGTAGGTTATGTATTTCTGTTGACTTGCTTTAAAATATTTTGTTAATATATATACTACTAGCTAATACCCGGTGTGCTTCGCCACACCAAATTTTAGTATTTAATTCATATGGCAGGTGCCACGCCCACTATTGTTAATGCACCCATTTCTTGCCTAAATGTTCTTTTGGGTGTCAAAGTTGCTCTTGCAAAATTTTGCTACTCTAATCGATATCGTTTTCCAAATATACGAAATTTAATATTTAATTCATGTGGCCACGCCTACTATTGAAAGTCCGCCTATTTCCTACATAAATGTTCGTGTGGATGTCAAAGCTTACCGTACTTAATTTGAAGACTCTAGCTGCATTAACTTTCGTGATATATAATATTTAATACTTATTCTTTAATAGGGCGTGGCACCCCGCCCACTTACGATTTCAAACCAAGGTATAGCCTATAGTTCCTTCCAGACATACAGAAAGATTCTGTGAAAATTTCAAGGAAATCGGTTCAGCCGTTTAACCGTCTATAAAACACAAACAAACATACAAACACACATTGATTTTTATATATATAGATATACTATATTTTTAAAAAGATAAATATATTTTATTTTATTCGTTTTAATTTTTTATAATAGTTCTTGTTGTATCGATTTGATACAAAAGAAAAGTATATATTCAACGCCTCATACAAATCTAGTTATCTAACAACTACTGCTTCAAGCGATAGCCATCTGGTTTGACTTGGATGCAAAAATTTTTCTAGTTTTATTTCTAGCAATTTTTGAATGTTTTGAAATTGATCAAGTCTTTTTGGACTATTTGATACATAATTGTAAATGTCCCTCGCTAGAGTTCCAACTTCGGAAGGTAATTGGAGACAAGCATATGATGAACATAACGTAAGTGAATGGCAAATACATTTCTTAATAAATAAATCTGGTATATCGTTTTTTAAATGTTCTGCAATTAAATTGGTTTTGCCTGTCATAACGGCAGCGCCGTCAGCAGCGAATTCTATCAAATTCGACTTGCAGTTTACATGGTTTTGTGTCTACAATTAACTGTACAAAACTTTGGCATCACATTGGTCCACTTCTGATAATCCAATTTATGTAACAAGTGTTTCAGTGTTGCCCAAACTTAATAAATTATACTAAAACAAACCAAGTAAACGTCTTTTTTAAATGTTTATCGAAAAATCGGCAATTTTGGAGCAAAAACCGGCAAATCGGCACTTATACAATTTTGAAGCAAAAAATCGGCAAAATGCCGATAAATCGTCAAATCGGTCGCTCACACGTATTGACTAAACATAAACAAAAAGTTAGTCTCCCATCAGCTTTTAAGCAAAGCGGTTGTGTTGACGCTTGTTTTTAAGATTGTCATGTAAAATGTATATTAGCGTAATTTACAATCTTGTGTATTTGTCATTGCAAATTTGCACCATTGCAAATATGTTCTATTTGTGTATACTTTGTTAATGTAAAGTAAAAATATACTCAAATATTTTGCAAATGCACTGATGCAAGACCGTTTACACAAGATTGGAAATTACGCTATAAATTTTCTTTAGTACGTTGTGAGTGTAAAAGAGTGCAACTCAAATATACAATCGCGAAATGCATTGATATGTGTTGCCTATCTCAAATCTCAAATAATGCACCCAGAGTCCCCAAACTCTGTAAAATAATAGCTAGGGAAGATGAAATAGTCGTAAGAGCACCTAAAGCTGATCCATTTACAAGTTCTAAAAAGCTTCCTTACGCGGATGCATCGCACAGCAAAAAACCGAAAAAATTTTGCCAAAGAAATATGAGTTTTTGGAAAAAAATTTATGGAGCGACAAATCTAAATTTTGCCGATGATGATCAGATATAAATCAATCTCAATTATACTATCAAAGCAATTAAGAATGTCGGCGAAAATATTACAGTGTGGGGTGCGTTCTTTTGGTATTGGACCTATTTTAGGGATCAGTTCAAGGATGGATCAACATGTTTTCAAAAACATTTAAGAAAATAAATTGTGGAGTGAAGTCAAAAAGAGGGTGGAAGGCAAAAATCTTAAAAATGCTGACAAATTGTGGCAAAACATCGAAATGTACTGGAAGGATATTCCTCAATCTCTGAGCATGCACTTAGTTAAGAGTTTGCCAAAAGATGTGTAAATGTTCTTAAAACAAAGGACACCCAACGAAATATTGATGGAAAGGACAAAAAAATCAAAAAAATATTGCAATTCAAATGAAAATAGAAAATGTTGTAATTATATGGCCAACCCAATAAAACATTTTTTTAATATATTTTTCATTAAGTATTTTTAAAAATTGTTTTAAAAAAAGTGTACTGGAAATTGTTTAAGTTTTTGATTTAATTTCTGAACAAATAATTTTGTTGTATTTTTTAATTTTGAACATAAAACGAATAATTTACTATAATAACAAAAGTTTTAATTTTATGGCCAGCACTTATATATGCCAAATAACCGATTTCAGCATATTAACTCAATCTTGTTAATATCAAATGTATTCTCATACTTACACCATTACTAGACTCCTCCTACTCAATCGCATATAAAGCCATTTACACAAAAAAAAAAACATACAGTAAATATGATCAAACATGATGGTGTGGTGTATTTCGCCTAAAAGCTAAATTTTAAAGTGTTCATTTAATAAACTGAAGGATCAGTATTGCTCAGCATACATTGTAAGTTGGCAGTATGCAGCATGATCACAATCGTGATTACTTTATGACATTCTTTATTAATTTTATGAAATCCATTTACTTGTAATACGATATGATATGAATTGTTGTTACATGAATAAATATTTTTTTTTAGTACTGGAATTAAAGAATTTTCTATTTAACGAATAGGGCTGACAATCAATTGTTCGTTAAATCGGGAAACCACTGTATTAGTTTAGATTTAATTACCCAGCAAAAAAACTATGACAAAATAGTGATTTTGTTGATGTTCAACTGGCGACGAAGTGATTATTTTTAGGTAAAAACACTAATGATATTATCACTAGCATGCCAAACATGATCTCCAACATGTGTTTACATGTATATAGTAATGAACTACACTCCATTTCAAAAAGTGCATAGAACTCATGCATATTTGATGAAAAGCATCTGATGTTTCATAAGTTTATTTTGTTTGACTATATGAATTGTTTAAGATTGTTAAGATTAAGATTAAAATAAAATTTTAATTTTTAACAATTTTCGTTAATCGTTTTTATTGCGGAACTTATTCTCTTACATTCTTGTATTACCAGCCATCTAAATTTATAATGTGTATGTTTTGGTTAACAAACACATTAACACTACAATACGAACATTAATAGATACACGCTTGTTAAATGGCCAAAAGAGCGTGCAAGACAGCATGACAAAAAGCCACAAAATACAAAAATAAACATAAAAATTGTAGCAGTAGCTTCCTTAGATATTTTCTGTAAGACAACGCACACACACACACACCAATTTTCTATGCATGAATCGAATGTTGTGTCATTAAATTCCTTAGGAATTGCGTCAACATTCCTGATTTGAATAATAATAGAAATTGTATGTGTGAGTATTTGAAGCACATTATAAGCAATTATCGATCCCGTTTATAAGAATGAGAAAACTTATCAAAAAAGTATTCGGAAAAATTAAAGTTTAATAAAAATTGCTTTTAGATTGCAAAAATTATATTGTTAGAAAAATAAAGATATTGAGATTCTGATAATGAACTTGTAAATGTAAGTCTGCAGGGCCTAATAAAATTGCCCAACATTAATGCTACAATCAATATCGACCACAGGGATGAAATTGAATTTACATTCCCCAAAAAGAAAGAAATGTCACTGAGATGTTCATTCCTTAGCGTAAACCGGCAGTTCATTATGTTTGTTCGTTTCTGCTTAAAACATTAGAAATACTAGTTGGTGTATAGCCTAGTTACAAAGGCGGTAGGCGTGGCAGCACCGGTACAATATTAATTTTGATATTTGTGTATCTAGATAACGGTAAAATTTAGAATCTTAACATATGTTGATGAAACTCACGCAAAAAATTTTACGAATGCAGAACAGTGTGTATCATCGTATTTCTGAGAAAGAATCTTAAGAAACTTTTAATTTTGAATAAATTGATTTCTTATAAGTGTTAACAGCCCAGCGAAAAATTAAAGAGAAAGTATGTGTGGGCGTGGCGTATATGTTATTTTTTTATAGTTGCAGAGTTCTTCGCCTTGAAAAAAAAACACTCTTCATAGTGAAAACGGAAAAAATTTTAGATTTTTTTCTAGACAATAATAAATATAAATTCAATTGCTTAAAATGTCTGCAGTGACATCTTGTTCTTAATAAGAATGCTATATTCGGTAGTGTCTACCAGCCAAAGGCGGTCATTCCACTGATTAATAAAAAAAGTTCGCGTATCATGAAAACTAAAAATACTCGCCTTAAAGTGCATAAAGTTCTATTGTACATCGTTAGGGAAAATATAAATGTTCAATCGGTAACGGTGCTTTTGAACAAATTAACGTTATTTTAGAAAAATTATTATGCTGCGCCTCACACAAAAAGCTCATCACAACTTTTGCTAACACTTTTATTGCTGTTGTTGCCATTGTTTTATGAGTTTATATTAGATATGTGCAAGTGTCGTGATTTGTTACTTGTGAGGCACGCATGATCGTAGCTATATTTATACAAAATGATATAAGTAATAAAAAATACTGATGTTGTAAGTACATGTTTATCTCTAGTTTTTATATTGTCTCATTTTAAATATCATTTTATGTTCAAATACAATATAGTTAAATTTTAGATTTCATTGGAACTTTCCGTTTGTTCTAAGAGCTACTCGCATAAAATTTAGTGAGCCTCACTATTGTAGTTTTGGAGAAATAAATTCATCCGTGAAAAAAGGATTTTTGGCTCCCTTGTGCGTTGCATTATACAAAAGTCTTTAGAGCGTTTAGTCGAGATGGTAAACACTGAAGTTATAATAAAAATTAAAAAAAAGCGTAGTAGTCGCTTACGCCAAAAATAATGTTGAAATCATTCTGCAATAATATTTTGTATTCGCAGCTTTACCATGAGCTTTTTTTCCGATATGCATATGCATGTCTAGTTTTCTTTTCCTTAGTCATTCCCTAATAAGTTTCTCTTACATTAAAGTAATTAGCCTCAATATGTTTCTATAAATTATAAAGTATTTTAAAAAAGGTACAAAATTAATTTCCCAAAATGCTTATTTATTATCATTTTCATTTAGTGCACTTAGGCTCATTACCCAGAACAAAACCAATGATAGTAAGACAAGGTTTTTGAACTCTAATTGCTGCTATTGTATCTAAAACTCTATTAAATATAACGTGTGTGTATAAAAACAGATACACATACAAACTGTTATAAGAAGTGTGTACGACACTTCGTATGGACATGCTTGAAATAAAATTTCATTCATAATTTGGTTTCTTTTGATGATTAAAGTAACGCACTAAAAATATTTTTAATTATTATTTTTTTTTTTTGGAGTTATAGTTGTATGAGATCTTAACTATGTAAGTATGTACTTTAGATAATGATCTAAACTAATTGTCAGTCACTTAAGTCTAATTTAATGCGTAAACCCGCAGCATGTATCATGCAAAATAACTTATAAAATAAAAATTTTGTATGTAAATTTAAAAAAATATCTCTAATTAAAATATAATATTTCTTGTGTCATTTAAATTATTTTAAACAAAAACAAAACAAGTGTTTACAATAGTATATAAATACATTAATAAGACTGGCTTAAAATGCAAAAACCTTCAAATTGTATGCTCCACAAGTCTGCCCGTATTTAAGTCGACGTAATAAATATATATTTTAAATTTCAGACAGGTCCGAGCATATCTAGAGGTCACTAGATATTTAGGACTTTTCGGGATTCATGTCAAATTTAAACACAAATTTATTTTTCATGAATAGAATTTTTATTTATGTACATAAAATCTATATTTTGACAAAACTCTTTCAAGTATTGCCTGTTTTATTTCTTTAGTATAATTAATTACATTTTTTGCTTTCCTAGTTCTATCTTTTGAATGATACCTTTAGAATCCGCAGGATATGTATTTCTATGTAAATCAATTAAGCGTACTTATATTGTTTCTGTTCTAAATTAAATTCGTTAACCAAGGTAATCTCACACCCTGCATAAACCTTTCCAACCCTTAAAATGGTCGCTTTTTCTTCCCTCTGAAAAAAAACTGCATCGTTTTTTCGCACTGCATGGTACTTTGTAAGAAACGAATAAGCTTTTTTATGTCCATCATCGAATAATAAAGCAAAGCGTTTGGTAACAAAATTCAAAAGTATAATACGAGTGGTTCTTAAAGACAAAATAATTATTTTTATTATATTCCATTATATTTTTTCGAAGACGGTTGCTCGTACCATATATTGTAAATTGCGATATAGTCATATCGGACTCAGGCCATATCAGAAAGACTAACGCGATAAATTGATGCAATAACATCTTTATTTCAAAATGATTTCATTATGTTTGATTTCTTTTTCTCTCATTACAAAGAAATTCACTTTGTCACGGTGAAACCATCATAGCTCTTAAATGCAGTTTTCCTTATAAATACTAACCCTTTAGTGCTCTTTTTTTCAAAATGAAAATTAAACTGTTAAAAAAACTTTCTATTGGGTTTGCTATAAGCCACGTTCTTTGAGAGTTTCTCATAAATTAAGAACTAGTTTAAATAATCTTGATTAATATCCAAAAAGATATGCGTTTCCAAAGCAATATATTCTTCGCACTGCTCACACCTTAAATCTATCTTATAAGTTTTCTTCGAAACTACTACTACAAATTCTAATATTTTTACACAAATGCTCTAGCTTTATCTTCCGAAAGAAGAATAATTTTAATTTTTTAGGTGGGCGTGGTACCACCCATACAAATTGAACACATATATATTTTGAGAACTATAACAGCTATTCTATTTAAACTGTGTAAGAGTTACTTTAATAACATTTTCCTTATTCGAAAAAAATCGATAGGATCAGAGCAAGGGGCATGATATTCCCCATATAAAACAAGTTACAGTGCTATATTCGGCCATGCCGAATCTTATATACCTTTCACAACGTGTAGTCATGAAATTACAATTGTTTGTATCACCTTTCATCTCATATAAAATACGTACATACATATACAAAACATCCCATTGCAGAATTATAAATTGAGTTTTCGTATGTACGTTTCCAAAAAAAAATTATAAAAAAAAATATATTATAAATAAAAAAATTATAAAAAAATTAAAAAAAATTTTTTTAAAAAAAAAATTTAAAAAAATATATAAATAATATATAAAATTAAATAAAACAAAATTTTTGTCTCAGCTGGGATTCGGTTCCACGTTTACTCTAACCAGTATATACATATGTATGTTGTTGTTGTAATTATGAAAAAAAAAACGAGGTGATCGTGGTTTTTTGCTCATATTTCAGAAAGTTATAGGACGATTGTGCTGAATTTCAATGGCGATTCATTCCTGGATATTTCCAAGAGATTGATACCATACACAGATCTGAGGAACATATAGTTGCTTCTAAAAGTTGATTTCAACCAACACACGGACACACGGACAGACGGACAGACGGTCAGGGCTTAATCGACTCCTCTATTCATAAGTTATCAGAAAATATATACTTTATGGGGTCGGATATGAAAATTGTAGAAATTACAAACGGAATGACAAACCTATATATACCCTTGTGCTCCACAGGTGAAGGGTATAAAAATATGTAGCAGCTGGTAGATATGAGTTAAAATTAGTAAAATTCTTTTATAAAGACCACCAAAATTACTGTTAATATAAATAGGGCGTAATTAAATGAAAACATCAGAAAATCCTCATATCAGAAAATGTTTTTCATTGTCGCTAATTAAGCTTGCTTTCCACTTATGCACCTCTATTGGTGATTATAATATGAGTGAGTCACAGACTCCACGTTGAATCGGTAAACCGCACTTTAAAATACTTTAGAGATGCCAACGAATTTTAGACGAAATCCCTTTTGATTTTTTTCTGGTTATTTTCGTGAAACAGTCCCTGTCGTTGCAAGAGGGATGCGAACAGATATCCTCAAAACATGCCTTAAAACGTCTCCTTTATAAAAATCTATTCAGAAGCTTTAATTGCAGACAAATATAAAAGCTCATTTTGGCGGGGACATATAATGATTTCCCACAACACCTGCTTAAGCTTGGGGGCATTTTTTCCCCCAAATCTTGTCACTAACTTTTCGAGGTCAGAATAGAATATAAATGCTGCAGACTGTGGACTAATATACCTAAAGTCTGCAACTCCTATAGATGGGGTCTATCCTAACCTCAAAAATTTACTGGCAATAAGCTGCATTAAAAAATCAATTTAAATTATGAAAATTTAAATTACGCATACATATTTAAAACAATTGCATATATTTATACATAAAATAATAAAAATTCCTGGTGGGTGCAGCATAGCGCACCGGGTTAGCTTGCCATTAATAAAATGCAACAAACTAACACCCAAATTTGCTTGCTGCCTGTAGCAAAAACTGTATTATGAACTACCTTTACTTTAAACAAATTATTTTTTTAAATTCCTTAAATTTTGTGCGCTAAATTAAATTAATTTAACTTTTTTCCAAAATTGTATTTCCTTTATGCAAAGCACAAACACAAACATCTATGTTAGAAATAAGTATAAATAAACATGACGGCTATACTAAGTAATTGAAACTTTTTTTTAACAAATCTTGCCTCAAAATCGCTAGAAAAATGCAAGATTTTTTAGTTAGTTACAATTTAAGCGGTCAATCGCTAACTTTCCTATTTCAAAATGTATTTAAAATTTAATAGACAAACTGTTAAAATGATTCAATGAAAGACTAATAGACTAAATCTGATGGCAATGAAGCAAAAAATTAGAGTGTGCGGTACACGACACCCTGGATTCTATTTTTTTTTTTATTTTTTTCCTACTTTTCGAAATTATTTCACATAAGTTTCCTCAATTGTCGAAAGAGGTTTCAAAACATATTTTTTTTTAAATTTAGGTATGCCTGGCATTATTTCTAAAAAAATAATAATAAAATATTTATTATAGTTTTTAAATTTTTTAAGTAAACAAAAACACAGTTTAAAAATTTAATGATGCAGCATTAAAATGTTTCTTTATCTCAAACGGAAGGAATATTTTTTAAACTCTATATGTTTCCGTTCTTTATCCAAGAAGCATAGGATCTTATAATAAATTTTCAATCTAGACCTGTTAATAGTGATATTGTTTTATTGCAATCGAATTAATTATAATGTTTTCCGTTTATGCCTATAACATGTTAGAGCAGGACATTCATGGGTCTGGCAACTTGGTTTTTATTTCGGTGACGAATGCAGTTCTATTTCCTTCTTTGTTTTTCAGTGTTTATCGAAATTTGGTTCGTTTGGTGCCAAAATTTACTGTTGATTAAATTTTTGTTAAGTTTACCATTGACTTGTACTAACTTTTTTTATTCGATTGGAAATATCTTTATCCCATCTGCAGCTGTCGTATACAATGTAACAGCACAAATCAGTGTCCTTAACAATCTTGTTACCTATTTGAAACGAAATTTTTTTATAATACATCGGTACCATACATAAACATTATTTAATGTAATTATTAACTCTAAATATCTATATGTACGAACTTTTATCAGACACTGCTTGCTAATTTCATTCTTTAAATACATACAATTTTATTTAAATTAGTTTAAGTTTTTTAAGTTTAAGCACTTTTTAAAAGAACTTTTATATATATGTAACCCTCGGACTTTTCAAGAGTCCTGGAAAATACGACACATAGGAGTTACAATAACGAAATTAATGTCAAGAGAAACGTGAAACTCTTAGAAAATATAAAACATCATAACTTTTATTCTAATCTTATATGTATGATGAAAGTCTTGGTTGCACTAAGAAAAAGTGGAGCTTTAGTAGTGCAAAGGATGGTTCATCAAAAATCTATAGTTTTTCCGTTAATAGCTTAAATATATTTTTGTCCGCTAAACGGCTTTTTCAATCGATAGATTTAATTTGAAAATAGCAAAATTCCCATCACTGGTTATATCCGTTTTACAAAATCAATGCAAGTTAAGGTTGTAAGTAAGAATAAGACGATTATAGATAATATCGAAGCTTAATAAATACGCTGTAAAAACATATGATCACTTGCCGAAATTAATTCTAATACAAACTGAATTTATCTTGCTGCACAAATCCATATTTCTAGCGACCTCTAAATATGGTCAATCTTCTTTTGTTGAATAAAACAGTGGCGGTCTTGCGGAAACCAAAAAAAATATTACAATTACAAATCCCATATACATACATACTACTCTTAAGCCAGTCTAATATACAAACGTAAGTTTTTTTTTGCACAAAACAACAATAAAAGTTCATAGATTTTGTATTTCGTGTGGAAAGAAACTCATTATAAACAAATTCGTTTCATGTAGTTTTCCATAAAAGAAATCACTAGAAAAGTCCGAGAAAAACAACAAAATTACAAATAAAGTGCCAAAAGCAGACATACAAGACAAAACTTGCTAAGAAAAGTTTTTTTTTCTCTCGCATATAGAAAGTTTTACAATTTAATTTTAACAGAATCACATCATTTATAACAAACAAACATATAAATCTTTAGGGAGAAAAAAAAACATGTCTAATGTTAGTATTTTCAAATATAATAGAGACATAATTGATTCTCAAGTCTAACAAAGTTATTCAGGTGCTACGGTAGATTAGTCAGTAGTGGGCTTCGATTTTCGACAGCAATTCTAGTCTGTCACACTTGTTAAATGTTAATTTGCTTTATTAATGAATTTAAAAAAATATATGTATATAAATTGCAATTATTCATTTTATCATATAAAAATAAGAAAATGACAGAATTATATTAAAATTTAATTTCAAAATGAAATTTCATTTCATTTGGTAATTGCAATACAACAAGAAGATGTCTTATATTATAGTATCGGTTAGTAATAGGCATACTTATGTATATAAATTCTACTGAAACTAAAAGAACAATAATACATTTAATCAAGAAAATACAATAACTAAACATAACTTACACATATATTAAGAATTTTTGATATCTTTATATAGAATATGTTCAATCGATTTTTCGTACATATGAAACTAGTATATTATCCGCTACTTCGATAGAAAAATATAAAGTTGAGAAAGGATATATCAGGGATAAATTTTCTATCTAAAACCAAGATCAATTCTACTGAGTTTTAAAATTTAAGATTTATTAATTCAGAATATTTTTTTATTTTTTTTTATTTATATTTATTTATTAAAACTTATGAATTTTATCAATATCGTTAACAGAGTTATGAGAATTTACATATAGTATTACAACAATTAACATCTGATTAATTAAATAAAGAAACTACTAATATCACAGTTTAAAGGAAAAGTTGTTCATAAAAAACCTCGTATCAACTTAGAAGTCATAAGAGATTTTAGAACAATCACTGAAATGTGTCTTTTAAACAAAAGACCCTCAGTGGTTGTTCAGCAAATTTCTTATTATTTCAAAATTTGACCTTCTGCATTTTTCATTAAATGACAGCGTCAGTTCCCTTGTCAATGAATTAAACATTTTAAAGTTAAAGTTTCTATGTAGAAGATAAGTTATAAGATAAGATATCTAAAAGGTAGATTGTGTATTATTTTCAAGTTTTTATTTTGAATGATTTGCAATTTTTTTGTATGCGTTTTAGCAGCCTTTTGTGACCAGATTTGACAACCATAGGTCATAATCGGTCGAATACACATTTTGTAAATAAGTACCTTGTTCTTTATATTAAGTTTAGATCTTCGGCTAATTAAGGGGTATAAGGCACGGCTACACTTAATTGCCTTCTCACAAATGTAATTAACATGCTGTTTAAATAAAAGTTTTTTGTCAAGGATAACTCCTAAATATTTAATTTCGTTCCTCAATGGAATTATTGTTCCCCTAGACGATAAATATCTAGTAGGAAAGCGTTTTCGCGATTTGTTGAATGGAAATATAATTGCTTGAGTTTTATCGTCATTGACTTTTATTTTCCATTTGTCATAGTATTTACGAATTAATTTAAGATTATTTTCCATTCTCCTAATTATCGCATTCGACACTTTACCGCAACAAATAAAGGCGCTATCATCCGCGTAAAAAGCCGCATCATGGTCTCTTCTTAGAGTAACATCGGATGTGGCAAGCCTTGTGGCAAGCCCGCAGGTATTTGCCTTTCACTAGAAAATTTGTTATTGACAGATACAACAAACGTACGTTTATCTAAAACGCTTTTGATAAGTTTTTGAAGGTAAATTGGAAAATGCAACGTATTTAATTTATACACTAGTCCATCATGCCAGATTGAGTCAAAAGCTTTTTCGATATCAAGAAAAACTACTCCAGTACTTTTCCGATTACTTTTATTACATTCAATAAAGTTTACAACTCTATTAAGTTGATGTACAGTGGAGTGCTCTTTTCGAAAACCAAATTGTTCTTCATTTATGATATTATTGCAATTTGAAAAATCTAAAATCCTGGTGTGAATAATTTTCTCGAACACCTTATCTAATAGGCTTAGAATAGTAATTGGTCTATAGCTGGAGGGTAATTTAGGATCCTTTCCAGATTTGTGGATTGGAATTACCTTAGCCATTTTAAAAACGAGTGGGAAGTACCCATTGCTTAAACAAAAGTTAAATAGTTTACTTAAAATTTCAAAAAAGTAATCGGGCATATTTTTAAGTACTATGCTGTTAATCCCATCTAAACCAGGGGATTTATTATTTTTTAACAAATGGACAAACGATTTGACTTCAGACAAATTTGTAAGTTCAATACTTGTATCATCGGTAAGAGTTTGATTAAGGTCATTAATGTATCTTGATACAACCGATTCCATGGGGGATGGATTGTTAAAAGTAATGGTATGTGAACTGGCAAATACGTCAGCTTTCGCATTTGCCTTTTCGACGTCAGAATTTAAAATTGTTGCATTTAAATGCAGTTTAGACAATGTGGAGTTTTTTCCTTTAAAAGTTTTTGTTAATTTCCAAAACTTTTTAGAGCCGGTAGGCAGATTTGATATGAATTTCGACCAAGAATCATTTCTGTCTTTATTTAGGTGATAGTCAATAAGCCTATTTAGCTGCCTTAAGATACAGTTTAATTGCATTTTAAAATTACTATCCCTACATCTTTGAAATTTACGTCTATATTTGTTTCTCTGTGAAATAAGCATTTTACTAATTTCTGAAATTTCACGTTGGAAGGGGTTTCTATGACCAACTGGTATTTTATTTGTAGCTTCTTTTACAATGGATATTAGTTTACTTAATGCTAAATCTAGATTACCTGTGTTTGTAATATTTTGATCAATCTCTTGTAATATTATTTTACTTTCAACTAAGTTTTTTATTGATGACCAATCGGCTCGATTATACAAGGATAGCATTAAAATGCTATTTTGTACCTCTCCATAAATGACGCAAGATAGTGGTACATGGTCCGACTGCAACATATTTGGATGTGTTTCCAAGGTTGAAAAAGGAAGACAAGAGTTAGTTAAAAGGATGTCTACTGTAGACGGCTGTACTGGATTAATATTTTGTCCAAAGCGAGTAAATGCATTTGAGTAATAAATGTAGTAGTTTGATTGAAGGCTATGGCTATAAAGCTCATTACCAGCAATATTGTTTGAAAAACAATTCCAGTGCGTATGTTGTGCGTTTAAATCACCAAATAAAAAGAAGTCATTTGACCGTCCAGTTAAAGCATCCATATCAGTTTTAAAATTTATAGTATGAACCGGATTGTACGCAGATGTAAAAATCACAGGGCGCCTATTTATTATTACTCGAACCGAAATATTTTCAGCCACACTTGTATTTATAGTTGGTAATATTTCATGTTCAACATTGTATTTTACTGCGATGAGTACACCGCCACCATGAGTTGGTCGATCCTCTCTATAAATTTTGTAGCCTCCAAGTTTAAATTTATGGTGGGGTTTCAAAAATGTCTCATTGACAAGGAGAATATCGACTTCCTTGTCAAATAAAAATTTTTTCAGCTGTGAAGCTGCTGACTCAGTCGTTATGCCTTGAGCATTCCAGTGCATAACATGAACATTGTGACTAACTGTTGATTTATATTGCATGTTGAAGCATCATCCCCAGCACTCGTAGCTTGTCATACTTGTTTTGGTACCTTTGAAGTGCATCGACAGCATCAAAAAATATTTGCATCAATTTCTCATTAGAAATATCATCTTCATTTCTGTTAACAAGGGTCTTACTTCTTGTTACATCAGAGTACAGTACATTACTTTTAGCACCGGAGTCACGTGTATAATTTTGATGTTCCTTACCAGGCAGTTGGGGAAAATTAACTTCATCGGAGTTAAAGTTCAGCATATTAGTTCTTTGTGGTACTTTATTTCTGGATGTGGTGCGTTGACGAATCTCCAGGTATTCCTGACGACACGGGCATTTCGGGTCGTCCGCTCTGTGCTTTACATTTTTAAAATTCCTCCTAGCTCAGTTGTAACATTTGTAGATAATGTTCTCACTATAAGCGGCTTTGTTTAATTGACAATCTGCAAATTCGTGATTACCCGCACAGGCTGCACACACTACTACTCTGTTACAGTTCCTAGCACCGTGACCATACATAGAGCATTTGGTGCATTGAGTAGGGCCTTTGCTACCCTTGAGTGGTCTTCTCCAGTAAACGGCAATATTACTAAAATATCTTATTTTAAGTATATCCCTCTTCGACACTTGTTGACGATCGAATTCAATAAGATATAGCGTATCATCTGCGGTTGATCTTTTCGTGGTGATTTCCTTTACACTTACCGGATTTATATTGTGTGAGTTGTTAAATTCATCACAAATTATCTTAGTATCCATTTGAATAAGACCAAACAACACTAATTTAAACGTTTTTGCATCTTTTATTTCATGCGTGTAAAATTGGTACTTCTTAGTTCTTAGTACATTTAAGGCCTCGTTATACAGTATCCTTGAGCTTGATATTATTTTTGTTCCAATTGACATTCGTTTAAACATATACCTGTCTCCAATAAGTCCAAAAACTGATGAAAAACTATGGACAGAGTCCACTACAATTGGTGGTATTTTCTCCTTGTGGGTATCATGTTCTTCTTCTTCTTCATTTGCAAGTAGATGAAATCTATTTGCACTGCTGCTAGGTACGTCGGATATTTTTGGCACTTTAAATTTTGGGTTATTACCCCAGAGTTTCTTTCTTTTTTGCGACAACATTGTCAGAAATACACAATCACTTAAAATTTTATTTTAATTGACTTTTTAATATATAAAATTGGTTTAACAATTTGGAGTAAAAAATAAACACGATAAACAGAATATGGAAAATGACAATAAAAATAATAAATTAACATTTTGTCCTTCACTAAAATCTTCAAAGTCAACTTGGATTTTTAGTACCTTCTTTCCGAATTTTATTTATACAAATATAAAACAATAAAAATTAAAAAAGTAATTTTTTGGTTGTCCATAGCCATAACATTTTTCAAAATTTTCACCTAAATATTTGTCCATTTTCTATTGGGCGATAATGATTACCAAATTATGTCCTACTCAATAAAATAAGGAATTTTTGAAAGAGTACCACATAGAGGGACAACTTTTATCCCTTATGCAGGCGAAATTGAAAAAAGTGCCGAAATCTCATTAATATTTTTCCGAGAAACAACTAATACAATTTATTTTTTTTCCTTGCCTATTATGTTTAGAAGTTACATAGGGTACCAAAAAAGTACCAAATAACAGTCTTTTACCAGTTTTTATCCCTTAGGGGTTGAAAATTAAAAAAGCCACTTGTCAGCTTATTTTTTGTGAAAATTACAATGCTTTTTAAGTTAATTTGTAAAATGTTTAGTTCAGAATATATTTTGTTATCGATTTTACCCTCTTAAGGTACAAATTTCGAAAAATCTCTTCTTAGTGAAGCATACATCGAAAAAGGAATCCATTGTCCAAATTTAATGTTACTAGTTAGGGCTGTGCAATGATTAATCAGTCAGTCATAAATAGATATTATATGTCTGCAGGTATATTCCTAAAAATTTTAGACAAATTGGTCATTAACCGGCAATGTTATACGCAAGAATTCATTTTGAAAAAATATATTTCTTTAAATGTATGTATATAGAATTTTTAGAGCTCCTAAATAAGTCTTGGACACTTTTAAGACATCAAATTATAAGCCATGGTCTCAACAATTTTTTCTGACAAAAACTAATAAATCGGTTTGAAACAAACTGAGATATAAGCAGCAAAATACAGACGCTTCGGTGTTTTTCCTAAAATTTACAAAAAAATTTTAGTTTCTATACAACTTTCACATTCTCTAGAGTGCTAGAGACGAAAGTAATGTCTTAAGAAAATTTAGAAAGTTGTTATACAAAAGTTTTTTATATGGACAAGATCATTTGTATATAAGAAATAAGAAGTGGTTTCTTGAACAGTTCAAAAATTAACAAATTTAAAAAATCGGTTAAAGAACCGAAAAAAATATAAAAACTCTGTTTTTGATATATTCAGAAACCGTTTTCGACCACTTTAGTTTCAACGTGCATGAGATGGTTTGTAAGGTTCAGAAGTGGTGATTTTGACACGAATGGCAAAGATTGCCCAGGCCAAGCAACAAGTGCATGCAAATTTATTGGATGCTACTCACGCAGCAATTTCAAAACGTTTGCCAACAATAAGATTCATCCAAAAGCAGATAAATTAAGTACCAAACAAATTGAAGCTATAATTCCTCGAGATGTGATTTGCCATGTCAAAAATACTACTTCAACGCTATAAAATAAAATCGTTTTTGCAACGAATTATTACTTGCAATGAAAAATGTATGCATTATGTTAACCTAAAGCATAAAATATAGTTTGTGAAACCCGGCCAACCATCCGAATCGACACCAAAGACATATATGCAGGCAAGTTGGGGTGGGCGTTTAAATTTTTTTAAATGTATGAATTGCTTGTTTTAAGGCTGTCAAGGCTATAACTTATTAAAAAAAAACAAAATTGCCTAGTGGCGAAAATATTCTATTTTTCTCTCCACGCTTAATTTAGTGGGTTAAAAGGATTTTATCTATTATTTGCTTTTGAAATTCTGTCAAAATATCATTGGTCACAAATATCCCAGCATAGTTTTGCCTCACCCGCCTTATAGTTCGGACCTTTTTTCGTCCCACTGCTATGCAGAGTGCTCTATTGGATACGGTTTTCTTAAGAACATGGTATCTGAAATTGGTATGTTGACAAATGTTACATTAACCGAAGCAATTGCTGTAAATTTTAATATTTTTTTATTAACATTTGTGATTAACTTTTCACTTAAAGAAAGTGTTTGCTTTGTTCTCAATTCACATGAATTTTTGTTGAAATCGACAACCATATAAAAAAACGCCATCCATCTACATAAACAGTTAGTTACTTTTGCCTTTGTTGTCTAACAAACAAAAATTACAACAAAGATAGAAATAATAAAATTTTCACCAATAACAACAAATGCGGCAAATATTGTTTGACCTTTTTCATATGAGTTCGCTGGGTCGTACAACTCGTGCCCAAGACTGAGTATTTTAATAGACGAGACAGTCAGTTTATTGCTTCATTCGTCTGTTATTTAGTTATTAGGATCTTGTGATTGTTATTGCATTTATTTCTGTTTATACTCAACACAACCAACAGTGGTGATGGCGGGTATATGAAAATAGGTTTGTCAGCCAGAGTGTAACACAAGAAATATTCAATTTTCAGACTCAACAAAGTGGATGTGTATATGTATAAGTACATATCGGCAGCTTAATATAAAAAATGCGTATCTCAATTTTTAACGAAATCGCATTTTAAACGTTTTATGGTAGTCCACAAACAATCACATCATGTCTAAAGAATTAAGTGAATGATCCTTTGGGTCAATATGACCCAACATAAAAATGTAAATAAAATTTCAAATTAATAGAGGAAATTTATTTAAATTTGTGTGACAATTTATACATAATAATACCATGTGCTTCTTGCAAAAAATTTTTTTAAAAGAATCTCATTTGGTTGAATATTTAATTGAAATCCTTCCATGTTGACAAAAGAAACACCGCTGTCGTTTGTTTGGTAAATTACTGAATAATGTTGTATTTGTACTATTTTGTTTAGAACATTGCGAGGCACTTGTGAAATCATTTTGTTCTTAAATAAGATTTCTTGCTGATGATCCAAAATCGCAAAATATGCTTATTTATTAACTGATCTGCAAGATCTACTAGTTAAACCCTGCGTCTAAAGTGTTTATTGAAATTCCAGGCAGGATTCATATCAGTCCATATGACGTAGGTGTTGTATGCTGATACATCATATTTGAAAAAAATGCAACAGGCCATCGCTTAGTCATGCGCTTACATGTGTAATTAGCAACTAGTTGGACCAGCGCATCAACTCCAGCTTTCGTTTTGTTGTAATGATATATTAATTCAGGTTTTTTTTTCATCGTCTCTAACATCGGCTGAATAATGAAGAGAACTTAAGAGGAGAACGTATATATATTTTTTTTTTTTAGACATAGGATGCTTTAGTTACATCATTTGAAAACAAGGAATCAGAGTGCAATACGGGCTTTTTTCATATCTAGAATTCTTGATGGCAAAAAAATTAATTTTTATGGACACTGCCAACTAATGTAATATTCTGACAAAGTAGTTAAGTGGCAAGATTGTATGTAGTAAAAAAATTATCACAAGTAATTGTAATCTGCCTTTGGGAAAGGATCTGATAATGTTAGCACCAATCTCTCACCTAAGTTAAAAAATGGAAATATAACAAATGTAATACGAAGTACAAGAGTCTCACCTTGATTGATTGGATGTTATTTCCATATTCCATATTCCAGGCATATTTAGTTGTAGAATCGCAAAGTGCCCAAATTTTTATGTCATAGCCATATCATAAGGCTTTAATGAAATATATTGCCTAAAACTGCACCAACCTCGAAATGAAACCAATTGTTCATCTACAGTAACATTTTCATGTGGATTGTAAAAAACTTTAAGCGATTACTCCACTTGTCCCAAACGTTTCTTATCGGTGCTAGTTTGTCACGAAGTCTTCTTTCTTCTCTATCTTCAGAGCTGTCAAATCTAGGCACTTTGTTATGCTCCCAAATCGCTTGAGACTCATTGTTGCTCGAAAAACAGGTCTTCCGTTTTTTTCATTTTATAAACATTAACTCAAAAATTTTGAAGTGCTTTCCTGAAAAACTATAAAAAAATTTTTTTTTAATAATTTTAAATAAAAATTTTTAGTAAACAAAAATACTACAAAAATTATTTTTTAATTCTGTAAAAAAATTGTATTTTCCATCCCTGTAAACTCCACATTTAAAAATTATATATATTTTGAATTCATAATTTCGTTGAAGGCATATTAATTCATCAGGCAATTGCAGTTCAGAGAGAATTTTTTTGTTTATATTTTTTTTTATACATATATAATTTGACATTTGAACCAAGTGGGAGAGGAGAGAAAATTGTTTTTTATATACGGACTTATATGAAGAAAAAAATGATCAGCTGACGAAACAAGACTACATGATGAATAAATGTGCCTTGAATTTTGTTAAATATTTGAACGTACATTTTGTTTTCATACCCTTCAACTGTGGTGCGAAGGGCATATAAGCATATATTTTCTGAAAGGCCATGAATAGGGTTCATATTATGCAAAGCGCATCTCTCTGTGTGTTGGTTGAAATCAACTTAAATTTTGTTAAGTCGCTATTAAAGTCTAGCACAATTGCCCTATAACTTTCGGAGATAAGAGGAATTAAGCACGACTGATTTTTTTCTCCATGTTTTTCCCATAAAATTTTTCAGATATGTATGTCTATAGGGCTGTACGCTATTTGGTCATATCTGTTAATAGTCGGCAAAAATAGTCGACATATGTATGTATCGAATGAAAACCCTTGAGTAACAAAATATAATCACTATAAAAAATTTAAAATCTTTGATGACCGCCACTACAAAATTGCGTATAAGAAATTTATATATGTTTGGTTCAAATCTCAAATCAGAAAACTGTGAAAAAGTTAAAACTCAAAACGGTGTGCTAAATAAATGGCTTTGTCCCTTTTAAAGTATACACCACCACACCATCCCCCCGTTATTGTTATCAAATGAAAGGCCTTGAGCAGTAGAATACTATAAAAATCAAAGATGGCGTACGAAACAAAATGGAGGCTTATATTTTTCTTAACCCCATCAATATGGGTATCAAATGCAGTCTTGATTTGTATAATACAGCTAACTAAGTAAAAATTGTTGAAAATAATAAAGTGAAATTGCGTATAACATTAAATCTAAAATTGAGGCAACACTACGATGTATTCATTATTAGATTCGGCACGGCCGAAAATACAACTTTTACTTATTTTTATACCCTTCACACAGTGAAAAAGGGTATATATAGGTTTGTCATTCCGTGTGAAATTTCTACAATTTTCATTTCCGACCCCATAAAGTATATATTTTCTGAAAGCTTATGAATAGGGAAGTCGATTAAGCTCTGTCAGTCTGTCCGTCTGACCGTCTGTCCGTGTGTATGTTGAAATCAACTTTTTGAAGCCCCCCGACATCGCTTGGACCCGGGTGAGGTATTAAAATATCAGAAATATTCGGGAGTAGATCGCTATTGAAAATCAGAAACATCGGTACATAAACAACTGAGATATGAGCAAAAACCCACGACCACCTCGATTTTTTTTCACAAAAACAACATTACAACAACAACATACATACATACAAACGTGTATACTGGTTAGAGAAAACATGGCATCGAATCCCAGCTGAGCCAAAAAAAAATTTTTTTTATATATTAAAAATTTTTTTTTAATTTTTTTTTATTTTTTTTTTATTTTTTATTTAATATATTATTTATATTTTTATTATTTTTTTTTTTAATTTTTTTTTTATTTTTTTTTTGTTTTACATTAATTATATATATTTTAATTATTTTTTTTTTAATTTTTTTTTTAAATTTTTTTTTTAAATATTTTTTTTAAATTTATTTTTTTATTTTTTTTTTTTTGTAACATACATACGTAAATTTATGATTTTACAATGGGATGTTTTTTATATATGTGTTTTTTATATGTGTGTACGTAGTTCATATGAGATGAATGGTGATACAAACTACTGTTATTGCATGACTACACGTTGTGAAGGGTATATAAGATTCGGCACGGCCGAATATAGCGCTCTTACTTGTTTAATTTGATAAATTTAAGTACTGATTTTGAATTTAGAGTATGCTTTGTAAAGGGTCATTATTATGTTATGGGACACTTTACTTGGAGAAACAATAAGAGGAAATTTATAGAAGCAAATTTAATTTAACCAACATTAGTTTTTTATCTCTTGTTTCTATTCTTGGAGGTTTTTCCTTATCTGAGTAATTGAAGTTATCCACATTTACTTAAACAATTGATTTCCCTTTTTTCCTTTAGATTTTCATCCCACTTAATAGAAATTCATTAAAACTTTATAAACATAATTAGTTAAATCACAAGGTATGCAATAATTTACTATTATCATAATTTTAAAATGTTCTAACAAATGTATAATAAACAATTAAAAATGGAAAAACCTTTTTTAAATTTTATGAAATTATAACAATACGAGAAGTTTTTTTTTTAACACGTTTATTATAACCCACACTTGAATTTATCAATACTAAATATACATTTTTAAAAAATGTTATTTAAATAATGGTTTTTTACAAAAACCATTTCATATAAACAGCAATTACCTGTATTGTTTGAAATTTTATGAGGAGGTGTTTTTAAGGTGGTCGATCTTAAATGGTCGGTTCAGGAAATAAGCAGTCATTTCTGGAAACATCTAATATGTCTAAAAGCAACATCAATAACGCCGCAGAGTTACCCTAACAAATAAAATAGTGCTTAAATTGTTTCCAAATGTTTTATTTTCTTAAATCATTTTTTTTTTCAAAATATTATCTGCTGTCAACTTTGCATGTTGTGATCAAATTATTCTATTAAATTTTTTGTTTTTTCTTTCTTTCATTTTTTTTTTTTTTTCGTTTTATGATACACAATTTTATTTCACTTTTTCGACACTATTCAAATAAATGTTTGCTTAGCACGACATTGTTTTTGATTTTTTGTTTAGAGTTTTTGTTTATTTTTTTTTTTGTTCTTCATAGACTGTCGTCGACCTGCATTTTGATTATTTAAATACAGAAGGGTCATTATCACGACCAATGAAACACAATAAGCCGATTATTTTGATGATTCAGCTTCTACTGTTTACAAGAGCAACGGGTTTTGTTGATAAAATTTTTTTTTTTTAGATTTTTAAAGCTAATAGATATGTACATATGTATGTAGATACATATTTATAAATTGTTTACTTTAAAAATTCAAAAGGCGGAATGAAAATTTTACCATCATATTTTCTAAATCTTCCATTTTATTTTTTTTCTTTATACAAAGAAGTTTATTTTTTTTAATTTTATCTATATATTCGACGGAACGGAACTAAATGAAACTTGGCACACAAATAGACAACAATCTAGATAAACACATAGGCTACCACCCTTTTCCACGGTAACATTTTTTCTTTGTACTTGTTTAGTCAAGGGTTGTTGAAGAGTTTCCAGTGTCCAAAAATTTGCACGTATCGTATACAAAAGTATTTGTCTTAAATATTTGCATTAAATCCTATCCCTCTTACATGATATGAATGTTTGTATGTTTAAATACTCTGATATTTTCATTCAATCATCAGATAGATAACAACCTGTATTATTACATATGTAAATTGGCTACCTTTCGTGCTGATAACTACGCAAAGTCGCGTGCACAAGCTAGTACCAAATAAAGGGCATAAAATTGCGAATTTATTTAAATCTACTCAACTACTACGACTTACAACTTCTCCGACAACTTGTGAATTGAGCAAATATACATTTGTTTTTTTAAACTCATACAAGCAGCATGGAGCCGATTAAAGCTCCTTCCAATATTTTATATCTACTGCTGGATGTTTAATTTCTGCCCTGTTAGTTCCATTCAATATATTCTTTTGCTATGTCGCCTGATTATTTCGCCAAGTGTGAAATATCTAGGAGCATTTGTGCTTGTGTTATTCATTTTGGAACGGTTGCTGGTTAGCTTCTGACCACAGGCGAATATTGAAGATTTTTAAGTGCAAATACACCCTTAGAGTCTTACGTAAACATTTATTTTTGTTGAAATAAAATGTGTTTTAAAAAAGTGAAAGCACTTTATGTTTCATTATTAGTAATATTTAGTATGATAATTGCATGATAATTAAATTAAACATAATAATGATCAGCGTTGTCAACTTTAAAATTTCAAAAAGCACCTAAACCCCTAAAAAAGCGCGTAATTTTCATAAAAAATCACTGAGTTTAAAATGTGTACAAATTTAACTTTACATTTGCTAATATAATCATTACTTAAAAAAAATTAAAGCTTTTAGATGCCAGTTGCCCCCTAAAATAAATTATTTTACAAATAGCAATAAGACTGGAGTTTTGATTGATATCGATAATCGAAATACAAGTCTAAAGATATTCTGTTCTTTATATTATTAGGCCAAAACATCCAAATGTACTATCAATGCAAATATTAACCTTATCAGGGTGTCAATTTGTGCTCTAAAAAATTTTAAAATGAAAAGTATTTGCATATTAATTTCTCTTTTTATACCCGCCACCAAAAAAATGGTGGGGGTATATTCATTTTGTCATTCCGTTTGTAACACATCGAAATATCCATTTTAGACCCCATAAAGTATATATATTCTGAATCAGGGTTTGATTTGATGACGATCTAGCTATGTCCGTCCGTCTGTCCGTCTGTCCGTCTGTTGAAAGCACGATAGAGGTCGCACCGAAAAAGCTAGGGGGCTCAAATTTCGCCAGAATCTTTCTTATAGACAAGGTTTGTTTGGTATTGAAAATGGGCTAAATCGGAATATTAGGAAGAGAGTTATAGCTCGAAAAGCAAGAGTAGGTCGAAAAAACCGTGTCCTTCGAACATCGAATAAAATGGAATTGTGTCCCAACGCATGCACGTAGACTCATGAAACTCCGAATGTATATTTCCTGAGTAAAAACAATATTTTTCCCCGAAAATTATTTAAATCTATGCATTAGGAGAGGAGTTATCGATCAAAATGTACGAAAATTTATACCGCACAGTGTATTTTTCGGTATATTTAAAAACAAATACGTCATAAAAGCAACAAAATTGGATGTACAACTCTGAAATTTTGCACACTTTGTTTTTTGGTGAAACGCTTTATTGTAACGGAAAATCAATGTGCCACGCCCACTTTTACGCCCACCTCCCATATAACGTTTTAACCTAAATTCATATAATTTCTCTATTAATATAGATTTTGGAATAATAAAGAACTATATTGAAACATCTATGTTGTGCTCATTAGCAAAAACAACTTTGACACGCCTACTATAACGCCCACTTTTAACGTTATCTACCGTTAATGAAATTTAAAAGCTCTTAAAACCGCCAAAATTATAGGTATGATGATCGAATTTGCTACGTATATCCCCCTAGGCAATGTCATTATTTTGCCAAAAAATTAAGGTGCCACGCCCACTTTTACGCCCACCTCCCATATAACGTTTTACCTAAAATTCATATAATTTCTCTATAAATAAAGATTTTGGAATAATAAAGGGCTATATTGAAACATCTAAGATGTACTCATTCGTAAAAATAACTTTGACACGCCTACTATAACGCCCACTTTTCACGTTATATACCGTTAATGAAATTTAAAAGCTCTTAAAACCGCCAAAATTAGAGGTATGATGATCAAATTTGCTACGTATATCCCCCTATGCAATGTCATTATTGTGCCAAAAAATTAAGGTGCCACGCCCACTTTTACGCCCACCTCCCATATAACGTTTTACCTAAAATTCATATAATTTCTCTATTAAAAAAGATTTTGGAATAATAAAAGGCTATATTGAAACATCTAATATGTACTCATTCGCAAAAACAACTTTGACACGCCTACTATAACGCCCACTTTTCACGTTATCTACCGTTAATGAAATTTAAAATCTCTTAAAACCGCCAAAATGAGAGGTATGATGATCGAATTTGCTACGTATATCCCCCTAGGCAATGTCATTATTTTGCCAAAAAATCAAGGTGCCACGCCCACCTCCCATATAACGTTTTACCTAAAATTCATATAATTTCTCTATTAATAAAGATTTTGGAAATATAAAGGTCTATATTGAAATACCTTAGATGTACTCATTAGCAAAAACAACTTTGAGACGCCTTCTTTAACGCCCACTTTTCACGTTATCTACTGTTAATGAAATTTAAAAGCTCATAAAACCGCCAAAATTAGAGGTATGGTGATGATTTGCTACATATATCCTTCTAATCAATGTTATTGTTGTGCTAAAAAGTTTAGGTGATACGCCTACTTTAACGCCTACCTCCCATATAACGGTTTATCTTAAATTCATGTAATTTCTCTATTGACAAAGGTTTTGGGAAAATAAAGGACTATATTGAAATATCTAAGTTGCAGTTATTAGCAGAAACTTTATTGACACGCCTACTTTAACGCCCACTTTCATTGAAAGACAAAATTTACGAAAGCATTTTAGTAGCATATCGAAGTTTTTAAGGGTAATTAAATTTTAAGGGCTGATGTTGAATTTAAATAAAAAACAAATTATTTAGGAAATTATTATTATTTCTTTTTGTAATGATAATATTTGTACGGTTAAATTATGAATTTAAAAAAATATCGGCCAAATGCCCCCCCCCCCCCCCATCCTTGGCGCCACTCCTCTATCTGATGGTCAAAATTTTCAATGACAATGTTGATGCTCAATTGTTGGGCACGATGATGAGTCGAGGTTGACTGCTCTTTTGCCACACTATCGCAAAAAACAGCAATGTTTTCCGTTCAAGAACTAAGAAGGCATTCACTGATTTTTTAACATTTTATACAGACCTGTTGTACAGAAATTTAAATATTTTTTTCAATTCTCCCGATTGTGGACGAATTTGAACGATTGTGTTGATCAAAAGAATTACGAAGTGAACAAAATGCATTTTGATTTGAACTCCAATTTTCATAAAAAAACCTGAATAACTTTAAAGCGTTGCTCATTTGCGTATCTTTCCACGGATCAAATTGACTAAGTTTGAGATTGAGAAATGTCAAATGAAATGCAGAAAACAAATTTAAAGACTAGCTGTAGTTCACCTTCAACATGGGCCCTTAAAATTTAACCACCCTCTACAAAGAAAGTGATACATATTTTACTATAAATAGATTATTCCATAATGAGTAACAAAATAATAAATATTGTGCTTTAAATGTACACAAAATTGGTGGTGGGTATAAAAGATTCGGCACAGCCGAATATAGTGCTCTTACTTGTTTTATTTTCACCAAGGTTTGATCAACTTGAAACTTTACTTACAAAATAAATTCTCGTAACAATTTCATTTTATAAAAAGTAGGTGGTTTATGTCTCATAAGCCATACAGGATATCAACAAACCAGTATCGGAAATAAGTTACAATTAATAATAAACAAGCAAAACACTCAAATAACAGAAACATTGTATACTATCAATCCTTATAATCTTCTTAATTATTAGTTTTAGTATCATAAGCTGAAAGTATTATCAACATAATATCATTTTACAATGAGTAAATATTTTTTAACTTTGTTAAGATACAAAATACGTAAGGGTAATAAAAGATATTTACCCTTACAAAAATTGTTTTCAATTAAAAAAATTATTTTCAAATTTAGTATTTGGTGTCACCGAAATGAAAATAAAAGCACTAAAAACTTTAAAAAAATCACCAAGCACTAACTCGCAATTTTTTCGCTTCCAAAATGTTAAAAATCACCAAAAACGGTGATAAAATCACCGAGTTGACAACGCTGATAATGATAACGTGCAACCATTATATGTTTTAACCACAATTTAATTCAATCATAGTATGTTGCTGTTAGATTATGATTACCTTAACCAGGTTTTTTCTTTGCGTGTATATTCGGACGTGCCGGATATATAGTATCCGCCATTTCTTTCAGAGGACACTGGATTTTGCATTTTTTTTTACAGTTTTATATATTCTACTGTTTAAGTCCTTTTATTTGATACTTATAATATGGGGGTTGAAGGGGACAACTATGGTGTTTAGATTGCAAAACAAGAAAGAGTGCTATATTCGGCCGTGCTGAATCCTATATACCCTTCACAACGTGTAGTCATGCAATAACAATTGTACATGCATATTAAAAACATACATATATAAAAACATCCCATTGTAAAATTATTAATTGAGTTTACGTATGTATGTATGTTACAAAAATAAAAACAATAGAAATATAAAAAAAGTTGATTTCAACATACACACGGACAGAATGACAGACTGACAGAGCTAAACGTCTCACAGAGGAGTATTTGGCCTGAAAAGCTGGCCAAAATTATTAAACGTGTTTTTTTAATTAAAAGTTCTAGTTTTTTGATAGTTTTAGGTGTAGTATGATATAAGAAATCTGATGGCAGATTTTTAAAAAATTACACTGCGCAACCAAAGTACACTTCGCAACAAAAAAAATTTTTTTGTCTCTCCTAGAAACAAAAGTATGTGGACTATATGGATTTTGATGCCCTTAATTCAAATCTGTTTTCCGTTTGTCTCTACAACGTAAGGATTTTCTTTTAAATGCGTGGCATATTTCACTCCCTAAATCGCTTGGTTGCCTAATATATTTTGGCATAACTTGTAAACGGGTTCTACGATTTTAATAGCAGAAAGATCAGAAGATGCACCGGAAAATTCTGCTTAAACTAACCCAACACATTTCTTTTCTATCTATTACTATTTCGGAGTTATTAAAAATTTAATAGCGAAAAAAAATTCGTCAAATTTTTTGTTTTCAAAATGCAATAAAAAAAAATTAAAGAACCAAAAAGTTGAAATTTTTAAGATTTTTCCAAAAGCCACACTCCTAAGAAATAAAAGACGGTATAAATAGTAAAACTTTATTAACAAATGTTTATTTTAAAGGTTTAAACTCATTCTTGACAGACTGTATGTACATGAATACATATGATTTACGGTCTAATTTTTTTTGAAAATTGTAAGGCTCTTATAAAACAGTATTTTTTTTATGAAAAAAGGCTTTATTATATTTGGTAGCCTGATACCAGGGTGCCCATGTATTTTTCATGTACTTGTATTTATTTTTTGTTTACTTATTTTTGTGATAAATGCTTTTAATAATTATTCTTATTAGGTACATATATTTATTTATTTTTTAAATAATGTTTTGTAGAGCAGGTATATAAAATTATCTTTTATGGGGATGTGTGGGACATTTTCTTATATCTATTATGGATAATTAAGAATTTTTCAAATTTATAATTATAGACAGGTATTAACATTGCGAAGTGCTAAAAGTGATGTGAATAACAGTTGAAATCAATAATTCAAAATACATAAAAGTTAATGACGATATAAATGTATAAGAAAAAGTGCCTGATGAGCAAAAATGGAAGAAATGTAAAAATTAAAAAAAAAATCGTCAAAAAGAATGGCGCAAACTTGCGCAAACTTTTTTTCTTGTTTCTAAAATTAGAGATTCCAAATTTTATTGTGGTATCAAACAAAATTCGTAGAGATCCTAACCTAACTTTTAAAAACCTTTTCTTTTTCTTTTTTTGCAAAAGAAAATGTGTATAATTTTTTTTAGCTTTTAAACGAATTATTTCAACATGAATATTCAACATATTTGAAATTTTTTTTCTTTTTTAAATAACTTTTGATTAAACCTTTCAGCCAAAAATAAATCATTGTTAAACCTTTATTCGTTTGGCCGCGAAAAAATATCATATAAACATCCAGAAACCGAAAAAAACATTTAAATCTCATATAATTTTCTTCACTTTCCTGACTTTAGCAGGGCCTCAGAGCTACAAATCGCAACTAAAAGTCTTCAAAATTTACAATATAATGTAAAATATTGTTGTCTGTCGAGCTGCTTAGTTTTTAAGATTTCTTAAAATTCAGTTTTGCCTTTTTGGCCAGCTTTTCAGGTCAAATACTCCTCTGTGCGACTCCCGAATTCATAAGCTTTCAAAAAATATATACTTTATAGGATCGGAAATGAACTATTGTATTATATTTTTGTGTCGAGGTGTATTTGTGTGAAATGTATTGAAAGCACTATTTCATAAATTTTTTTTAAAAATAACGTTTTGTTAAAAAATATTATTGTGAGTTCTTTGTAAACAAAGAATTTGTTAAGGATTCTTTGTAGGGACGACATTGATAGTTATAAAGATTTTCTACAAAAAAATTTTTGGTAAAATTGTACAAAAATTAACAAAACTTTTTTTAAACATTTTCTTTATAATAATTCTTTTTTAAAAATTCTCTTAAAAAACTTAATAAATTTATTTTATTTTATTTTATTTAATTTATGTTACGAACCGTTTTGGCCCAGTGAGGTTTCCGACTAGCTTGTTCGTGGCGATAGCTCAGGCAGGTTCCAACCCTCTCACAGGCCACGCGTCCGCTCATAAAACAAACTGAAAACAAAACAAAAACTACTCCAACAAAACTACGACAAACTCCACCACACGCAGATTTTACGAGAGTCAGGTGTTTACTCCCGTTTTGCCCACCCAACCATACATAAGTTTATTATGTATGTATTTGTTAAAAATTTTTTTTAGTTAAAAAATGTATTTAAAATTCTCTTGGATTAGATAGTTTATTAAAAGTTACTTTGAAAAATTCAAAAACATTGATAATTGTCTTAAAAACGTGAAAACATTATTATGCAGAAGGAGATATAGAATTTAATTTGATTTTATAAGTTTAAGAAATATAAAATAACATCAGTTTCTTTCATGAGCATAAAAAAACACAATTAACATCGTAATTTAATTATTTACACATACTTGAAAAATATTTGCCTGATTCACCCGTCAATATGTTTTAATAAAATCTATTGATTGCAGACATCAGACACAGAAATACACCAACTCAGTTTCAAATAAAAAAATTTCTGCCTAACAGGTGTATTTGTGGTCTGTAGAAATAAATACATATATTTTGTATGTTTGTATGAATCACAATTGAAAGATTTAACACAATGAATTAAAGCAAACACTCTACCGGAGATCTGTCTGACATCTTTCATTGTAAATAAATGTTATGGCAACAAATGTCGGTAAATATTACGAGAATTAAAAAAAATATATAAAAATATGCTTGTCGGCATGTTTAATTTGAATATTGAAAAGAGATACAAAAATCTGTCAAAAAAGTGCCGTAAAGATTATGTTCATACATATGTTTGTATAAGTATGTATGTATGTAAGTAAGTATAATATTTGATTAATATGACATTAATGAAAATCAATTTATTTCCAATATCCCCCAGACAATACCAATTAATGAGCAAGTCGAAAAAAATAAATACTAACATACATATGTATACAAATTAAATAAATTTATTCTGTTCAATATATTTTCTCACTAATAATAATAAAAAAAAAACAAAACATTTCATTCACAACTCTTCTGTAGCTGCTGTTAATATGTGAGGACACTGAAATCACCAGAAGACAAATAGTGTTAAATCTGGTATCCGGTTACAGCTTTGTTTTACTTTTATACAATTAATAACAACAAACGCTAAAGACGATAGAACACAGCCATTCTAATACACTGCTGTGCAATATTATAGCCACACGTCAGTTTCAAGTTTTTCTTATAATAACACAAAGATTATAAAATATAAAGTATTAATAACATTTAAAAAAAACATCAAAAATTATTTATTAAAACAACATTTATTCATTTATTTTTCATCGCAACATTTATTCATTTATTTTTCATCGCTATAACTAACAACTAATTTGATTTCAAGGTGGTGCATTATTATGGCCGCAGCATTTTAAATCATATGTTTTACTTGGCTAAGGGCCAAAATTTTCACAGCATGAAGGTGTTAGTTTTTGAGAGATCGCAAGGAGATTAAGCCGATCAGATAAGGTAGTCCGCTTCAAATAAAAACCCCGTGCGGGAAGAAAATTTAAACCTTCCGAACGTAGTAAATGCAAAATTTTGTCAAGCGGAAGCAATTACACAAAAATTGCTAAAGAAAAAGCTAATGATGGTGGTTCCAATATGACACTCGCTGCAGCATTATAAACTCATTCGCCGCAAAAATTAAGGAATGCAGCAAGTTAACTTCTCCGGCCCGTTTAGAATTTTCCAAAAGTAATATAATAATACAAATTGGAATAAGAATAGCTTTTGTTTGTAGATAATTTTTTCCGACCTATTTTTAAGAGAAAACAGAGAAAAGATGATTTTGTAGCAAGATAATGCCAAATCCGATTGTGGCTAGATTCAAATAACATACCAATGGCCATATATATGTGCATACCATATGTGAATGGCGATCCTGGTCTCCAGGTCGAAATCCTATCGAAAATATCTGGGAAATCATGGTGAGCCAAATGTATGCTGAAAATAATAATAAAACTTACTACAGATTTATAAAAATTTCTAGTGTTGATATCCTCTAGAGAGTGCGGCTATAACAGCGCATCATCCTGAAATATAATTAATTGTTATAACGGTGGAAAACAAGTACATAAATATATATGTTTTTAATGCTCTTTCAGATGGTATAGATATTTTCTGATTTTGTGTTAAATATAAAAAATTATTAAAATTGACGTGCGGCTATAATATTGCACCGCAGTGTATACATATCTACAAATTTAACAAAAACAAAAATTAAACAGTTGTTAAGAAATTTAAAAAAATGAAAATAAACAACAAATTCTTACTCAAGTCATCAACAAAGAAGAGACAAACAATAAAAGAAACACTTTTTATATGGTCAAGATTAAATATTTGTATACATAAGATTCTTATTTTGTCTTAGCGCTGTAAGCACAATTTAAACAACAAGCGATAAACTGCAAGTAAAGTTATGAACATATAAGAGTGTAATATTACATACTCGTCAGTGCTTTCAATTATCAATACATATTTATTTTAACCTTTTTTTAATTTTTAAATAAGATTGTAAAGGGTGGTTAAATTTTAAGGGGCGATGTTGAATGTGAACCACACCTAAACGTCAATTTTTTTCTGCATTTCATTTGACATTTCTCAATTTCAGACTAACTCAATTCGAACCATGGAAAGATACACAATCGAGCAACGAGTTAAAGATATTCAGGCTTATTATTATCAAAATGCATATCCAAGAAAATCATCTTCAGTGATGAAGCACATTTTCACCTCAGTGGATTCGCCAATAAGCAGAATTGCCGCATTTGGGCGAATGATAATCCAAGAGTGATTGTCGAAAAACCAATTCACCCACAAAGAGTGACTGTTTGGTGCGGCATTATCGGGCCGCATTTTTTTCAAAATTAGGCCGGTCACGCAGTTACTGTGAATGGTGTTTGCTATCGTGAGATGATAACGAACTTTTTATGGACCGAATTGGAAGATATGGGTGTGGAAAATATGTGGTTTTATCAGAACGGTGCCACTTGCCACACAGCTAACGAAACAATGTGTTATATCACGTGGTGCCGATGTCAATTAGCCGCCAAGATCAAGTGACACCGTTGGACTTCTTTTTTTGGGGTTATTTGAAAGAAAAGGTGAACATCGATAAGCCAGCAACAATTCAAGAGAGAAAAAGAAATGACAATAATTTCCTAAATAATGTGTTTTATACAAAATCAACATCGCCCTTAAAATTTAACCACCCTTAATGTACATAAATTTTTCGAAGCCTTGAACCTCGCTTAACCTTTTAAATTTGTATCAAATATTTAAATTTTGCCACTTAATATTGGTTTTTACTTTAAAATGCTCGCCATGCCAATAACCGTTTTCATGGGCAATAAAATGGGAAGGTTTAAATTTCCTCAAAAAAAGCCAAAAACAGTAAAGTATATGTACATGCTATTTATTTGTAAGTATGTATGTACGTATATATACAATATAGAATAGTAATATGTATACATAAATGTGATTATTTATTTTACGTGTATAGATGCTTATAATTCCAACAGATAGAGAAGGCCATACATGAGTGGATCAATGTAGTTAAAATGTGCTATTATTCAAAAGCAAATCCTTAGTGAGGTAAATGTAAGCTTAATATTTCACATATCAAAGACACGCAAACGTACGATAGGTTTATGAAATACCAGTTGAATTTAATCCGCATATCAGGGCTCAAAAATAGTTTTTTTATAGTTCTAAGTGCAAATAAATAATTTATTGTTGTTAGTGCAATTTCTTTAATATTGATCCTTTTTGTCGTGTGCGTATATGCATTTGTTTCCGATCAACCTTGTAGTACCATTTTAAGTAAGTATCATGTTATTTACTTTTTTCTATTTTCTGTTTGAAATTAAATATTATCTCGCGTTAACGCAACGGGATAAACCAGACCCGCTCTGCTCGTTATTTTAATTCTTCAAATATATCTTTTACGTAAGGCAATAACATATTAATTAAAAAATTTATGTAGAATTTTTGATTGGCTTTAACTTAATATTTCTTCTTCGCTTATTATCAATAACTTAAGTTTTGCACAACTCCTTGCAATCTTCGCCATTTGCTTTTAAGGCAATATATTGAAAAGGTGCATATTTTGTTTTGATATTAAACATAAACTGCAGTTTTCGACTTGTATATAATTTAATAATCATACCCAACCCGAAATAATTTTTTTGTATTTTCTAATGGTTAATTTAAATATGACAATTAGGTTATGTAAGATCTTTACTATGACTTTTTCATAAATTTCCTGAGCAATGGCTAGAGTTTCTACTCGAACTCTATTTTTTTAGTTTGTTATAGTTTTTGGCTCTTTTCCGTACACACATTTTTTTAATATAAAAAAGGGGGCCTATAGCCCAGCCAACGAGGCGGACAATTAAAACCCCTACCTCTTGATATAATCTGCTAACAGCGCCACTGTATGGTATGTGGTTTCCTATTCCAACTTTCCATTTTCGAATTTCCACGTCTGCTTCATAACATTCTTAAAGCTTTAAGCTACATTCACACTCGGCAAATATTTGTTGAAACAAGTGTAACCACTATTTTTGATAAATATTTTTTGTAATTTTATAGATTTTCTTAAACAAAATATAGTCTAAACATATGACAATGGCTTGTTATTGCTACAATTGAGACAATTTTTTATTAATAAACGTTACAACAGAAGTTAAAAATTAAGACAGCAAGTGCCAGTGGTCAAATTCAAATGAAAACTGACTTTTAATTAAAGTTGAAATTTTCAGTTAATTTTAATTCATATGTAGCCAAAGTTTTAAATGGTGTTTTGCAGGTAAGCGAGTAAGCAAACAAAAAGACAATAATTGGAAATAAGATTATGAATTTTATTTCCTGTGTTAATATTTAAAGCTGAGGAAATATTAAGAGCATTTGGTTCAATGGTGAAATTTTATTGAGGGATCAAATCGATTTTTGTAAACTTCTCACAAATATTTAATTGTAGAAATTGCACTACTAAAAGCATACACAGTAATGACAACTAAGCGCTTATTTCGCATTTACAATAAATTGAAGAATGCCTCTTCTGGATTTTTGCATTCGCTTATTGATTATTTAAATTTCCGATTACTAGTCTACTATTTGCAAAATGTTTGGGGATATTGTTTTTTTAATTTTGCAAGTTTTGTTCCTTACTACTTCTATTAAATGTCAGTTTGTAACCCAAATCCGGTAAATCCAAATAATAGATACACGTTAAAGACAAACATACGAAACCGGAATCATATGCAAAATAAATTTATTTCCCAAATTACAAAAAAGTTTTGCAACAGCTATTTGTAGAGGTTTATAAATGTAATTTAGAAGCAAAATAAAAAGACATTTAATTAGAGAACACTGTTTTTACCATGAAACCTTTATGTTTTCAGTGGGTTTTTACATACATAATAATGTTTTGATATAAGAGAAACTTAATTTAAATATTTTAAATTTTTAAGGAAAGATGTTAAAATATTGTACCTATAAAATGGCTGAAAAAAAAAGGTCAGAAAAGGCTAAAACAAAAAACTAAAAATGTCTTAAAAAAAGTATAAAGGCGAAATTATATTTTCTCCGGCTAAACAATTTTAAAAAAGGCTAAAGCTCTGTACAGACGGTTGTCAGATTTTACTTAATTGCTTCACCTAAACATATGCTAACAATGGAATGACAATGAAGAATTGCTTCCATAAGGTAAATTGTCAGTTCTGACGGTTGTAAGACTTTTGTCAGAAAAGCTGACAATTTCATTGACAGATGTTGTTCTGACAATAACATTATCTGACGATGTTGTCCGACAAAAAATTGTAAGTTTAGACGGTTGTCAGATGACGGTATAAAAAAAATTGGCAGATCTGTTGTCAGAAATTGCTTTGGTCATGTTTGTTTTACAATCTTAGATTCCGATAGCGTCTGGGGATCTAGAAAAGCTTTCACAAATTTAAAAATGGAATACTCTGTACCGTCCTCTTCATATTTACAATAATTTTTATTATTTTCATTTTGTTCTTCACTTATTGACACAAATCTAAACTGAAGCAAGAAACACGCAAGAAAATTAACAATTTTTTTTTTTGCACAACAGCTGTTGCATTGAAAGAGCGTTTTGCAGTGATGCCATATGAAGATACATACTTAAAATTCCCTTGTTTTTAAAAAAATCTCCTAAATTTTTCCTAGTATACAATTTATGTAAAAAAATTATGAAAAAGGTTCAAATTCAAGATGGCCGTCATGACAGAATGGCGAACAAATTTGTATAATGAGTGAATTTTAGTTATTAAAAATTTATCTAATTAACCCCCTGCAATATTGGGATCAAATTAAAGGAACTGACAAGTAGAATACAGAATATCATGTATAACCTATAAAAATCAACATGAACGCCATGACAAAATAACGAACAAATTTGTATATATAAAATGATTTTTGTAATTAAAAACTTACCGCCATCAATAGTGGTATCAAATGAAAGGGCTTGACCTGTAAAATACAGTAGGCTTAACAAAAATTCTTTATTTAAGATGGCGTCCAACACAAAAGGGCGAATTACATATTTGTAATTCAATATGGGTATTGAATAAAAGGGCTTGAATAGTAAAATAGATTACGCTATAAATCAATAAATATAATTATATTTTGATAATTAAAATTTTACTCTCTACAATATTGGTATCAAATGAAAAGGCATATTTAGTTAGCATGTATTATTTCGTATATGCAAGTATGTATGAACGTATAGAAGTCCGAGATTATGTAGTTTGTATATGTATGTATAGACGTCTATGATTATAGTGTTTATATATATTTATGCATATACTACAAACATATGTATGTATATTTTTGCTATCAACTTTTCTTTGTAAATTATGATAAAGTTAATATCTGCATAATTCAAGCGAGTGCTGGTGACATATATAGTAGATTAGTCATGGTCGAATATAACGTTCTTAATTGTTTTTATGTATAAATATAATAGAAAGTACAAGAAAATTCCAAAAAACAACATTCTATTCAACAATACTAAAAGCAAGATTTTATACATCTGACATCACTAACTTGTATGACAATGACGCCATTGTCATATGCACAAAACTTGTACATCTGCCAATATAAAATTATCTGACAACATGTTTCAATGGTCTGACAATAACGATGAAGGTTGTTCAGACGATTGCAATATATCTGACAATATTGTTGTCAGGTTGCCGTCTATCAATGGTATGACAATGACTTTTCTGACAACATTGTTATGCAAAAATTGCCAGTTCACACGGTTGTAAGGTATTTGCTACCAATTTTTCACACAATATTGTACGATCTGACAACCGTGTGTACGAAGCTTAAGTCTAGCATGAACAGTGCTAAATTGCCAACTCTGGTATGCAAGCATGTATGAGTAAATATTTTAAGTGAATTTACAAGATGTCCTAAGTGTCTTAATGTCAAAATTTTAAAAAGGTTTAAAAATTTTGCAATCAATACAACACTCTTTATTTATTGAAGAATTTTTTAAAATTAGAACATCATTACACCAGTTTTAAATCTAATGATAGTTGAGTAAAAATATCGAATTCCAATTCAATTTTATGTATGTAGCATTTTACAAGTAAAACAACAAATTGTTTTTTATACAATTACCGATAAACATTTGAAGCCCTCTGGTCACCTTGAAAGACATTTACCTTTAGCAACCAAATCATATTTCATGTGTGTAGGTGTTTGTAAGAAATATAAAACATTTTTGACTAGACATGCTAATTATGTTGTAAATAAATAAGAAATATCTATTTTATACCCACCACCAAAAAAATGGTGTGAGGGTATATTCATTTTGTCATTCCGTTTGTAACACATCGAAATATCCATATTAGACCCCATAAAGTATATATTTTCTGATTCCTGGTTTCATTTTAGGACGATATAGCTATATCTGTCCGTCTGTCCGTATGTTGAAAGCACGCTAGGGCTCGAACCGAAAAAGTTTGGGAAATCAAATTTTGCCAGAATATTTGTAATCTATAAAGAACGTTTGGAATTGAAAATGGGCTGGAGCAGTAAATTAGGAAGAGAGTTATAGCTAGTATTATAAAATTAGCTCGAAAAAGTCATTCTTATATCAAACAAAATCCGATTGCTTCTAAACGCATTCTATTTCTGTTGAAAAGGCAATAGTACCCAAAAATATAAATGGTTGTCCGAAGTTCCACCAATTAGGCATTAAACCATTTCCCAATCTGTTCTGCTGATTAGGAGTAACCATAGCCACCATGTTCTCCGAAGAGACCTCACCAAAAATCTGTCTTAAACAAGTTATGAAGGCTTAAGGTCATGACCGACTATTAGATTTAGTAGTTCGATATGTCGAAAATTGTATGTGTGTTCAGAAAGTGTGATAGAAATTTGCATAAAATAGTAGTATCTGTGCGATCAGTGCAAATTTGTGACATCCAATTACACATGTTATGTGATTTTCTTATGTAGAACAAAAACCTATCAGATTTTTATTTGCCGTAACCGCACTTCTTATAATTGTCAGTTTTGGCCTACTGTTACGCGTGGCAATAGAACAGTCTCTGGTCGGCCTTCAGCAAATTTCACCTCCAATTAATGGCTCCATGAGAATAAAGATGCTCTTCTCACCTCTATAGCACGTTCTGACCATACACCAAGACCTTAAAATAGACATGCCACCGAGTGGACATTATGGTAACAACCGAAAATTGTACTGCTGAATATTTAAGCAAAATCAGACAAAGCTGACGGGACGCGTATCGAGGTCTAAGGATTTATATACAAACATGTTCTCTTACAAACCATTGTTACTCTAATATGCATACAAGGGAATTTGGAAAACAACAAACCGACTAAAAATTCTGTCGTAACTTTAAAAATTTTTTTTATCGAAAAACAATTTAAATTATCTAACTTAATTTTAATGCATATTTGTCACAAACATGTTTATGATTACAAAAGATTTCGATGGTAATTATTTCAGTAAAATTTTGGGTTCGGTTTTTAATCAGTCGTGAAAACCGAGAATACACTGTTTATTTTTAAAAACTTTTAGTAGACTTATCACTTCTCTTTCAAAAATGCAAATTTTTAATAAAAAACGTTACAAAAACAATGTAGAGAAAGTTTCCTAGTACCAAAAGCCTGTGTTAAATGCTTGTTACATTTCCAGTCATTTAAACATTTACGGTTTTGTGTTAAAGGAAGTGCCTAATTTAACAATAATTAATGAATAAATCAAGCGAGAAGAAACTTTTTCATCACAATAGACAAAAAATAAAACGAAAATTTTGTTCTTATAAGCAAATGTCTACTATTGTTACGTATTCGTGTTCTCTCATTGATGTGAAAAAATTACTAAAATCGATAATTTGTCATTTTATTATTTTTGGAAACTTTTTGCTTTAAAAATCTTCACCTACAACATGACATAAATACTTAAGTATGAGTAAATCATGATAAAAAGAAAATTGAACTTTCTTCAAACTTTTTGAAAACTCTATTGAACCATAAAAAAATCTTTTTTATCAGATAAAAAAGAGCGCTTAGCAACACTTTTATACAAAAGGTTATAAAATACTCAAATACTTTAGCCAAAGAAACTACATTAATGAAGAGCATAGACTATTTAAACACGATTTTGTTGTCAAGTTATTACAACACGTGTTATTGCTTCAATTAAATTATTTATGTATAGACAACAATTTGTCATTTCTTTATACTTTACTCTCCTACCTTGTAGTTGAACTTATTTGCCAAACGTTATCCTAGTGCCGGCTAAGAATGATAGAAGCAATAAAAAAAGACACAAAAAGCACAAAATCAACCCTTAAGTGTAAAAAAAGTATCATAAACAGATAGACATCACAAAGTTCTGTTAAGATAAAACAAAATAAGAAACATCCATGTGCATTTGTTTTAAATAAAAATTAAATAAAAAATAAAAAAACCAACATCCATTTACCATTGGGGATTAAGACAAAAAAGGTCTTTAGTTGTAACAAAAATCAACAACATACAACAACTACAAAATTGCTAAGTGTAGTTAGGGAAAAGGGTAAAACACATTAACGTACGTTTGTAATTTAAATTTCTACACAAAAAAAAAAACAGAAGCAAAAATTACTAAAACAAGCTTTGTAGTAAAATCTTTAATAACATTTTTTTCCTAACTACTGCACATTACCCCACAGAACCACTAAGAGGGACTTTTAGTTTTTTCTATTTTACTTCTATTTCTTTAGTGTTTGTAAAATGCTATTTTCTCCTAGAGTAGTAAGCGTCACGAACAGAAAACGAATAAACGAAAAGCCCTCCGGTGAAAAAAAATTATTCATTCATTCCCCAACTTCTGGTAAATTGAGCCATAAAAACACTTTAATAGGATCCCTACCATATCCTTTTTTGTGTATATATGTATGTATATGTGTATGTATGTACGTATAAAATGTATGTATACGTCTGTGCATTTCAAGTGCAAGCTGCTTGCAGCATCCTGTGTAAATATTTAACGACTTCATGTACGTGAATGTAGTACAAACATACATATGTTTACCCACTATTTTGTTGTTGTATTGAAAATATTTACTCATTACATGGAGTAGAGTACTATTAGAGTACTATACGTATGCATTGATGTAAATTACTAAGAGAAAGTTCATAAAAGTTTAAGTACTTTTCTTTGTTAACACAAGGTATCTTTGATATAACTGGAAAACATTGATCGGTAGGTTAGGGCCATTATTACAACTTGTCTTTAGTTAAAGGCAGGATTTTGTCGGACCGATAAATAGCTTTTTATTATAAAGCCTTCATTTAGTATTTTATTTTTCGGATGACTGATTCTCGAGCTTCCTGATTCTTCCGTACCTGACTAACTTAAGGGGAAAAATTTGCAACGCCCATAAAAAAAAATCCGATCTGATGGGAAAAAACCGACAACGGATTTGAGTTCAGCGCATCAAAATCCATATAGTCCACATAGTTTTAATTAACGGGAAGACAAAAAATGATTTTTTGTCGAGCAGTTAATCAGAGAACTGCGAAGTTTAATAGAAAACGAAGACTTGCAAAAGTTCGAGAGATTAATCCCTGAAAAGTTTGAACGAGCTCAATTTTTTCAGCTACACAGACACTCACTATAGAGAGGTGACTTAAGATGAAATGTACACATATGCCACAGTAGGGAGAGAAGGTAGCCACGAGTATTTCGAAAACAGAAAACTCAAACAGCGAAAAGAGATTCGTGTCAGAAAAATAGCAACGGTACTTGAATTTAATCTCAGTATTTAGAGCTTGTTGACTGCGTTTATGACAGGAGTGTTCTGTTCTAAAATGAGACCAGGACTTAGAAAATATACTCATTATAGGAACTAAAAAGGAATATTTCGATGTGTTATTTACGAAACGACAAAATAAATATACTCCACATAATGTTTTTGGTGGTGGTGGGTATAAAAACATTGTTTATTAAAAAACAAAATTTAAGTTTATATTTATGTTTTGACTACTTAAACTTTGACTTAACTTTCCCACAAATTCGCTGTGCAGTCCCCTATATTAATACGCTTTGATACCGTCTTTTTGTCTATTTTTGATTTCTGTAAAGAACAATAAGGATACATCAGAAATGTTTAAATAATTCACTTGGGCATTTCTAAATAACATGTTACTACATTTAGACCTATATATACTTGGGCTTTATGATAGAGAAGAATAATTTTGTAATGCAGTGTCTTTTTTTATTATTATTGCTAGTAATGAAAAACCTGGAACTTTGGAAACCTTTTACTATTTTCCTTCGACATTATAACAGAAGCTGTTCTGTTATTATTAAACCGGTTATGATATCAGTTCGTTTGAGTTTTAATTGACTTAATATTCTTTTGTCACACGCATTTGATGTTACTAGTAAATATTATTGCTGGAAATATGTTTTACAAAATTTAAAATAATTATTAATTGTACAAAAAAACTTTAATTGCTTTTCTTGTTCTTAATTTTGTGTATTCTTAAAGTACTTTTACACTAATTAAATAATCAAAACATTTTAACCAAGTATAATAAACTTCAACTAGTGTTAATTACATGTTGATAAATCAAAGTTTCAAGGTTTTAATTTCTTTGACATTAGTCAAAAAGGTCTTAAGTCAAAATATGGCTGTTGAAGTTATTGATTAGGTTTTGCTCAATTTTGTCGTTTGGTATAAATAACTTAGTCTGGCATAGCTGCTTGCAATCTTAATCATTAGATTCTTCTGGAAAAGTAAACAGTGCCTTAGATGGGGTATTCCTAACAGGTGCTCTTAGGAACACTCCATTTAAGGCACTATTCACTGAGGCTGAATGCCACAAGGTCATGGAAGTATGTAAATTATGGACATGCAAGGATTTTGGGTATGATCAATATTGCTTCTCCTATTGATTACAAGGTACCTGCACCAGTATTCGATCCGGGTTTCGTGACGAATATACCGGATAGATCTGAATACGATAACGGCCTCCAGAGAATGCCAACCAGATATTTACAGACGGATCGAAATCACATGCTGGGACTGAATGTGGTATCTTTTCGATCCAGCTGGGTTTGGAATTGTCCATGAGGCTACCAGATTATTGTATCGCGATACAGGCCGAATTAATAGCTATTAAGACAGACGCGGAACAGATTCAGTATCATGGAATATCTGGCAGGGATATTCATATATTTACTGACAGCAAGGCGGCTATTAAATCCCTGGAAAGTGTGTACAGCACATCGAGATTTGCCCAGGAATTCCGGATGTCTCTTGAGGAGATAGCGAGTCATTCGACGGTTACCCTTGTGTGGGTTCCAGGACATGGGGATATTGATGGTAATAATGGAGCTTATGTACTTGCAAAAGCCGGTACCACCTTAGATTCGATTGAATCCAGTTGTGCTTTGGGTATTCCCTTATCGAAGTGTAAGCAGCTAATCTCGCATCGATTCTATTTGGATGCCAAGGAAAGATGGGTGAAAGAACCTACTTGCTTGGAAACCAGAAAGATCTGGCCTACTATGGATGCGCATAGGACACATTGTGTGGTGAATATGCCCCGAATCCACCTTAGGAACCTCATAGCGGTCATTACCGGACACTGGCCTATAGGCACACATGCAAAAAGGCTAAATATCCCTTACAACGACTTCTGCAGAAGTTGCGATAACGAGGAAGGGGAGGAGACAAATGAAAATCTTCTCTGTAATTGTCCTGCATTCGGGGACCTGAGACACCAGATTCTAGGTCAGCGAATACTTGAAAGTAAAACTTGTCTCTCAGCAATTGATCTGGGAAAGATCCACAACTTTATAAACAGGACAGGATGGCTGAGAAACGACGACCAGGGGACAAAGACAAACGGGCGTTGGTGCCTACGGTATCACAACAGGACCCTCGGAGGACCCAAGTGAGCTATGCCTTCGGGCGGCTGCCGAATCTAACCTAACCTATGCAAAAGTGCAGAAAAAATCACAATTTATTTTGAACATATTAAACAAAAACTATAATTTCTTGCTTAAAACCTTTTTGCCTAACTCCGAAAAATAAATTCACGATACCCACCTTTACAAATTCGAGTACTTTACCTGTAATTTAATACTTCTTAAAATGTACTCCCATTTCCATAAACATGTTAAATATGTAAATGTGTATGTGTGTATGTATATCCATAATACATACATATTTACATATTACTCTATTTAACATGCAGTATAACATAACTTTTAGAATTATTTACATGTAGGCTCTATATATTAAACACTTCAAGCTTAAATACAAACAATGGAATTGAAAAATACAAAAGAAGAGGAATAGAAGCCTCTATATATAAACAGCAACCTTCATAGCATTTGCGAAACAAACAAAAATTATTTATAAGAGTTTCAACCTCCCCCTGCTACTGCTAACGGCATCTTTGGTTTCATTTTGGATTTAGAACATCGTTCGGCAGTTAAATTGCATGTAGACAATACGAACAAAGACTTAATTCACACAAAGGTAACAAATTATTTTTCAAAACAAAAATCTCTTTAATGTAAAAGTTCCCAAAAAATATTTTTAATTTTTTCTAGTATTTTTTTTATCTTTTACGAAGGACATATAAAAGTTTTTTACTCCGTTTGTAATTTATACATATGTACATATGTACTTATAATAAAAAAAACTTTGTTTGTACATGAAGTATTTTTCGAAAACTTCATTGGCGGTTTATATAGACAAGATCTAGATTACAGAACACCACTTTTTAGAATTTGTGTCTGCCTTCCTGAACTTCTTAGACTTTTGATTGAATTTTGAGAAATAAAAGAATGCACAGACATAACAGCAAGTGGAATACAAAACAAATCGCGGTTCGGGACTGCTTGTGTATACACATATAAAAATATATAAATTTGCACATACATACATATGTATTTTGATTACTTATTGATGGAGGAACAGATAAAGCCATGTCTAACTGTCCCTTCATGTGTTGATTGAAATTTTTGCCCTTCATGTTTTATATACATACATATATTAGATAAACACATCTGATCCAGATAATAGATAGTACATACATCTACAAATTTTATTATGTTAGAACCATGCTTCATGTTTTTTCGTAAATATTATAGGAAAATCCTTTGTTGAACAGAAGCAAGTTGATGTAATTTACACTGACTTTAGTAAAGCTTTTGATAAAGTCAATCACAAACTTCTAATAAAAAAACTTGATCTGATGGGATTTATTCGTATTTGACGAATAGAAAGCAGAATGTTCGTTTTAAAAATATAACTTCTGAGCCTATTGCTGTTATTTCTGGTGTCCCACAGGGAAGTCATTCATTTATTAACGATCTGTCAAATTCAATTAAATTCTCGGATGTTTTAATGTATGCTGACGACGTAAAAATATTCCTTAGTTATAATCATCGTGCTGATCATATCCTCCCTCAAAAGGACTTAGATGCTTTTTGTTCTTGGTGTAATCTTAACCTAATGGAGCTGCTGAATCCTGAAAAATGCAAATGCATGTGTTTCTTTCGTAGATGGCATATTAACGTAAATTATGTCTTAAACGGTCATACCCTGGACAGACTCAAAACTGTCTCCGACCTTGGAATTTTACTAGATCCTACATAACAAAACAGTTATATACTTCCCTGGTCAGGCCTATTCTTGAGTATGGTTCAATAATTTGGGATCCAACGTATAATGTTTATTTTGTCTTCAAGGCCTAAACTGGAATCCGTTAAACATGCCGCCTTACACAAGTAGACTTGCTGTTATAAAGCTGCCAACGCTAAAAAGTCGAAGAACGATGCTAAATGTCACGTTTGTTCTCAACTTAATAAAGGGAAATGTATGCTTTGATTTCTTGTTTTCCAATATCTCTTTTAATGTACCATCTCGTTCTACACGTTATTTTTATCCACTATCTGTCAAAGTCTTCAGAAGAAATTATGCCAACTCTGATCCGTTTTTAAAAATTTGTACTGAATTTAATAAATTTTATCAATATGTTGATTTTTCTTTTAATGTTAATATTGTAAGGTCTAAATTAATTTTTATCTTAAATAACTGAAATTATGTAACTATTTTTACTGTCTAAAAGTCTGTAAGGATCTTGAATCCATAGACCTAAAAAAATAAATAAAAAAAAATAAATAAATAAGAGCACTTACATTATTTTCAAAGTCGTTTCTGAACGAGTTAATCTTAGTTTCATCGCTCCGAATCTTTTGTTCTTGTAAACTTTTGCAAATTGTAACCCAATCGACCATTTCTTTTCTTATCAAAGAAATTTTAATAGCGATTATTTCCCGAAGATTATCTTTCTATAAAGGTCGCCGACCTATTGGAGCGCTAACAAAATTTAAAATTTTGACACAAATCTGTATTGATGATTTAAATGGATCTTTTTTTTTTAATTAAAATTTATAATTTTAATACCACGTCTATATGTTTTTAAAGGACTTCTAATATATTCTGAACAAAATGTGAAAGTCATTTAGCCATTTCTGGTAAAGATTTTCCGTTCTTACGAATTTAAATAAAAACTCTATGCTCTTTTGTAGAATATTGTGTATTTTGACACCCATCTATGCAATAATCCAAGAACACATTGTTTTAATTTCCGTTCAAATAGGAATTAGTTTCGACGTTCTTTAGAAATATTATAGAAAAAATTTATTTAAATTGTGAATTTGTGTTTAAATTACATGTGTATCAATTATCAAATTTTCTCTTGGAATAACACAAATGATATTTTTGTTTACACTTGACTGTTTTAGGGTTGCCAGAAACATTTTTTAAAGTATTAAGAACGTGTTGTAGGCTAAAGTTTAAAGAGGGATAAAATTCATAGCTTAAAAATTGCCCACTAGCGTAATTGTTATTTTGATAAAGTGAATTTTTAGGGCCGATGGTGAATGTGAACCACACCTACACGTCAAGAAATACAATGCGATAGAGGTAATCGTCATCATTTTCACCTCAGTGGATTCGTCAATAAGTAGAATTGGCGGATTGGGCAAATGATAAGCCACGAGTGATTATCGAAAAACCAATGCACCCACAAAGAGTGACTGTTTGGTGCGGTTTTTATAACACAAGTCCTTATAACGCGTCAAGCTCTTATTAAAGGGAATATTTCACGAACGCAGTTTCTCTTGAAATTATTTAGTCAATTGGCAAATTAAATCATGCGATTCAACGACTTTTGATTATATTTATTTTGAGATTACGTCATTGTTTAAAGCTTACAAACCGGAAACTTTGGACAGCGACCCTTAATACTTAAAATATTATTCTCAATTAATTTTTGTTATTTTTTATGTAATTGATATTATTTTATATGTATTTTTTTAATGTTTTAAATAATAAAGTAAAAATTAAGATAATTTTAAAAACTTGTTTTGTCGTCAATTAAATCTACCTACTTAATACCATTTACTAGACCTTTTAAAGTATGTATTTTTACTTGTCTCATACCTACATTTAGCTGCAATGTAACACTTTTCTGCACTAGCTAATAAAGCAATAAAGTTAAAATAAAACCTTTTTCTCTGCATGGTATGGAAAGAGGTAAGATATTTAATAATTTTCTCTTATTTAATACAAAACTCATTTTAACTGTTTTTGTTTACTTGGCAGTAAATAGGGACATGCCAAATCTTGTATACCCTTTGCCAATATGAAGATGTGTGAAGAACGGCGTTGCGTTGGCTGAATAAATATGGAAATAGCTGTTCTGTGGTTAAATAATATAAAGTATACAATCCTACATATTGCTTTCGATGCCATCTTAGCTTTGGTTTTTTTTTGTGGTGTATTCCGCATTGTTGTCTTAGGTACCATATTGTATTTAAAATAAATATGTAATCCGCCATTTCGTTTAAATTTAAAATATTTCGAGGTGCACTTATGCTACTAGTCAATTCAGTTATAATAAAAACAAAATCAATAAAATATGAATTTTTACCTCTAAATTTACTCCTAAAATAGGCAACACTGACATTAGCTTTTAAAAAGGCTTTAGTTCACAATCACAGTAGAAAACACAAATATATTGACATTGAAAACATTATCTCTATTTGCCTTGCATTGATTTAGAATTTGGTAGTCATGTCTTGTGTTATTTCCATTTTATAAGAAGTAAATAAAATCACAGTACATAAAAGGAAGGACAGAAACAGTACACCATCCTTTTCTCATTTTGTTATTTGCTTTCCTTTCAAATTCAAAGTTTGTACTGTTAAAGGTGCGGTGGAAGAGGTTTTATTTTTAACTACAATTTTCAACTCCCCACAACTTATCTTATTCATGCTATTGTATTTTAAACATGCTTATTGCATGTCTACAATAAGCAGTTGTCATAGTACTAGTACTACTAGTGCATAACTGTATATATAAACAGGTATATACATACATATGTATATACATATACATATGGCTTTAGGAATAACTGAATATATGTATGTATTCGGTTTTATAGTCCTTTTTTGCATTCTTGTTCGACATTTTTCGTCTTTAACATACTGTTGTTGTCATTTTATAGTCCCTTTTATTTACCCAATGTTTTGCAAATTGTATACACTCGTGCTTGCACTTCTTTAAACTTTGCGTGATTTGATAGCATGCAAGCAGATAAGAGCAAAAACGCAGTGTACCTTTCTAGCAGAAAATCGGACATTACATTAAAAACAAAGTGATATTTCCAATATATTTTTTTAGTAGCTAATATTTCCTTCAGCATGACTAAATTGCATTATAATAAATATTAAATGAAATAATTAGTTAAATATATGTATATTATTTGTTCTTAAGAAAAATTAAGGAAAACATTAGTTATATTATTCTCATGACTTGTGAAAATAATCGAATTGATCAAGCAGTTCGATATCACTTCTTTGAAAAATACTTTTTTCTTTACTAGATTACATTTCTGAAAATTTTTTTAGAAACCAATTATTTTTTTAAATTTTTATTATATTTAAATATTTTCGATTAATAGTTGATTGTTTGCTATAATTTCGATTACAACTGCTTGTTCACATTGCATGGAATTTTATGCTCTAGTGTTGGTTACACTTGTACTCATTCTTTCATTTATTTTAATTTTCTGTTTTGGTTACTGCTTCAAAATGATTGTTTCATTTACCTATCATTGTTGGGTGGCTCACACAATAACGAATGAGAGGGGTGTTGAACTTTTTCCTTTATGACTGTTGTGGATACACATTGTTTTCTGTTAACTATTTTCACAGCTTAAAATTTTCATTAACATCCTCCCCTTGTAATAACAATACAAAAGGATTTGTGAGAGATTTTTGCTTCGTACTTGCGTGTTAAAATAACTGTTGCAACAAAAGAGAGTAAAAAATTAACATTTAGTTGTAACGATTAAAAGGTGTATATGAAAATGTTATTCGATTTACAGAGAATTATTATTGGACATTACAGGGAGAGTATAGAAATGATTTTAATGTTATTGTGAGCCCCAAGTAGTTTATATAATGCTGTTGTACCACGTTCTACGTATTTATCAAGATTTTGTTACGAATTAAAAATGTTTTAAAATCAATGATTTTATATATATTTCTTCTCTTATTAATGTGTAGACCTAGGTTTAGTATAAGCTAGGAGAGATGTGGGCATGGCATATGAGCATATACAAGCGAAACCGGATCCATATTCCCAAAGGATTTCAAGCTCAGTATAAGTCACATAAATAATCAGATTTATTTAATGCACAATAAGTACAAAAGATATATTAAATACAAAAAATATAATTTATAACATGCTTAAAAAAATTATACCTGTAGTCTAATATTTTTATGTGATTTAAAACATTTTAAATGACATATTTGATTTAAAAATTATTAAACATTGACCAAGGCGAATTCATACAGGTGAAATTATCAGCCCAGCTGATTGTGAAACATTTTGTCAAAGTTGGTTGAACTCGCTTTGATTTTATTTATTAATGCAGGGATAGGAAATGTGATTTTGGTTTCGGTATTAAACAATTAACTTGAGTGTACTTTTTTGATAATAAATGTGCTTAATTTATGTATATTTTTTGCTTTTGCGTCATTAATAATGTGTTTAAAAAATTTATATTCTGTTTTTAATCAAATTTTATTATATTTAATATGTAAAAACAACTTTTCCATCCCTGATATACGAATTGGCCTTGACATAAAACATCCCATGAAAAGCTGCTTTGTTGTATCAATTCGCCGTTGCATATACCTTATGGATATGCCTTGACATTGACCATTTCTTGAAATATAATGGCAAGTTTAAAAACTTTACAAAAATTAATTTTAAAACATATTCAAGTCAAAAATGGACGGCATTGAAAGAAGAGGCGTGGTTCGTTACATACAAGAAAATAGAAATTTTGAAATATCTAGAAAACCATTTACAACTTTATTGTGTAGTGAGTCTTTTTTATAATTAATATTTTAATCAAATCAAAAATTGTTTATGTGGAAACAACGGTTTTGCCAACTGCTATACAAAGGAATACTAAAGGGTGATTTTTTAAGAGCTATAGGAAAGTTAAAAAAAACACATTAAATTCAGAAAAATTCATGAAATCGTTATTTGAATCGATAGTACGGTCCATATAATTTAATGTTTGAAGATTATTTCATGCAAATGTTGACCGTGACTGCGCCTCAAATGGTCCATCCGCTTAGTCGAATTTTGGCATACTCTTTCCAACATTTCGACCAGTATCTCATGAATAAATGCTTCAATGTTGTCTTCCAATGCGTCAATTGAAGCGGGCATGTGTGTATAGATATGAGCTTTAACATAGCCTCACAAAATAGTCTAAAGGCGTTAAATCGCACGATCTAGGCGGCCAATTGACCGGTCCCGAACGTGAAATAAAATGTTTACCGAACTCGCCTCTCAATAAGTCTATTGTTAAGCGTGCTGTGTGGCATATGGCACCGTCTTGTTGAAACCACATGTCGTGCATGTCAAGCTCTTGCATTTTGGGCAAAAAAAAGTTGGATATCATCTCATGGTAGCGCTCACCATTCACAGTTACGTTACGATTCGCATCATCTTTGAAGAAGCGCGCGATGAACTTTCTTAACAGAGCACGCATTTTGATAATAAAATTCAATAATTTGCAAGCGCTGTTCGTTTGTAAGACGATTCATGGTTAAATTATAGACCAAACTGAAGATGTTTGACAGTGAAACAAAACCCGAAACTTACGTCAGCTGATTAAACCAGTGTTACCAAAAAGATAATAGCTTAAAAATCATTTATATTGACATATTGTGATATATAAGATATGCCATAAATACACAATTAATTGTAAATTTCATTTAAATAAAAAACTTAAAAAAAAATACAAATTTTTGTAAATATAAAATATACTTGATAACCTCTCTGTGATATCTGATGTCAGATTGAATGATCTGCTGAGATAACTCATATGTACGGAGTGAATCTAGTGCTCCTCTCTTATACTTATTCTAAGACACACATAATCTGGCGAGTGATTGTATCCTGTAAAAGTGGTGTCGTTTAGACTCTACTTGACAGTTCGCTCGTAGTGAACTGCCACGATAACCAACCACTGAATTTACTCCAATTAAAGAAAAGGTAGCAAAAAAATTGCATTTATAGAGAATTAATTAAAATTTTATTGAAATTCAAAATTTATTAAAAATTTTCTGTAAAAAACGCATAAAAATTTTTATGTAAATGGAAAATGTATAAAACAAATTGACTTTTATAAAAGAACCGAAAAGATTTTTTTGATTTTTAGAGTTAATAAAAATTTTCTTAAAAACTTAATTTATTAAAAATTTTACAAAAAAAAAACAGGGTTTATCAAAAATTAAAATTCATACACTATCTTCTAAAAAAAATTTAATTTAAAGTTACCCCCATACCTAAACAAGAGCGTTGAGCGTCAAGCGTTGGAGTTTTACATGGTTTTGTTTTTGTTACAATAACAAAATACATGCCAAATTGCAACGCTTGACGCTCAACGCTCTTGTTTACGTTTGGGCCTTACTATTTAACCAAGAATTTTATAAAATTTTAAATTTTTGAATTCCAAAATAATGAATGTTAAAAAAAATAAAAAAATTATTGAAAATTTCCATTGCATACAGAATAAAAATATCCACTAATATTATATGTGTACTACTCAATCACACAAAAGCGGATAAACGGAACTAAATGAATTGTGGCACACAGATCACAATAATCGTGCGAATTCGCGAAATTATGCCAAAAAAAATTTACACATACTGGCGAAAAAATTATCATTTAACGCGTAGAAGTATTTTACATCAAGTTCTATTCTATATAAAATTAAATACAAATGTTTGTATGTTTTAATATTTTTACTCAAACATGCGAAACGCGAAAAATTAATGAATGGATTTAAGTAAAATTAGCCGCAAATATAGATAACAACTTGAATTATTACATAAAGAGGTCCCTCAATATTTTTCTTAAGTTGTATCTATAGAATTAAAGAAAAAAAACTTTAAGTTTCTTATTCATAAAATCAAAATCATCACACACACCGGAAAAGGATTCGCATTTATTTTGAATCGAATAATACAGTTTCTGGAATCGATTTTTTTGTTATTTCAAAGTAAACATTTATTTTAAAAATCATAATTACATTGTGATGAACGCTACGACGATATAATTATACTACCACAAATAAACCTTACAATAAACAGCAATTATGGTTTTCACAACCAAAAATGTATTATCCGTGCAAGACGCTTTGTTTAAACTAATTGACTTTTTTTTTAAGTGTAATACTTTAAGGTATAGTACATACATCCCGTCAAATGTGAAAGCTTGGATCTTGGTTACTCAAACACGCAAAAACCGTTAATCCGATTCAAATAAAAATTTTAGATAGATAACTCATTTTGTTACATAAATAGACTATCTTCAGTCCCGATAACTACGCACACGAAGTCGCGGGCACACGCAAATATAATATATTTTGAAGCTTGTTTTTTTTTTTCATTCGGAGACCATTACGGTCCATTGTGACGCCTTAATAGAGAGAAGAATAGAATATGAATAGAAATATTTAGAATAGAAAAGAAACAGAAGCAGACCAGTTCAGAGTCTCTGGCCGGAATCGAACCCGCAACCTCCAAACTAACAGACCAGAACACTACTGACTAGTCCACCGGGGCACCCTTTTTTTTAGGTGTAAGATTATTTAATTTTGTTATGACAAATACACAGAAAAAAATATTCCGTAAATTTTTTTAATTAATTGATTTTTTGACTTGTTTTTAAATTCTAGTCAAAATCTTATTTATTTTAATTAATTTTTTTAATTGATATAAAATGTTTTCAAAAACATAGAGATTTCTGTCAGTTTAAAAAATAAAAAAAAATTATTTTAAATTACATTTTTTGAAAATTTGCTATCGAAGGATAAATTTAATATAATATAATATATCGTAGGAGCAGAATAATAAAAAATAGTGGACAATCTACAAGAGATAGTTCTGGTAGGTGGGTAGGTGCAAACATATAATAAATATATCTTGTTTTGAGTATAATAAATTGTTTCAGTTTCATTCTAGATGTATCCAAAGCCAATATTTCTTGTATTCTGGTATATTGCTCAAGATTCTTATTTTAATAGGTAAGTCAGTAGAAGTCTACACTCTGATCAAGCTTTTTTACCAGTAAATATTCCATTATGTCTAGGTTATTGATGCTACCAATTATTTTTTTGAATTTTAACTAATCAAACGATGTAAACGTGGGCGAAACTTCCCTATTACATGTTACATAGTGAACGTTAAACTGAAACAATCTAAAAGTTCAATTATCTATTCCACAGATGACGGAGAATGGTTAATCAAATACGTGCAATTTGATTTGGCTAAAATTTCTCTTGTGGAGTTTTTAATGTCGTAGGTCTATGGAAATACGCTACAATCGATGAATGAATTTAAAACCACTCCGGCGTTTGACATGGCATAGTATGTGTACTTGTGTAACCCTACATCTTATATTAAATTATTAGTATATAAGTAATGAAATGTAATTAAAATGTATGTTAAGAAATAATATTAAAAAAATGAATTTTTTCTTTTTGGGTAATTTTATTAAACATAGTTTTAATAATATAAATTACTTATACAATAAATTCTTTATTTGTATAAATCGCGAATTTCAATTATAGTCATGATTCAATTAATTAAAATAATTTTTAAAAATTAGGAAAATTTTAATTGATATTTTTTGCAATATTTTTTCAATTACAACTATTAATTTTTATTTAATTAATAGTATTGTTTTGATGATTGGAGCAATATTAAACATTTTTTTAATTAATAGTATTAATTTCGTAATTGAAATTCATATTTATTTTTTTCTGTGTACGTATTAAATATTTCAATATCAGTATTTTATTTATTTAAGAATATTTCTAAAACTAGACGTAATAGAAAAAATCTGTAAACAGATGTGGATTCAGAACACTAAAGTTACTTAAAATGGCACAACAAAGTGCTTGTTCTTTCGGCTTAGTGTTTTTTTTTTTGCCCGCTATTGTAGTTAATAAATTAATTTTAAAAAAATTGAAATAAATTGTGTTTTGTAGCTGCGTTTTTTTAGTGTTGTAAAAAAAAGTAAAACAAAAAAAAGCTAGTTATTCGAATACCATATTAGCTCCCACGAAAAAGAGTTTTATTGCTTCTTTTTAATTTATTTTTTTATTTTGTTTTACTAAATATAAAAGAAATATTAGGATGTGCAAATTATGTAAATTATTTCATGTAAAAATTAAAAAAAAATCGTTTTAAGACGACTACTCGAATGAATTTATATTTGTTTTACACAAAAAAAAAATATAGTTAAGATTTTGTTAATTAAATGACTTATTGATTTGTTTAAAAATTTTATTTATATTTTGAATTAATTTAAATAATTGTTTTTAATTGTTAATAAATTTTTTTAAAAAACCTTTAGATTTTTGTCAGTTGAAATAAATACATTGAAAAATAAAATTGAAAAAAAAGTCAAAAGTGCTTTGTTGTTTGTTTTTTTGCTCTTCTGAAATATTTTAAAACTTAAAATTATATTAGGTGATTTCAAAGAGAATTTATTTAAAGCATTTTTTTATATAAAGTTTGACAATTGGAAATTATAAGAGAAGAGAGAAAATGTCATAAATGCTTATATTTGTAAAGGCTGATGATCAGCTGCTAAATTGTAACTACCATATTGAGTGTTACCTGAAATAGGTTATTTTGTCAAAGAATCACATATATTTACATACATATTCTTTGACCTTTTTCTGTTTTCTATACACAATTGATGGAAATAGTTAAAATATTCAATAGTGTAAACGAACATTTACAAAATTGCACGAATATTCTAAATATCATTATATCAATTTTATTAACTTATAGGTACACAAGTCATTTCAAAAAGCGAAAGCATTAAAACCGCAAAAAAATTGGAGGAAAGCAAATAGTATTACTAACTATTCAAGGTTTTACCTTTGAAAAATCATTTATGAAAAAAAATTGTTTATAATTTTGAAAGGTAATATTTTTAAAGTGAGATGTAGTGATTTTAAATATAAATATATATTTATGTATGTATATATATATATTAATACTTATGTGGTCTTTTGATAAAACAACTCAATCAAAAATTTTAAATTTACTTTATGAATGAAAAAAATCTTCAAATAGCTTTGCACTAATAGGAGCCATTTTAAGTAAAATACTTTAAGAGATATCACGTAAAAAGATAACCACAACTTCTTAAAGCTTTTCTGCTTTTCTAAACAATTTTAAAATTTATTTAACATATTTTTATTAAAAGTTCATAGTTTACAAAATTCAGATTCATATAAACTAAACCGCGTTCCGTTACGAGTTACAAGATAAGATATGTTTTAGCTTTTTTGACCTCCTGAAATACTTTTTGAAAATTCAAAATAAGTTGTTTTGTCACATTTCCTAACAAAAAAAGTTTAACATTTCATGGTAAATTTATCACAATTACAGTTAACATATGTAAATTAAACAACCCTGTTTTTCAGCTTTCTTTTCAACACCATACTAACACAGAAAAACAACAGGCCACCTGTCAACAATAATGGGGTTGTTATCTTTCGCTCTCTTTTCTTCCCCAACAATTCAATGTTATTATTTTGTTTTCCATGAAACAAAATTGTGTATTTCTTCCCACCACTTTAACCCCTCATTCAATGTGTTACTGTATTTTGACAATTTTTTTCTTCCTCTTATTATTTTTCTTCCTTTCCATAGAATATTTTTCCTTTGCTCTCTATTGTATTGAAATACTTCCTTTTATTTGCAACGGTACATAAAGAGAACAACAACGTTGAAGACATTGAAAACGGCTTAAATTAGTGACCTTAAAACAAACAAAAAATAATGAAAAGTTTATTTAAACAACATATAAAAAGTTAAACATTAAAAAAGTTTTAAATAATAAAAATTAATTATTTGTGTAAAAGAATATTAAGTTTGAAAAATTGTTAAAAATAATAAACAATATTTAAAAAATTTCAAAAATCGAAAAAAATCAATAATTGGATTTGTTTTACGCTATATTACCATTCGATAAAAAGAGTATTATAAATTTGAGCTGATGTTTGTAACGTAAAAAAATGCGTAATATCCAACTATACATATAAACTCACTCCCCAAACCTTGTGCGACTTCTAGTCAAAAAAAATATATATATATTATATATTAAATATTACTTTATATATATGTATGTATATGTACATATATCTTGAGAAAAAAATAACAAAGACTAAATCATGATTGACTAGATTAAAAAAATCCATTACCAAGACTTGAATTGTTTTTAATATTTGGTGTTGTCTATATAAAAATTAACATAAAAAAGTTTTACTTCTTAACAAATTACACACCACATTTTCGAGATAATCAGATAATCCTTACCAGTCATAAATCCATGTTAGACCTCGAAACCTCGAAACTTTATAAATTAGTAAACGATTTTCACATACCATCAATGTGTGTAGGCTATCATAAGACCAGTCCTGCCCGACTATAATTTCTAATATATTCTTGTTGTTATTGTATTTTTATTTTTCTACTTGTTAACGTAGTACATGTGAATGTGTAAGCATATGATAGATAATAAACTAAAACAAGAGTGTGCGTTTGTTTTTAATAGTGTAAAATTTTATTATTTTCATTTGCAGGGTACAGGTGCGGTATTATAAGGGAAATAAACTGCTTATATTATTTCTACAATCACTTCATTAACATATTAAACGTTTATGTTAACATACTGTTTAAAATATTTATTTATACAAAATGTGAAATTCAAAATAACTGTAAGTCTAGACAAAGATATGTAAGTTGTTCTTGGATTTTGTTATGAAGTGCGAAATAACGCTGATAGAAGTAAACCATGCATTAAGTTTTAAACTTATTACTTGTTGCATTTTCAAATTTAATGAAATATGTTAAATATTGTTTAATTTAGATAATTTTGATACCCTGTAATATTCTAAGTCGAAAAATATAAGTAAACAGGTTAGATTAACATCGACTTTCAATTAAAAACAAAACTACAATACAAATAAACTATTTGAAATATTACAGCGAAAAGTTACTTTCATTAAGTTTAATTATCAATTGAAAGAGCTTCTAATATTTTTCAGATTTTTTTGTTGATTTATGATGCACAATTGAATTCAATATATTTTGTTTTGTTAAATGTTTAAAGGTAAGGTTAGGCTGAAAAATAGTGGACTATAACAGGTATACACATATGTCGAAAAGTCAACCATAAAGCCAATTGATTTAAAGTTCGACTAGGTCAAAAAACCATTCCCCTCAATTAATTGTATAAAAATTTCCAGCCCGAAATCCCAAGATATTCCAAGTTCGGCATAGTGTCCACGTTAGATTCCAAACACAGGACATTCGCAAATATAACGTAGTATCATCTCATCTTCTATTAATCTATCCGGTAGTCCCATACGAGCTAGGTGAGTTCTCAACTCTGTATGATCTGTTAATATACCAAATAACGGTGTTGGCCTTCTTAATATCAGAATCTCCTTCAATTTTGATGTTCGTTACCTTAACGATTGACGAATATTGCCCCTTTTTACGTGTTCATTCATCGTCCAAACTTTAAGTTGACGTTAACCTCCAAAATGTTTAAGTAATTTCCATGGTGATGGTATTTAAAAATGATCATATTCTAGATAATTTGTAAGCTTTTGCCTTTTTAATTATGTAATGATGTCCTGGCATTCATATTATATCTAGTCGCTCACAAAACTCAAACGATTTTATTTCCATTAAACAAATCACGAAAACGCTTTCCTAAATTCTATTTTACATTTAAATATTAACTTTAATTATTTAGTTAAATATGACCAAGCTAATTTGGTTCGCCCGTATAGCAATAAGCCGTCTGCGTAAGCGCTAATAAATCAATAGTTTTTTGTCAATGGGTTTTAGAAAATATTATAAGGAGGATCCGTGCGAAAAAATATCACTATCTATTAGCAATATTCGTTTTGTATTGTACTGGATGATAAATATTTCACCCTGGTATTTTAGGTTTTGAAGATCTAATTTGAATGGTTACGTATTTTTCATATTTAACAGAATTTCCAATAAATTACGATAAAATTTTTCAAGATCGTCAAACAAATGTTCAAAATGACTGACTTGGCAACACTGCCTATAAAAGTTGAGACCAAGGCATATTTATCCATCAGGTAGTTCGGAAAGAATTTTGTGTTAATTTTTTATATACATATACTAGCCAAGCCTGGCGCGCGCCTGGTACGCCCCTTAATGAATAAAAATGCATTCTGTATTTTAATTGAATATCAAGTGCAAGAAGCTAAAAATTATAACTTTTTTCTTATGGGCACTGCCCACTCTTCTAATCACGAAACTGTATAGTCATGACAGCTCAATATGTGTGCAAAGTTTCAGAAAAATCGGTGAAGTTACAATAGCTGAAAATTATAACCTTTTTTATGGGCGTAGCCTAGCCCACTTTTACCACCCATAAACACTCCCTGGAATGTGTACAACATTAGAAATAAATGACAAAAGGGATAAAATTGTCTTTTATCCATAAACTTTGTTAGCTGAATTCAAAATATGTAAGAAAAAATAATCAGCTGGTTGATCAAGACTATTTGATAGATAAATATGCTTTGGATTGAGGCCTTAGGAAGAGTCTGAATCTGAACTCTATAAATCTGATTATGATCTTATGTATTTTGATATATCTAAGCTTTATTTTCATCAAGTTATTCAATAAATTTATTTAAATAGTCGTCAAAGTTAGATACAAAGTTTTTAATTACAAGAAGACATACTACAAAATTGAATTTACAAAAATTAAAAAAAGTTAATTAAATAACAATATATAAACATGTTGAAAATAACAAAACTAACAACAACATTAACGATTGTATTCCTTATTTTAATAAAAAATGTTGCACAAATTGGCAGTTATGCGGCCACTAATAATCTAGCAACATTTGAAAATAACAACATTATATTAAACAAAAACAACAACAACAATAATAATAAAGATGAAACGCATCGCTTAACAAAGCGCATGGACTTAGAATCATGTTTAGGTAAGAAACACTTTTCAACCATATCTCTGCATACTCAAATACTTAATGGAGTAATGGATTGCATTAAATGTGGTGATCAAGTTTTTCCACTTACATGCATTTACACAAATGACTCATCATTTCGTGTTTCCACTCATTTATTTATAATTTTTTTTCGACATTTAGGCCAATTTGATATTCATAAAAACACTATTATACGTACGGGTGAGTCTCAAGCGATTGGTGGTAAATATCTACAGGGCATAGAACTGGAAACCATAGAGGAATGTCAGCGACTGTGTTGTGAAACAGTTTCATGTGATGTTTATATATTTGAAAGTAAAAAAGACGGCTACTGCTATCTATTCGAATGTGGTACACCGGAAAACTTCCACTGTAAGTTTACCCGTCACGCCAACTACACAAGTGCCGTACTAACACCTGTTTTAAGGCTGGCAAGTAAAGTCACCACAGCACATCCACCACCAACACACTTGGGACACAGTATCACTTCGAATATATCACAGCAAGAATGGGAATTGTCTAATTTAAAAGCGAAACCGGAAGTTAAAGAAAAAGCAAATTACATAGTTCAGAGCGAAACGGATGCCCTAAATAATATAATCACAAACAATAAGAAATCGCTAACAAGCATTGATGACAGTCTAACGCCAAAAGGTGTGTTGGTGCATAATTTTAAATGATTTCTTTTATTTGTTTAAGACTAACAAATTTGTTGCCTTTTCCAGTTAACAACACCATTCAATGTGGCCGCTTTCAATTTGCTTGTCATTCCGGCGAGTGCATTGCCGTTTATAATGCCTGTGATGGCATACCACAATGTGAGGATGGCAGCGATGAGGGTCCAGAATGTCCCGGTGCTAGTAATAATTTAAATACAAATTCAAAGTCTTCTTCTCAAGATGCTACAGTTTCAAATACAGTTAAAGCAGCTTCTTCTTTGCCTCAGTATTCAGCTACGCAGGCTCAACAGACACCTCAGCAACAGTTACAGAGTATGCAACAACAGCACTCTCAAAACTCGCCCATTATACCATCTGTAGGCTTAGTCAATAATCGTGAAGATCCGAATGTTTGGGAAACTCGTAAAATTGTTTCGGGTACCCCGACGCAAGCGCTTGGTAACGCAAACCATGGTGAGTAATTAATTTTGGTAAATTTTGCAAACAAATTTTTGGATAGGTGGAGAATGATTTTGTATTTGATTAAAAATCATTTTAAATTTGGATTTTATTTAGTAATTAGCTCAAGTTTTTGAGATTATTAGAGAAAACTTGAACGATATGCTTAATTGGTATTTTCCAAAAAAGTGTGCATAAATGCATTTATTCAGCGAACTATATTTCTGTGTAGCTTTAAATGCCATGTCAGATTAAACTTCTTCGCTTTGCGTGAAGTATTTAAGTTTAACAAAAAATCGTAAAAGTCTTTGACTACACTTAACGGCTCGATAGCCGAGCGATGGGGCATCCGATCTGTAATGTAACGTGCTGTAAGCACAATCAGCCCATCACTGGCTAACAAATGTCACGCAACAACTATTTATACAGAATGCTACGTTACAACTACGGTACGTTAAAACTCAGAAAGCTTTTACATTGCTTCTCATATGCCAAAAACAAACATCTGATACATTACGTTACAGACGCATTCCGCTAATTCAGCTCTTTAAAATCGTTTGTTTACCTTTAAAAGTGGTTAGAAATTCTAGCAAAAAAATAATTGTTTTCTTTATTTTAATTAACATTTATTATAACTTTAATAAAATTTTATTATAACATACGAATTTAATACAAAATTAATGAAAATTACATCAACTGATTGTCAAAGCGCGCAAAACGATTAAAGTTGCCTAACTTTTCACTTCGTGCTGCGTTAAAAGTACTTTATGTGACATGTTTCGTAAAAGTATGTATTTACATTTCATCTTTGATGTAAAAGCGAATATGTAACGCAACGCAAAGTTCAATGCGATTACAACAGATTATCTATTTAAAGTTATTTAGTTATGCGATACTAGTTGAGTGGAAAGCATTTTCCAAACCAGCTACGGTTTTATCATCAGCACTCTCTGATTCATTATTTATTTATTATTTTTATTGACATTCTAACCATAAGAGTGTGATGTGATGTATTTAGCAACTGTATTAAAACATTGTTCTTTAAAATTTACTTGAAGCTGAACGACAAAAAAGAATAGCGAGGACAAATCTGATATTTGGGGACAACAAAAACTTAAATGTTGGCTCAGTCGCCATTGATGATCAGGAAATCTGATATCAAATGTACAAAATTTATATAAATTTAATTTTCTGTTTTAATATCCTTTATCATGGCTTTAAAAAATAATATCAAATTATCCTTCCCAAAAAACACCTACGAAAAAATTGATTTATTGTGGGAATTCGCCATTGCAAATACCTGTATACCTTATTTTCATTATCATGATTTCCTTTAGTTCCTATAAGAATCACAGGACCTAAATAAAATTTTATTAGTCATTTTTATTTGATGCGATGTTCATGGATTCGTTTTAGTTTCTGTCTGCTAATGCGAGCTTTAATTCTATTGGTTTACGCCAAGTCTATGTTGGACGTCCTCTTATTTTGCTGCATTGCAGGTTTCAGACTATTGGGTGACATCACACAATCCACCTCGATTTTCTTCCCAATTTTTTCGTCTTATAATGAACTTTGATAAGTAAGATTCCCGAGTTGTGTAATCAATATCCTGTTGTGCCAGACAGTACTATATATGCTCTTTGTTTACCTCCTTATTACCCATATTCCACGTTTTGCAACCGCAGAGGAAAACAGATTTAACGCATAAATTGAATATTTTGATTTTTTGCAGGTGGAGGTTGATGATGATCTCCACACTCTGCTATGTTGGCCAAATGCTTGTGGGGCTCTCATGATACGATTTGAAATGTTATCCGACGATTTACCAATTGATATTGCTGCCAATGTAGCGAAATGGAGCATGTCCCTTAGTTCCATGTTTTGGATAAGAAATAGTCTGTAGTATGTGCATTTATTCTACACACTTAAAATGTGGAATTCTTTTTACTTTTTACTAGTAAAAAAGTTTCTATAATCAAATTGAAAACAAATTAATAAATTAACTAATACACACAATAAATTTTTTTAATAAAATAAATCTGAATTTAATTCCATCTAAAAACGCTAAGAATGATTACTAAGAAGACATGTAAACTGCATGTGATTGCTTACGTTCAACTACGTTATTATAAAGTTTTATTATAATATTAGTACGACATGCAGAAGATGAAAACCATGATTAACTATATAATCTTAATCTCAGATAAAAATATGCTGGCCCCTCCTCCAACATTTGCACAGCACAAAACTGATGATTAAACAGTTGGGCTTAACTGGAGCATCAATCACTGAGTTTATTAAACTTTTTGCTTGAACAAAAGGAAAAAAAACATTTAATTTGTAGGAAAAGACGAAATAAAACAAAGGAAGTTAGTTTATGCTGAAAAATATTTATTTTTCTTGTTAGTTTTTTGTAAATATCTGTTTATGTACATGTGTGTGTGCAATAAAATCATGCAGTTTTCTTTTTAAGAAAAGGCAAACATACAGAAATCGAAAACAAGTGATTGTGACACGCAAACTAATCACAGAAATATGTTTTTTTTATATTATTAAAGTCATTCATACTCTTAGTTAGTCAGTGTTTTACACTAGTGATTCCCAACGCAAAATATTTGTCGCAGCACTATGTTAACCTAAAGAAGAGAATTAGTTAAAAACAATTTTTCTTTTGGAATAACTTGACATAAAAATGCTTTACTTCAGAGCAAATTTATTCATCAGGTAGTCTTGATTCGTCAGCTGATTTTTTTTTTTATTTATTTATTTGGCTGTCGAAGTCCATTGATAAAAAATAACTCTCACTCTTCTCTCATTTATTTCAAATGTCAAACTTCACATACAACAAAAAAAATAAGCAAAAAAATTCTCTTAGAACTGCGATTACCTGATAAATAAATATGCCCTGGCTTTATACTAGGCGCACAATTGGGACAAACGACGAATTTTTCGTCGCGAATATTCGTCATCAAAAATAAAACACATTTGTGTATATGAGAATGCATACAATTGTGGCGTCAGTCGAAGTTCGCTATACGCGGCGAACTCTGCATTAGATTTATTTATATTTCTTACGCCGGCGAACGACGAACAAATTGATACAAGGTGACCATTTTTTATTAAATTTGGGTTTACTTCTCAACTTTTTAAGAAAATAAAGTTAGTTTTTACTTTAATAATTGTTTTATTTTTTATTTTAAAACATTTAAAAAAAGTATAAAAAAGTACAAAAATTTGTTTTTATTTATGTTTTTGCAAATGTTTAAGTTTATTAAGTGATGTTTTTTTCATATGGTCACACTATTAGCTGTTATACACAAACAAAATTTTTATTATTGTTTAATGCACGCACCCAAGACATTCTTTGCAAACGTTTGCTTATACGTAAACCAGTTGTTATTATTACAGGAATAATATTTATTGTTTTGTTGAGTTTCACAAAAAATTAAATTCTTCGATTATATTTGTTTTTTCTTTGCACAAACAATAAACAATTTTATCAACTATAAAAGATGTTACTTTTTCGTCGTTGTTGTGCTTTACACGACGAATTTGCACAACGAATTTTTACCGAAGAGTTCGTCGTGTTGGGCGAAATTCGTCGTTCGTCCCAATTGTGCGCCGAGCATTACTTATAGAAAATTTAAAAAAAAATTAGTTGACCCTTCATAGAGAGTGCAAGGGTATATTTAGGTTTGTCATTCCATTTGAAACTTCTACAATATTAATTTACAACCCCCTACAGTACATATATTTTGAAAGCTTGTAAACAGGAGAGTTGATTAATAAATGTCCGTCTGTCCGTGTGTATGTTGAAGCCTCCGGCATCGCCTAGACCCAAGTGTGGTACCAAAATATCTGAAATATTTGTTTTTTCAAATTCGAAATTGTTCAGCTCTAAGATAATTGTTTGACACGTTTGCGACTATTTATAGATATAATATTCCTTAAGAGATATCTTCGAAATTTTTTGAAAAAATCGGTTTCTAATCGGCAAAGTTGTAGGCAAAAATTATTTGGAATAAGATATATTTTTTAAATATATTAAATTATTAAAGCTTCTAAACTATTTTTGGATACGTTAAAGACACCAAATTAGAAGTCACGGTCTCAGAAATAATTTCTGAGAAAAACTAACAAATCGGCCTAAAACTAATGAGATATAAGCACCAAAATATAACTGCTTCGGTGTCTTTCCCAAAATTGACAAACTAAAATCAATTTTTTCAGTTTCTATACAACCGAGAGAGCCAATATGAGTATCAAACAAAAGGGCTTGACTAGTAGAATACATTTAACATTTGATTATAATAAAATTCAAAATCAAAACAAGTAAGAGTGCTATATTCGGCAATGCCGAATCGTATATACCCTTCACAACGTGTAGTCATGCATAACAGTTGCTTGTATCACCATTCATCCCATATGAAATACGTACACGTATGTTTGTTAAAAAAACGAAAAAAAAAATTGAAAAAAAAATTAAAAAAAAAAAATTTAAAAAAAAAATTAAAAAAAAAATTATTATATATATAAAATACATATATAAAATAAAAAAAATTAAAAAAAAAATAATAATAAATATATAAATAATATATTAAATAAAAAATAAAAAAAAAAAATTAAAAAAAAATTTAAAAAAAATTAAAAAAAATTTTTTTGTCTCAGTTGCGATTCGATGCCACGTTTTCTCTAACCAGTATACACGTTTGTATGTATGTATGTTGTTGTTGTAATGTTGTTTTTGTGAAAAAAAAAATCGAGGAGGTCGTGGGTTTTTGCTCATATCTCAGTTGTTTATGTACCGATGTTTCTGATTTTCAAATACCGATCTACTCCCGAATATTTCTGATATTTTAATACCTTACCCGGGTCCAACCTATGTCGGGGGGCTTCAAAAAGTTGATTTCAACATACACACGGACAGACGGTCAGACGGACAGACTGACAGGGCTTAATCGACTCCCCTATTCATAAGCTTTCAGAAAATATATACTTTATGGGGTCGGAAATGAAAATTGTAGAAATTTCACACGGAATGACAAACCTATATATACCCTTTTTCACTGTGTGAAGGGTATAAAAAAACACAATAAAGAAAATGGCGTATAATAGGAAATCTGACATCTAGGCTAAGCTACGATGTGGTCACTATGTACATAATGGTGAAGGGTATTATCAGATTTGTCTTGGCCGAATACAATACAATTATACTAGTTTATTTAAAGTTTTTAACAAATTCTCTTTGTGTAAAGAATACTTTTTGGTTACAAACTTTCAAATTTTTTTAAAAGGTTTTAAGGTTCAGTTAATTTTCAATTCCTACCATTTGCACTTTAAACTGTTGCCAACAGTTAAGCAATATTTAAAAAATAACAATCAAAATGAATCATACGGTCGTTTAAAAACGCATTCTTTTGAAAATTATTTCATGCTTTTAGTAAAATTTTATTACAGGTCTCCTCTGTGTAAGTATGTCTCGCATTTTTATTCGATGTTTATTTTAGGACATCTGCTAGTTTGCTTACTGTATGGTCTAGCCAGTTTAATTTACGCTTCAATATTTCTACACGCAAATGATTTTTATTTCTTATTGCCCATAGATCCTGGTTGAATATCTTATTTGGCCATAAGATTAACCATATTCTCTTTAGACACCAGTTGGCTAATACCTGCGGTATAGTTATATATCCAACAGCTGCATTCTACAATTCGTATCCATACAATAACAATATTATTATTTTTAGTAGTTTAGGTATTTGAATCCCTTTCGAATAGATCCTCCCTTGTTGATAATTATGTCACCAAGATATCAGAAACTGTTAATGAGATTGATCTGAAGGCTTTGCTTGTTGTCGAAATAAGTCACTTATCATTTCAAGAAGACGTTGCGACATGTCGCACTGCTCGTTAAGATTGTCAATTATTTTACAAGTCATATTCTTTTTTCTGAAATCGATATTTAATAAGAAATAAAATTTTTATTGAAATTACATTGCAAGTGTGATTGATATTTAACATTGTTATTCGGCCTCGGTTAGCTAACTCTCTGGTTTCGGAGATCAGTAGAAGTAGCATCCAAGATGATTTGATTTAAAACAATTGTGTTCTTTTTTAATATTAATTTAAATGTGTTTAGTCGAGTGTATTCAAAGTATTAAACTATGATTGTTGTTATAATTTAGATTGGGTATCACTTTTTGTACATGTACTCTAAATTCATTCACAACATTTAATGGGCAACTGAATGATCTACACGCGTGCGCATTAATGATCATTGAGTTTTTCATTATTACTCGATCGTTCGTACCTCCATGGTTGACTAAGATGTTTTATGTTGTTCATTATGCGCATAATTGACTATGTATGTATGTATGTATGTACTTTTATTATGTGTTTATTCGTGTTGATTTGCTCATTCATTCCATTTGATGCATTCTCGTTGTATCATAGTAGTCCAGTGCAGTATTTCGATGTCGTAATAATGTGGTGAGAAAATTCGTTAGTATTTTTTTTACTGAATTTAATACAAAAATCTTTTTGGATATTGTTCGTTTATCTTTTTGCAAAATCTGTGGGAAACCTATCGAACGTCTTTGGGATTTTTTGTGGTTGTAGGGGATGTGATTATGTGATGGTTTTAAAATGAATTGTGTGAATTGACGTAAGACTAAAAACTTAACGAAGTGTTTAATTTGCACTAGCTTTCAAATAAAGTAGGTCTCAAACTCTCCATAAAACTTTAATTCACATTTTGTATAAGTACGAATATTTTTTCTTTTTAAAGATTTTTATTCGGACAGGTTCTTTGATAATTTCATAATTTCTATAAAATATTTTATAAAGTAAAAAATAAACATCGCAATTAATAACGTCCAAGTGCCACTTAATTGATATATTGTTTAAACAACACTTAAAAAATTAGGTCTTCGACTTAATTTCTTGAGTCCCACTTTCACCAATCATATCCACTATATACGAAAAAGTCCAAGAACAAAAAGTAAAAATAAAACAACAAAATGCTTTCCTCAAACAAAGATGTTTTTACAATTAATTAACTCAATTAACGACTTACACAAAAGCACTTACAAAAGAAATTGCAACATTAAACACAACAACATAAAACATGCATTCATGGCAACACGCACAAGCAGGAGTAAACAGTTTTTCCAGCAAAGGTATCACCATGTTTATCCATAAACGTAATAAAATTGACGACGAATCATATATGTATGTATGTACATTACTCTACGTCTTGACGAGCCATGGATTTATTTAGACTAGAACAAAACGTCGGCAGAGCAACTGTCAAAAAATTGTTAATTTTCTTTGATATGGAGAAAACGTGTAAAGAATATTTTGTTGCTATTTTCTTTCTCTCTCTCTTTCTTTCCTATTCAAAATGCCTTTTTATATCAGACATCGTTGTTCGAACAAATGTTCTGACAACGCTGTTTGAACAAGAACAAAACATCGACAACAGCGGTCCACACCAGGCATATTCATGTGCGCACAAAAAATTGTTCGTTGTTCAAACAAATCGATGGCTGGTGTAGACCGTAGGTTAGGGGCATAACTAACTTTTTGGCATAGTACCATGAGGTCAACCATGTTCTAGTAACCACGAAAATCATAATCTTTTGTAATTTTTCTCAAAAAACTTCATGCACAAATTGGTTCTTTTAAACAGGTGTATGAAAAATTACTTAGAAATTTATTATTTTTTAAATTACTCTAAGTTACATATTGAAATATAAAAACTTAAGATTTAAAGTTCAAGGAGAATTTTTCGGATTATTGAATCATCTCACTTCCAATGCTTAATGAAGCAGTTTTTAGCAGCTTCAAATCTTCAAAGTGATTGATATAAAACTTCGAAGTTGTCGTCGCGAATTCCTTGGTCTGAAACCCATATATCAAACCACTTTCCGCAGATAAACTCGAACATCGGATACAAATCATTCTGATATTTTGCTATTAATATACAAGGTAATATCGCTAAAACGCCTCTTGAGTTCCAACTAGCGTTACTTATTGGGGGTATAGGTTTAAAAATTATATATTGAAAGAATCTAAGTGCAGTTCCTAGTTCAAACAAATACTACATGTCGTCGCGCCATTTAATATTTTTATTATCAAGCATTTCACTAGTTTGAATGTAAGTACATAGTTCTGTTTTAAGTTGTTGTAATTCGAAATCAATTCCCTTGCGAAACTGTAACATATATCTGGAAAGAATGTCTTACCACCGAGCAACTCATCCATTACGTGCCTCAATATCAAATTCAAAATGTGGTGTTGACAACCAATATTTTGTGGTATTTCCAATCTGAAATTCATTTTTATTTTTTATTTTTAAGGTTTAACTTACGTTTTGGTTTGCGGAAAAATCACGTACCATCTCAAAAGTTTAATGAAATTTCATACTTGAGCTATTTTTTGTATGTTGGTTGTGAACTTTTCTAACCTTAGCGAAAAAATAAATATACGTTCCCTTATAGTTTTTTATGCTCTATGCCAATTTTAATATTTTAAAAAAATTGTTAAAGAGTTATATCCCTAATGTGCATATTCACACATACTTAGTTTATGCATAAACATACAATATACATACATACATAAATAAATCAAATTAAGGGAACAAGAAAAGTGAAAATAAATTTTTTATGATAAAGGAAACAACATAAAAATAACAATAGAATTATAATTATTATATAATTCAGATGTATGTATGAATAAAATAATTGTCGTGCAACTCAGTGGAGTTCAGGGATGATGGTGTAATGTTTAGTTGATGATGACAGCTCATGCGAAAATGTGACACAGCTACAAATTATTTTTATGCACACACACGACAATTAGTATTAATTATTGTCAGTCTGTCCCTCAGTTTGGCTGCATGTAAGTGGTGCTCAAAACAATAACCCCACAAACAATTGCAAGATCAGATTTTCCTTATAACATTTAACCCATGAAACTGTCAATTTCTCATTTATTGAAATCTCTTTTGAATATCTTGCGAAAGAAGAAGCTTTTGCAATACAATCTTAATTATTTTAATGCAGTTATTAATTAAGATTTGAGACTATAAAGTAGTTATACAAAATTTTTCTATTTTGTAAATATATTTTTTCAGTCTCAATCAATGTACACTAACCCACCGTTGCCACATGCAAGTGCAAGTGAAAAAAAACCAATACACTAACACTTTTTTACTAACACAACCACACTTTGGCTTGCGAAGAAATTTTTAAGCAAGTAAAATTTTTACAGTTACGGCAAGTAAAGTAACAAGCCAAAAAAGAGTGTTGTCTAATACTGGGTTTTTTGTTAACTCAATAATATATCATACAATTGTGGTAAATAATTCAGCTAATTTTTTGAATAAGTATGTGTATATGTATATAAAGAATATTAAGAAAAAATATAAATATTCCTTTAAAAAATAAGTTTTAATATAAATATCAATTTTTAATAAAAAAAGGTAAAGGTAACGTTCAATAGTGGCTATTGACAACACTTAATTACCAATTGAAGCAGCGCTATTTGTTTTAAATTTGTTTGAAGTTTATTTGTTGACGACATTTTAAAAATGAACTTGCACTGTGCTGTGTAGCCACTCAAAAAATTTTTGTGTTTTTTTTGGCATTTCTCCTGATTTACGTATACGCTACTTGCAAGTAAATACTTGCTTGTGGCAACGTAGGGTTAGGCATATTCATACAAGTATATTTGAGACGATTATAATTATCAGGTGGTGTTGACAACACAGCTGACCTACTTTTTTCTTTACATAAATGGTGGCTTGAGTTGTCAAATATTATTATACCTTTTACCTGTGGTCCCAAAACAAAAACAAATTTTTAGTTTTTGTTGTTGTTTTCAATATATTTGTACGAATGAAAGTTCGCTTGTGTTTTCTTTCGACATCGTTGAACAGGCAGTTAACGTTAAGAAGTATTTGCCTACATATTTACAAAACAAACCATAAATATCGCAAGCACCACATTTTTCTTTTCAAATAAACTAATAAAAGAAATTTTATCGTAAGCGCCATAAATAGTACAGGGTGTAAAAAAATAACGACTTGTTTTTCCTTTATGTTAATTATTGAACATAGATCTAGCATCAGGCATCAAAATATTTTTAATTTTTCATATAGATTTTATAATAATATAAGAAAAAACCTTCTTCTGTAAAATTTGTATTTTGGCGCTTGCGATCATTTGGCGCTAAGGGGTCGATATACATACATATCTTATATTCTTTGCTTAAGAATAAATATGTTCTAAAAAGTACCAAACTGATTTCCAGAATTTTCGCCTTTTTAACCTGTTCAAGTTTTACTAAATTATGTACAAAATTATCTGTCCAATTATTTAAAATATAGTAGAATGTTCAGAGCCACAGCTATGTTTTTGAGTTATGTCACTGTTTAAGTAAATGAGCTATATGTATGCATATAAAAAGTCTGTGAAATTATCGTTTTTATCACCGTAAAATCTGAGATAGAAACCAACTTTCTCAATGCTATTTAAACTCTAAAAACTAGTAAAACAACTATAAAGTTTTGAAACAGAAATTCAGTTTAAATAAAGTTTTCCGCCAAAATAGCTTGCACACACACACACACAAAGATGCAATGAAAAAATACGACACAAAAATTATAATAAAAAAACTCAAGCATGAAACAAAAAAAAACTAATATTTAAAACTAGTTAAATAGGCATTCTAGTGGAAAAATCTAGAGTAGACGATAAATAAACAAAAACACCCATAAGAAAGAAAAGCAATTAGTTATGGGAAAACAACAACAAATGCAGACATTTAAAGGGGACTAAATTAGTTCACTTTTTGCTTTTATTGTTGTTAAAACTAAGATTCACCCAAATGATAGTGAATGATGGTGCGATTTAGTTTTTTTTTTTTTAATGGCACTATCAAATACAGCTTTAAAAATGGAGAAAGTTTTTCTAATCGAAAAAAAATCGCTTATTATTCTAGGTAACCCAGAATCTTTACATCTTAATCAGTTGACAGCACAACAACAATTACAGCAGCAGCAACAACAACAGACCGATAGTTTTACCTCATATGTCAACAATCGTGGACAAAATAATGCTGTTTATGGGGTTGGCTCTTCGACATTGGAACAAAGTGGTCTCTATGTGCCACATATGGCTCAAGATATTCCCAATAATGTTTATGGATCTCAGCAGCAACATATATTGCTACCACCCCCTCCACCGCCACCACCAGCGCCTTTAAATTCAAATTGGCAACAACAGGCAATTTTAAACCAACAAAAACAACAGCAACAACTTGCAACGCAATCACTGCAACCTCAGCAACAGCAAACACTGCCTGAAGTCTCATCTTCTTATGGGATTCCGAATGAAGTCATTCAAATGCCACAGCAACCTCAATTGACTAATACACTGGCTCAGCAACAACAACCTGCCCAAAATGTGGTGCCTTCTTTAACACAACAACAACAACCGCCAGCACAACAGTCAGTTTCTCAATCTCAAGGAGTTTCTGTTAATGCAGCCGCTGCACCAGGTGGAAAAATAAAATTTGAAGATTCGGATGAATATGAGGACTCAGAGGAGAAGTCAACAGAGCCACCCAAAAAGGTAAGTTACAATTTTCGGGAGCATTTTTAACAAGAGAATGTGATAGTTTTAGAGAATACATCTACACATAAGGGAGGATACCAAAACAGAACACTTCTACTAACGGTTCCTTTTCTAACATAGTTTGGTTCCCAGGTAATTTAAAGGCTTCCGAAATAGCATCCCCTTCCATATTGAGTCTCGTGCTGTAACAAACTTTAACTTTATACCAATAACAGCGATTTCAAACTGTCGGCTGGTAATTGTCAACCATCATCATCATAGAGTCCTTTGTAATCCTGTCTAAGACTGAATATATTCTCAAAATACATTTAGGAAGCAAGTAGTTGAGGGCTTGGGTGCAGGTCAAAGCACAGACTTGGGCTGGAACAGTCAATAGGAAACCACACCGAATTAATGTATTAGAGCATTAGAGAGGTCCGGGGTGAAATCATTTCTAAATAGGGACAAAACGGGGCTTTTTATCAGTATACCCAGCAGTGTAGCCCGCCATACAAACAAATGGTTACGACAGATTGTCTATAAATGAATTTTTACCTTCTTTCCTCAAAAAAAATCAAAAAATTTCCCCATAGTCTGTCTCACCATCCTTCAAGAACATTCTGCAAACATCCTCCTCCTCGATTTACAATTTGTTGAGATGTTATTTAGGTTAGGTTAGGTTGAAAGGAGGGGCACTAAAAGCCCAAACCCACGACAGGTATACAGTTATGCCCAATTGGCATGTTGTGCGCTTCATATGAATAGGATAGTTAGAATAGAAGAGAAAGAGAAGCAGACCAATCTAGAGTCTCTGGCGGGAATCGAACCCAGCTTAGAGTTCTCCGATTTTATCTGCGTATCTTAATTTTACTTCTGCCATGTGACTTTTTAAGCATTTTACAGCGTGTCTAGATGGTACTGTCTCCATTCAATTTTTTAGATTCATATAGTCAACCCACTGAAAGACTTTCTCCATACTTATTACCCTCACCCTTAAATTCTTCAGCGCTACTTTGTGCTCTGGTCCACAAAATTCTACACGCATATTCGTTCTCTGCAAATTCGTATGTCGCTTAATCACTAACTATACTCAAGTGTCCTCTTAACCGCATTAGCGTTACCTCGTTCACAGAGTATTCAAAAACCATTACAAAGTCAACTTTCGTTGGCCGCATGCGGTCTATAACTGGCTGATTATCAAGTTCCTTGCACTCAATAATACAACAGGTACATCAACACATGCAGCAGTTCAAGCATATCTGCCTGGTACACAAACACATACTCTGTCAGACTCAAAGAGCAGGACAGTGAGTTTTAATTCACTACCATTCCGATCTTAAAAGAGTCATCAGTAACAATAGTGATGTCATTACCCATGCACTCATTATAAATGCATCCATCCGGTATAAGCGTGTAATATAGCTTTTGACCACTTGACTTATTTGCCCCAACTGAACTTGAATCTCCCTAACCTTATTATTCACAGAATACTCCCGTACCTCAAAGTTTATCCAAAGTGATGTGGCACCCATTTCTATTCTCAATTATGAGGAAACGGCAAGATAACTTTTTTTTAAAAATTTTTTTGTAGGTAAATGAAGATGTTATCTTTCGTTTGATATGCATTTCATATTGGTTGATATCTTCCTAATATTTAAATTTCTCAAATGAAAATTGTTTAAACACATACACTCAAACATATGTGTGGTGTTTGGTTGAGTGTTTGAGTTTGTAGCGTGAACACAAACTATGCTGCTGTTTCAGTGTGGACACAAACCTTCGGCTGTTGTTGTGATTGTTGAAATATTGAAATTTCGTATATTTACCTTATGTATTTAAGTGAAACAAAATGTTAAATGTGAATTTGAATTTAACATGTACATACATATATTATCAAAAGTAACTATCAAATAAATAAAATAAATTTGCTTATATTATTTATCATTTATTGTTATATATGTTTCCTGTCTTATCGGATGGCGTATTCTACGTTAAACTTAATGGCCGTGTCTCTGACACAGCCTGCAGGGACAGTCCGTGGCTGAAGGCCTCGGAAAACTGTCTGCTGTTTTTTTATGAATGACGCAGTATATGTAGTTATTTACAAAAAAAAAAAAAAAAAATAAATTGTTTTAAAAGTTAGTTCCTCTCATGTAACTATTACAACATGAAAATATTGATAAGCTCGACTAAATCTATGACGGTGTAAAGCTCATACAGCTCATGGTTCATTCTAATTTGAAAGCCATCATCAACGCGTTTAGGGTCATCGTCTGAACTTATCATTGTTAATGTTTTAGAACCATAGAGTATGACAGGTGAGATAAACGATTTGTACAACGCTACTTTCATTCGTCGAGAGCGAGCATTACTTCTTAATTGCCTACTAAGCCAAGAATTAATCATTGGCAATCAGTAATTTCTAAACTGAGTTCATTGTTTTAAGTTATACTGCCACCTAATTAAACGAAGTTGTACATTCCAAAAGTTTAGTGCTGTTCGATACGTTACGATGATTTGCTACGAGAAATGAAATACATATTTTGTTTTGACATCATTTACTTTGAGCTTCATATTATTTGATGGCTTTCTGCACAGGCTCCGTTTACCGCTCGCGTGTTGTGACCAATGATGTCGCAAAATTAGATTTTTATTGTAAATTATGTGGGTGATTTTAATTTTAACTTTTTTTATATTTATAAGTAAAAAAGAATAAAAATCAAAGGAAAAATTCTAAAAAGTTTTCTATTTTAAAATTAAATTAATTAAAAATTTTTAAAAGTTTTGTAATATGGTAATATTAATGTATTTCTAGCACAAACACAAAAAGGCCAAATCAAAATCGAGGGACTTGCCTAAAACTAAAGATGATCTTGACGATACTAAAGCCCACTTAAACTCCATTAAAAATATCAAAACCGCCGTCTCACCGGTGCACGAACAGTACGAAATAATACACCAAAATATGGCACTCGAATTTCATGATCACGATGGACAATCTGAGAGACCGGGTGGCGCAGTACTCTCACTAACCTTAGGTCTTTTAATAACAGCTGCTCTAGCCATTTTGATAGGATGCCGCATGAGAACCGTCGGTAGGCGGGCTCGGCGTTTGGGTGGCAAAACGCCATACTCTCAAGAAGCTGATTTTTTGGTAAATGGCATGTATTTGTAAAAGCGAAATAAATAACAAATAAACTTAGTGATTATATCAAAAAAATATATATATTTATTGGTAAACATAAAAAAAACATTAAATATAAAATCCGCAAACTCGTATTCTAAACTAATTTAAATAACTGAAAAGCATGTTTTATTGATGTTCTTTTCTTCAATTTGAATCAATAAAAAAATCAATCTATAAAGAAAAAAAATTTCAAATCTAGGAAATTGATTATATTCCCTAAAAAAAGAAACATTTAAAGAAAACCTTAAAAATTTTCTAGTCGTGACGATAATTTTACTGTGTAATCAGCAACTAGTCAATAAATTTAAGTATATTTTTTGTAAATTTAAATAAAAATAAATGAATTTAAATACATATACTATATCTATATTTAAAGATTTGTGTTAAATTGTATAGTTTTATTTAATATCTACCATGTATGTATGATTTCTATAAAATGCTTTAAGAAAAATTACAGAAATCGCTTCTTCAATTTAACAGTTGCCACACACTGCTGATAGTTGCCAATTGCAATCTGTAATATTACTTTTGGCAACGGAACTGAGGTTTGATTGCTATCGATAATCGACTTATAACTTTATTGATATACTTACATAGGTCTGCGATTCGGTAAAATTAAATAGTAAAATATCTAACAGACTTAAATCGAACTATCATAGTAACCAGTTCACGCTGACAGTCCATATTTTCACACAAACACTTATTTTGACAATAGATGTAAATCCGTTGAGCGTGTGGGTGGTAGATTTGCGTTCTGTGAAATAGCCAAGAAAAAATTTTTGCGCTAAAAAAATCAAGTCGGGATTTTCAAAAAAAAAAAATATTTTCTTGTAAATTCAAATAATAGATTTTTTGAAATTGGGATTTCGGCATTGACTAATGTCCTAATTCTTAGTTCAATTTATTAACTTCCTCGTTATACCCGCCACCAAAAAAATGGTGGGGGTATATTCATTTTGTCATTCCGTTTGTAACACATCGAAATATACATTAATAAATATTTTCTTGTAAATTCAAATAATAGATTTTTTGAAATTGGGATTTCGGCATTGACTAATGTCCTAATTCTTAGTTCAATTTATTAACTTCCTCGTTATACCCGCCACCAAAAAAATGGTGGGGGTATATTCATTTTGTCATTCCGTTTGTAACACATCGAAATATACATTTTAGACCCCATAAAGTATATATATTCTGAATCAGGGTTTGATTTGATGACGATCTAGCTATGTCCGTCCGTCTGTCCGTCTGTTGAAAGCACGATAGAGGTCGCACCGAAAGCTTGAGCTTGAGCTAGGGGGCTCAAATTTTGCCAGAATCTTTATTATAGACAAGGTTTGTTTGGTATTGAAAATGGGCTAAATCGGAATATTAGGAAGTGAGTTATAGCTCGTAATGCAAGAGTAGGTCGAAAAAACCGTGTCTTTCGAACATCGAATAAAATGGAATTGTGTCCAAACGCATTAACGTAGACTCATGAAGCTTCGAATATATATTTCCTGAGTAAAGATAATATTTGTCCCCGAAAATTACTTAAATCTATGCATTAGGAAAGGAGTTATAGATAAAAATGTACGAAAATTTATACCGCGCAGTGTATTTTTCAGTATATTTAAAATTGAAAACCTAAAAAATGGACAAAATTAGATGTACGATTCTGAGATTTTGCACACTTTGCTTTTTAGAGAGAGGCTTTTCTGTAACGGAAAATCAATGTGCCACGCCCACTTTTACGCCCACATCCCATATAACGTTTTAACTAAAATTCATATAATTTCTCTATTAATAAAGATTTTGGAATAATAAAGGACTATATTGAAACATCTAAGTTGTACTCATTAGCAAAAACAACTTTGACACGCCTACTTGAACGCCCACTTTTCACGTTATCTACCGTTAATGAAATTTAAAAGCTCATAAAACCGCCAAAATTAGAGGTATGGTGATAAAATTTGCTACGTATATCCCACTAGGCAATTTCATTACTGTGGGGTGCCACGCCCACTTTTACGCCCAACTCCCATATAACGGTTTATCCTAAATTCATGTAATTTCTCTATTGACAAAGTTTTTGGGAAAATAAAGGACTATATTGAAATATCTAAGTTGTATTTATTAGCAGAAACTTTATTGACACGCCTACTTTAACGTCCACCTTCACTAAAAGACTAAATTTACGAAAACATTTTACTATCATATCCAAGTTATTAAGGGTGGTTAAATTTTAAGGACTGATGTTGATTTTAAATAAAACACAAATTATTTAAGAAATTATAATGATTTCTTTTTATAATGATAATATTTGTATGGTTTAATTATGTATGTAACAAAATATCGGCCAAATGACCCCAAATTGGCGCCACTCCTCTGATGGTCCAAATTTTCAATGACAATGTTGATGCTCAATTGTTTGGCATGATGATGAGTCGAGGTTGACTGCTCTTTTGGCACACTATCGCAAAAAACAGCAATGGTTCCCATTCAACGAACTAAGAAGGCATTCACAGATTTTCTAACATTTTATACAGACCTGTTTTGCAGAAATTTAATTTGAATTTGAACGATTATGTGTATCAAAAGAATTACGAAGAATTTTGGTTTCAACGCCTATTTTTATAAAAAACCTGAATAACTTTAAAGCGTTGCTCATTTGCATATCTTTCCACGGATCAAATTGAGTAAGTTTGAGATTGAGAAATGTCAAATGAAATGCAGAACACAAATTTGAAGACTAGGTGTAGTTCACCTTCAACATGGGCCCTTAAAATTTAACCACCCTCTACAAAGAATGTGATACATATTTTATTATGAAGAGATTATTCCATAGCGATTAACAAAATAATAAATATTGCGCTTTAAATGTACACAAAATTCGTGGTGGGTGTAAAAGATTTGGCACAGCCGAATATAGTACTCTTACTTGTTTTATTTTCTTAGCGTTTTATTTTTTTTAATATAATTGATATTTTATTAAACGCTCGCACTCTTTAAATTAAAATAAGGCACAACCAAGGCATATTTATTCATCAGGTAATTGCAGTTCGGAGAGAATTTTTTGTTTACATTTTTTATATATGAAGTTTGGCATTTGAAATAAATTAGAAAAGAGAGAAAATTATTTTTTATTTACGCATTTTGACAGCTGAAACATAAAATAAGTCTTGAAAAAAATAATCAGCTGGCGAATCAAGAGTACCTGATGAATAAATATGCCTTGGGCACAACTGTAAGATATCGAAATTTTCTTTATTCATTTTATAGACTTCCAAATGCAATTATGTATGAAATATGACATCGTATAAATGTCCGACTCGGTGAGTGAAACTTGTGCGAAATGTCTAATTTTTAATGATTATGACGCATAACAGTGCCTTTTTCGGGATACATTGCAAGCTTTTCAATGTCATGTAAATTGATTTCGTCTCAAATTTCATAATATTGTTTGTTGACATACAAAAAATTTGCCTCATCCTTGAAAGTAAATTTGAATGAAATAAATCTGACAAAGTCAATTTAACAAGAGGTAGTTTCAACAATATGGCCGCTATCAACGGATTAATACTTCTTTTTGTGCCACATTCCGTCAAGAACATAGGCTATTAGCAAAGAATCTCCAGTTGTTTCGGTTTGAATCTAAGAATCTAAATTCTTTAAAAGATTTGCCGGTTTCATTCAAGATATTAAGATGATTTAATAGTGCACGCTTCTGTTTTTGAAACCTTGATACGTAATCTCTCTGCCGTGGCTATAATGTATATATCGCCGCATATGTTCCTTGTTTGAAGTGAGTAAAACTATGTCATCGGCAAAGTCAAGGACTTCGAGATGTTGATTGGCTCTCCAAGTAATTCCTCGCCTTCTGGAAGCAACTGATTTTAATAGAAGAGTAGACAAAAGGCATCCTTGTTTGACACCGTTTTGTGTAGTAAAAGAATCGTTTATATCACCGCAGGGCCCGACTCTCTCTCTCTCTTATTGAGTTTTAATGAAGTTGTTGTAGAGCAAGCCATATTACATTGTGATCAATGGAGTCAAAACTTTTAAGAAATCGATAAATACCAGGAGGGTTGTGTTATGTTCGTTGCATTGCTTTATGATCACTTGCAGGCTGTTTATGTAGTCAACACCTGACCTCTTGGGTCTCAGTCGGCGGTCAATTGGCTCTGTGATGAGATTTAAAAGGACCTTGTTGAATATTTTGCAGACCGCAGGTCAAAGCGAAACGCCACACCAGTTGTTACACTCTTTTTGGAATTTTGACAATTCAGCATTGTTTTCAGTCATGTGGGACGGATTCTGAATTCCACATTTTAGAAAACAGTAGTTTTTAAATATTTTCCAGAATGTCGGTATTGCATTTGTATAGCTCTGCAGGAACGTTGATGATATCGGATGTTTTCCGTTTTTAAGCTGTGAAATGGCTTCTACAATCTTTTATTTGGTGAGAGGTTTGCCACAAATTAATCTTAGTGGACGTGTGGGTGGAAACGATAGAAAGCTGTTTTGCGTGTTGGGTTGTGCGGGCACTGATTAAACATTTTATAAAAGTGCTCACGCATTGACATCGACCCAAATCACATAATTTTGCTGTTGTCATACCCATTCATACAGAAATGGCCCTCATAGTTGAAGGTGTTGTTGAATGCTATAGACTTCCATGATGATTAAGCAAAACAAACTGAATAATTGAAAGTCAATTCGACACCTCTCGTTTCGACAATATTTCTGCTATCAATTACCAAAGTTCGGTACACCGAAATTTTTTTTAATAATTATTCAAATAGTATTTTAGTAATTTTAAAATTTTTTTTTATTTACTTGTTTAAATTTTTAAAATTTTTTTAAATTAATTTTTATTTATTTTTTTCTCTTGGGAAATTTAGTTTTTAATAATATAATTTTTATTTTATTTTATTATAATAAATCATGAAGGAAAATAAGTACATAGTTTATAAAGAAAAGTTAAAGAATAAGCAGCATTTTTAGTCTGACACAGATCAAATTTGGTTTAGACTTGTTTTAAAAAAAAAAAAAAACAAAATTATAATTAAAAAACCATCAAATTATCTGCCAATTTAATAATACTTTTAAATCTAAACAAATAAGGGACTGGTTTTAATTTTATAAAGATAATCGCGTGAACTATTTTTTTTAGCGCACACTATTATATTGCAATTTAATTAATTAAACAAAAATATTAAATAAACATTTGTTTCTTATTGCAGAAATCCATATATATAGTCGTTGGTTCGACGAGATCGGTTATGTGACAATTCATGAAATTTTTTTATTTATCCATTTTCCATTAGTTCAAAAATATTTTGTTTTGCTCTCCTAAAAACTTAGTAAAAAACAAGTAAGAGCGCTATATTCGGCCGTGCCGAATCTTATATACCCTTCACAACGTGTAGTCATGCAATAACAGTAGTTTGTATCACCATTCATCCCATATGAAATACGTATGTATGTACAAGCATATAAAAAACACACATATGTAAAAACATCCCATTGTAAAATTATAAATTTACGTATGTATGTTAAAAGAAATAAAAAAAAAATTAAAAAAAAAAAAATAAAAAAAAAAAATATAAAAAAAAATTTAAAAAAAAAAATTCAAAAAAAAAATTTTTTAAAAAAATTTAAAAAAAAAATTTTTTAAAAATAATTAATATAAATAATAAAAATATAAAACAAAAAAAAAATAAAAAACAATTAAAAAAAAATTTAAAAAAAATGTTTAAAAAATAATAAATATACAAATAATATATTTAATAAAAAAAAATAAAAAAAAAATTAAAAAAAAATTTTAAAAAAATATAAAAAAAATTTTTTTTGGCTCAGCTGGGATTCAATGCCACGGTTACTCCAACCAGTATACACGTTTGTATGTATGTATGTTGTTATTGTAATGTTGTTCTTGTGAAAAAAAATCGAGGTGGTCGTGGGCTTTTGCTCATATCTCAGGTGTTTATGTACCGATGTTTCTGATTTTCAATAGCGATCTACTCCCGAATATTTCTGATATTTTAATACCCCGGGTCCAAGCGATGTCTGGGGGCTTCAAAAAGTTGATTTCAACATACACACGGACAGACGGTCAGACGGACAGACTGACAGAGCTTAATCGACTCCCCTATTCATAAGCTTTCAGAAAATATATACTTTATGGGGTCGGAAATGAAAATTGTAGAAATTTCACACGGAATGACAAACCTATATATACCCTTTTTCACTGTGTGAAGGGTATAAACACATAACTGCGTTTGTTAGAGCAACGACGATAATTAGTGGTTACGTTTATTTCATCAAATATTTGCCTTATGTGAACATAACTTTTAACGGCTAAACTTGAGTTAACAGCGACAATAGGAGCATTATAATACATATAGGAATCTTTATAACAAAAGCAATCTTAAAATTTTCGAATGAATATATTTACGATTTTATTCGTACATCTTAATTAATTCCCTAGAAAAAAACATTTGTCATATTTGCACACAAAAGCGAGACTCGTAAAAAGGATAAATGTCTACAGTTACAAAATAGCAAAAGTAAGCGAAATAACCTGAAAAATAGGATTAATTATTTTTGTTCTTTTATCTGTACAATGTTCATAAAACTTTAAATGTAATATTTTTTTTAATACAAATCTTATATACATATCTGTGGCAATAACGAAAAACGGCTTATGTATGTTTTTAACGTTTTTCAGGAAAGAACTTTAACAATTTTTGAGTTGATTTTAATAAATTGATTTTCTGTAAAAAAAAGATTATTGTATGAATTCGGTTCTGTATTTAAATTTTACAGAATACATCAGTTTTCGTATATTTAGTCAAATTAGAAGTTAATATAAGTTATTGTTCGAAATAATATTTTTCGTTGAAAAAATATAGGCAATAAGTTGTTATTCTGTAACCTGCTGTTAAATTGTCCAAAATAGTTAAAAATTCGTCCGAAGGTAGTTTTAAATTTAAGCGTATGTCGACTTAAGCGGATATTAATAGGCATGTCGATTTCTCGTTCTTATTAAACAACAAAGCAGTCTTTAAGCCCTTACTTTGCTCTATTTTCGATCTTCGACTACAGTTCCTTTTCCTAAGCAAAATTTTGTTACATTTAAAAAATAAACCCCAATGTGGAATTGTCACATTTCAGAGTTTATTTCTTTTAAGTTAACAGACGAATACAAATTTGTTATACGTACATAAACTCAGTGTTAACAGTTTAGCAACTGTAGCTACATAAAGGGTGTTAAAAATTAATGCAAGATTTAAAGATTTTATTTGAACTGCTGTTGAATTGTTTTTGTAGGGTTGCCAACACTTTACCGCATAAAAAGAAACAAATTTAAATCTTACGTTAAGTTTGTTACACCCTTGAATTCTTGCTGATACACACATGTAGAGAGCCATTTGGACAACTCAAGTGACAAACTGTTATTTGTGCGTAATTTCTAAGCAATAAGTGCTTTTGAAAAACCTAGACATATTTAGATTTCATTTACATACATTTTTCTTTAACCCTAATGCAAATCTAGCAAATGCTCCCTTTTTTTTACAATTTTTCGCATTGATTTGCAAGAAAATATTAAATAATTTCATACTAGACATCAGCATACTTCATAAACATCATAGCCTTATTTTTGACAGTTGGCAACTTAAAACTTAAGTTGCTGAAATTATTGATTATGTGACGAGAAAGGAGGGCCGCTTTATATTCCAGTCTCTTTTTAAGTTTCAAGTGTGGACCAAGGCATATGCATACAGGTATATGCAACGGCGAATTCGCTGTGATGTTCTCTGTCAAATACCACTTATAAAAAACAAACAATAATTTTTTATACATGGAGTTTGACAGCAGTGTTCCCTATCAGCTGGGCTGATAATTTCACCTGTATAAATTCGCCTTGGTGTGGACACTGAAAAGCTCGCGATGGTTTTATAACAAGGCGAATTCATTATCAGGTGGTGTTGACAACGCAGCTGATCTACTTTTTTATTTGCAAAAATGATGATTGAATTGTCAAATATTATTTATGTTTACATAGATTAACCTATCCCGCGCAAAAAAAAACACAAACAAAAACCATGTAGTTTTTGACACATCGACAGTCGAAAGCAACAATAAAAAACCGTGTTGTTTTTTTAATGTTGTATTTGTTGTAGAATTACACCACCTGATAAATAAATTCGCCTTGGTTTTATAATAAACTTGTAGGAAGTGTTCTTTTGATTTTGATGAACTAATAATTTGTGAGAGTTGGTTTTAAAAGGCGTTTCAAAAAAACAGATAGCGGACTGAAATAAAAAAAAATATACAACAAAACTTTAATGCTTAAAAATGCCATTGCATTATTTGACAAACACTGATGCCTTGTTTGCTCTGGTAAATAAAAACGCCCCTTAATGAATAAAAATGCATTCTGAATTTTAATTGAATATCAAATGTAAGGCTTAAAATTATAACTTTTTTTCTAATCACGAAACTGTATAGTCATGACAACCCAATATGTGTGCAGTTTCAGAAAAATCGGTAAAGTTCATGTAGCTGAATATGATAACTTTTTCATGGGCGTGACACTGACCACTTTTCTAATAAAGAAATTGTATAGTCATGACAGCTCAATATGTGTGCAAAGTTTCAGAATAGTTGGTCCAGTGCAAGTACCTTAAAATTATAACTTTTTTTTAATGGGCGTTTCCCTGCCCACTTTTCTAATCACGAAATTATATAGTCATGACAGCTTAATATGTGTGCAAAGTTTCAGAAAAATCGATCTAGTGCAAGTAGCTAAAAATGATAACCTATTTTTTATGGGCGTAGCCCTGTCCAACCAAGACCTTAAGCTTATAATTTAATTAATATTAATACATATTTAGTTAAAAAAAAATGTGTATATTTTTAAATGATTTTGTGAACACTTTTGAAAGTCACTCACTGTTTATATTTTATCCATATTTTTTGTTATTTTTGTTTTATTATATAATTGTATGTATAAATGTCGTATTTAATATATATATTAGGTATGTGTTTAGTTTTATATTAAATTCTTAGTATCATTACTTGAAAACTGTACATAAACTGGGCGTTGAAAAGAAAATTTAAAAAAACACACACTTTTCTTAAACAATTTTAGCAAAACTATAAAAAGAACTTAAACAAGAAATTGTTCTTTAAATATAGAAATGAAGCTTTTCATTTCAAAGCTGTTATTTCATGCCACAATTTCTAGGAGTATTTAAACTATTTTCAACTTTTTTCCCCCTCTGTTATGCCATCCATTTTTCTGTATTTGTTCTTTTGACATATTTTATTTATTTGTTATAATTTTATTAGTATAGGTTAATTTATTATTATTATTATTATTTTTTTTTGCAATTAATAAGATTTTTGTTTTTTATTTTTATTTTTGTATTTTTTATTTTTATTATTAAATAATTATATAGTTTTGCAGTAATTTATTTGCAATAATAATAATTCGTTTTTTTCAGTTTTTTTTTTTTCATTTTAAATGTAAAATAATAAGTTGTTGTAGTTATTTTTTATCCATTTATATAAGTAGGTATGTAAGTGTGTTAAGTTTATGTTGTTGTTATAATATTTGAGGTTCTTCTTACAACTACAACGTTCGTTAGATGATAATAATGATTGGGGAAATCATGTTGCATACCTGGAAAAACAGACAATACATACAAAAATTTATAACATGATAAACATATAAAAATAAAAAAATAACTGTAACTAGTTTTATCAATAAAGAATTTATAATCAAATCTAAAAAAAAACACATTTACAGAGATACAATTTTTTCAAATAAGAAATTCAAAAAAAAAAATACGGGAAATACAGAATTTAGAGAACCAAAATGCTCACACTCACTGCTCAGTCATGCATGTATTGTGTACTTTTTATACCCGCCACCAAAAAAATGGTGGGGGTATATTCATTTTGTCATTCCGTTTGTAACACATCGAAATATCCATTTTAGACCCCATAAAGTATATATATTCTGAATCAGGGTTTGATTTGATGACGATTGACGATAGAGGTCGCACCGAAAAAGCTAGGGGGCTCAAATTTTGCCAGAATCTTTCTTATAGACAAGGTTTGTTTGGTATTGAAAATCGGAATATTAGGAAGAGAGTTATAGCTCGAAAAGCAAGAGTAGGTCGAAAAAACCGTGTCCTTCGAACATCGAATAAAATGGAATTGTGTCCAAACGCCTTAACGTAGACTCATGAAACTTCGAATATATATTTCCTGGGTAAAGACAATATTTTTCCCCGAAAATTGTCTAAATCTATGCATTAGGAGAGGAGTTATCGATCAAAATGTACGAAAATTTATACCGCACAGTGTATTTTTCGGTATATTTAAAAACAAAAACGTCATAAAAGCAACAAAATTGGATGTACGACTCTGAAATTTGCACACTTTGCTTTTTGGTGACACGCTTTCTTGTAACGGCAAATCAATGTGCCACGCCCACTTTTACGCCCACCTCCCATATAACGTTTTAACTAAAATTCATATAATTTCTCTATTAATAAAGATTTTGGAATAATAAAGGCCTATATTGAAACACCTCAATTGTACTCATTCGCAAAAATAACTTTGACACGCCTACTATAACGCCCACTTTTCAAGTTATATACCGTTAATGAAATTTAAAAGCTCATAAAACCGCTAAAATTAGAGGTATGATGATAAATTTTGCTACGTTTATCCCCCTAGGCAATTTCATTACTATGCCAAAAAATTAAGGTGCCACGCCCACTTTTACACCCACCTCCCATATAACGTTTTACCTAAAATTCATATAATTTCTCTATTAATAAAGATTTTGGAATAACAAAGGGCTATATGGAAACACCTAAGCTGTAGCCATTCGCAAAAACAACTTTGACACGCCCACTATAACGCCCACTTTCACTTTTGAATTGTGTCCAGACGCATAAACGTAGTCATGTAATTTCGAATATATATTTATCGAGTCAAAAGAATATTTTTCCCTGAAAATCGTTTAAATCTATGAATTATGAAAAGAGTTATAGATAAAAATGTACGAAAATTTATACCGCACAGTGTATATTTAAAATTTAAAACGTAATAAAACTGACAAAACTATATGTACGATTCTGAAATTTTGCAAACATGGTTTTTTGGTCAAAGTCTTCGTTATAACGGAAAATAGATGTGCCACGCACACTTTTATTTTAAATTTTTATAAAAATATATTAGTCATAGCATTTATTCATCTTACACTGCGCCATTTATTGTACTGTAGCTAAATATAAGATAAAGATGATAAGATAGATGACTCTACTAGCAACTACTAGATGGCATGCTAACAACTTATGCTTATGTTCTCCTGAAGTTATGCTCTATTAAAAATGGGAATTTAGGAAAATTTTGACCTAAGTCAAAAAAAATTATCTCTAAACATTATAAACAATTTATTTTCATGTACTAATGGCTAACAAATTTTAAAATTATACAAAACTTATTTCGTTTGAAAATCTTTTAAAAGCAAAATGTTATAGAAGTTTAAAAATCAAAATCTTACTAATAAATTTCCCGTTTTAGAAAAATGCAGAGAATGTATATTTTAAATCACCCTGTGGCCCTTAAAATTTAACCTTAAATTCACTTTCTTCCTCTTAAATTCATGTAAATTTTCTATGAATAAAGATTTTGGAATACTAGAGGACTATATTGAAATATCTAAGTTATGTTTATTAGCAGAAACTTTATTGACACGCGTATTTTAACGGCCACTTTCATTGAAAGACTAAATTTAAGAAAACATTTTACTAGCATACCGAAGTTATAATGGGTGGTTTTATTTTAAGGGACTATGTTGATTTTGAATAAAATAATTATGAAATTATTATCATTTATTTTTATAACGATAATATTTGTATGCTTCAATTATGTATGGAACAAAATATCGGCCAAATGGCCCCCCAACTTAGGCGGCACACCACGATCCGATAGTCCAAATTTTCAATGACACTGTTGATGCTCGATTGTTGGGCACGATGATGAGTCGAGGTTGCTTGCTCTTTTGCCACGTTATCGTGAAAAACAGCAATGTTTCCCATTCAACGAACTAAGATGGCATTCACAGATGTTTTTACATTTCATACAGACCTGCTTTGCAGACATTTAAATATTTTTTACAATTCTCCCGATTGTGGACGAATTCGAACGATTATGTTAACCAAAAGAATCACGAAGTGCACAAAATGCATTTTGACTTGAACGCCCATTTTTATAAAAATCTTTAATATTTAAAAGCGTTGCTCGATTGCGTATCTTTCCACGGTTCAAATTGAGTTAGTCTGAGATTGAGAAATGTCAAATGAAATACAAGAAAAAAGTTGAAGTTTAGATGTGGTTCACCTTAAACATGAGCCCTTAAAATTTAACCACCCTCTACAAAGATTCTATAGCGATTAACAAAATAATAAATATTGTGCTTTAAATGTACACAAAATTGGTGGTGGGTATAAAAGATTCGGCACAGCCGAATATAGTGCCCTTACTTGTTTTATTTTACTGCCTACACAGATGCATGTGTGAGAGACTAGAAATATTTTTGCTTTTCTTCTTTCATGTATGCCTGTCAGATTCAATAACGAAACTTACAAAACTAAGAATTTATATTAAGACCTATCACTAAAATTGTTAATTCAAATAAAATTTTACTTAGTTCTGTAATTTCGTTATTGAATCTGAAATTAAATGTTTTTGGTGTATATTAAGCAATGGATCCCAAATTAAAATTTAAAGCGACATTACTTACTGTCAATCGAAGACAAAATAACTTAAATACGCATTAAAAAAAGGTTTGTGTAAAAAAAAAAACAAGTAAGAGCGCTATATTCGCGCCATTTAATAAAAAACGAAGTCTTGGATTTTTTATTATCATAGCTAACTATATTTTAATATCCAAGACCTTTCATATATTTATACTTTGACGATTAATGACCAATTTGTTAACATTTTTTCTTGAAAATATTCAGAGGCATACCAAATCTACAAAAGTAACAACCGTGTCTATTAATCATCCTAAGTCTGGAAAAAAACAAAGACGTGGATATTTGCTCATACCTCAGAAAGTTATAAGGCGATTATGCTGATTTCTAATACCGATCTGCTCTGGAAATTTTTTAGATATTTCGATACCTTACACGAGTCTTGGTGATATTTTGTGGCTTCAAAAAGTTAATCTCAGTATACACACGGACAATGCTTAATCGACTCCCCTATTAATAAGCTTTTAGAAAATACATACTTTATTGGGTCGGAAATGAATATTGTGCGAAAAGTATAACAAAAACAAAATATGAAAAACAAGTAAGAGTGCTTTATTCGGCCGTGCCGAATCTTAAATACCATTCACAACGTGTAGTCAAGCAATAACAATTGTTTGCATCACCATTCATCTCATATGAAATACGTACACACATATAAAATACGTACATATGCATATAAAAACATCCCATTGTAAAATTATAAATTGAGTTTACGGTTTGTATGTTAAAAATAATACAAAAAAAAAAATACAAAAAAAAATACAAAAAAAAATTACAAAAAAAAATTAAAAAAAAAAATAAAAATATAAATAATATATAAAATACAAAATAAAAAAAAACACATTTTAGCTCAGCTCAGTATACCACGTTTGTATGTACATATGTATGTATGTATGTATGTGTTCTATGTTGTTGTTGTGAAATAAAAACGAGGTGGTCTCAGTTGGTTATGTACCAATGTTTCAGATTTTCAATACCGATCTACTCCCGAATATTTCGGATATTTTAATACTTCACCCGGATCCAGGCGATGTCGGGGGGCTTCAAAAAATAGATTTCAACATACACACGGACAGACTGACAGAGCTTAATCGACAGAGCTCCCCTATTCATAAGCTTTCAGAAAATATATACTTTATGGGGCGGAAATGAAAATTATAGAAATTTCACACGAAATGACAAATCTATATATACCCTTTTTCACTGTGTGAAGGGTATAATAACAATCACAAATTATAACTGACGCTATTTCTGCTATTAAGTGAAACGAGAGTGAGAAATCATTATTAAGCAAAAACAAATTTTTCTTTCATCTCATACACGTTTAATTTTTTTCTTTTTGTTTTTCTCGTTCAGGTTATGTGTAAAAAAAAAGAGAAACAAACAAACACATATACATATGTATATGAGAGATATTAAATAGTAACTTTTGGTAATCGTTCATTTGTGTAAAAAAAAAATAAAAAAATTTAGAAATCTCATACATGAGAAATATCAATAATGTTTATATTTTACAGCTCCTACATGATGTTTTAACTCTGCTATAATCTGAGAAAAATTTTGCTCTAAAACTCCCTTATTACCTTTAGTCATTTAATTTTTATGAGGATGTAGAACTCTATTGATTCAAGTCAAACAACTCATTCCCTTGTTTGTCGAGATCAACCTTAAAACTTTCATAAGGTCTACAAGTTACCAAGTCCTGTGATGATTTAAAGATAATAAGATTACTATACCTTATTTCCAACCATCAATTACAGATAGTGTCTTCGCAGAACACAGCTTAATTACTGCTAAAATGTAATTAGCTCTCCAATCGGAAAAGAATTGGCGATGCGATTTAGTTGTTTAATCTAAGATTTTGTATTGTAACTTCGGATTTCAGCTAGCACCTCTGCGATTTCTTTGAAACCTAATCGGCAAGTCATGTCACGTTTATTGGTAAGCAAATTTTGCATGTCATATTTGACTTAAACACAAACGCTAATCAAGAAACAATAGAATGTAATGAAGGCAAGGGATTTTTTATAATAATAGGAATTGACCCAAAATTTTTCATACAAAAGAAATACTTGACAAATTTAGTAAATTATTATTATAAAAGTATGTCCATATTTATTTTTTTTTTAATTAATATATGTTTATTTAGAATATGTACTCATTTCCTGTCCTTTAATTCTTGTTAAATTTATAAAACAATAAATTAAAAATTCGAAGTGATTTCTGTCATTAATTGGGCTTGTCTACTACACCAAGGGTAAATGTGTTGATAATTTGGATCTTTTACCACAAAAAAATGATTAGTAATGACTATTTATTTGTAATTCAATTCATTTATAAGCAATATAAACGAGCCTATTATTTAAATTAGAGAAATTAATAATTTATTTACCTTTTTGTCCATAGTCTAGCGATCCTATCATGCTCTTCTCGATTTTGTAAATATTGAGTAGCAATACTACCAACCAAAGGATCGGCTAAAGTTAAAATAAATAATTATTTTTTTTTTTTTTATATACATTATTGGCAAAACTTACCAGGATTGCAATCAGTCAGCAGGGAACAAATTGACAGCAATACCTTTGATATGGTCAAAGCTGGCGACCAATTATCCTTGAGTATATCTAAACAAATTACGCCTTGACTATTGATGTTACAGTGATAGATACGAGTACGGAAAGTAACTTTAGGAGGCTTAAACGGATACTCTGGTGAAAAGTGAATATCTAAAAAGAAAACACCGCCCTCATACACTGAACCAGGAGGTCCCAAAATGGTCGATACCCATTCATACAAATTATCACCCTTGGGACCAGCACTGCAATTTGGTGGTGGATCTAGAGTTATTTCGGCAAGTTCCTTTTGTATACGTTTGGCTGAAGTTCCCAAAGCTTTTGAGATTTTTGGATTTGGTTTGGGATCTTTGCGAGTTTCCTCGCTGGTTGTGGCTGCAGCAGCAGTCGATGATGAACCGCTACCACCACCCATGCCAGTGGAAGAATTTGTTGAAGAGCCCGATGAGGCGGGGTTATTGGAACCACCTACAGTGGTATTACCATTGCGACCGCGATTAGCATTAGGTGTTAAATTTGTAGTGGTATTATTGGTAGCAGACATATTATTGGCAGTGCCTGATGGAGAGTTGGTGGTCACAAGACCAGTTGAAGCAATTGGAGCAGATGGGTTAGCTGTTGTATTAGCTGTTGATGGACCACCACTAGTCGTTGAAGTTGAGGACATAGTGGCACTCAGGGTAGAGATGTTTTGCTAAAAAATTAACTTAAGCTAAAAAGAAAATATATTATATTTGATTAAAACAGAATTCACAAAAAATATTTCCAGAATGCAATTTACCAAACAAGTTTTGTAAATTTTGTGCGTATTGGTTTCTTACATACATATACAAAAAAGCACGAAATATTTTTTTAAATTTTGGCTTTATTAGATAACTTGGTGTTATTATATAAGGTCATTGCATTTCGGAGAGAATTTTTTTAATATATTTTTATACTCTTTGCCTGTGGTGCACAAGGGTAAAAATAGCTTTGTCATTCAGTTTGTAATTTCTACAATTTTCATTTCCGACCCCATAAAGCAAATATTTTCTGAAAGCTTATGAATAGAGACGTCTGTCCGTATGTTGGTTGAAATCAACTTTTAAAAGTAACCACATGTTCATTAGACCTGTGATGGTCTTAAAATTTTTGGAAATATCCAGGAATGAATCGCTATTGAAATTCAGCAAAATAACCCCATAACTTTCTGAGATATGAGCAAATAAACGCGACTGCCTGTTTTTTCATATATTTTTACCACCAAAATTAAAATGTTTCAGCCATAGAATAATTTAAAAGTACCTTTGTCACTATTTGTCGATATAAATTCAGTAAAGTTATTGACAAAAAAATATTTTAAAAAATATATACATATGTATGTACCTATCTATTCCAAAATTTATAAACGAAAACCAATTTTTTTCAGTTTCTAGACAACTGAGAGGGTCAACATTAGTATCATCTGAAAGGACTTGACTAGCAATATAAAGCACTATAAAAAAAAATGGCGGACAATAAATTTATATATGTGTGGGCCAAATCTGGTATTTTAAAATGTAACTCCTTCAACCCACACAACATTGGTAAGAAATAAATGGGCTTGACCAGTAAAATACAGTAAATTATTAAAAAATTTAAAATCCAAGATGGCGTCTAAAACAAAATGGTGGAACACAATTTTTTAACCCCATCAATATGGGTATCAAAAAAAGGGCTTGATTAGTATAATACAGATAACTACGTAAAAAATCGAGGATGGCGTCGGAAATAATAAAGAAAAATGGCGTATAACATCAATTGAAACTACCGAATTATGAGTACTCTGATAAGGTAGGTACAAACAAAGATACAGTATACTAGGTAGCCTCAGTTAATCAGCTGATAATTTCATGGGTCCACATTTCATAAATTATATTTCTTCTTTCGAATTAAATTTCATTTTATCTTTAAACTTTCCTTTCGACATAATGACTTGGTGAAAACGTACTATACTAACTGTTACACCTATTTACCATAAAAATATTGGAAAATAGTTTTTTTCACGAGAGAAGCCAATTTTTTCTAAAGAAATTGTTTCATCAAAAAACATTAAATACCTCAAGGCTTAAGAAAATTAAAATATCTTTATAAAATCAATAAACGTTAGTATATTTTTAGGCGTTAAAAAATCAAAGGATTTTTGCTAAGAATTAAGGCAAAACAATTGAAAAAAAAAAATAAAATCCTTGAAATATCAAAATACAAATTTTGTAGGTACACTGAGCCAAAAAATCAACTTTAAATCAAGAATATTGCGTTTTTGTTTTTAAATTGCAGCATTTTCATTAAAATAATTTTAAAACAAGAACGTTCTTTTTTATTTTAAAATTTTACATTGTTATTTATACAATTTGGTCATAAAAAGATTTTTAAAACAAAAATGCTCGTTTTTGTTTTAAAGACGAAAAATTTTTACCTAAACAACTTAAAAATAAAAATGTTTCCTTGTTATTTTAAGATTTATAATTTTTATTCTTACAATGAAGAAAGAAAAAACGTATTTCAATCATAAATTTTCGTTTTTGTTTTAAAAACAAAAATTTTTGGTCTAAACAGCTTAAATTTAAAAATGTTTCCTTGTTTTTTTAAGATTTATAATTTTTAATACTGACTTTATTCTCTATTAAAAATTTTAAATTTAAGTAGAACCATTATAAAAATAAGAATGTTTATTTTAAATTCAATGTTGATGTATAAAATATGTCCGCCATTTTTTACAAGCGTCATTCTAAAAGTTAGGAAGCAGTGGAGTAAAGTTATGAAAGACAGAATTAAATTAAAATAAAAAAAGGACATTTTTTTAGAAGAATTTGAGCTGAGTGGAACAGCAATATCCAAGGAAGACAGTGATCCACTTTTAGAACTTTAAAAAAAATTTGATTTGGTAAACGTAATGCCTTATTTAAAAGGTAAGTTAAGTACTTTTTGAGGTTTGGTTTGCATCCGCTGGTGCACTTTATTATTTTAAATATTTTTGTATTGATAGATGCAGACATAAGTTACCGAAGCCTCCAGTACCTCAAAAGTGAAGACCTGAACGATGTTATTCCTTCGGTAGGCCTAATAGTGGAGTTCTGGGAAAAATTATTTGCATGGAAAAATGTAAATATGTAAAAATTTATTAAATAAATATACGTTTGTACCTTCATATTTTAATAAATAAGTTTACATTTGTACCTTCATTAAATAAATAAGTTTGTTTTGTTAGTACCTATACATAATAAAAAAAATCAAAAAATTTTATTATTTTTTGACATAAGTATGAAGCAATGTAGAAACAAAAACGCACATTTTTCATTTAAAAATGGTCCATTATTAATTTAAAAATTTTACATTATTAATTTAAAAATGTCCCATTTTTAATTCAAAAATATATATTTTTAATCTAAGAATGATCAACTTTCTACTAAGATTGTTTTTGAATTTAAATCAAACATGAAAAACTTTAAAACCAGAATTATTAATATTGAATTTAAAATGTTTTTAAGTAATCGCAACATTTTAAAAATAAGAATTAAAATTTTTAAAATAAGAAAAAACAAACTTAGTTCAATTTTATCACGGTTTTATTTTAAAAACAAGTAAGAGTGCTATATTCGGCCATGCCGAATCTTATATACCCTTCACAACGTGTAGTCATGCAATAACAGTTGCTTGTATCACCCACCATTCATCCCATATGAAATGCGTACACGTATGTATGTTAAAAAAACGAAAAAAAAAAAAAATTTTTAAAAAAAAATAAAAAAAAAATTTTTTAAAAAAAATTATTATATATATAATATACATATAAAACAAAAAAAAAATAAAAAAAAAAAATTTAAAAAAAAATAAAAAAAATTAAAAAAAAAAATAATAATAAAAATATAAATAATATATTAAATAAAAAATAAAAAAAAAAATTAAAAAAAATTTTTTTAAAAAATTAAAAAAAAATTTTTTTGGCTCAGTTGGGATTCAATGCCACGTTTTCTCTAACCAGTATACACGTTTGTATGTATGTATGTTGTTGTTGTAATGTTGTTTTTGTGAGAAAAAAATCGAGGTGGTCGTGGGTTTTTGCTCATATCTCAGTTGTTTATGCACCGATGTTTCTGATTTTCAATACCGATCTACTCCCGAATATTTCTGATATTTTAATACCTTACCCGGGTCCAACCTATGTCGGGGGGCTTCAAAAAGTTGATTTCAACATACACACGGACAGACGGTCAGACGGACAGACGGACAGACGGTCAGGGCTTAATCGACTCCTCTATTCATAAGCTTTCAGAAAATATATACTTTATGGGGTCGGAAATGAAAATTGTAGAAATTTCACACGGAATGACAAACCTATATATACCCTTTTTCACTGTGTGAAGGGTATAATAAGGTTGTTTTAGCTTGATTTTAAAATTTTTTTTTTGAGTGTACCTACATAACTATAGAAACACCATGTCCTTGTTAATAATGGATTTAAAAATTTAGTCACGCTTTCTCAGCGAATTTTACATTTCCCAATGCCACCTATAATTATTCTTTAGAACAAGTTAAAAACTTTCTGTGAGAATCATAAAAACTAAAAAATTATCCCTATCAAAAGCAAAGAACAGAACACAAAAAAATATTAAACACTATTGTTTTACTTTAGCGGCCATTTTGGGTAATAAGTGCAAGAAAAAAAGAAAAGCAGACATTAGCAAAAAAAGCACACTGCAAAAACACACACAAACCAGAGAACCCTTTATTGCAAAACAAACAAATTTACTTAACATTAAGGAACTATTTTTAATTAATAATTGCAACCAAAATTCGATTAAAATTTGTCTTTTTTTAACTTTTATAAAAACAAAATTACGTTTGTTAACTGCAAAATCATTAACTTTGCAAATTTTTTCATGTCAGGCATATATTTGAATTGACCAATGTTTTAGCTACTTGTGCTGCCTTGTCTCTGCCTACAGCAGCAGGGTTTACAAACGCAATAGAATTTTTTACATTCAAGTTCTTTTTGATTTTTTTCAAACTAGAAAATTTTTAGACTTTTCTAATTAAGTTTTGTGTAACAATTTAAAATTCATAAAACTACAAACTTTGTCGCAATTTCACCACAATCAATTATGTTATTGGTTTGTGGAATAGTTTTTTTATCAACTTTTTTCTTTATTCCGTCGCTGCCTTACCGTTTTTTAACACTGTATTTTTAGTAATTTTTCTTCTTTACTGTTGCTTTTCCACCTTATTTGTAATTCTACTTTTAAACACTCTCTAATTTTTACCAGTACTAGTCTTTTTTAAATATATTTTTTCCAATTTGCTACCTTTTTTACTTAAAATATATTTTTCTTTCACCCATCAAACTTTTTAAAACGCTTTGATTTTTTTCTGGCAAAACAGAAGTCATTTGTAAAAAATGAGATGCCAGATGCATGTGGTTAGATACTTCAGGCAAGAAAGAGAAAATTTTTATTTTTGTATTAGGGATTAGAAAAAAATTCGTTTTTGATATATAAATATAATATTTTGAGTGACATGTAAGTTAGTAAATATTTAACAAATATTACAACACTCGGTTGATGATCGTATATACTACAACAGAAAATTACAAAAGTGAGATATGACATATTGTTACAGCAGCAATATTGTATTGCATTATTGTTCACATTCGTACTAAATGTTAGTTAACTGGATTTCTGCAAACAGCATTGTCATATATTTAAATGACAGATATCATTTTTACACATATAAGTTTTTGTCTTGAAAGTATGTGATATCCCCAAATTATCTTCTTATAATCTACGAGTCTGTTACGAAGCAAACTAGCGTGTTGTCAAATTTTTACTTTACCGTCCTCAGGTGTCTTATAGTATTGCCACAACTCGCTATTAAAAAATGACTTTCAAATCAAAAAAGATTTTAGTTAAAAAAATTCAATGGTGTGGGTGAAAATAAGAAAGTATTTTTTATGTCTTTGTCCACTTAGCGCTTTACACAGACAACATATATTGTTTTAAGTTTAACTTTTGTTTTTTCATGTTTTCTTGGCTTAATTGCATGATTATGTTATACAGTAAAGCAACATCTTTATTCCAAAAATATATTATTTTTATTAGTCTTATTTGACGGATGTTATACAGAAATTTGTCACATAAGCCTTATATATACCTAAATAATTTTTTATGAATACGGCAGTTAGTCTGTATTAAACAATTTTTATCTAAAAAATATTTCTTTCCCTATATATTGTAAGTGTGCTTTTAATAAGTTAAGCTTGTTTTTTTATGATTAAAAGTTATATTAATAACCAAACGAAGAAGTACTGGGTATTGTATTTTTGAAACAGTGTGGCATTTTGCCAGAACCTAATATTAAACAACTTTCTAAACAATAAGAGAGAAAGGGACTACTATATTACATTATGTCAATTAGCCGGTAGATTCTGATTTGATTAAGCTTCGCTAACAGTTGTATAAAAAGGTATTTATGAATTATCAATGGGCAAAAAAAAGAGCACAAATATTAAAACGGAAATAATATCAATTAATATGGTCAGCTTCCATTATGGTACTCTTAAACCATTATTTATATAAAAAACCTTTCATGTTGTTCTCTCTAAAAAATAAATATAAATGCATATACCTATTTTTGTTTTTATTTATTTTTTTGTATTATAAAACACATTCAAATACCTATAATAACTTTAGTCACATATGGAAGAAATATTTTCTTGCTATAATTTATATACAAATGTATATCTTTACATTAAATTACTTTGCTATTTTAGTTTTTTTATTTGGTATCCATAGCTTCACTAGGCGTTAAAGCTTTACGTGATTTATAAACACGTACAGTATTATCAGCGCCACCCGAAACAATATATTTAGGATTAGACCAATCAATATCTAATACTTTATCACCATGACCTATTAAATCATACAAAGGTGATTTGGGGCTGAAAAAATAATTTATACAAATTATAGTTTGTGAAAGTATACTGATCGAAATAAAATAACAAACCTGCGACAATCCCATAGTTTATTTTGGTTATCGTAAGAACCCGAAACGAAAAGGTATTCCTCAGTATTTGACCACATGACCGTTTGAACCCACTGTTGGTGACCCAAATACGTGTTGCGTACTACTGAGCCCTCTGCAAGAAGTATTGTACTTTTAATGAGTTATTTTGAAAAGTCAAATATAAAGTACACTTACGGTTTGTTCTTGGATCGTAGAGCCTTATATTCTTATCAGCAGATGCTGTTATTATAAGTTTGCTTAGATTTGAATAACTGGCATCGAATATGGATTTATTAGTAGAAATTTCTGTTTTAATGCCTTCCATATTTAAGTCCCATACTTTCATGGTATGATCCCAACTGCCTGTCAGTAATGTATAGTCGTCCATCCACTGAACAGCCGATATACATTCACGGTGACCTTGCAGCGTCATTTGAGGGGTCTAAAAAAAATAATTAAAAAAATATTTATATAATTTAATCAAATATACATATGTACCTACATATTAAAATATTTAAAACAAAAGAAAAATATATATGTATGTAATTGCAAATAAATAACCAAGTTTAAAATACATGTAATTAAAAGCTTTAAAAATAAAAAATAGGTAGGTAACCAAAAATCTTTTTTATAAATCTATAGTAAGTAACCAAGAACTTACTATTTGAAAATATTTTAACTCACCCTAGTTGAACCTCCATCTAGTCTAGCCTTTTTCGAAGTGCCTTCCCCAGCTTCATTAATATCAGCGGACCAGATTTTTAACATAGTATCCCACGATCCAGTAGCAAATCTCTTTTTATTCTGGCTAACGTCTACACTATCAATACCACGCTCATGACCTTTACAAACCGACACACACTCCACAGAATTAGATTCTATTAACCAGTCCCAAAGCATTGCAGTTTGATCTTGAGAGCAGGTAACAAATTTACCACGTTCGCTGTCCAAAGAAACCCAAGCGACAGCTTTTACAGGCATAGTATGGCCTGGAATAGTCAAGACATGTTTACCCTTAATTGTCCATATGTTAATTGTATTATCGTAACACCCAGTTAATACCCATTTGCCACAGGTTTTAACCGCCGAAACCCAATCATCGTGTAACAGACACTCTTGTGGTTCAGGAGCCGGAAATCGTTCAACATACTCCAATTCAATGGCATCTTCAAATGATATTGCCTTATCTTTTAAATGATCATAAAGACGTCCTTTCAAATACTCATCGAATACTAGAAAATCAAATTCTACATTTCTGTTATTGTTATCCTCAGAAGCATGCTGTAGGAGGGTATTAATAAAAGTATTCAATTCAGTGGTTGTAACAGTGGCATCTATTGAGTAGGGAACATCGGGAACAGCGTATCTGTAAAATAAAATACATATTTTAATGAAACAATTTAACATTGGGTTAATTAATTTCACTTACTGTTCCTGTTTCGTTTTAAAATGAACTTGCACTTGACCCTCTCCATTTTCAGATTCCATTTTTTTATTTGTTGTCTTGATTTAAAACACAATTTTTTACTGCTAACAACTTTATGCGCAAAAGCATAAATTTTTTTATTTAATTTTTAGAATTTATTTAGTTTATTTTTTTAAAAAAATTATTATTTAAGAAAATTAGCTTTATTTTTAGTTGTTTTTTATATTTAAACACGTTTTGACAATTCTCTCGCACACATGCTATTTGCAGGAGATGCCAGATGTTTTTTTAAGCAAAAAGTGTAGCCATATTTTTTGCTTTATTGTGTTTATATATTTTATCGACTAACCCTTAAACGGAAATGGAGCATATAATAATTGGACAGCTCTCACGCGAACCAAATAAAGTTTGCAATTGTAATTGTGAATTAAAAAAAACTACGAAAAAATCATTGAATTTCTGAGCGATTTCGGATATAATTGGGCAAACCGTTATTTATCTTCACACATGTAAAATCTTGATTTTTTTTTTAATTTTAATTTCTCATCGCATTTTTTTCGTATTTGTAAGGTTTCAGAAAATAACTGGGGTCTCATTAAGGGCTTACTATCTTTAAATATAAAAAAATCAAAGTGTGTATGAGACATAATAAACATTTTTTGCTATTTTGAATGACCAATATCCACCGTGGCTTTATTGGATGGCACACATCTAAAATTTCCCATGACTCTGACACATGATTCAGGTTGAATTTAAGCGAAGGCATGTGTGGCTTTGGGTGCAACTTACCTTCACTTAAAATGAGCGTAACCCTTTCGTGTAGAATTTTCCAGTGAGACATGAGCTGAGCGGCTTTTAAAACCCTATGGCGTTGTTGTCCAATATCATTTAATTCAGGCCAAATGAATTTGGTTATCATAAAACTATAGCGCTCGCCGTTGACTCTGCTTTTCTGGCCAATGTTATTATAAAAGTATGGACCGATGACGTCGCTATTTCAAAATCAAACAGTTAATTTTTTGCGATGCATTGGACGATCTTGGATTACTTAATTTTTTTCATATGTACATAAATGGATCTTATCGATGATGAAGGTTAATCAAACATTACGTTAAACTTTGCACACAGAGATCATCCATTTTGATAAGACAAGTTTATCATTTACAAATGTTGTTAAACACTGTAGCTGTCCACATCGATTTGACAAAATAAACTTATTAACAATATACCAGATATATTTTTGTCAAAGACCTTTTTGGAAAACTCTTTTTATAATTTATAGGTTTTAGCTGAATATTGTAGAAATTTGAAATGGAATGACAAAGCTGTATATACACTTGCTACAAAAGGTGAAAGATATACAAATTTATAAAATAAAGAAAAATGCTCATATAAGTATGTACATACATATTGTTGGCCGTTTACAAGTAGAAAGAAACTGTAATATCATAATGTACCTAACTTCTTTTGTAAAATTGCTTGCAAAACTGAAATTTTTTATATTGCAATGAATTTTTCTGTCGAGGTGTATTTGTGTGATATGTACATATGTATGTAAGTATTCGAATTACTGAAGAACTAAATTTTGTTAACAATACGAGTTGGGGCCTTGTATGTATTTAGTACACGTGTTATTTTTATTGACACTTTTTTGTATATTCTAAATTCTGTGCGTGTGTGTGTTAGCTATAGACTCCAAAACTGTAAAACCGATCGGACTCAAACTGTGGCAAGTTGTACACTTACCAGGGAGTGTTTGTGGGTGAAAAAAGTGGGCGGGGCCACGCCCATAAAAAATTAGTTATCATTTTTAGCTACTTGCACTTGACCGATTTTTTTGAAACTTTGCACACATATTAGGCTGTCATGACTTTATAATTTCGTGATTAGAAAAGTGGGGCCACGCCCATAAAAAATTTATAATTTTGGGGTTCTTGCACTGGACCGATTTTTCTGAAACTTTGCACACATATTGAGATGTCATGACTATATAATTTGGTGATGAGAAAAGTGGGCAGGGCCACGCCCATAAAAAAGTTATAATTTTCAGCTACTTGAACTACACCGATTTTTCTGAAACTTTGCACACACATATTGAGCTCTGATGATTATACAATTTCGTGATTAGAAAAGTGGGCAGTGCCCAAGTGCTTTTTGCACTTGATATTCAATTAAAATTCAGAATGCATTTTTACTCATTAAGGGGTGTAGCAACGCGCGCCGGGCTTTTATAGTAGAAAATATAAAAGAAATTTATTTTCTATATTTTTTTTGTAAAATTTGTTTAACAAATTGTTTTTGTTGAACAATTTTTGATAAAATAATTGATAAAACCCCTTACTTTCTCTCTTGCAAAACACCCCACCCTAACACGAAATTTATAGAAAATGAATTTAAGTTCATTCCTTGAATGCTTCTGTGTGATGTCTAATACTGGCTATTTATTTCTGTAGTAGAGCAGTCACAAAATATAACACTTGTATATTACGTAAATGTAAAGCACATTTGTCCATTTATTATAATCGATAACAAAATCGGAAAGAGCAATTGAATAATAATTTTTTAATCTGTCCTACTGTTCGTTATTTAATTGCACACAGCTTTGATATTATTAATTAAGCAAATGAACGTTGACCTATTTTTTTAAATCTTTGTTTAGGAGGTCTTAAAAAAGGAAGGTTATACATTTATACGGTAGAGATGAAATTGAAATTGTTTCTAAAGTGCACTTTAGATCGTCACTTGTTGACGGAGTTGTCAGATTTATTTTGAACTTTTTCCCCAAATTCAATATTTAAAATCGCCAAAGCTTATTTTTTTAATTTTTAACAATGAAATATATATTTTTTGTAATTATTAAAAATATTTCTTATAAATCCTAAAATAAAAATTTGATATGAATCGCTAAAATGAAAAGAAAGTCGCCATGATATATATTTTATTTAATTTTTATTCAAAACAAAGTAAAAATGATTAGTGAACACAAAAAAGGTACAATGTTTGATATAAAATAGTTTATAGTAGTCTATTTAAAGAAGCAAAAAAATAATGTTTGTGGTTAGTATTAACCCGAATCAACCCAGAACTTTTTTTTCGATTTTTTTTAGAAATATTTAATAGGGCGGATATATGGGTCCTCTGGATTACAAACGTGCAATTTTTTTTCTCCTCACTGTTTTGTATCTCGAGATATAAGTTGTGACCCTATGGTCACTTTGGGTATGATTAAGAGTAACTGTGTTAGTTTAAACACGAAAAAATAAAGCAACATTTTTTATAAATTTTTTTATTTATTTATTTTTATACCCGCCACCAAAAAAATGGTGGGGGTATATTCATTTTGTCATTCCGTTTGTAACACATCGAAATATCAATTTTAGACCCCATAAAGTATATATATTCTGAATCAGGTTTTGATTTGATGACGATCTAGCTATGTCCGTCCGTCCTTCTGTCTGTTGAAAGCACGATAAAGGTCGCACCGAAAAAGCTAGGGGGCTCAAATTTTGCCAGAATCTTTCTTATAGACAAGGTTTGTTTGGTATTGAAAATGGGCTAAATCGGAATATTAGGAAGAAAATTATAGCTCGAAAAGCAAGAGTAGGTCGAAAAAACCGTGTCCTTCGAACATCGAATAAAATGGAATTGTGTCCAAGCGCATTAACGTAGACTCATGAAACTTCGAATATATATTTCCTGAGGAAAAACAATATTTTGCTCAGAAAATTATCTAAATCTATGCATTAGGAGAGGAGTTATCGATCAAAATGTACGAAAATTTATACCGCACAGTGTATTTTTCGGTATATTTAAAAACAAAAACGTCATAAAAGTAACAAAATTGGATGTACGACTCTGAAATTTTGCACACTTTGCTTTTTGGTGAGACGCTCTTTTGTAACGGAAAATCAATATGCCACGCCCACTTTTACGCCCACCTCCCATATAACGTTTTACCCAAAATTCATATAATTTCTCTATTAATATAGATTTTGGAATAATAAAGGGCTATATTGAAACACCTAAGTTGTACTAATTCGCAAAAATAACTTTGACATGCCTACTATAACGCCCACTTTTCACGTTATCTACCGTTAATGAAATTTAAAAGCTCATAAAACCGCCAAAATTAGAGGTATGATGATCAAATTTGCTACGTATATCCTTCTAATCAATGTAATTGTTGTGCCAAAAAGTTTAGGTAACACGCCCACTTTAACGCCTACCTCCCATATAACGGTTTATCTTAAATTCATGTAATTTCTCTATTGACAAAGTTTTTGGGGAAATAAAGGACTATATTGAAATATATTAGTTGTATTTAAGAGCAGAAACTTTATTGACATGCCTACTTTAACGCCCACTTTTATTGAAAGACTACATTTACAAAAGCATTTTAGTAGCATATCGAAGTTATAAAGGGTGGTTAAATTTTAAGGACCGATGTTGAATTTAAATAAAACACAAATTATTTAGGATATTATTTCTTTTTGTAATTATAATATTTGTATGGTTCAATTATGTATTTAACAGAATATCGGCCAAATGCACCCCCCCCCCCCCCCCCCTATCCTTGGCACCACTCCTCTATCTGATGGTCCAAATTTTCAATGACAATGTTGATGCTCAATTGTTGGGCATGATGATGAGTCGAGGTTGACTGCTCTTTTGCCACACTATCGCAAAAATCAGCAGTGGTTCCAATTCAACGCACTAAGAAGGCATTCACAGATTTTCTAACATTTTATACAGATCTGTTTTGCAGAAATTTAAATATTTGTTACAATTCTCCCGATTCTGGGTGAATTTGAACGATTATGTTGATCAAAAGAATTACGAAGTGCACAAAACGCATTTTGATTTGAACGCCCATTTTTATAAAAAACCAGAATAACTTTAAAGCGTTGCTCATTTGCGTATCTGTCCACGGATCAAATTGAGTAATTGAGTAAGTTTGAGATTGCGAAATGTCAAGTGAAATGCAGAAAACAAATTTAAAGACTAGGTGTAGTTAACCTTCAACATGGGCCCTTAAAATTTAACCACCCTCTACAAAGAAGGTGATAAAGAGATTATTCCATAGCGATTAACAAAATAATAAATATTGTGCTTTAAATGTACATAAAATTGGTGGTGGGTATAAAAGATTCGGCACAGCCGATTATAGTGCTCTTACTTGTTTATATATCAAATTGGGTATGGTAATTAATAAAGCATTTGACGCAGACCCCAACATCGCATTTTGAGCATTCAGTGCGCCCAACAGAAGTACAGTTGTCGGCTGCACAACGTCTTCTTTTTGCACATGGGCGCACCAGGTGATGTGTTCTATCATAGCGCAGAGTTTCTTGTAAAGATTCCTGGATATTTCTTTTGCGAGGGCCAAGAGATTTTGGATTCTCTCCAAAATGTTTGCAGTAATATAGAGCAATCTGTCGTCTAAACTGTAGTTGTGGCATATCAGGATTAACCGAGCTGTGTAGTTGCCATGCTTTATGTTGCGAAACATCAACCAGCCATGTAAATATGCTGCTCCAACACTTTTTTCCTCTGACTCCAATTCTGTAAATGTTGACGTTCTGATCGATTCGGTCTACACCACCCATAAAGTTATTATATTCTTTAACTACACATGGTTGTTCAACATTCTTTTGTTCTCTACAATACCGTTGAATATTCCAAATAGAACTTTTTCCATATACACTCGATGCTATATTTACAACAGCGTTGTCATTCCAGTTTGTTAACACAATATCGGTCTTCTTCACTTTAATGGATTCTACATAGCCTCGTGCTGTCTTCTGTATGATTTTTTTGACTGCAATGGGGCAATTTTTGGGTAAACGGTTTTCACTGATATGGTTGGTTCAACCTTTTGTAAACTATTTAACACTGCAGCAGCTGCTGATGTCGATGGCCCTGTCGATAAATTTAAGCCCAAAACTGTGCGGGAAGTTTCCAAGGTAATTTCTGAGATTCTGAGCATTAAATCATCTTCGTCATCACTAACTTTCAGGCCATCAAGCGTATCAATGCGTCGGACATTGCTCATAACCAGTTCACAAGATGATTTTAGTTGGCCAACAGAAATGTCAACTGGCATTCCAACATCATCCTCATCAGCATCATCCGTACCACTAAGTACGCCACTTTCAACTTCAGGTGGGAGTATATATAAGGCAGCAACAGGCTCGTTTTCATCATTATCAAAAAATTCATTTATGAAATCTATGGCTTCTTCTATACTTAGCGCCGTAAAAATAATAGTAAAGTATTTTTTGAAATCTTACCCAGCGTGACTATATGGTCACAATGGTAAAAACTGTTCAAACTAACATGCAAAATGTTTGAAAACTTACAAAAAACATTTTTCAATCATTAGTTTAATTCATTGGCAAACAAAATACATTTGTTTTAAACCAAAAAACCCTTATTTCATAAAAATTATTTCTTACTTACTTTTTGTAGTAATGCGTTTTCACGTTTTTTAAAATTTTTTTTACACCAAGTTTTAACATCAAATTGCTCTAACAATCTCACTCTCACTGATAGAAAAATGCATTTTGCAGCAGCACACATATTTTATGAAGCGAATAAGCGTAAACTCATTAAAATCGGGGGATCACATGAATTTATAGATTTATATTTCTATGCCCATTATGTGTGTGACCATATGGTTACGTTGGGTTGATTCGGGTTAAACATACATATATAAGATATTCATATGTGTGTATTTAGTTGCAATTACTCGTATATATATTGTTACAGATTTATTTTTAAATAGCTTTATTTGCATTATAATTTATATTATGTGTAGCATACTTTTAGGAACTTCCTGTATATTACTTAACGTCTTAATTTAAATGTAACGGTTTTCGAATGTACTAGTGTGTACATACGAGAACTTTGTCGAATGTTACCGAACACCACTATGTTCCTATAAATAGCCGAACAAGACAGCTAATATGATCAGTATAACAATAGAGCTTGTAACTCACGTATCAAAGTAAGTTTGATAATAAAAGTATATAACGATAAGTGAAATAAGTAAAGTGCTATAAAACAATATCTGAGTGTGTTTAAATAAATAAAGTGCTCTTAATTTTATAACGGATTTCAAGTGTTTTTAATTGCAATAAAATAACTCAAAGTTTATTTAAAGGAAGTAAGCCAACATTTATAAAAGGTATAAACGTAACAATATTTAAAACGCTATACAAGGCATTACACATTGTATGACTTATTTTTTTTTATTTTAAATATCAGATTTTTTACACATACTTCTTATGAAAAATTTAAATTCAGTCAGAATTTCTTACTGGCCTTAAATTCAAGAAGTTTAATTTTTTTATTAAGAGTTTTGAACTTTTGAAATATTTTTAAGCATTAATTTAAGACTCTCTGAATTTAACAACTAAATTGTTTAACTAGCTTTAAAGATGTGACCACTTTTTGGAAGACTCCTTATGGAGATTAAAAAACGTCGTATTAAAACAAAATAGTTATAAACCACACATTCACCGCACTAACGTGTTTTGAATTAAAGATGAGTGCGACTCGAAAAGAAATCATTAAAATTGTTTACTGCAAAAAATTTTACCAAAAACTTTAGAGAAAATTTAAAAAATGAATTTGTAATTGTTTAACGTAAAATGAACAACGGCAGCATTATGTTCTCTTTTGAAACCGAAGACAATACAAAATGAATACAATAAGTAAAAGAGTATACAGAGTATTTGGAGTTGTTGGCCAAAAAGCCTATAACAGTGGTTAACTAACAGCAACTGGTATTATTAGCGTGTGGAACGTGCTTAAGGTAAGATCATCATCATTGAAGTAAAGAGGAAATATTTTAAATTTCAATCTGAAAAAAGTGTCAATGGAAAGTTAAAAAAAAAATTAATTTTTTTTGTGTTTTCATTTTGTAGTGTTATAATAAATCGAAAGAATGAAATCAATTGCTGTGTGTTTTGTGGTGTTAACCATTGTGGCATTTGTTTATGGCCTACCTCAACGTGAGGGTGCTGCTTACACCAACGAGGCTATCCGCCAGGCCCAACAGACTTTTCTGATACCTAAAGATGCCCAAATCCAAAATGTTCAAGAAGGCATTGAATTAGGAGCCTATGAACAAATACCCGGCAATCAACGCATCAATCTTTTCGAAATTTTGGGCGATCAAGTTCCCTCGGAGGTAATCAACAATTTACAGGCTCAAGTTGATCAAATCGGTAGAAATTAAAAATATATAAATATTAATGTTACACTTTTCTTCTTAAAACAATCAAAACATTTCATTATTAATTTTATTGTTCTTAATTCGCAAAATGTTGTTAATCTTTTTTTGTTTATTTAAACTTATTTTATGTTATTTAGTTTTAACATATGTAATACGAAAAAAATAAATAATTTAGTAAACATTTTATTAAAAAAAAATAAAGTTTTCTTTTAAATATACGTTCACAAAAACCAAAAAGAAAATTAAATCCTCTTACAAAAACGAACTTGTTTTAAAATCAAGCTGCCAGATGACTGTTACTTTTAATTTTATTTACTCTCACTTTCACATGGAACCCGACCTCCTTATATGGGTGTGAATGTAAATATGTAATTGTTATGCAGTTGTTTTTGTTTTCTATGCTTGCGAAACCATTTTTGTATAATAATTTCTTCCTAGTGCTGTTGTATTTGTCATTGCCATTGGCTCTTATTTGTTAGTTGATTTTTTGTTTGTTATTTTGTTTTATTGATTGAAAATTTGTGACATATTGGGCATAATTGAAATTGTTACCCTTAATGCATACTAATGAGATCTAATATTAAATAATATATTTTTGTTTTTCATTTATTAATTGTATTTAATTAAAATTTAGTAATTATGTACATACATACATATTTGTGCATAATTCAAATAATTGAGTGTAAGCAAGAGTATACATATGTACATATAGGTACAAACCTATGTATTTTTGTGTATATTATTACACATACATATCTTATCCTCTTTATTAACAAATTTATTATGTTCATGGCTATTTTTTAACTCTTCAATTTATGTTACAATATTATGCAATAGTACTTGTGGCCTCTACATTATTTTTTATATTTATTCATGTTGCAGTTATATTTTTATTTTAAGTTTATGGTACTTTTGCTGGAAATGCTGTAAATCATGTTGTACTCGTTTTATGTTTTTTCTCGTATACATCATGAAGTTTTTTTTAATCTCAAAATGTTATAATGGTACATCTTGCTGAATGTGACCAACTTAAATATAATTTATTTTAGAGGGGAATAGTCTTCTGTGTTTCCTTAAAGAATTTGCAAAAATTTCCTTAAATAGGGTTTTATTAATATTAAAAAATTTAGAAAAATATATTTTTATAGGTGCCTATTAAATAAATACTTCAAAATAAAAATGTAAAAATATCAAGTATATTCTATAAATGTAAGTTAAATTAATATTATTTTTTTTATTTGACAAATACAATATTTATATTAATATCTGTATCTGTAAGGGGTTTAATTGACTAATGTCTATATATATGTATGTAGCAGACCACTACTATTTCGTGTTTCCTTTGGACGCTTTCACTCTACAAAATTAGGTATACCTTTCCTTAATAAAGGCTCAGTAAGTATTTAGATTTGTATCGTGACAAAATATGCCACATAAACACAACGTGTTAATGTTTATTAAATATGTATCGAAACTTAATGTGATATAGAAATTTACAGAAAATATATTTTGACGCTAAGGACGTAATACATTGATATAGTAATAAAAAAGAAACAACACAGCGTTTTTATTAACTAAACCAAACATTTAAACAATACCAAAAGCTGTTAAGTAAAACAATACAAAACTATTAACCATGAGTTCTGGGCAACATGTTCTTCGGATCTCCATTTACATTTCATGTGTGTCTTCCTGTGATCTTTAGTCTTTTGCTAACTATTGCTAGAAATTAGCATATTACATGTTGTCTAAGAATCCTTCAAACATATTCTACAAACATCATATTTGCATCTTTTTATACCCTTCACACGACAGTGCAAAGGAACCAAAAAAAGCGCTCGGCTAGTACAATGTAGTAAACTATCAAAGAGAAGAAAGAGAATAGCGTATTGCATGAAATCTAAAATCTAGGCTAAGCTACGATGTGTTATTTATACCTATGTACAAGACGGTGAAGGATATTATCAGATTCGGCACGTCCGAATATAGCGCTCTTACATGTTGATATTATATTTAAGGTTTCCATGTTTTGTAATTAACACAATTGTTCAGTTCATCGTACTCTGATTATATCAGAACCTATACTATACTCCTGACAGGAGGCACTTTAAGCATACGAGCCTCTATTAAAATTTGCAGGTTTTTACAGTTTACCTATTGAAAAACTTTACCCAGCACAAACCCATCACCCATGGCAATTCTATGTTCTAGTGTCCACAGAATGTTTTCGCAGATATTCTCTCCGTAAGTTATTTTCTTAACTCACATCTGGTTCTCAATTCTCGTTCTGTGAAACTGTGAAATGAAAAAGTTTTTGTATAGCAAAAGGTATGGTGGCACCATATGATATTACACACAAAAACTTTTCATTTCATAGTTTCATAGAACGAGAATTGATACCCAGCATTACCTAATTTGTAGAGGCTTTAGAGTACTGTTACAGATTTATTTTAAATAGCTTAATTTACATTACAATTTTATTTTAATTATATTTGCAGTAGTTTGGGTTGCAATAGTTTTGTTTGGGTTAGTTTGTGTGCATTTAGCATTTCGTTTGATTCGCTAGTTGTTCGAACATGATGTTAAGTTGTGTGCAGCCTAGGTGAGTTATTATGTGCAGCATACTCTTAGGCACTTTTATCATTCCTGCATATTACTTAACATTAACATTACGTCTTAATTTAAATGTAACGTTTTCGAATGAACTAGTGTGCATATACGCTAACTTTGTCGAATGTTACAGAACACCACTATGTTACTATAAATAGCCGAACAACACAGCTAACATGATTAGTATAACAGTAGAGCTTGTTAAGTTTGTGTTGAAGTGAGTTTGGCAATAAAGGTGTATAACAATAAGTAAAGTGATATTAAAGCAATCTCTAAGTGTGTTTAAGTAAATAAAGTCCTCTTGATTTTATAACGAATTTCAACTGTTTTTATTTGCAATACGAAAAGAACTCACAGGTTATTTAAAGGAAATAAGCCAACATTTATAAAGGGTATAAACGTAACAATACATTAAAATACCAAAGATCAATTCACATCCTTACGCTTTGATATACAAGATCATACTTTTTAAAGTTCACTCGATTGCATAATTTTCAATTTTATTTCTTGGCAAACAAATCAGAAAGAGATCTAAGGTATTTGAAACTGGTTTTTTGACAATAAACGCTACAACTAGTCAATAGATTTTAGTTTAGAACTTTTTTAAATACACCCACTTCAGTTTATGTTAAAACTGAATTTTAATATTTTAAGGCTGGTATGTAGTTCTGCCTTGATTTCAGGTTTTCATAGAAAGAATGTATAAAAAAGCAACCTGAAAACCTATTAAAAAAATCATTTATTACGAATACATCAGAGAAGATAATATTGATATTATCGTCATTTATTTCAATGTGTTTAAATGAACATCGTACAACTCATAATATAGGTTGCAAAAACTAGGTAATGACTTGCTCTCACTAAACAACATACATACTTTTTCGATGACTATTACATATCGTCTGTCTTACTAAGAAGTATTTTAGTAATAACTTAATATTTTGCTTATGCCTGTCATGGGTTCGGGCTTTTAGTGCCCCTCCTTTTCAACCTAACCTAATATTTTGCTTACATACACACACAATACAATTTCTTGTTGCGAAATTTGCTAGAAGCCATTCAAATACATAACTTTTCACAATTCTCATTTAGTTTAATATGCTTAGGGCATAAATAATAATTATTTTAACAACGGTAGCAAAGCATTTCAATAACAAAGTGATGACATAGATTTTCACTGATTTTTAAATTTAAAATTAATATATCGCAGAATAATTTAACCGAATTTTCTTCCTTAGAATAACCGAACGACATCTGTTAGTCCATAATAGTAATAGGTTATTTAGTCTATTAAAATCAAGTACTTATATATTGCATTAAAAGTAAGTTCTTATTTAAGTCCCTATTTATAAGCGACCGTAATAAGTACTTATACGAGTCTCTATTTGTAAGCGAGGGTGGTAAGTATTTTCCTCCAGATGCCAGATGTTTTCGTATTTAGTATTAACTCCTTGTTAACATCTAAGCGTTTGAAAATTAGAAATGTTCGCTAGGCAGATATTTTTTTTTTCCAAAATAAAATTAAGGTTAATTTTGAAAACCTAAAGAGATTGCAATTGGCTTATTAAAAGTTAGCTGGTCACATTAATGTCGATATTTGTATACACATCTAAAGATGATGTTTGTTGATGATTATTTGAATGTTGATTTTGGTTTTCTGACTGCTGTTAAATTGAATAGTTATGTCTTTCAGTTTTATTTGCTTAATTTTTTTTAAGACGCTTCGTAACGATTGCCTTTTGTCGGCATTAAAAAACAATAACAAAATAAAAATTAAAACAAAAACCTTTGTTTGATAATAATTAATAATTGTGAACAATATTTTTTTTTATTTAAGCCTTTTATGAAAGGCTTGTTTATTATCGCATGATTAATTATAACGATAATAAAAAATAAAATAATTTTATTTTTTCTAATAATTTCAATTATCTGGTTCAGTGTTTTAGATTTATTTTTTTATATTGTTTAATAATCTTTTTTAAAAAAAGCAGTAGCAAAAGATATTAAATTAATATAAAATCAACGATTAATGAATGTTTTGGATGGTACATTTGAATAAATGATGTCACACAAATTAAAATATAATTTATATTAATTTCCACAGTGGGTCAGATAGATTGTTTCACTCCAAATACTTAATGATTTTTTAGTAAGAGCGCATTGCTAAAACAAATTTTTATTTATTTATTTATTTTTGCATTTAAGGCCGGCTCATAATTTTAAATATCCCTACCTTATAGGTTCGGCTGTATTTGAGCTATAGCCTTGGACCAAATTACCGTATACGTGATCAAGTAGGCTTTCGTATCGAATAAAATGTCGTCACGTAGGTATCGACATTTTTAAAAAATTTGTTTTACATTGAAATAAAAATAAAATATATTTTTGACTTAATAGTTATACGCAAGGCGAATTCAATAAGGTGAACTTATTAGATCAGCTGATCATCAGCTGTTGACTACTTCTAGGGACCACTTGTCAATTTTTTGTGTTTGTGTGTGTTTTTTTATTGTTGACATTTGTGAGCGGTGTTTTATTTAAAATTACAAAAATTTAAAAAAATTGTGAAAAACTGTAAAAAATCGTAAAGAATTTGCAAGCAAATAGTGACAAAAGTGAAAAGTTGTAAAAAAGATTAAAAAAATTGAGAGCAAATTGTGTTGTTAACTTTTTAATTGTTAAAAATTATTATTATTTCAGAACAATGCCTTCTTGCTCGGTATGCAAAAGAAAATATTTAAAGGGCAGTGTGACTGTGTTCACTTTTTATAATTTTGCCCAATTAATATTGATTTTGTAAACTATTTTATTTTTTCTTCAATAAATGCTTGAATAAATGAAAGAAAAATTTGTAAACAAACGTTGTTTTTCTTTATAAGTGTTTGTGAATTTGTCAACAACTTTTTGACATATCGTTTTGTTTTATAGAGAGTTATAGCTCGTAAAGCAAGAGTAGGTCGAAAAAACCGTGTCCTTCGCACATCGAATAAAATTGAATTGTGTCCAGACGCATTAACGTAGAGTCATGAAACTTCGAATATATATTTATCAAGTCAAAAGAATATTTTTCTCTGAAAATCGCTTAAATCTATGAATTAGGAAAAGAGTTATAGATAAAAATGTACGAAAATTTATACCGCACAGTGTATATTTCAAATTTAAAACGTAATAAAACTGACAAAACTCTATGTACGATTCTGAAATTTGGCAAACATGGCTTTTTGGTGAAAGTCTTCGTTATAACGGAAAATAGATGTGCCACGCCCACTTTTTTCTTTAAATTTTTATAAAAATATATTAGTCATATTCATTGGCATTTATTCATCTTACACTGCGCCATTTATTGCACTGTAGCTAAATATAAGATAAAGATGATAAGATAGATGACTCTACTAGCAACTACTAGATGGCATGCTAACAACCTTTTTCATTCCACAAGGGATTTTTAATGAGGGTTCGTGAAAACGAAAATGACCGAGGTTGTTGACAAAAAATTAGCTAGAGTAACAATTTGTGCCCAACTCTAAACATACATATTTGTTCCCACAGTTTTATGAGGTTATAGATTTAAAAATATAAAAAAAAAATGTGCATCAGTAGATTTAAAATATGTATTTGAATATTTAAAATACATTTTTGAGTCAAATTATATTTTTATCTATCTATCTATTCTTTTGTGAAGGGTGCTTAAATTTTAAGGGCCACAAGGTGATTCAAAATAAACATTCTCAGCATTTTGCTAAAACGGGAAATTTATTAGTAAGATTTTGATTTTTAAACTTCTATGACATTTTGCTTTTAAAAGATTTTCAAACGAAATAAGTTTTGTATAATTTTAAAATTTGTTAGCCATTAGTACATGAAAATAAATTGTTTATAATGTTTAGAGACAATTTTTTTTGACTTAGGTCAAAATTTTCCTAAATTCCCATTTTTAATAGAGCATAACTTCAGGAGAACATAAGATAACAAAAATAAATTAGCACTATTTCGTAGATAAAACTTTCCTCTTAAATTCATGTAATTTTTCTATGAATAAAGATTTTGGAATACTAAAGGACTATATTGAAATATCTAAGTTATGTTTATTAGCAGAAACTTTATTGACACGCGTATTTTAAAGGGCACTTTCATTGAAAGACTAAATTTACGAAAACATTTTACTAGCATACCGACGTTATAATGGGTGGTTTTATATTAAGTGACTATGTTGATTTTGAATAAAATTATTATGAAATTATTATCATTTATTTTTATAATGATAATATTTGTAGGCTTCAATTATGTATGGAACAAAATATCGGCCAAATGGCCCCCCAACCTAGGCGGCACACCACAATCCGATAGTCCAAATTTTCAATGACACTGTTGATGCTCAATTGTTGGGCACGATGATGAGTCGAGGTTGCTTGCTCTTTTGCCACGTTATCGTGAAAAACAGCAATGTTTCCCATTCAACGAACTAAGATGGCATTCACAGATGTTTTCACATTTCATACAGACCTGCTTTGCAGACATTTAAATATTTTTTATAATTCTCATGATTGTGGACGAATTCGAACGATTCGCCTTGGTTATACGTATATAAAATAAGTTTTTACAATAAAAGAAATCAATTTTCGTAAAATAAAATTCAAATCTAAAATAGAAAAAAAAACAACGGCTTCATTTCTTTTGTTGTGCTTATTGATTCTGAAGACAATTGTAATTATAAAAGTTGTTATTCTTTTTTAGATTTATAAAGCGTTTTAACTTTTTTCCGAGCCATATTTCAAAGCACATGCAGCTGCGGTAGAAATAATAGCACAAAATTTAAAAGTGTAGTTAATCTATTAACATCTTGCAAAATATTATTTTGATTTCACTCAAAACACAATAAAAAATCCTGTGATGTATGTAGTTTTTAATAATAAGAAAAAATTTTAATATTTTCAAGAACTATTTTTCTATTATTAATTCGGCTTGAGGTCAATTATTAAAAATTATTTATAAACTAGCTTGTGCCCGCGACTTCGTCTGCGTAGTTATAGGGATAAAAGGAAGACTTAGTATTAACCTAGATTGTTATTTATACATATGTTTGTCAAAATTTTCTAAGCATTTACATTTATTATACCTATTAGTAGGATTATTAATTTGAAAATTTGAATTTGAAAATATAGAAGAAAAGTCAAAACAAAAATAAAAATTTTACAACACAAACAACCCTGTGTGATGATGAGTTTGCAAACGACTTCGCCTGGTTATCGGGATAACAAGTAGCCTATGTGTTAATCTAGGTTGTTATCTATCTATGTGCCGAATTTCATTTAGTTCCGTTTAGCCGTTTTTGCGTGATGGAGTAACAAATATCCAAACATCCAAACATACAAGCATTCACATTTATTATATTAGTAAGATAAATTGAAAAAAATTTATGTTATAATATTTTTGTTTTTATGTTATTTTTTTTCAATATTTATCCAATATATCGATCAAACTTCGTTGATCATCTTAAGAGGATCTGAAATATACAGTCATTATATAAGAACACATAAAATATTTAACAAAAAAAATATGAAGAAATTATAATTACAATTATTTTTGAAAATAAAATTTAATTAACCGTCAATTAATATCAAAAGTTTCTTTTATTACTAAAAGCTTATGTTTTTTGTTTTGCTCTATGTTTGTTTATTGTATATCGATATATGTGTGCACATCCCACCGTTATTAAGGCCTTGAGTTATTAAGGTCATTAAAATCAAGTACTTACTTATTGCTATAAAAGTTAGTACTTATTTAAGTCCCTATTTATAAGCGACCGTAATAAGCACTTACACGAGTCCATACTTGTAAGCGAGCGAGGTAAGTACTTGTCTCCAATGATATCGCAACTCATTATTTTGAAATAAGAGTTTTTGCTGGGAAGCTCAATTTGTTGCATGTTTTGTACTTGTAATTATGGCAGCACAACGATTAACCGCCACATTTTTTTACATTTTGAAATCTTGTTTTTATTTCTTCGAGCTAAAGATCACTTTTTTTATAAAAATTATTATTTTATTCCGATATTTCGCTACCACATTGGGTAGCTTCTTCAGGGAAAGTTTTTACAATTTATAACAATTAACAATTAAAATATAAAAATTGTTCAAAAACAATTAATTGTTAATTGTTATAAATTGTAAAAACTTTCCCTGAAGAAGCTACCCAATGTGGTAGCGAAATATCGGAATAAAATAATAATTTTTATAAAAAAAGTGATCTTTAGCTCGAAGAAATAAAAACAATTTATCAATATAAAAATATTGAAGAAATTTACACAATATTTTGAAATCTTATAAAACAAATAGAATTTTATGTTTCGTCAACAACTTAACAATATTGTTTTCGATTATTGTACAGCTAACGAGTTGCTAACGAGTGAATAGCCGTCACTAGGTAACCTAAACGTTATAGTAAGCTATAATCTTAAATTCCGATTGTATTTGCTCGATAACAAAAGTGTCAATCCCAAACACAAATTTTTCGAAACATTCTATTTGAACATGTATGCGCTAATTTGGCTCCTGGATTATGCTGACGCCAATAAAAGTTAGCTCCGTAAAAGATCATCTAACCCTTAAATCGTAACTGGGAATGTCTATTGTGATTTTTTTTCGAAGTCGTCTTAACGAAAAACGGTTATTAACTTTAAGTTGCTGGCTTCAATTGATCTTGTAAAGATTATTTTTTACCAAGAGAAATCTTTTGCCTTTTATTCCCATAGATATAAAAAGTATTTTTTAATTAATTTTTTTATTTTGTTTTTTATTATATTTTATTTACTAAAATCAATCAATTAACCTACAAATCCATTTAGATTTAGATTTTTTTTAAATAAAATTAAAATAATTATAATTAACTAATTTTATTTTTTTTTGGGCAAAAATCATTGTAGTTTTAAATAATGCAAATTTAAATGTATTTTTATTTTTAATATAATTTTAAAAATAACTTAAAAGATATTAAATTAAATTTGTTGTATAATTTTAGTTAAAAACTAAAATAAAATTTTCAATAGACAGAAAAGAACTAAGGAAAGATTATATAGTATTTTTCAATTTTTTTCTTTTTTAATAAAAATGTGGCTGTTGACAATACTAATGATTAATAAGTTTATGATATAATAATTAAATCCATGAATTAATTATAAAACTAAAAGAAATGACTTTTTTGTTGTTTAAGTTTATGCAATTAATATTTAAAAACTAATGATAATGTTTAATAATAATTTAATATGAATATAAATTAATTAATTATATTAAAGTTGATTAAAAAAATAAAGAAACTTTTATTTAATTCAGTCTAAATGATTATAATGACAAAAATAAAATAAAAGCTTTAAAAATAAAATGTAAAAATTACATTATAAAATAATAAAAATTAAAAAAAAAAATAAACATGATCGGCTTTCAATAATATCCCACACAAAAAGAAATTAATTCTGAAACAAAAAAAAATTATAATTTAACGCCAACAGCGATATTTTCGGTGAAATCACAAGCGAGTTTTTTGTGATAAAAATATTTTTATGACAACAACTTTAATTCGTTTAGTAGTCACATTTAAAGTGCAGTGACAATAAATAACAAGGCAAATATATTCACCAGGTAGTATTGATTTGATGGCTGATTATGTTTTTCTTCACTTTTTTATCTGTCCAAGTCAAAGATTAAAAACAATTCTTTCTCTTTCTCTCTCATTTTTTTTAAATGTCAAAATTTATAAATAAAATACATAAAAAATATTCTCACCGAACCATGGTGTAATTACATAAGGTAATAACGTAAGGGAGAGTATTTTTTGTCCCTCTTTTTTTATATATGGGGTTTGACAACTCTTATATTAAGTTTGACAAACATTAGGACACAAAAAAAAATAATCAGCTGGGCTGGTACCGTCACCTGTATAAATGTCCAGCTCCGAACTGCGATTACCTGATGAAATTAAATTCGTGTCAAAAGTTATTTTTCTATGGCAAAAACTATTAATATTGCCATACTATTTATCAGCAAAAAACTCACGAATTGTTAACAATAACAATTGCAATTGTCAAAAATTCGAGAATAGTGCTATTAAGAGAATGCTATTTGAAAAGACTAATTACAACTTGTTTTATTTAATAATAATTTAAGAGAAATAAATAATTGTTTAAGAGTCATGTTACGAATTGAGCGACACATTCGTAATAAATGTGTATCTTCTGAATGACTGACTCGATTGAAAGATAATCTATAAATTGGTCACTTTTTTTTGGGATAAGTTCCAGCTCATGGTACAATCATCAGGTAGCCTCAGTTCTGCAACAACAAAATCCTAAATGTATTTTGTTGCTGGAAAACGACGACTTAAATGTCAAAAAGCAAATGTTTGTGCGTGTTTTTTTGGCGGTAGAATATATACGTACACAAAATATACACAAACATACACAAAATTTGACATCCTAGTTAAACCTTAAGATAGAGAAAATTCTACCATGTTCCAGCTGGTTAAGAACCTTAAAGTGAACGACTACAGACAATGCCGTTTGTTTACTGTTTGGGCTTAATGTCTAATGTTCTAAAAAATAAAATCAAGTTTGGCAAAAAATTTATCTTAGCGATAACATCCGTTTTTAAGTTAATTGTTATGTAAAGAGTAAAATTGTTTTACATATACATATGTATGATAAGCGATTAGCCTTATTGTAAGTGTCATTGTAGTACCTTTTGGTATCATGTTCTATTTTTGACAGGCAAACGACACGACAACGCCACTTATAATACGGCTGAAAGTAAACTCCGACAAAGTTCATCAGGTAGCACTGCATTTAGATAAAATAACTGTTTTTAACTGTAATTCAAGGCCGGCAAATAGTCTTTGCCATTGCCGTCAATGGTAAGCATTATAAATTAACAACTAATTAATTGTGGTGCTAGTTTAACGATATGGACGAAGACAACAGAAGAGCTTTGTGTGCAATGCAGCGTAAGAGATGCTGCGTGATCGATTTGGGGCTATAGTTATATATCGCAGTACTGACGAGAAAATACTATTAATATTTTGCGACTTAATGCCGCTAGGCTTTATCTTGTAAAGTTTCATACAGTAGAACTGCAAAAAGTCGTAATCAATAAATGTCCTCAAAGTCAACGCAGCCTAGACCATTACTTAATTTTAAGGCGATATGTGCAGAAGACATTAGAAATTTCGGATCTAGACATAGAACGGATATTTTTTTTGGAAAGTTTTTCATATTTTAAACGCAAAAACTTTTTAGAAATGTTTTATGTTCGGGAGGTTACAAAAAGCACATTATTTTTTCAAGAAACATAAAACTAAGAAGAATGAGATATATGTCTCATTTTAGGGCAGTTATAAATTTTTCCGTTGCAAGAAAACTTGAAAGCTACTTTAACATAATGATAGCTTAATATAAAAAGGGCATATCTCAATTTTTATTACTTTAGAGGAAAAGAAAAAAAAAACTAAATAAAATTAAAAAAGAAAATGAAATGAGTAACAGCAGTTATCTTCAACCATACCTTACTAATTTTTTTTTTGGATATACGTATTTTTTATATTAAGCCATCGATATGTAAAAAAATCGTGTATGAGATGAGGCATTTTGAAATTATTACTAAATTAATTTTCAAATATCTTTAAATACAATAACTTTGAAAAAAATTTTAGAGGTAAACATCATATTCTCGGCTATCATGAATAAAACTCCACAAGGAAAATTTTGAACTTTAGAACAATTGGTATCATATATAAAGGCCTTGTGGAAATTTCGGTATTTTCAAGCACCGAAAAAAATACTTGTGAATCTGCCTGCTTAAGAAAAAATCCATAATATTTTGAATAGCACACATGTGAAATATTTTGACATTTTGTATAAAACAAGTAAAAGGTTATTGATTTCTTTAAGAAATATTTTATATGAAATCTACAAAGTTTTCTTCGCTTATTGTAACATGACACTTAAACTTGTGTTTATACTAGACACAATTTGCCTAATTTTTTTTAAAGCTTTAAAAAAGTTTCATTTAATGCTTTTATAGCGTTTAATTAAAATAAATAAAAGAATTTATTGCATATTGGGAGCCCAGCTTTTTTACTTGCGTTAACTCACTTTCACGTTTATCTCATTATATTTAAGTGCTTAAAATATTGCAATAATGACTTGTTTGTAATTTTACTCTTAAATTACTACTACTCATTAGCTTTATTTTCTACTTTTTTTTTTAACTTAAACTATAAATAATATAGATTTGTTAATTAAAATTTTTTAAATTTTTTATTAAAGGCTCCAAAACATAACATTAATTTAATGAAATTTGTTATGTTTCGCACCCTTGAGCCTTAACTATAATGCGCATAAGCTGGCTTAAGCCAGCAAAAGTGCGAATACATATAAATGATTAAACAAAATTCTGCTGTAGCGTAATGCCAGCTAATGCATACTATAGAAGGACCTTAAATCATTATTAAAATTGTTTTAATATATTCTCTTTCTTTAATAAAATTATTTCTAAACATTCGTCAGTATGTAGTTCGTATTTATTTTGTTTTAACAAATCTTCTCTGTATTTACATTGGCTTCTTTTTAATGTTTTATAAAATAAAATTAAAAAGGAAAAATACTCATTAACGGCTTCAAAACTCTCTGTTTTGAATTTTAACTCTTTTTTTAATTTAATTGTTTAGTTATTTTTTTTTGTTTTCTTGTTGTATCTATTATTTAAGGCAAATCATCATAAAATAATTCTTCTGGTTTTTGTTTTATCCTTAGCGATAGTACATGTTTTTAAGGTGACTTATCAGGATTTGTAGGTGAATCATTATCTGTTTCATTGATTTTCAAACTTTCCACATCTTGCTTAGGATCATCCTGGGGACCACTGCCTGAGGCATCTTGCACCTCATCAATATCTATGTCGGCTGTATTTTTGTTTGGTCGCGCTGTGGTTGGTTCTCTTTCTTTGTGCTGTTTGGCCGATTTTAATTCGCCCTCTCCCGAACCCATCTCCAATTCCGTTTTCTGTCTAGTCTCGACAGATCCCAGAGAAGTATCATCAATTTTCATTAACTTGGGAACATCTTTAACCAGTTTAAAATCAGTTGCATTAGTTATTCTGGTCTCCTCTGAGGAATCTTCCGCTGAATACATCAGTTGTATCACCTCGGCTAATTTTGGTTTTTCATAGATCTCCGTGGAAGATTGTAACATTATATCGCCACTACCTTCTGTGGAAGAAGCAGTCATACCACTGACTAAATCATCTACATCACTACCACCGCCGCTACCACTTCCAGATATATGATCATCTAGATGTTTAGTACTTTTAAAAGTTTCATAGGTTGAGGCTATACCATGACTTCCTCCAATACTTCTGGGTTCATCGCCCATGTCATCGGAATCATTGATTTGAAAGTTGTTGTCTCTTAAACTGAAATCATCTTCGGGTAGAGAGGGATAAGCTGGATTACTCTCAATGGGTATTGCAGAGTCTTCATCGTCCAAATGCTGATGCATGGTAGAGTCAGTAGTTGATTTACTATAATAGTCCTGTTTATAAGGTCCTTCTGTAGTAGAGGACTCTTTGTTTGTATCTAAATTGTTGTTGAAGTCTATGGGATTTAAGGAACTGGCTGATAGGTCATCGAAGGGGGAACCTGCAAGATAGAGAAAAGTTAATTATAAAAAGAAATTTATATTCAAGTCGGAAATGATTTCAACAAAAAAGGTTTGTGGTGTTTTGAATTCAAAAAAAGAAATCAGTAAAAATTTGTTTTAAAATTTTGATGAAAATTTAAAATTAATTTTTTGTAATCGCGTATATACCGCCTTATCCATTAAAATTTTTAAAGGCGTAATATATTTACGAATTAAATTTCCATAGAAAATTAGTCTTCTGAAACTTTGATAATATTTCTGAACAAAGCTGTTAGTCTATAATATTGAAAATTAAAAATACCATTTCTTAAAAATTATGAAATTATATTTTTTTTTTTCAGCGGGAAATTATGGATTAATACAGTGCACTTTCGGTATCGTGAACAGCGTCTACTGTAAACACTAGCTGACGATATGACGTGAACAGTTTTATCATTGTGTTTGTTTTCTAAGCATGTAGACAATACTGAAAAACGATAATTTTTAAGGTTTAGCGATTCCCCAGTTTGTATATTATAAATTAATTTTTTTGAAGGGCAGCGAAATTTGAAGCGGGATGCATACATAGGTTGCGAATTAAATAAGTAGTGGTAGAGAACACAACTAATTTAAAAAAAAGGTTCTCAGATGGACACGCCTGGCAACTTGTAACTAAATACTTCACCGTAGAGACTCCAATCGTCATGATCCTCACCTTCGAGCAGGTTAGGATGCAGATTAATATCGCTCTCCTAGAAAAAAACTTATAACTGAAACGTCTTGACGTCCTATGTTCAATATGAACTTTTATAACTTAAGCCATATGAACAATAACAATTAATTTATATAAATAAAAGGAAATATAAATTTATATATATGTATGTACTATATAAATTCTCAAATTGTGTATACATATGTACATATATAATCAGGAAATAATTATATTTTTAAAATTTCGAAAAGTTCAGAAACTTTTTTGGTATTTATTTAAATCTAGAAAAAAAACTGTTGTAGACCATTTTATTTTGGCTTAAGTTATTTTGCTTATTAATAAATTTCCTAAGTTCTTTTTTAAATTAAATTGTAAGAATTATTCCGATATCAATATGAGTGCATTTGAACATAAAAAAATGTAATTTGAAAAGAAACAAAGCAAAATTTGAAAACAAATGCTATCCTTCCTACTTTCTAATTCCATTTAATTGTGACGTAAATAGAAGCTTCAAATTACATATGAGTATACCGATAAAGAGTGCCGATAAAGATTTCGAATATGCATTCTACTCGGCTAATATCGAAATAATTTTTCAATATAAAATAAATGTTGACAATTTAATTGAATTTAATTTAAACATATTTTAAGAATTTTAATTATAAGAAAATAAATTTAAATCAAAATAAAATGATTTACAATAATTTTAAATAAAAAAGATTAATAATTATAATTATAAAAAAGATATTAAAATTATATAATATTTTATATATGTATTTGAAAGATTATTAAATTTATGTTTATGTTTTTTGATTAAATTTCCGTTTTAAAAAATATTAAAAGATTTGAAAACATTTTATATATAAAACTACTTTATATTTGGAAATTTGTATTAATTATATTGTAATTTTTATCCAACCAAGTTGAACAGAAAAATTATTTTTTATGTTCGACAAATTTTCCGTATTCAAAAAATTTTTTAAATTTTAAAATTTTTTTTAAATAATTTAAAAGGGTAAAAGGTCTACTGATGATCTGGCATAAGCACCAGTGAAATGCATATAGACCAGCTTAAACCCAACAACCAAATAAAATATTTTTTTTAAATTTTAAAATTTTTTAAATTTTAAAATTTTTTACCGTTAAAAAATACATTTACATCCGAACTAGTTTTTTATTGTTATAAAATGCAAACTTCTGAATTTCGAAAAATTTATAACAATTATTTTGAATAACAACTTTACTATACCCAAAATATTTCTAAATTGGAAAAAAATTTGCATACTTCGATATGTATTCTCTATGTCAATACAAATAATCATCTCAATCATAAACTTTTAAAAATATTTTGGCTTATTGGTTATTAAGTTCAAGCTGGTTTCATCAGTAGAGCCTTATCAAAAAAATTTGTGAAAAATTAAAAGCCTTCTTTAAGTTTTTCCTAAATTAATTAAGTATTTTCAATTAAAAATACTATAAACCCAATCAAAAATATTTTCTTATTAATTTATATTATTTTTCTAATTCCTAATATAATAGGCTAACAGTTGGTTAGTAATAAATTTATACTAAGGGGAACCGAAATATAAAAACTGTTTTATTAAAATATCGAAAATTATTCTAAATAATTTGTACATTTTTTATATATTTACTAGCCGCTCGGTACGTGCTTCGCTACGTATCAAGTAAAATAATAAAAAAAAACTACATGCATTAGGTCCAAAGGTACAAAATTACCGATTTTACCCGTTTTTAGCCCTTTTCCCTCTAAATTTCAAAATTTCGAAAAAGTACAAAAATTCATTATAGATTGTTTTAGGGAGGGTAAAACTACGTTTTTACTTTTTTCATATTACTATCCCTCTCAAAGATAAATGCTATTCAAAAAAGTACCAAAATTCAGTTTTTCCCGTTTTATCCCCTTAAAACTCAAAATTTCCAAAAAGTACCAGACACCTATCCAATTATTTTTAACAGGCTCTTTGATCCTTTCTGAATTTGTGCGATATTACCCTTTTTACCCGTAAACCGCTCGACGGATTTTGTGCAAACATAAACATAAACCATCTACACGACCATAGGAACAAACCCTAAACATTTCATCGAATTCGGTTAGACCGTTCGTGAGTAATAAAGTCACAACGCACTCGCAATAATTATTTATATATATAGATAAATTTTTAAATATGAAATTTTAAAATATTATAATTTCTATAATTATATATTTGAAAAATACTTTGTGTTTTTTTTAAGTTTTTTAAAATTCTTTAATTGAATTTAAAACTAATTAATTAATAATTTTTACCTATTTATTTGAAGAAACATTATAAGAATTTCATAAATTCACTTTTTTTTGAGATTTTGTTTTATATAAATTTGAAAAATTCAATATGTATTATTACATAATTTTTTTTAGATCAAAAGAAAATATATATTTATTCAACATTTTTAAATGAATTTGAAAAACTTACGCTCTGTCGTCGACACTCCTTTAAGTGCCAAATAATTTTCCGAAGTAGAAGTCATGCGTGGACCATCTGTGGTTAATATTATATGATAAATATTATCACTGCCCGCTGTATCAGGATCTAATTCCGCCGATGATTGTTGGAAGCCGGCGTTGAAAGCATTTTGTGCTTGAACCGATTGGCTATATATCAATTCCGAATTTGGATATTCGCCACTACCAAAGCCATCCAATATGGCAGCACCTGCACTGCTAGCAACACCTTCAGTAGTGATTAAATATTCACGTTTAATATTTACTTTACTGGGATCTTCAGGCAAACCTTGAGTACTGAATGCGGATAAAGAAGGTACTGGGTCTTCTACCTCTACACTAGAATCGTAGGGAGCAAATATAGAACTTAATTGAGCAGCAGAAGTTGAATGAGTTGGTGGATACGCTACTGAGGCACTTAACTTTAAAGTATCCCCCCTATTAATAACACCTTTAGGCGTGTTTACACCAGCGCCAACAATTGTTTGATGTTGATGGTTGTTGTCTGTACTATTGGGTTTAAAGCTTTCTGCTGTGTGTTGATTATGGTCTTGGTTTGTGGTGGGATTTTCATTTATAGCATATAGGTGTTGGGGTGTTAATGTTGTTGAAACAGCATAAATTGTTGTTGATGGTGTTGGTAGTGCGTTGCTTGTGGTGGCTATTGCGGTTGTTGTACTTGTGGTGCTGGTAGTTGTCGTTGTTGTGGATGTTGTTGATGGCTTAAGCATTTGATGTATGGGCATAACTTTATTATCGTCTGTTATACGAATTTCAGTTGGTTTTGTGATCTCTTTTATTGTTATTTTTGGATTATTTTCAGCCTGGTGAATTTCCGGTTTTAAAGTGGTTGAGGTCGTAGATAGAGTTTTGTTGGCTGTTGATTCAGAGGTGGCAACTGGAAAAGTCGAAAACAAAAACATAAAAGATGGTTTGAGTATAACTGATTTTTTAATACATATTTACTGTATTCACAAGGTGTATTAAATTGAAATGTTCTAAAATAATAACATAAAAAATGTATGACTGTTGTGAGCGACCCTTCGTAACTAATTGTGATATATCAAACTTATAACAGATCTTTTTAACGGAAATCAGTGGCGTCGGTTTACAAATACTACTGACAGCTCGGCTTAGCAGATTTATAGCCGATCGCCGCAGGTATCTGAATACTTGTGACAGCACAATAAACATACCATACACAGTTGTATTATTTTACGACAGTTTTTATTAAAAAAGCAACAACAATATTTTTAAAATATTGTGAAATTCTAGAACATTATGATAATACATATGACCTTGTGAATACAGTTATTGTTAAGAAATATATTTTTGCTTAACGTTCACTCTATTTTGTTTTTGTTTTTTTGTATTTTGTGTTAAATGTGTTAATAATCTAATTAACTATTGGTAATTTTAGAGAAAGTAAACAGATTTTCTGCTTAATTACAAGTTGTTTTTGAGACGCTCGCTTATTCATATCATTAAGGGTAAATAACGGGTTTCGCAAAAGTAACGTTGTGTTTAATTAAGTAAAAGTATAATACTAATTACAAACATTTTCAGAATTAATTTCGGGGGTGTTCTGCCTGTGATCATCCAAGTGCTAAAAGAACTCATGCAATTTAAAATTATTTTAACATTGCTCAGGCATAGACAAGTGTTTATAATACCCTTAAACTTCTAACACGAGACGTTGTCAGTAGTTGGTGACCTTTAAGTGGCCGTTGCAAAGATTTTTGAATAAGTTACAACTTTTCCCCTATAAGACTCAATTAGTTCTCGTATTTAAATAAAGCTATTTAAAAACCAATAATAGGCGATGAAGAGCATTGAGTTATGAATATGCAAGTGCAAAATAGTGTGTAGCCAAATTCAAAAAATATTTATTAAACATCAAATTTACCCCCTTAGATGAACGGTGGGACGTGGAAACCATTTTAAATAGGAACTGTGGTTGCAACGTGCGGTAACCGTAGCTGATGCAGCACGTTCAAATAGGGCTGTTTTGCACAATTTATTTTGCGGTCGAATTTTATCAGTTGTTTTCTTAAATCTAATCGCGTTCGCTTAATTTAACGGCTTCCGTGTTTTCTACAGCTGCCAGGATGTTAAGGTGTTTGTAAATAAGACGTGAATCTATTAAAAGCTTAAGACTTTCTTAACTTTTGAAAAGAAACGAAAGTTGAAAGAAAAGTTGTGGTAAAGTAATCTGAAATGAGCAAGTTAGATCGAAGCAAGCAATGTTTAAAGTCTGCGCGAATTCTACCCTTTACATTCCAAACTGAAGATGAAAGACTCCAGATAGGTCGAAAACGTCGTGACTATTTATAAAAGTGTGCAAATAATCTAACATAAGAATTTCTCGATGTGTACAATAACTTGAACGTTTGGTATAAGAAAAGTAAGAGGGTTAAAAAGGTAGTAAAAAGTTTACTTTTAAAAAAGGATTTTAGGACGAAGACTTTAATGGTCCCTACTTCTTTGAAAATGATGTTAGTAAAACCATCAACATCAACAGCCAGCTCTTTATATCAATGACTTGAAATTAATACAGGTCTGTGCTAAAGTGTCATTGAAATTTAAACCTCTCGGATCTGAAACACCATGCAAAACCGTTTCAGGCATTTAAACGGACAATTACAGCAGGCAACACTTCTGCACTCTATAAAAGACAATCTGCTTGTGTAGAGCAACGGATATTCTCAAAGCACGTGCTTCGAGCTTATAATTTCTATAAATTTTAAATTATTTTATTTTTCTTTTAAATTAAAAAAAACTTGCCATGTCTGCAAGATGTTTTTTATTAAAAAATATTTTTAATTTAAAAATATTATTCTTAACGATAATTATTTTTTCAAAATGGACATGTGTTTTTCTTTATTTTAAAATGAAAAACAAAATTATACTTAAAATATGCACATATTTGCCAGTTCCAAAATCTAAACAGACTAAATTGCATGCAACAAGGCAAAGAATATCAGTATGTGCACTGTAGTTATATGCATACAAAAGCTTACCTGGACAGTTATCATATTGCGGACAGCATACACCTGGTATATATTTGGGCGTACAATCATCACGATGGAAACAGGTAACGGAACTGCATAAAATTTCACCTCCTACACAAGAAAATTAAATAAAAAAATTGAAGAAATGTATGAAAATTTAATTTAATATTAAAAAAAAAGAACAACTTTAATTAAATAACCACAGACCATGTGTTTTTTGTAACACAGACTATAACTAAATAGATAGACTTACAACACTGCCACCAGCAAAAACAAGACAAAACACTATTGTTGTTGCCAGTGTAAGTGAAACTTTAACACTTTACCTTGACAGTAGCAAACTGTGCATGGTGTCTCCGGATCTACTAACTTATCACCATTTGAATAAGTTTTACCCTCCTTTTGGCAATCTAGAAGGGAAAGGGCGTTAAAGTAGAGAATACAATTTACTAAGAATATTTTAAAAATGTTTAAACAAAATAATATTTGCATTGGTAAAAACAAAAGTTATGAACTAAATTCTATTCTAGAATAACAAATAGACAATATTTTATTTGGTAGAGAGTGGTATGAAGTACCTTACACCTCTTGCTTTGCAAGACCTCATCCTTTGGCGATAAGCATCATTCATTGTTGGCTACAGGTTTCATTTATCTTATATGTTTGAGAGACCAAAACTAAAGAGTTGCTAGTCAAAGGATGAGGTAGATTAACGTGACCGAATTCTAAATAATTTTCTAGTTAAAAAATTTAATCAAACAATTTTTATTGTTATAAAATTTGCTATAAACTATAAACTAGAACTAGATCTGAAACAGGACTGAACTAGAACTGATTAAAATAAAACTAACTGAAACAAGTAACAGTGCTATATTCGGCCGTGCCGAATCCTTTATACCCTTCACAACGTGTTGTCATGCAATAACAATTGTTTGTATCACCATTCATCCCATATAAAATACGTGCATACGTACACATTAGAATAAATGTGGCATCGAATCCCAGCTGAGCCAAAAAAATTTTATTTCATTTTATTTGATATATTATTTATATTTTATTATTTTTTTTTAATATTTTTTTTTAAATTTTTTAAAAAATTTTTTTTTAAAAATTTTTAAAAAATTTTTTAAAATTTTTTTTTAAATTTTTTTTTAATTTTTTTTTGTAGTTTTTTTTTATTATTTTTTTCTTATTTTTAATATTTTTTTTTTGTAATTTTTTTTTGTTTGGTATGTTTTTCACATGTATGTATGTTGTTGTTGTTGTAATTGTGAAAAAAAACGAGGTGGTCGTGGTTTTTTGCTCATATCTCAGAAAGTTATGGGGCGATTGTGCTGAATTTCAATAGCGATTCATTCCTGGATATTTCCAAGAGATTGATAACATATACAGATCTGAGGAACATATAGTTGCTTCTAAAATTTGATTTCAACCAACACACGGACAGACGGATAGACGGTCAGGGCTCAATTGACTCCTCTATTCATAAGCTTTCAGAATATATATACTTTATGGGGTCGGAAATGAAAATTGTAGAAATTACAAACGGAATGACAAAGCTATATATACCCTTGTGCACCACAGGTGAAGGGTATAATAAATTAAACTAGAACTAAACAAGACATGATCTAGAATTATATTTAAACCACAATAAAGATAAACTGAAGTAAAATTGAAATATTAATATAAGACCTAAGGCAGATTAATAATTAAGGTACTTTTTTTTGGTTTTTAAATTTTAATAGCAGAGGTACATAACCAAAAAGCCAGGATATTCACTAGGTTCCTTCTCCGTGGAACGACCTATACCTCTGTATAGGAAGTCGGAGACACTCGAACAATAAATGAAAATTGAGATTAATGGTTCTCCTCCAGTTACAAAACTTTGGTTCAGGTACCGCAGGCCGACCTATACCATTGTATAGGAAGTCGTAGACGTCTGAACAATATTTACTGCTGAGTTTTATGGAACTCCTCCAGTCACATATAAATTGAGTTTGTTTGGTACTCCTCCAATTAAAACAAAAACACGCGGTTAACTGTAGAATAGTCTGGAAACTGTATCCAAAGCACAGTTACGCGACGCTACACAGTTAACCTCGCGAAAGTGAGACGCAAAACTCTCGAAGTCAGATAAAAAGGGACAACCTGATTGCCATTAAATGATAATGGCAAAAACGCGCGAGCTCTTGACCCGACCAGAGCTGAATCTAAGTTACTTGTATCCAATCAGCTGACTGTTTTTTTATATAAAATTTATCAGCGTTACCAACTTTTTTTTAAAGTCTGTCTGCATTTGTCAAACTTAATTATTTTTTATTATAAAATAAATAATTTGTAGTTTCGTTTTAAAAAATGCAAAACCATAATTTTTCGCTTTAAAGTTTTTTTAAAATGAGTAAAATTAAAGAAGAAAATAAAAAAATTGTGTGACATATGCTGGTATATGTATATACAAAAACAAAATGTATGTGTTGTTTAATTATTGTGCTTGTGGCTGCGATGCATATGTATATGTACCTAATGAATATGCCTTGAATAGACTTGGGGCCAAAATACGGCATTCGAACGCGATCGAAATTTGAAAATTCTTATTAGAATCTCTATACCTAAAGCACAGCGAACTCGATCGTTTTAGTAAAATTTCGATCGTGATCGAATGCCGTAATTTGGCCCCTACTATAAAACTATACTAGAAATAAACTGCAGCAATACTGACGTAGAAATCAAGTAAAACTGTACGAGTACTGGAAAGGAAAAGAGCAAGAACTGATCTAGAACTGAAACAGGACTTAAATGCAACTGAACAAGAATTCTATAATTAAGACTATAAGAAAATTTTAATAAAACTAAATTACAACTAAACAAGTAAGAGCGCTATATTCGGCCGTGCCGAATCTTATATACCCTTCACAACGTGTAGTCATGCAATAACAGTAGTTTGTTTCACCATTCATCCCATATGAAATACGTACATACATATATAAAATCATCCCATTGTAAAATTAAAAATTCACGTATGTATGTTAAAAAAACAAAAAAAAAATATTTAAAAAAAAATTAAAAAAAAAAATTATCTATATATATAAAAATCAATGTGTGTTTGTATGTTTGTTTGTGCTTTATAGACGGCTAAACGGCTGGACCGATTTCCTTGAAATTTTCACAGAATCTTTCTGTATGTCTGGAAGGAACTATAGGCTATACTTTCGTTTGAAATTGTAAGTGGGCGGGGTGCCACGCCCTATTAAAGAATAAGTATTAAATATTATATATCACGAAAGTTAATGCAGGTAGAGTCTTCAAATTAAGTACGGTAAGCTTTGACATCCACACGAACATTTGGGTAAAAAATGGGCGGACTTGGAATAGTAGGCGTGGCCACATGAATTGAATACTAAAATTCGTATATTTGGAAAACGAAATCGATTAGAGTAGTAAAATTTCACAAGAGCAACTTTGACATCCAAATAAACATTTCTGGAAAAAATGGGTACATTGGCAATAGTGGGCGTGGCACCTGCCATATGAATTAAATACTAAAATTTGTATATCTGGAAAACGATATCGATTAGAGTACTAAAATTTAGCAAGAGGAACTTTGACATCCAAATAAACATTTCTGGAAAAAATGGGTACATTGGCAATAGTGGGCGTGGCACCTGCCATATGAATTAAATACTAAAATTTGTATATCTGGAAAACGATATCGATTAGAGTACCAATATTCTACAAGAGCAACTTTGACACCCAAATGAACATTTTTGGAAAAAAAGGGTACATTAGATATAGTGGGCGTGGCACCAACATATGAATTAAATACTAAAATTTGTATATCTGGAAAACGATATCGATTAGAGTACTAAAATTGTGCAAGGGCAACTTTGACATACAAATAAACATTTTTGTAAAAATGGGTACATTAGCAATAGTGGGCGTGGCACCTGCCATATGAATTAAATACTAAAATTTGTATATCTGGAAAACGAAATCGATTAGAGTACTAAAATTCTACAAATGCAACTTTGACACCCAAGTGAACATTTTTGGAAAAAATGGGTACATTAGATATAGTGGGCGTGGCACCTGCAATATGAATTAAATACTAAAATTTTTATATCTGGAAAACGATATCGATTAGAGTACTAAAATTTTGCCAGTGCAACTTTGACACCTAAATAAACATTTCTGGAATAAAATGGGTACATTAGAAATAGTGGGCGTGGCAGCTCTCATAGCAATTGAATACTAAAATTCGTATATTCGGGAAGCGATAATAGTTAGAGTACCCAAATTTTTGCACGAAAAGCTTTGACATCTATATGACTATTTTGTTAAGAAACGAATGCTTTAGTGATAGTGGGCGTGGCACTTTTCATATGAATTAAATACAAGAAATCGTATATAAAGGAAGCGATAATAGTTAAAGTACCCAAATTTTTCAAGAGACAATTTTATGTCTATATGATTATTTGAATAAGAAATGTTTGATTTAGTAATAGTAGGCGTGACACTTGCCAGATCTGTGATCCCCGCAAACGTTTTTAAATTTTATCACCTGTAATTTTTTCGGTATAAGAAATTGTTTGACCTGAAAAAAAATTTGTTACCTAATATTCCAAAAATATAAATTTGTAACCCATTAAATTTTGCAACGCAGGTGAATAATTTTTTGACCTGTGATCGGTTCAAAAAATCATTTTTAAAGATTTATTATCTGTAATTACCAAATCTGTGATTCCCTGAAACGTTTTTACATTTTATTACCTGTAATTTTTTCGGTATAAGAAATTGTTTGACCTGAAATAAAATTTGTTACCCAATATTCCAAAAATATAAATTTGTAACCCATTAAATTTTGCAACGCAGGTGAATAATTTTTTAACCTGTGATCGGTTCAAAAAATCATTTTTAAAGATTTATTATCCGTAATTACCAAATCTGTGATGCCCGCAAACGTTTTTACATTTTATTATCTGTAATTTTTCCGGTATAAGAAATTGTTTGACCTGAAATAAAATTTGTTACCCAATATTCCAAAAATATAAATTTGTAACCCATTAAATTTTGCAACGCAGGTGAATAATTTTTTGACCTGTGATCGGTTCAAAAAATCATTTTTAAACATTTATTATCCGTAATTACCAAATCTGTGATCCCCGCAAACGTTTTTACATTTTATTACCTGAAATTTTTTCGGTATAAGAAATTATTTGACCTGAAATAAAATTTGTTACCTAATATTCCAAAAATATAAATTTGTAACCCATTAAATTTTGCAACGCAAGTGAATAATTTTTTTACCTGTGATCGGTTAAAAAAATCATTTTTAAACATTTATTATCCGTAATTTTTTGTTAAAGAAAATTTTCTGACCTGGTAAGAAATTTCTTACCTAAGATTAAAAAAATTATAAATTTGAAGTACATTCAATTTTATAATTTAATTGAATCTTTGATTCTGAACAAGTTACAAGTTTTTTTTTTTTGTGAATATATACTGTAAAAAATTACAAGTAAAATGCCTCCAAAAAAAAACATCCCTTTCTAAACGCACCAAATCTGCAGAATCATTGCAATCGCAAAGAGAAAATGAAACTTCAGAAGAGCGTGAAGATCGCCTTAGAACTGAAAGAAGTCGAGCTTCAACCTCTAGAGCTGCCGAAACATATGAACAGCATAACGAACGTCTTCAAAGAGAAAGATCACGATCATCAACATCAAGAGCTTCTGAAACACGATCTGAACGCGAAACACGCTTGGAAGGTCTTCGACATCATGCTGTAACAGCACGAGCTAACGAGACACCGTCACAACGGGAAGGGCGTCTTCAAAGTCAGCAAAGTCGTACCTCAATATCACGAGCTACAGAAACATTGTTAGGACGCGTAGAACGCCTAGAAGGTATTCGACATCATGCTGAAACAGTACGAGCTAACGAGACACCGTCACAACGGGAAGGGCGTCTTCAAAGTCAGCAAAGTCGTACCTCAACATCACGAGCTACAGAAACATTCTTAGAACGCGTAGAACGCCTAGAACGTATTCGACATCATGCTGAAGCAGTACGAGCTAATGAGACACCGTCACAACGGGAAGGGCGTCTTCAAAGTCAACAAAGTCATACCACAACATCCCGAGCCACTGAAACACCTTTACAACACGAAGAACGCCTTGAAGGTCTTCGACATCATGCTGTAGCAGTTCGATCTAACGAGACATCGTTGGAACGTGCAGTACGTATTCAAACTCAGCGAAATCGTACAAGATCATCACGAGCCACAGAAACTTTCTTACAGCGTGAGGAACGCCTTGAAGATATTCGACGTCACGCCACAACAGTACGAGCCACCGAGACACCGTTGGAAGGTGAAGAACGTTTAGAAGCTCAGCGGATTCGAACCTCATCAAGGAGAGCAACAGAGAGGATAGAACAATTGAACTTACGCCGTGAACAAAATCGAAATCGAATGATTAGTCATCGGAATGCATTTCACACATATGCACGTTTTGCATTTAATTACAGGACTGATATTGATTATGCCGAAGACCCATTAGTGGCAATAGGTGGCATGAATAAAGTTTGCCAATATTGCAGTGCACTCAAATACAAAAATGAAACACCTGGAATGTGTTGTGCAAACGGTAAAGTTGTTTTGCCTGAATTGCTTCCTCCACCAGAACCTTTACAGTCATTGATTTCAGGTAAGACATTCATGGTCTAATTCATAAACGACTTTGAAATTTATCATAGGTTTAAAAATCAAATGTTATAAGTATTAAAATGTTGTTTTATAAACCTTTGATAAATTTAAAAGATGTTTATAAATTAGGCCTTAGATATATATAAATCTATCATATAACCAAAATATTAAATTAAATTTTTAGGAACGAATGTGGATTCACAACATTTTCTTAGTAAAATAAGGAAATATAATTCGTCTTTCCAAATGACATCGTTTGGTGCTACCAAAGTAATTCGACACAATTTTATGACCACTTTTCGTGTTCAAGGTCAAATTTACCATAAAATGGGGTCATTGTTGCCAGTTCCAAATGAAGATCCTAAGTTCTTACAAATTTATTTCATAGGAGAAGCGGATAACAATGACCAAGTGCAACACCGACAGCATTATAACCCTGACACAAAACAATCGATAGTGGCCGAATTACAAGTGATGTTTCATGAACACAACGAATTAGTAAGGATCTTTAAGCAAGCCAAAGATGACCCACGATTGAGGTCAGATGACCATATTATTGCTATTCATGCTGATAAAACACCATCTGGACAACACCAAGGACGATACAATGCACCTACAATGGATGACGTAGCCATTTTAATGGTAGGTGATCCAGTGGTACCACGAGATATAATTATTCGCCGCCGTAACGAAAGGATCAACAGGATAGCTGAAACTCATCGTTCATATGATGCACTTCAGTATCCAATTATTTTTCCATTTGGTGAAGATGGATATCACTTTGAATTACGGCAAATTAATCCAGAAACAAGTAAGTTCAGATTTAAAATCTAATTTTATACTTTTTTTTATTTTGGCCTTTTTTACTTTCAGATGAATCAACAAGGAAAAAAATGAGTGCAATGGATTTCTATGCATATCGAATAATGATACGTCAGAACTCCGTTAATCACATTCTAAATTGCCGCGAATTATTTCACCAGTATATTGTCGATATGTACGCGAAAATTGAAACGGAACGTCTATTATACATACGACTTAACCAAGCAAAATTACGAGTGGATAACTATATTCATCTTCGGGATGCATTAAATAGCCATAATGACATCAATCCCACTGAAATTGGCCAAGCTATTATTCTTCCAGCAACATTTACTGGCAGCTCACGGCATATGCAGGAGTACTGTCAAGATGCAATGACATATGTTCGATCATATGGACGGCCAGATTTGTTCATTACATTTACCTGTAATCCAAAGTGGGATGAAATACTATCTGAATTGTCCACTGGTCAAACACCAATACATCGGCACGATATAACAGCACGCGTGTTTAAACAAAAATTAAAATCCCTTATGGATTTTATTGTAAAATTTCATGTATTTGGAGAAACACGGTGCTGGATGTATTCCGTCGAGTGGCAGAAACGTGGATTGCCACATGCCCATATTCTCATTTGGTTGGTTGAAAAAATTACCCCAGATCTTATTGATGATATAATTTCTGCAGAGATACCCGATCCAAATGTTGATCCAAGCCTGTACGAAATTGTTATCAAAAATATGATTCATGGTCCATGTGGATGGAAATGGAAAATGCACAAAGAAATATCCACGGCAATTGATTCAAGAAACAATCTCGGGAAACGATGGCTACCCACTTTATCGTCGACGGTCTGTGGATAATAGTGGACGATCAATTTCAATTAAGGTACGTGGAAATGATGTTGATGTTGATAATCGGTGGATAGTACCTTACTGTCCATTGCTTTCAAGAACATTTAAAGCGCATATTAATGTAGAGTATTGTCATTCAGTAAAGTCTATCAAATACATCTGCAAATATGTTACTAAAGGGTCAGATATGGCTGTATTTTCATTACAAAATCCAAACGATGAAATTACGCAATATCAAATGGCCAGATACATCAGTAGCAATGAAGCAGTATGGCGAATTTTGGGATTTACAATTCATGAACGCCATCCAACTGTTGTTCATTTATCAGTGCACTTGGAAAATGGACAACGTGTTTACTTTACAGAAAGAAATGCGCGGGAGAGAGCAACAGCACCCTCAGCTACAACATTAACATCTTTTTTTAATCTTTGCAGAAATGATTTGTTTGCTAAAACATTGTTGTATTCCGAAATTCCAAGGTATTATACGCGGAACGCGTCATCAAAGAATTTTCAACGTCGTAAGCAAGGGAAACCTGTTGAAGGATGGCCAAATTTATATTCAACCGATGCATTGGGCAGGGTGTATACCGTCCATCCTCAAAATGCAGAATGCTTCTATTTAAGAATGCTTCTTATTAATGTTCGGGGGCCAATATCTTTCGAGAACTTGCGTACTGTTGATGGGGAAGTATGTGCAACAAATCGTGAGGCCTGTCAGAAACTGCAGTTATTAGAGAACGATTGTCATTGGGAAACAACGCTTGAAGATGCTTCAGTAATAAACCATCCATGGAAAATACGATCGCTATTTTCGATAATATTGGTATCGTGCTCACCTTCTAATCCAAAAGATCTTTGGCACAAATTTAAAACATATATGGCTGAAGATATTTTACACAGAGAGAGAGTTATCACCAATAATGCAACGCTTGAACTAAATGAAACTATGTACAATGAGGTATTAATTTTACTGGAAGACAAATGTTTGGAGATAAAGAGTGTGACACTTATTGAAGTAGGAATGATAGCCCCAATCAGATCAGGAACCCATGCAAACGATCAGGAACTACGACGTGAGAGAGACTATGATCACCAAAATTTGGAAAATTTACTAGAAGTAAATTTACCACATTTGCAACAAGAGCAGAGTATTGTATACAATACTATAATGGCAGCAATAACAAACAAACATGGAGGCCTCTATTCTATTGACGCACCTGGAGGAACTGGAAAAACGTTTTTGATTTCATTAATATTAGCAAAAGTTCGTTCGGAAAAAAATATTGCATTAGCTATTGCATCATCCGGTATTGCAGCAACACTCTTAGACGGTGGTAGAACAGCACATTCTGCACTTAAATTACCCTTAAAGCCTCAATTTTCCGAAGACTACACATGCAACATAAAGAAAAATTCTTCAATGGGTAAAGTACTGCAACAATGTGAAATCATAGTGTGGGATGAGTGCACAATGGCACATAAGAAATCTTTGGAAGCCCTTAATCGTACCTTACAGGATTGAAGAGGCAATAATAGAATTTTTGGAGGTGCCTTAGTTTTGCTGGCTGGCGATTTCCGCCAAACACTTCCTGTTATACCGGGATCAACACCAGCTGATGAGCTAAGTGCGTGTCTGAAATCATCACACCTTTGGCAATATGTTCACAGTTTAAAACTTACGACTAATATGCGTGTTCAGTTGCAACGTGATGCTTCAGCTACAACTTTTTCCAAACAATTACTTGATTTAGGTAACGGGAGAATTCCAATGGATCCTACAACGAAATATATAAGTTTTCCATCTGACTTTTGCAGGATGACACAATCTATAGAAGAGTTAATAAATTGTGTTTTTCCCAACATCGGACAAAATTTTAAAAACAATGAATGGTTATGTGAACGTGCGCTATTGGCAGCCAAAAATATTGACGTTAATTCCATCAACAGCAAAATTTTGAATAAAATCGATGGTGACCTGAAAACTTATAAATCGATAGACACAGTAACAAATATTGAGGATGTCGTGAATTATCCAGTTGAATTTTTAAATTCGCTAGATTTACCGGGTTTTCCACCAAATGATTTACGGTTGAAAATTGGTGTTCCCATAATTTTACTCAGGAACATTGATCCGCCTCGACTTTGTAATGGTACTCGACTTACAGTAAAAAAAATTAATGAACAATTTAATCGAGGCGACCATTATTACTGGAAAGTTTAAGGGAACTGATGTATTGTTGCCACGTATTCCCATGACAACATCGGAAATGCCATGCGCTTGCAGTTTCCTATTCGCCTAGCATTTGCAATGACCATAAACAAAGCTCAAGGTCAGTCCCTGCAAGTTTGTGGTCTTCACCTAGAAAATCCATGTTTCTCACATGGACAGCTTTACGTTGCATGTTCGCGAGTTGGAAAACCCGCAGATCTCTCTGTGTATGCACCAGGTGGAAAAACCAAAAACATCGTTTATCCTAAGGCATTAGAATAAGAATTAATTAATAGTAAAAAATTTTTATATTATAAACATTTCTATTTTATTGCAGTAATGTTAGCAACTAAGTAAATTAATTTATTATTTTTAAATTGTTGATGTAGACTAATGGTCTTATTAATAAACGATTTTAAAATTTATCAAAGGTTTATGAATTAAATTCTATACGAAAATTTTGCATTATAAACATTTGATAAATTTAAAAGTCGTTTATGAATAAGGCCGTAAATATATTGCATATCACACAATATTAGAGTAATACTAATCTGTAAGAAAAATTTTAGATTTTAATTGCAAAATAAATATATTTTTGAACTATAAAATTTTTATTTCATTACGATGGGGGTGGCGAAGCACACCGGGTATTAGCTAGTTATATATATAAAACAAAAAAAAAAAATTAAAAAAAATAATAAAAATATAAATAATATATTAAATAAAAAATAAAAAAAAAATAGAAAAAAATAAAAAAAAAAATTTAAAAAAAAATTAAAAAAAAAATAAAAATTTTTTTTTTTTTTGGCTCAGCTGGGATTCGATGCCACGTTTTCTCTAACCAGTATACACGTTTGTATGTATGTATGTTGTTGTTGTAATGTTGTTTTTGTGAATAAAAAATCGAGGTGGTCGTGGGTTTTTGCTCATATCTCAGTTGATTTTCAATACCGTTCTACTCCCGAATATTTTAATACCTCACCCGGGTCCAGGCGATATCGGGGGGCTTCAAAAAGTTGATTTCAACATACACACGGACAGACGGTCAGACGGACAGACTGACAGAGCTTAATCGACTCCCCTATTCATAAGCTTTCAGAAAATATATACTTTATGGGGTCGGAAATGAAAATTGTAGAAATTTCACACGGAATGACAAACCTATATATACCCTTTTTCACTGTGTGAAGGGTATAAAAAGGACTAAAGTAAAACCAATTTATAACAGAACTAGACTCGTAGTACAACTAAACTTGTACTGAACTACACTAGAACTGATCTCTAATATAAGTAAAACTTAACTAGAACCAAGAAGGGGAAGAAGCAGAACTAAATTAGCACTCAACTAAAATATAAATTTAAATTGTAAATATAACTGAAGCAACACTGACCTTAAACTAAAACATACCTGCAATAGAACTTAACTAGTACTGAACTACACTGGCACTGATCCAAAATTTGAGTAAATCTGAACTAAATTTTAAAAATAAAACAACAGGCACTGAACTACTTAGTATTAAAATTCAATTAAAACTGAAATAGAACTGATCAAAAAATGAACTAAAACTAAAAAAGAATTAAACTATAACAAAGCTAGAACTGAGCTAGAGGAAATTAAAACTTAATAGAAATTAACAAAATATATACTATGAATACAAGTAAAGTAAAGTAAAACTATAATTTAAATATAACTGAACTAGAACTGAACAAAAAAAAAACCGATCTAATACAAAACAAGTAAGAGCACTATATTCGGCTGTGCCGAATCTTTTATACCCACCACCAATTTTGTGTACATTTAAAGCACATTATTTATTATTTTGTTAATCGCTATGAAATAATCGCTTTATAATAAAATATGTATCACTTTCTTTGTAGAGGGTGGTTAAATTTTAAGGGCCCATGTTGAAGGTGAGCCACACAAACAACAAGTTTTTTTTGCATTTCATTTGACATTTCTCAATCTCAGACTAACTTAATTTGAACAGTGAAAAGATACGCAAATGAGCAACGCGTTAAAGTTGTTCAGGTTTTTTATAAAAATGGGCTTTCAAATCAAAATGCATTTTGTGCACTTCGTAATTCTTTTGATCAACATAATCGTTCAAATTCGTCCACAATCGGGAGAATTGTAAAAAATATTTAAATTTCTGCAAAACAGGTCTGTATAAAATGTTAGAAAATCTGTGAATGCCTTCTTAGTTCGTTGAATGGGAACCATTGCTGTTTTTTGCGATAGTGTGGCAAAACAATTGAGCATCAACATTGTCATTGAAAATTTGGACAATCAGATAGAGGAAAGGCGCCAAGGATGGGGGGGTGGGCAGTTGGCCGATATTTTGTTAAATAATAATAATTTCCTAAATAATTTGTGTTTTATTTAAATTCAACATCGGCCCTTAAAATTTAGCCACCCTTTATAACTTCGATATGCTACTAAAATGCTTTTGTAAATGTAGTCTTTCAATGAAAGTGGGCGTTAAAGTAGGCGTGTCAATAAAGTTTCTGCTAATAAATACAACTTAGACATTTCAATATAGTCCTTTATTTTCCCAAAAAATTTGTCAATAGAGAAATTACATGAATTTAAGATAAACCGTTATATGGGAGGTAGGCGTTAAAATAGGCGTGTCACCTTAACTTTTTGGCACAACAATAACATTGGTTAGAAGGATATATGTAGGAAATTTCATCATCATACCTCTAATTTTGTCGGTTTTATGAGCTTTCAAATTTCATTAACGGTAGATAACGTGAAAAGTGGGCGTTATAGTAGGCGTGTCAAAGTTGTTTTTGCGAATGAGTACAACTTAGATGTTTCAATATAGCCCTTTATTATTCCAAAATCTATATTAATAGAGATATTATATGAATTTTTGGTAAAACGTTATATGGGAGGTGGGCGTAAAAGTGGGCGTGGCACCTTAATTTTCTGGCACAGTAATGAAATTGCCTAGAAGGATATACGTAGCAAATTTGATCATCATACCTCTAATTTTAGCGGTTTTATGAGCTTTTAAATTTCATTAACGGTATATAACGTGAAAAGTGGGCGTTATAGTAGGCGTGTCAAAGTTGCTTTTGCGAATGAGTACTACTTAGATGTTTTAATATAGCCGCTTATTATTCCAAAATCTATATTAATAGAGATATTATATGAATTTTGGGTAAAACGTTATATGGGAGGTGGGCGTAAAAGTGGGCGTGGCACCTTAATTTTCTGGCACAGTAATGAAATTGCCTAGAAGGATATACGTAGCAAGTTTTATTATCATACCTCTAATTTTGGCGGTTTTATGAGCATTTAAATTTAATTAACGGTAGATAACGTGAAAAGTGGGCGTTATAGTAGGCGTGTCAAAGTTATTTTTGCCAATGAGTACTACATAGATGTTTCAATATAGTCCTTTATTATTCCAAAATCTATATTAATAGAGAAATTATATGAATTTTCGGTAAAACGTTATATGGGAGGTGGGCGTAAAAGTGGGCGTGGCACATTGATTTTCCGTTAGAACAAAGCATTTGACCAAAAAGCCATGTGTGCAAAATTTCAGAGTCATACATCCAATTCTGTTGCTTTTATGACGTTTTTGATTCTAAATATACCGAAAAATACACTGTGCGGTATAAATTTTCGTACATTTTGATCGATAACTCCTTTCCTAATGCATATATTTAGATAATTTTCATGGAGAAATATTGTTTTTACTCAGGAAATATATATTCGAAGTTTCATGAGTCTACGTTCATGCGTTTGGACACAATTCCATTTTATTCGATGTTCGAAGGACTCGGTTTTTTCGACCCACTCTTGCTTTTCGAGCTATAACTCTCTTCGTAATATTCCGATTTAGCCCATTTTCAATACCAAACAAACCTTGTCTATAAGAAAGATTCTGGCAAAATTTGAGCCTCCTAGCTTTTTCGGTGCGACCTCTATCGTGCTTTCAACAGACGGACGGACATAGCTAGATCGTCATCAAATCAAACCCTGATTCAGAATATATATACTTTATGGGGTCTAAAATGGATATTTCGATGTGTTACAAACGGAATGACAAAATGAATATACCCCCACCATTTTTTTGGTGGCGGGTATAACTAGAACTGAACTAGAATTAAAGTAAAAAGTGGGAATGACCTAGATTATTATGAAAATAAATATACGTTGGATGCATAACTGAAAATTTAGGATTTACAAAAGATTTCGCCTTTTTTGAATGCGGTTTTTGTCTTTAATCACTTATATGCCATTTTTAAGATTTATACATAATTTGTTCTATCATCATATATCTTTCATTTATTCCAAGGCGAATTCATTGTCAGGTGGTGCTGACAACGCAGCTGATCTACTTTTTTATTTGCATAAATGCTGGTTGAGTTGTCAAATATTATTTATGTTTATGTAGATAACTTTTTCCCGCGCAACTATTTAAAAGCACACAAACAAAAACCATGTAGTTTTTGACACATCGGCAAATGAAACCAACAATAAAAAACCATGTTGTTTCCTTAATGTGTTATTTGTTGTAGAATTGCCACCACCTCATATTTAAATTCGCCTTTATTTATTCTTATTTAGATATTGAACAGGAATGTTGCGAGAGATGGCTTAAGCAGTTCTGAAGCAGTAATTTCGACAAGAAAGATAGTATTGCCTAAGTTAGACATAAAAGTTTAATGGCCAAGAATTGGAGGAAATACTCAATGGAGATTGATGTGAATCACAACAAAAGCTTCAAAACTTATTGGTAGCCATAATATCAAAAGTTTGCGAACAGCAAAATTCACCAAAAATAGGTAAATCGGGTACCATAAAAGTTTAAGGCGAGATACCTTGAAAGACGATTATGCATGTTCGAAATTTTGCTTGAACGATATGAAAGAAACATTTTTGCACCATGCGTCATTACATGTGATGAAAAACTGATCCATTATGATAATCCAAAGCGTAAGAGATCGCATGTAAAGACGGCAAGGACAACCAATCGACACCAAAGTCAAATATCCATGATGCTAAGGTAATGATATTTATTTGATGGATTTAGTACTAGTGCCGTATACAAAATGATAGATATGAACAAACCTAGAATCTATACTTAATGTAATATTCGATCGATGAAGAACGATCTCTCTGGGATACGCTTAATTTCAGAACAAGATAACTTAAATTTGCGTGATTCGTTGTTGGCCTCAAAAGATGAGCAATTCCGTTGTCGTGGAATCCATATGTGGCCAAAAAGATGAAAAAATGTTCTAGTTACCAATTACTGATAGTTTAAATAAACTTTGTACAAATATGTACTTCAAAATAAAAGTAGCAAAAAATTTGAAAAAGTCCTGCATTTTCAAGTTAAACAGCCAACATAAAAAGAAATCTCAGTTCATAAATTATATTCAATAGTTCTCTTTTTAGAGTGAAAATATTTTACAAGATGTGATTTGAACATAAATTTCCTATTTATTATTTATACTAAAAAATAAACAAAAAAATCTTTATATTTGAATAAAGTTTTTAAAGAATCCTCTTTCTTTATGCAAAATTTTCAATAAAAAGTGTTGGTCGCATTCTTAAAAAAAAAAAAATCACGAATAGTGCAGAGTTTTTATTTTTCTCCACGTTATAAAACAACAACCACTTACCACATTTATAATCAGGACAACAGTGTCCCGTTTTTTGTATGGCACGACAACCCACTTGTTTTTCGCAGAACACCGTTGTTTCTGGCACATATTCACCATCCAAAAGACATTGGCCTAAAACACAGAAAAAAACAATAACACAGTGTTCCATAAGTAAGCCAAAGCAGGCAGACAGAACAAACAATATCGTCAACATTGGCCAAAGCGAATGTTGTTTGTAGTTTTTTTTATATGTGATTCACAAATAGTAATGAAAATGAAAACAATTGTAAAATGAAAAAAAAATATAAAAATAAAAAAATTAAAGGACCTTGTAAAAAGTAAGATAACAAACTTTTTTTCTCTAGTTTTTTGTTTGAACTTTATCTTCGTTTTTTAGAGGAAACTATTATTACAATGGGGGGGTTTTATGCAGCATGTGTTTAGTTTGTACATTTACGTTTGCATACCTTGTGGTTGTTCCAACGAGATTTCTGTGGAAGAACTTTGTTGAAATGAATCTTTGAGATTCTCCTGTTGTTGCTGGTGCAAACTGGCCGAAAGTGATGCGCCCACATCTCGTATATAACGTTGATGCCATAATTGTTGCTGTTGCAGTTGTTGTTGTATGGCAACATCACCATATAGACTCAAATAACTACTACCAATGGCAGGAACTGTAAAGAAAAAAAGAAAAGCAAAATATTAGACTAAATGACAAAAATATACGTTAAAAGTAAAGTAGAATAACAAGATAATAATAGTTCACTTTAAATAATGGCCGATACAAAATCTATTCCCAACTCTTGGTCTAATTGTGACAGGGCGTCTCTCTGCACACACACACACATATAAGCATTAACTTTTCGCAATTTTAGGTTTGTGCTAGAAATAATATTTGTTTCATTATTTAGAAGACAAAATTAATTTAAAATAAGAATAATTTAATTTAAAAAAAAAACGGTGCTAAGCGCATATGGTTAGGCGAAGAATAAAGATCCTAGCAAGATCACACTGGCAGGAAACAACGTTAATAAATATATAAAATCTGCTTAAGCTGAATACAATTCTGAACGTTTTAGTACTGCAATTAATTCTCGGCAAGCTTGGAATACTATTTGTGAAATAGGAAGTGGCAATTCAAGTTGCAATATTGATTGCCAAGTCGATGCCAATTTTCTTAATAGAACGTTTAATATCACCCCTATGATCCATGAAAATTCCAATTTTTTTATTTAAGTTTCGTTCAGAAACGTCAGATATAGATATCGGTGTACATTTGCAATTTTCTAATGTTAAGTACTCAACATGAAGTTAAGTCAACATGCTCTCTGATAAAATCAAATACAGTAGGAAGTGACAACATTCATCTAAAATTTATGCAGCTACTTTTGCCATTAATTCTCCCGTATGTTAATCATTTGTTTAATAATATTATAACGTAATTTTGTACCTTATTTCAAAATGTCAATGCACGTAATTGGCTTTCAAATGTGCTATCTGGTTTTCTTGGTGAAGTTAGTGCGAATATATGTAAAGGACTAGAAAATGGTGCTGTTAACTTGTTAGTGCTATTCAATCAGTTTAAGGCATTTACAAATACATCGACCAATTTATATTATCACATGGTCTGAGTATGTGAATAATATATTGTCTGACAGCTTATCAATTATTAGGGGAGTTCCTCAGAGATCTATTTTAGGACCAGTCTTATTTTCCTTATATGCAACTGATTTGCCAAAACATCTTTCTAAATGCAAAGTCTATTTATACGCAGATGACGTGCGACTTTCTTGAAGAAGCTTAGTTCAAATTATTGCTTTGGTTATATCCTGCCTGGTACTTAGTAGCAGTAGTAATAAATTGGCTCATAAGCACCTCTACTAAAAATTTGTATTTTGGCAGCCTCTAGCTTGCCCATAGTTCTAGACTTTTAATGAAGTCCAATACCCTACATGGCCAAGAATCCTAAATGCCCATTGGCGTTATAAAATTATACTCTAGAAAACACAATCTCCTTGTGCAGAGTGCCGGGAAATAGCAGAGGACGTACTCCACGATCTCATCATCTATTTATATCGCAAAACCGGCACGTCTCTACATTTGACCAAAATGTCCAGTAAGAAGGCCTGATAACACTCTCAGGTCCTTCCGGTAGAGGGAGAGAAGTCCCCTAGATTTGGCCCTTGAGAGGAACACAAACCACTTAGCCTGACGTTGACCCTGAGCCTGCCTGAATGATAATTTAAACATAATATATATTTAGGCTAGTGCTAAAGGTCTACGTTGAAATGCGCGCAAATCAAAATGCATCGTAATATCTAGAAAAAGTTTAAATAGTTCTTTATATTTTCGAAGACGTTTGTTTAAATGGGGAGAACATTAAAAGTTAGGGGCTCTTGGTACTCACAATATTTTATATCTCTCTAAGAATAATAAGTATGTAAGGTATATTTTTATACTTATACCACCGCACGAAAAGATTAGAGCCTGGAACCAAATTTTAGTATAAAATATGTAGCCTTTCTTTAAAATTGTATTACTGCTTTAATGCACCCAGATTTTGAAGGGTCCAATCGTTAGTTATACTTTAAAATTGCAATTTAATTTAATTTCTTTTAAACGTATGTATTTATTTGTAGTATATTTGTAGTATATTTGGACACTTTGAGTATAAAAACCATTTAAAAGTCGTTGTGTATTAAAAATATTTTTTTCGTATAGTTTCTGCTTTTTGTCGTTTAGTCTTCTCACTGGTTATATATATTCCTTATGGCATCTTCGAGAAATTTTTGAAAGTGTAAAAAAGCGAAGACAAAGTCATATACTTCCCCAACTTTATTTGGATGGTTACAAAAGTTAAAACATAAAATTATAGTTGCAGGAACTAATTTTAAATTGATTTTACATATACACATGCTTAGTCTACAATATATATACAAAAATGTTAAAAAATTAGAAATCTACCAAAATAGTTTCTGTGCTGCTAGCAATACATACTCATAACTTTAAAGACTGCTTCACACTCTTGTACTGAGTATTTCAACATGTCCAAAACTCTTATAAAATGAGAAAATAATAAAGAAAAGAAAATAGTGTGAAGACAAAGAAGAAGAATACTATTTCTGTCTCAAACACACTCATTTACCCAATTGTGCAGTACGGGAACAATTTGGATACCGCGGGATTCCAATACTAACAAGTAAGAGTGCTATATTCGGCCGTGCCGAATCTTATATACCCTTTACATCGTGTAGTCATGCAATAACAATTGTTTGTATCACCATTCATCTCAATAATATGAAATACGTACATACATATATCTTTCATTATCTTTTTAATGACTTTATCAACTTGAAAATTTATAAATTGAGTTTACGTACATATATATGTTTAAGAAAAATAAATTTTTCGTAGAGCGATTTTTCTGATTGTGAATACCAATCTGCTACCGAATACTTCTGATTTTTTGGTACCTTACACGGGTCTTGGAGATATCTGGAGGCTTAAAAATTTGATTTCAACATACACATGGACAGACTGAATGACTGACTGCCAGGTCTTAATTGACTCCTCTATTCTTAAGCTTTCAGAAAATATATACTTTATGGGGTCAGAAATTAATATTGTAGAAATTTCGCACGGAATGACAAACCTAAATTTATATATCTTTACACTCACAGTGAAGGGTATAAAAACTGGATCGCATTTAATGTGTGACAGTGTAGGCACAACAAAATGTAATGAAGAAAATTTAAGTTTACATTTTTTATCAAACCAAAAATCTTTTTATTTTGCACTGAAATTCTAAAGTCGAACGAATTGTAGAATAGTGTTAACTGACTTTAAGTAATAAAGGGTGCTTCAGTAAAAACACACATTTTTTAAATTTAGTATAATTTTTTTGTAAAAGTGTTAACTCTGGAATTTGTTAGCTGCCATATATTTTATTGATTCCGATAAGCATATATGGATCACATAATGAAAGAACAACGCATTTAAATTGTGAAAATATAATTAATTGACACTGAAAAATACCAAAAGCAATATTTTTATAATTTAAGGCCAGAAACCCAGTAGCAGTCTAAGGATGTCATTGTCGTTATATCACTTCTAATGGGTAAAGTAAGTTCGTACAGTGATATTTTTAATATTTTTTTGTAATTAACGTAAAACAATGTTTTTTTAGTTCTGACACAAGGAAAGCAAAGTAAATGAGTGACATACATACTTATGCTCTGGAGGTCAATTAAATATGTCTGTTAATTATTTATTGAAAAGAGAACACAATTTATTTAATTTTGTCAGTATATCAGTGTGTTTGTATGTTTGTTTTAAGAAATTTAAGTTGTGACATTGGCGTAATTTGTTCGAAAATATCGTTGCTGCGGGTTTTCTTCACTTCACGTCTTGTACATAAAAATTGGGCCAGCTTGCACTTGCCGGTGATTTGTTGAGGTGAAAATATTGGCTGGCAAGGTCATGCGATAATATCATAATTGGGTTCGAAGCAACAGGAAAAATACCCCAATTCCTATTATGGATTACTTGATTTTACTTTATTTTACTTTCAGCTTAGTTGGGCCAAAAATAGGATCAAAGCAGGGGGAGTGGTAGAGAGAATTATATGCTTTATAAATTCACATCTATAGAATTTTTTTTTGGATTTTCGTAAAAGGAAATAATTTATTTTCACACTTAAGGCACACACACATTTTTAATTGTAAACTATCTGTAGTTAAAGATATTTTCCCCGCTGGTACTCAAAACTAAAACCCTAAATTTTAGGCTCCACGTTGGGAAAAGCTGTTTCGAACATTATGCAGTTTATTTGGGTGTAAAATTGTCTCTTCAAAAAACTTTAAAGGTAAAGTTTACATTTTATTACTTACAGTTGTTGTTACCGTTTTTGTGCTAATTTTATTATACATATTCGTGGTTTTATTTAGTTTTTGCTTGTTTCGTTACACAAAATTATCCATTTCCTACGATTCTGGGTGGTACCCACATATTTTGCAGTTGTAATTTACTGCAGTCAAGCTCTTCTCTGGGGTGCAACACTTTGTTTAACATGACATTTTGACAAAGTTTCTAGCCAACTTCTCCTGCACATAGTTTTCGGTTATTGTTACAATTTGTTTGGTCAACTAACTAATTTAAGTTGTTGCTTTCTTTTTTTTAGTTTATTTTCATTTTTACAACTTAAATTGCTTGTCTCGTTTGTCAAGTTATTTTGATACGTTTTCTTCTTTCTTTTTTTCTTGGGAGTTTACCACAACAAGTTGTAAGACAAAGATTAGAATTTTTCATGCACAATTTTCTTAAGATAAAAACAAAAGAAAAAATTGTTGCATACCGTAAACTGAATTTTTCTTCTTAATCAATGTGGGTATCAAATGAAAGAGCTTGACTAGTAGAATGCAGCTGAGTATGGTTAACTTCCAAATAAAATATTGTGTAGGAGATAATAAGCAAAATAGAGCATATAGTTATTAATCTGAAATCTACTACGCTATGATGTGGCCACCTGTACACGAAATAGAAATTTTCAGTACATTGTTGCAAGTCTATCCAAATTTATAAAAATGGTAACTGATGATTTAATTTACGTGTGTAGTTTATTTTAAGCCTGTATCACTGGTTAAGATATCAAATAAATGCAAATGTTCGCCTTTCAAGTGGAAGATTACATATTTTTGGGGTTTTTCATAACTCTAACAACAAGTCCAACTGACACATTTTCCTCCACTAACCACTTTCGACGTATCAAAAGTATTTACTTAAAACATGCACAATATATTTAAGTAAAATGGGTTTATAATTAAATGATGTTAAAGGCATTTAAATATTCTTTTTACATATATCCAAAAAGCAACTTATTAGTAACTGTATTCAAAGGCTTATAAAAAGCTTACATTTAAGTTGTTGTAAACTAAAGATAAGCAATATTATAGCAAAGGGTTCAAGATTGTTAAATACTAACCAGTACCATGCCATTCACAATAATATTTACAACATTTTTTATACGCGCCACCAAAAAAATGGTAGGTGTATATTCATTTTGTCATTCCGTTTGTAATACATCGAAATATCCATTTTAGACCCCATATATTCTGAATCAGGGTTTGATTTGATGACGATCTAGCTATGTCCGTCCGTCTGTTGAAAGCACGATAGAGGTCGCACCGAAAAAGCTAGGGGGCTCAAATTTTGCCAGAATCTTTCTTATAGACAAGGTTTGTTTGGTATTGAAAATGGGCTAAATCGGAATATCAGGAACAGAGTTATAGCTCGAAAAGCAAGAGTAGGTCGAAAAAACCGTGTCCTTCGAACATCGAATAAAATGGAATTATGTCCAAACGCATTAACGTAGACTCATGAAACTCCGAATATATATTTGCTGAATAAAAACAATATTTTTCCCCGAAAATTATCTAAATCTATGCATTAGGAGAGGAGTTATCGATCAAAATGTACGAAAATTTATACCGCACAGTGTATTTTTCGGTATATTTAAAAACAAAAACGTCATAAAAGTAACAAAATTGGATGTACGGCTCTGAAATTTTGCACACTTTGCTTTTTGGTAACACGCTTTCTTGTAACGGAAAATCAATGTGCCACGCCCACTTTTACGCCCACCTCCCATATAACGTTTAAACTAAAATTCATATAATTTCTCTATTAATAAAGATTTTGAAATAATAAAGGGCTACATTGAAACACCTAAGTAGTACTCATTCGCAAAAACAACTTTGACACGCCTACTATAACGCCCACTTTTCACGTTATTTACCGTTAATGAAATTTAAAAGCTCATAAAACCGCCAAAATTAGAGGTATGATGATCAAATTTGCTAAGTATATCCCTCTAGGCAATGTCATTACTGTGCCAGAAAATTAAGGTGCCACGCCCACTTTTACGCCCACCTCCCATATAACGTTTTACCTAAAATTCATATAATTTTTCTATTAATAAAGATTTTGGAATAATAAAGGGCTACATTGAAACACCTAAGTGGTACTCATTCGCAAAAACAACTTTGACACGCCTACTATAACGCCCACTTTTCACGTTATTTACCGTTAATGAAATTTAAAAGCTCATAAAACCGCCAAAATTAGAGGTATGATGATCAAATTTGCTAAGTATATCCCCCTAGGCAATGTCGTTACTGTGCCAAGAAAGTAAGGTGCCACGCCCACTTTTACGCCCACCTCCCATATAACGGTTTACCTAAAATTCATATAATTTCTCTATTAATAAAGATTTTGGAATAATAAAGGACTATATTGAAACACCTTAGTTGTACTCATTCGCAAAAAAACTTTGACACGCCTACTATAACGCCCACTTTTCACGTTATCTACCGTTAATGAAATTTAAAAGCTCATAAAACCGCCAAAATTAGAGGTCTGATGATCAAATTTGCTACGTATATCCTTCTATTCAATGTAATTTGTTTGCTTTTGTTGTTTTGTTTTTTATACCCGCCTTCAAAAAAATGGTGGGGGTATATTCATTTTGTCATTCCGTTTGTAACACATCGAAATATCCATTTTAGGTGACACGCCCACTTTAACGCCTACCTCCCATATAACGGTTTATCTTAAATTCATGTAATTTCTCTATTAATAAAGTTTTTGGGAAAATAAAGGACTATATTGAAATATCTAAGTTGTATTTATTAGCAGAAACTTTATTGACATGCCTACTTTAACTCCCACTTTCATTGAAAGACTACACTTACAAAAGCATTTTAGTAGCATATCGAAGTTATAAAGGGTGGTTAAATTTTATGTTGAATTTAAATAAAACATAAATTATTTAGGATATTATTATTATTTCTTTTTGTAATTATAATATTTGTATGGTTCAATTATGTATTTAAAAAAATATCGGAAAAATTACATCCCCCCCCCCCCCCCCCCCCCACCATCCTTGGCGACACTCCTCTATCTGATGGCCCTAATTTTCAATGACAATGTTGATTCTCAATTGTTGGGCATGATGATGAGGCGAGGTTGACTGCTCTTTTGCCACACTATCGCAAAAACCAGCAGTGGTTCCCATTCAACGAACTAAGAAGGCATTCACAGATTTTCTAACATTTTATACAGACCTGTTTTGCAGAAATTTAAATATTTTTTACAATTCTCCCGATTGTGGACGAATTTGAACGATTATGTTGATCAAAAGAATTACGAACTGCACAAAATGCATTTTGATTTGAACGCCCATTTTTATAAAAAACCTGAATAACTTTAAAGCGTTGCTCATTTGCGTATCTTTCTACGGATCAAATTGAGTAAGCTTGAGATTGAGAAATGTCAAATGAAATGCAGAAAACAAATTTAAAGTCTAGGTGTAGTTCACCTTCAACATGGGCCCTTAAAATTTAACCACCCTCTACAAAGAAAGTGATACATACTTTATTACTTTAGATTATTCCATAGCGATTCACAAAATAATAAATATTGTGCTTTAAATGTACACAAAATTGGTGGTGGGTGTCTAGCGATTTATAAGTGGACTGTAATTAAACGCACTGGTTGAATTAGATGGTGTTATAATTAATTCATTTATTATTTATTATGTTATTAAAGTACAGTATTAAGGTTACTTGTTCTTTTGCGTTGTAGAAAACTGACTCTTACTTTTAGAAAACAAAACCTACGTCTCGGTGTGTTACAAGATGACTGCCTTGTTAATCAAGGATGACACAAAAAGTATAATTGCAGTGTTGCAAAAAATAAGTACAAAAAGGGTAAAATATAAGGAAAATAAATTAATGGTACAACACATTTCTCTAAAATTAATAAAATAAACAATTCAGTATTTAAACAAAAACAAACATAAAAAAATATAATTTCACTCATCGATCTGATCCGCAACAGTGGGTATAAAAGATTCGGCACAGCTGAATATAGTGCTCTTACTTGTTTTATACTTAAGGCTTATGGTAGTAAGTTTTTTACAACCTATTTCTAATACGTTTTGGTTTGTTGGCAAGGCAACGTGTGTTAACACAGAGTCGAAAAAAGAGCATGAAAAACAGTAGAGAAAATAAAAGTAGGGGCACTAAAAGCCCAAACCAATGACAGGTATACACTTATGCCCAGTTGGCATATTGTGCGCTCCATATGGAAAAGGGAATACCCATCAAAAAGCCATAATCATAATTTCCCAAAAGTGACGGACTAGTCAAGAACCCAGTCCCCTCAATGTAATTCCTTATGGATCTCCAGTTCGAGCTCCCCAGGTATGCCAGGTTCGGCATAGTATCTACTGTAAAATTTTCGCGTCTAATATGCTTAGACGCAGGACAATGACAGAGGTAGTGTACCAAGGTCTCATCCTCTTCCTCGCATGCTCTAAATGTCGTTTCCTCAGACAATTTCATGCGAACTAGATGGGGTTTCAACTCCGTGTGATTACACTGGTTAGTCTCCTTAGTGTTGGTCTACTCAGTCTCGGAATCTCCTTTGATTTCCCAAGATGTGGGTCACCCAATAGTGTTTTTGTCACTTTACCGATATCAGCACTTTGCCATTCTCTGACATTTTCCTCCATCGCCCAACATTTAAGTTCTTTCTTGAATCTTTTAAAGGGTTTAACATATTCCAAAGTTATAGTACTCAGTAGAGCTCCCATTTTGGATAATTTGTCGGCTTTCTCGTTTCCGATTAGCCCGTGATGACTTGGTATCCTTATTGTCTTAAGATGTTTACAATTTACATATGAGTTTATCTCGTTATTGCATTGCAGAACGTTCCGAGATTCAACTCTCTCCTTTCTCAATGTACTAATCACTGATTGGCTATCCGTTTAGATACGAATCGGGACTTCGCTATTCGTTTCATTTATCTCTTTAAATCCTTTCGTAATCGCCATAATCTCAACCTGGAATATAAATATTTAAAGTGGGGATGTCAACTTGCTGCAATCATAAATATTTGTTTCCAAATACAAAAATTATTTTTCCCACTTTCTTTAGATAATATTGAATTTCACTATTTTTCCTTATAAAGTATAGTTGTCATCTACATCTCATTACTTGAAGCAGTGAGTTATTTATATTACATATATATGTGCTGGGGAAAAATCAAAGCACTTCTATTTTGTGACTTCGTGGCTACCAATCGGCATCTCTTAATACACTAAGTCCTGTGCCTTTTCCCCGCGTTTTTTCTGGACTAAAAACGATTCATGTTGCCGACTGCCGGCAACCCTCAGCGCACAGTCGTTCGTAATCGCCAGCACCTTTATGAGACTAAGGCCCCATATATTCTAAATTTTATAATAAATAATTTAAAACTTAAACAAAAATGTAATAAGACTGAAAACTTAAAATCCTTACATGAAAATTAACACTTAAGTTCTCATTGTGCTTTGTCTTCCTAACCTCTTTAAGTTCGAGGTTCAGAATTCCACTGGGCACCAGTCAGAGGTGTTGATAACATCTGTACCCCCGGGCTAGCATCCACACTAAGACGTGGACTCTCCCCAAAGGTAACATGTGCCCGGGCGGTAGTGAGTTATTTAGTCCTCGTAATTATATACGTGAGAAACAACAAATTTACATTAATAAGTTCAATTTGACTTGAATATGATTAACTAGCTGTCATTTGCTTAATTTTGCTTTCAATATCGTTTAACAGACTAAAAAGATTTAATATGCAATTAGTGGTTTGTTAATGGTCAATCATATTCAAACATTTGACTTTTGTTAAATAGTTATTTAAATAAACATTTCTAATTTAGAAGATTAATTGTTTAATGTGATATTCTTTGGGATACCGCAAAATATGTAAAACATAAATTTGAAATATTTTTCAATTAAATTTAAATATTCTTCTTCAATAATCACAAAAATTTATTTTGTCTATCTTAAAGACAATAGAATAATTTCTTCTTTACTTAAAGATTTAAAATACCTCAATTCTAATAATAAATATTAGTTAAATTGTTAAAGTAAATATTTGTGTAATACTTGCTTATTTACTTACTTATTTTAATATTTAAGACAACAATCATACTAATAATATATGCATCAAGCTTTTTTAAATCAAAATTTAACAAATTTAAAGACTTGGAAATCTTTAAAAAGAGTATAATTAACTGACAAGTATTTATTGAATTTTATTAAAATAACACATTTAAATAAATACACGAACATACATTCATCTACATACTAGTATTAATAAGTTTATTAATTTATGTACACCTTACATATGAGTTGTATGTTGTTAGAAATAAAACATGTTAATTGCTAAACTCACAACCTTCTGTAGGAGTTGTATGTTATCGAAAAAATAAAAATATTTTACCCAAGTTTCTAAAATGTCGTATAAATACGTCATCTTTGCCGTAGATTCTGGTGGCAAAAACTTAAAAATTTTAATTTTGGGATTTGGTTGTGGTGTCGAAATCTGAAACCATGTTTATTTTGTACTAGAAAAGCCCGGCGCGCGTTGCTACGCCAATTAAAGAATAAAAATGCATTCTGAATTTTAATTAAATATCAAGTACAAAAAGCTAGATATTATAACTTATTTCTTATGGGTGTGGCACTACCCACTTTTCTAATCACGAAATCGTAAAGTCATGACAGCTCAATATGTGTGCAAAGTTTCAGAAAAATCTGTCCAGTGCAAGTACCTCAAAATTATAACTTTTTTTTTATGGGCGTGGCCCCGCCCACTTTTTTAGTCACGAAATTGTAAAGTCATGACAGCTCAATATGTGTGCAAAGTTTCAGAAAAATCGGTCCAGTGCAAGTACCTCAAAATTAAAACTTTTTTAGGGGCGTGGCCCCGCCCACTTTTCTTATCACGAAATTTTTTAGTCATGAAAGCTTGATATGTGTGCAAAGTTTTAGAAAAATCGGTCAAGTGCAAGTAGTTAAAAATTATAACTAATTTTTTATGGGCGTGGCCCCGCCCACTTTTTTCCACCCATAAACACTCCCTGGTATGTGTACAACAACTTACCAAAGTTTGAGCCCGATCGGTTTTACAGTTTCGGAGTCTATAGCTAACACACACACACACACACACACACACACACACAGAGTTTCACTTTTATATATATAGATGTAAAATAGTTAATTTTTTTGAATTATGGGTGGTGAAAAAACAATTCTGGGGGAAGGGGAATTGTAGCCCCCAGAACGGTCTAGCTACGCAAAAGTAGTTTTTCTACCACAGGTTAGATATAAGGAAAACAGTTTAACGTATTAAAAACATTTTCACTGCTATTGTGAATATATACCCCTTCGAAATATAATCTTTTTCTTTAAAATATCAATAAATTCCCCAAAAGAAGTTTTCGCTTATTTTTCTTATTTACATTCAATGTGCACTGATACATTGTTTACTTTGTTTGTTTGTTTTAATTTTAATGACAAGGTTCTAAAACCATAGAACCAGGGGTAGAAAAAATCCGACAGATTTATTATATTCACTTAAATGTAGATATATTTTCCTCATATCAAAGTTTTTATGAAATAAATGCTATTTTTAATATTTTTTGGTTCAAAACGCCTTAAATTTTTTTTTAAATTGTCGACGACTCTAATAATTACGTATTTGTATTTGAAAAATATTTTAGTTTATTATTTCATTGGGTTAAAAATTTTGCCGCATTTACTGAGCCTATGGAGCTATAATTATAAATTGTATTTTAAATCAGCAAAAAGTGATTCGCTGCTCTTGTATTACAAAAAAATTAATGTAATTAAATCTAAATGTCTTTTTGAATTTAACATCACGGTAATTCAGGAAATACAAAATAGACTTTCATTCAATAATGATTCAGTATGATAACAAATGGAATTCTTGAGCCGAGTATACGTTTCTGGAGTAAAACAAACAAGATAAGTACAAATTTGAACTATTGTCTAACAATTTAGCTAATGCCTCAATGATCTTATTCATGCAGCCTTAAATTAATAAAAATATAAAAATATATAAATTTTTACTGATTTTACACCATGCAAATGCCGATGCAGAATTATTTTGGGTTTTATTTATTACTAGAAAAGCCCGGCGCGCGTTGCTACGCCCCTTAACGAATAAAAATGCATTCTGAATTCAAGTGCAAAAAGCTAAAAATTATAACTTTTTTTAATGGGCGTGGCACTGCCCACTTTTCTAATCACGAAACTATATAGTCATGACAGCTCAATATGTGTGCAAAGTTTCAGAAAAATCGTTCAAGTTCAAGTAGCTGAAAATTATAATTTTTTTTATCTGCGTGACATTGCCCACTTTCCTAATCAAGAAATTGTATAGTCATGACAACTCAATATGTGTGCAAAGTTTCACAAAAATTGGTCCAGAACAAGCACCTCAAAATTATAACTTATTTCTTATGGGCGTGGTACTGCACACTTTTCTAATCATGAAATTGTATAATCATGAGAGCTCAATATGTGTGTGCAAAGTTTCAGAAAAATCGGTGAAGTTTAAGTAGCTGAAAACGATATGGGCGTGGCACTGCCCACTTCTCTAATCACGAAGTTATAAAGTCATGAGAGCTTAATATGTGTGCAACGTTTCAGGAAAAACGGTCCAGTGCAAGTACCTCAAAATTATAACTCCCCCCCCCACTTTTCAAATCACAAAATTATAAAGTCATTACAGCTCAATATGTGTGCAAAGTTTCAAAAAAAATCTGTCAAGTGCAAGTAGCTAAAAATGCTAAACATTTGTCATTTATTTACCTTTTAATTAACAATTCTTATAGAATTATTTCACGTCTGCTGGGATTTGAATTTAGGGTACTTCTGTTTTGAAGTTTTGAACTTTAACATAGTTAAATTAGGGCCGTCTTTTTAAATCCACTGTATTGTAGCGGTACAGGTTTTTCAAAAATACATTACAAAACTAAAACTAAGATGGTGGTACTTGTGTACGAATTTTGTTAATACAAATACGGTTAAGGAAGAGCTAACATTTTGTATTTACAGGGTTGTGACGGTACATGACATTTAAAAAAGCCGTAATTTCTGTCTGTATTGTTAAATGCAACTTAATAAAGCACAATGCAACTTAAAGCACATGAAATTTGCTGTATTTAATTCAACAACATAAGTATTGTTAATTTGTTTGCCTCTTCGCAAATCGAAGTCTTAACAACTTTTTTATTATTTGTAATTAACGTTGTGTGCGTGTGTGTGTTTTTTTTTATCAACTTGGCTAAATTCTTTGTGCGAATTTCTTCTTTGCTAACACGCAAAAAAATATTATAAAATAAAAACAAAAGTTGTGTAATAATCTTTTTGAAATTATTATTTTTATTGTTGTGCAATACAACAAACATTACGTTCTTTCGTAAAAGAAAAAAAAAATAATTCTCTTTTGTTATTTGAAATAAATTAAGTTGATTCTTGTCCTTAGTCTGGGCATGCGAGGGTCTATCATTGTGTGTTAATTTTTTGTTTGTTTTCAAAGGCATTTCCTAGTTACTGTTTAAATTTTATTGAAATGTACATTTTTCTTATTTCTATTTGTTTGTTTTTTCATAGTTTATTAAAAAGACAATTGTTGTTAATTTAAAATGTAAGCATTGTTTTTGTTATCTTGTCAAACCTACAGCTGTAGTGTTATTTTCCGTGCACAATAAAGAAAATGTATGTCATTTAAGAATGTACTCGTAAGAAATTAAAGATTATATTTAGATTTATGACATGCAGGAAAATATAGGTCTTCTTTGTATACTATTTAATCTTTCAAATAAAATAGAGTAGCTCATTTAAAACGTGGCCTCTGTTGTTGCATTTGTTTCCTTCAAACAATTCTATTGTAAGTTTATGCAAATTTAAGTAAAAAAAATAAAACCTTAATTGATACGTCTATCATAATCTAAATTCTAAACTGTAAAATATGACAGCACACAATATGTTTGATTAGAACATAAATTAAGGTAGCAGACAATAAAACGTGTTGAAATTTTACTTATTTAGAACTTTTGTGATGAAACTTGCAACAATATTACAATAGGAATTGAATTTACCAGCGACCTCTAAGTGTTAAAAATGTATTTCTTTTTTTAATCCATTCTCAATTTGATGTTTTTTTTCCGTATTTATTAAAGAGCTGCACGAGTATGAGAAAAATGGCTTACAAGATATCTAATTGAATTTAAAATTGTGTGTGTACATTACTCTCTCTCTATAAAATACATACTTACATAACAATATGTGTTTTGCTTTACGATAAAAAAATATTGGAGAAGCGAACAAAACTGAAATAAACCAACGTCGGAATAGAAACAGTAAAAGCACTATATTCGGCTGTGCCGAATCTTATATACTCTTTACACAGTTTGTATTGTCATGTTTGTACATAATACAAATTCATATATTAGCGACCGCTAGCTTTTGTTGTTTTCGCTAAACGATCATCTGATGATAGTTGACTTAGGGCCATTATTATAACGTACCGATAACTAAAGTTAGAATGTTATCGGACAGATAACTCGTTTTTCGTTATTACAACTTTACTTTAACCTAAAAGTGTCCGATATGTTAAAGGGAAAATCACTCTACCTTTTACTTTTAACGTGAGGTTTATAAATTAAGAGTTACCATATTTTCTACCGTATAAAGGAATTGTTTACTATTCGTTTGTCGTTGCCATTTTGTATTTAAAGAACTAATAAAATTGTTAAAAATAGTCGGTATTTGCGAACGAATAGTTTGGCATTGCCATTTTGTATTTAAAGAACTAATTAAATTGTTAAAAATAGTCGGTATTTGCTTTTGTGCTGCCATATTTAAAAAAATACAATTTGTTTTACAGGGAGGTTGTAATAACGAAAAATAATTAAGGGTCAGTTTATTGCTCACGTTAACAAACGTTATCTTTTATTAACATTAACTTTGTCGGAAAGTTGTAATAATGGCCCTTAGTGAAGCAAGATTTTCTGTTAATGATGCCAAAAGTAAATACACATTTTATATATACGTAACAGACGTTTAAAGAAGTTCAAATGGTAATCTGATACTGCTTTAGAAAATGAGATGAAATAGTATTCTTTAGCTTATATCTCGGCTTGCAATGTGATCATTTAACTGATTTCCAATACCAAAATTATCGGAAGCCTTTCTGATATATTGATATTATAGAGGAGTCTGAAGTATACGTGGTCGCTTCAAAAAGTTGATTTCAATTTACATACAGCCAGACGGACACATTATTTTTATAATATAAACCGTTTGTTCCGCCTTCAAATATTCTACCCTGCTAGCTCTTGCAGTTTATTTTCTGGAAGAAGTTCTTAATCCTTTGGTGGATGAGGCTCGACAGAAAAAAAACGTGAGATACGGAAAATCAATAGCAGTAGCAAATAAATATTGTAGAAATTGCAAACGGAATGACAAAGCTATATTTACGATTTAACGCTCTCATGCGAAAGCTGAATAACAACAAAAATTAAATGGAACATCAAAACTGAAGTAGAACATTCAAAACATGCTTGAATATTTTATTAGTAGACGTGGACGAAGGTATAGAAAATTGAATATTTAATGTTCTGTAATAATATTAAGAAATAACACATAAGCAAATGTTTTCTCTTTAAACTGTCCTAAATATTATTATTAAGCACCACTGCTATTTAATATTCTTAACATTTTTTGTATATGTTCTATTGTACTCGATATATTTCCTATGATTTAGCGCGTCTTTATTTCATAGTAATTTTTTACTTAAATATTCTTCTTTGCTTGAAAACATAAACAATAACAAAGCTGTAGAGGAAAAGTTTTCGAGTGATGTTTAATACATTTTAGTGAGAGTAAAGTTTTGTTTTGTTTTTTATGATTACACTGATATATATTTAGTGATTGAAAGTAGTGTAAATAAAACACACAATTTTTAGAACATTTTATACAGCTCTTTAGCATGATACAATTCCAATTACTTTAACGAATATATAAATTTTAAATTTGTGCGCTTCTTTATCTTGGCAAATGCAACTATGCCAAATCTTATACTCCTCTATATAAACAAAAAGCTTCAAAGTGGGTAGAAAATATTTTCTTTTAGTATTTAACTTGTCTAGAAATGACTTACAATTTCATTAAAATTTATAAGACAAGGATTAATTTATTAAGCAATTTTATTGCAATTGCTTATTGAAAAAAGTTTTCTATAAATTTTTATATTTTTTTTTTAATTTTCAAACGTTTAAAAAAATTTTTTTTCAGAATATGTTTTAGAAATTTTCTTTTAAATAACTATTAATAAAAAAATTTTTCTATTTCAAAAATTTTCTTGATAATCCCAAAAGTTTATTTAACAAATTTATATGATTTAACGCCACGAAATTCCCATTTTGTTGCCAAATCTGTGTACACAATTGTTGTTTTATCGATTTGTTAACAAAACATTAGAGTAACAAATGCAAAATAATATGCCGCAGGGAATAAAAGATATTGAAAACATTTTATAGTCAGACAGACACAAATGTATAGACAATATACAACATTCAGTTAAACGTTGGATTCGTTATCAATTGAATTTACTTAAATCTGCTTGAATGGGAGAAAGTGTAAATGTTCTAAGCGAGTGAGTGTTGTGTTGAAAATGCAAATTGTTTAACTTGCGATTTAATGATTTGATATTTGCAGATGCAGAAATAACTCGTCCCTATAACAAAAATTTAAAATTTTGTGGGCTTGTTCTAATTTATTTATAATTAGAAATCTTAAGAAAATGAAACGATATAAATTTTCATTGAAATATCTGGTAGTTAAATTATTATTTTTTAAATAAACATGTAAGAGTGCTATATTCGGCTGTACCGAATCTGATGATACCCTTCACCGTCATGTACATACTTAGGTATAAACACCACATGGTAGTTAAGCCTAGATTTTCGATGTCATGTAATTCGCCATTTTCTTTGTTATTTCTGAAGCTATATTTGATGTTGAATTTTTGTAATAGTTATCTGTATTCTACTAGACAAGCCCTTTCATTTGACATCCATATTGTTGGAGTTAAAAAATTTTTTTCTGCCATTCCTTTCAGACGCCATCTTTACACTCTTTTTGATTTTACACTTTTTTAATAGTTTACTATTATTGTACTGGTCAAGCCTTTTTATTTGATACCAATATTATGGAGGTTAAAGGGGACAAAGTCGTAACTATTATATTTGATTCATATTTTTGCCATTTAATCTAGGGCGCCATCTTGGATTTTTTTCTTTTCTTATCTAACTATATTTAAATACTCAGGAACTTTCATTTGATCTCTATATTGGCTCACTCGGTTGTATAGAAACTGAAAAATATCGATTATCGTTTGCAAATTTTAGGAAAAGCACCGAAGCAATTGTACTCTGGTTTTCATGAGGGCCACAAAACCGATTTATAGAAAACAACGGGTTAGGTATTGAACGGGTTAGGTATTGAAGGGGTTAGGTATTGAACTTTTTAAACTGTTTTTTACTATTCATGTCAATAAAGATCTTAAAATTTTCTTATAAAAATTTCAGACAAATATCATTTAAAAATTTGATCATAGTAGATATCAAAATAAACAAAGTGGTAAGAAGACTAAAGGTGTGTGCAGATAAAGCTGCGTATGTCAACATAGGTTGTACACAAGTAATTATTCTACGCCTTGTAAACTGAAAAATAATCAGAAAATAACTTTCAGATGTGTTAAAAAATATCGTATGTGGTTGTGTGTTTTAAGCACACGTATGTAAGTCAAAATACTGCATTAGTGCTGAATGCTTTTTGAATATATATAGAAGTTACGTTGTTATGCCATTAAAAAAATCGGAATGGGTCCAACTTATTTCAGAACTTCTTAGAACCAAGTAAAGGGCGTTTAAAACCAAGAAATATGGCATTATTAACTCTAAATCGTTAACAAAACATACGCGGTTGCCCATGAAAACCACAGATATATCAGTTGGTTTATTCCGATTTGTTAGTTAGTAGTCTTAAAACTAATTTCTGAAATTACGGCTGATAATATGCTATCTTAAGCGTGTCAAAAAATTATTTAGGAGTTTGAAAAAAGTGATATATTTTTTAAATAATTTTTGCCTATAACTTTCCCGATTAGAGAAAATTTGTTCAAAATTTTTCACGAATATCTCCATATCTATAAATGGTATAAGCTAGACACTATAAATAATCCTAGGGCTGGAAATTTTTAATTAAAATAGTAAAAGTTAGCAAAAAAAAAAAAAAAAGGAGACAGTCGTGTTTAGTTGCTTAAAACTCAGAAAGTGATAAGGGGACTATGCTGATTTGTAATACTAATTTACTTCCAAATATTTCTGATATTTTGATACCATACGCGGGTCTTGGCGATGTTGGGGGGCTTCAAAAAGTTGATTTCAACATACAAATGGACAAACGGGCAATGATTAATCGACCCCCCTATTCACAATCTTTCGGAAAATATATACTTTATTGGGTCGGAAATGTATTTGTAGAAATTTCACACGGATTGACAAATTAATATATACCCTTTTGCGCTGTCGTACGATGGGTGTTAAAAGGTTAGAGGAAAACTTTGCGCCCCTCTTATGTGCACACATTATGCGCAAGGAATACAAGACTTAGTTAAAGCTAAAGACAGTTAAAGCTCTTATGTGGAGAAGAAATGCAAATATTTATATACAATTTATGTGTTCAAGTAAGTATTTTAAGAGATATAAACGTTAAAAGTTACCTTATATAGCATACACATTCGTAGTAGGGTTAACTTGAAACTGAATTCAAGCTGACACGGAATAAATCCTTCTAATACAAAGCCAATCAATTAAATATGTAGATAGTTTCCGCTGGCTATTGGTACTATTGTAACAACAATTATTCTTCTTAAAGCATAAGTACAAAGTACAACATAACTGAACCACCTATTTTTCTTCCATGATTTTATATTGATTTCTGCTGGTGTTGATTGTAATAATATTTTTATTCTTGAATTTGATTTTAATGTAAATTTTATTTTAATACTTTTAAGTGGTTTTTAAAATATAAATTCCAACATTATGTTCAATTTACCCAATGTACTACTATTTGTATTTTAAGACTCAATTTATTAAATTGGAAAATCCTTAGCAATCAATCATTACGAATTCCAAACTTTTTCTAAGAAGAACAAATAATATCGAAGCGAAAATGTCGTTGTTATTTTTAAAATTTGTTTCATGTCCTAAATGTACATGTTTTAATAAACTTAATTACAATATTGAATAATCTTTTGTTAATTTTGTATTAGAATCACTTAGGAAGTCCTTTAAATTACTTAACGCATTCTTGGTATTGTGGATAATTTATATGATTTTGCCGAGAATTTAACTATTGCTAATGAATTATTACTACAAAGAGGCATTTATTATTGATAATATTGTAGGAAATAATTTTCTTTCCATTCTATACACTTGTTGTTCAGCCTCCCTCCCCCTTACTTTTATCCAATGACAAACTCATGCATATCAATACAGCAGTATGAATGATTGACTGAATGAATAATTAAATTATTTATTGAATACACTTAAAAGCCTACACAAAATGTTACAAGTATTGAGGGCAAAAAAAAAAACACAACTTCCAAAATTTGCTTGTTCATGTTTTTATTGGCACTTAACTTGGTGACATTAGAAAGATTATCAGGAAACATTAATTTCTCTTTAACAAGCCAGACCAGACCATTTGGTCAGCTCATACATAAGAAATAAATATGTATTGTCACATTCAATGAGTAAGAGGGGAAAACTGTAGAGAACAAAACATACCGAACGTTTAGGAAAATAATTTATTGGAGAATTTCTTTCTGTTTCTCTTTGTGTGGTCCTTCAATATGAAGTTAATCTTTGATAATAGAACCAGAGTATTAATTACAAAAAAAATAAAAAACCTAAAAAGCAATCTTCTAAGCTAATTAAAACAAACAGTCCTGTCACGATTGTTCGGAATTTGTTGTAAATTTCTTTAATTAAATTAATAAGAGAGATTTTATTAGATAATTTTCCAATAATTTTTTAAGTTAAATAGTTGTTAATATATTATTTTAACTGAGGATTTTTTTTTAAATTTTTGCTACAGAGAATTTATTGAATTTTCAAATTATCCTAGTTTGTTCCTCCTGGATTGAATTGAAATAAATTTGTGATTTTCACTTATTCCTATGCTAATACTACTTACAGTGGCATACTTTTAGGGGCTCCATAAGCTTTAACTTGTTAAACAAGCTTTAGGGTACTAAAAATTCTGCCATGTAAAATAAAAATGTAAAATAAAAGAATGTCTGGAGTGTAAGACAAAAGTTTACACCTGCACAGATAAACTTAAAGAGGTATTGTAATCTACTTTTAAATTGTCAACTCCTCTGGGGAAGAAACGGGTAAAATTTATAATTTGGTACTCTTTTGGTATACTCTGTAACTTCCAAACACATAAAGCTAGGAACAAAAATTAATAGGATTTCGGAACTTTTTTGAAATTTGCAGTTATAAAGGGTAAAAATTGTCCCTCACTTTGGTACTTTTAAGAAAATTTGTTTTCTCATATTATATAATGGAACATTAATTGATAACTATTATCGCCTAATTGCATATAAACAATTATTAAGGTGAAATTTTTGACAACTTTTAGGAAAGGAAAAAGCAAGGAAAAAATTAAGGAAAAAAGTTAATAACTTTTTAGAACATATTTTTGTGCAACAAAGATTAAGTCACTTTAAAACATGTCTATTGAAATATTTTATTGTTAAATATCTATTTAATAATTTTAAACTTCAAATATATACACTGATATGAAAAATCCAAAAAGATAAATTTTTATTTTGAAGTTACTTTTTATATATTCTGCCTTTATGAAGGCATAATTTTGAAATGAGTGACTATTGATCGGAGGTGAGACTGAAAATGTTATGGGCGACAAAAATGTACTTTTCGCATTTTTATGATACTTTTCGTTCTTTCTACGTTTATGAAGATAAAATTGCTAAATAAGTTGTTTTTTTTAATCAAATTTCAGATTGAAATAGTAAGTTATCCGGATGGTACTTTTGGTATTTTCTTCGTAATTAAGGCTAAAATTTTATAATTAGTAACTACTAATCCGAGGTGTCACTGAAAATGTTATGGGTGACCAAAAATGTACTCTTTGTACTTTCTACGATTGTTTAGCTAGAATTTTGAAATAAGTGACTATTGATCCGGGTTGAGACTAAAAATGTTATAGGCGACTAAAAAATACTTTTTTTTTTGGCAATTTGATGGTACTTTTCGTTCATTTTAAGTTTATGAATCTTAAGTTGCTAAATAAAAGGTTTTTGATTAAAGTTCAGATTAAAAATAATATGAGTTACTCAGAAGGTACTTTTTCACATCTCTATGGTAATTTTAGAATTTTGAAATTAGTGACTACTAATCCGAGATGAGATCGAAAATGCTGTGGGCTACTACAAAATTTATTTTTCGCATTTTTATAGTACTTTTAATACTTCTTCGTTTATTAATCTAGCTCTTTGATATTAGGGACTATTGATTCCAGTTGAAATTGAAAAAAACTGGCCAATCAGAAAGGTTATTTTTTGTAATTTTATTTACTTTATGTTGGTGAACATAGATTTTAAATTAATAGAGAAGTCGTTTTCGCATTTTCTAAATTTGTAAAACCAAACTTTTAAACCCTAGAATCATTGATATTGACTTAAATAGAAGAAGCCATAACCGCAAAAAAGCTCAAGCGACAAAATCAAAATTTAACAGGACAAGGCTTTTATTATTTAGTTTTCGTTTAAATTAAGTTAGAGTAAGACACATTTTGTTCCCATGAATAAAATGAATCTAACTGCTCTCTTATATCAGCAGAAGAACAGCAATTTCTGACTTTTTGATGTCATTCTGATGTACTACTGGAAAAAAATTGTGTCGGTTGAGATAAAATAATCTTATGACGAAGAGTTTTTTTCATTTACTAAAACAAATATTTTGTAATATACATATTTATTTTTATGTTTATGTGTTTTAAATGTATTAACCATACGTGTAAAATATGTCGCTTGAGCTTGAGCAGTTATAGCTCGATATGTCCTTAAAATGCTTTTAATTTTTCTAAATAAACTTAATCAAAGAAACCAGTTTTCAAAAATTAAACATTAAATAATTTAGTTATTAAAAAAAGCACTTTAGTGTTTAAAAATAGTAAGAAGTATTCTAATGGGGTAGACGTATGAGTATGAATATAAATAATGAAGAATAAAAATACAACTATGCTTTAAACACTACCAGCTAAAGGAAGGAAGAATATAAACTGAAGAGAATGTTATTTGATATGAATGAAAATTTGAAAAAATTAATTCGATCCATCCATTTAAGAAAATAAACTTAAGTCAGAATGATTTACAATAAACAAATGAGAATTTAAAATAATTTTCGTAAAAACACAAGCATAGAATAAACCTACTGATAGGACTTTTAAAACACTCTGTAAGTACCCCCTTAAGCAGACGACGCTTCTGTTAAGTTTTTAAATACAAATATTTGCATATGAACACATTGAGTTTTTTTCTTTCAAAAGTTTCATTTAAATTGTTTGTTATTTAATTGTGGTTATTTGCAACAAACAAAAATGACATGTTAACAAATTTGTTAACTGACACTAAAACAAAACTGATTGAATACATTTTTTTTTCTGTTACAAATTATAGAGATTGAGATACAAATCAAAGTGAAATCATATTAATACATGAACTTGTATTGTTTTAAAAAAATTGACAAAAAAAAAAAGAAAGAAAAACAAGTAAGAGCGCTATATTCGGCCGTGCCGAATCTTATATACCCTTCACAACGTGAATTCATGCAATAACAGTGGTTTGTGTCACCATTCATCCCATATGATATACGTACATACATATAAAAACATACATATATAAAAACGTCCCATTGTAAAATTATAAATTCACGTATGAATGTTAAAAAAAACAAAAAAAAAAAAAAAATTTAAAAAAAAAATTTAAAAAAAAAATTTTTTTTTTAAAAAAAATTTTTAAAAAAATTATTATGTATATAATATATACAAAACAAAAAAAAATAAAAAAAAAATTAAAAAAAAAAATTTAAAAAAAAAATATTAATAAAAATATAAATAATATATTAAATAAAAAATAAAAAAAAAAAATAAAAAAAAAATTTAAAAAAAAATTTTAAAAAAAATTAAAAAAAAAATTTTTTGGCTCAGCTGGGATTCGATGCCACGTTTTCTCTAACCAGTATACACGTTTGTATGTATGTATGTTGTTGTTGTAATGTTGCTTTTGTGAAAAAAAAATCGAGGTGGTCGTGGGTTTTTGCTCATATCTCAGTTGTTTATGTACCGATGTTTCTGATTTTCAATACCGATCTACTCCCGAATATTTCTGATATTTTAATACCTCACCCGAGTCCAAGCGATGTCGGGGGGCTTTAAAAAGTTGATTTCAACATACACACGGACAGACGGTCAGACGGACAGACGGACAGACGGACAGCGCTTAATCGACTCCCCTATTCATAAGCTTTCAGAAAATATATACTTTATGGGGTCGGAAATCAAAATTGTAGAAATTTCACACGGAATGACAAACCTATATATACCCTTTTTCACCGTGTGAAGGGTATAAAAATAAAAACTGAGATGAACTAACCTCCATTATTAATGAAAACAATATGATATTTGAATAAAGTAATGGAAAAATTTGTTAAACTATCAAGTATCGCAAATAGTTTCAACTACTCTGTAGTGTATAAAAGTATAAAAATAAATCGAATAATGACAAACATTTGGCCGATTTATTTGCGTGACACAAATTAATATTTTGTGAGAACTGTTTCATACTTAAAATTGTTGAAAGTGATAAATGTAATTTTATTTTTTCCTTTTTAATTTTTTTAAAAACTTAAATTTCTCGTCATTTAAATTGACATATATTTAATCAGGGAAAATTCGTTGTGAAATTAGGTTTTGAAAAATTAGCATAGTATTATAATTATAATTATCTATATATATAAAAGTGAAACTCTGTGTGTGTGTGTTAGCTATAGACTCCGAAACTGTAAAACCGATCGGACTCAAACTTTGGCAAGTTGTTGGACACATACCAGGGAGTGTTTATGGGTAGAAAAAAGTGGGCGGGGCCACGCCCATAAACATTAGTTATCAGTTTTAGCTACTTGCACTTGACCGATTTTTCTGAAACTTTGCACACATATCGAGCTGTCATGACTAAATAATATTGTGATAAGAAAAGTGGGCGGGGCCACGCCCCTAAAAAAGTTTTAATTTTGAGGTACTTGCACTGGACCGATTTTTCTGAAACTTTGCACACATATTAAGCTGTCATAACCATATAATTTCGTGATTAGAAAAGTGGGCAGGGCTACGCCCATAAAAAAAATTATAATTTTGAGGTACTTGCACTGGACCGTTTTTTATGAAACTTTGCACACATATCGAGTTGGCATTACTAAATAATTTTGTGATTAGAAAAGTGGGCAGTGCCACGCCCATAAAAAAAGGGATCATTTGAGGTACTCGCACTGGACCGATTTTTCTGAAACTTTGCACACATACTGAGCTATCATGACTTTACAATTTCGTGATTAGAAAAGTGGGCAGTGCCACGCCCATAAAAAAGGTATCATTTTGTGGTACTTGCACTAGACTGATTTTTCTGAAACTTTGCACACATATTGAGTTGTCATGACTATACAATTTTTGATTAGAAAAGTGGGCAGTGCCACACCTATTAAAAAAATTATAGTTTTTAGCTTTATGCACTTGATATTCAATTTAAATTCCGAAAGCATTTTTATTCATTAATGGGCGTAGCAACGCGCGCCGGGCTTTTCTAGTATTATAAATAGTTATGCAATTAAGTGTTGCCGAGTGGAATGCATTTTCAAAACCAGCTACGGTTTCATCAATAACACTCTTTGATTTACATTTTTTAAATAACAATAAACACAAATGCACGGGGAAACGTTTATTCTTTGCTGGTCAACCAACAGTAGTTAAATACTTGGCAAATAAAAATAAAACAAATAACTATATGTGGCTGTACCGAATTTTTGATACCTACCACCAATTTTGTGTTCTTTTATTATCGCTATGAAATAATTTCTTTATAATAAAATATGTATCACTTTCTTTGTATAACTTCGATATGCTATTAAAATATTTTCGTAAATTGAGTCTTTCAATGAAAATGGGAGTAAAATTGGCGTGTCAATATAGTTTCTGCTAATATTTCAATATAGTCCTTTATTCTTTAACAACTTTGAACATAGAGAAATTATATGAATTTAAGATAAAGCGTTACATGGGAGGTGGGCGTAAAAGTGGGCGTGTCACATTTATTTTCCGTTAGTAAGAAGCCTTTGGCTCTGACTTGATCATACATCTAATTTTTTCAGTTTTATTTCGTTTTTAATTTCAAATATACCGCAAATACACTGTGCGGCATAAATATTCGTACATTCTTATCTATAATTCCTTTTCTAACTCATAGATTTAAGCAATTTTCAGGGAGAAATACTTTTTTACTCAAAAAATACACATTCGAAATTTCATGGGTCTACATAAATGCGTTTGGCCAGAATTGCATTTTAATCGGCGTTGGAAGAACACGGTTTTTTTGACCTACTTTTGAATTATGAGCTATAACCCTTTTCCTAATATTCCGATTAAGCCCATTTTTAATACTAAACATACCTTGTGTATAAGACGGGCAGACGGATGGACATAGCTAGGTCGTCATAAAATTAAACCCCGATACAGAAAATATGTACTTTTTGGGATATAAAATGGATATTTCGATGTGTTATAACACATGTATACAAAAAATGTATACAAACGGAGTGACAAAATTAATATACCCCCACCATTTTTTGGTGGGTTAAATGTGATAATAATAACACGTTGCGGTTAGAAAATGTGAAAAAGTCAAAATAAGAGTTACCGTTATCAATCAGCTGAAATTCTGAAAGTTAAATAGATGATGTTTCTATCCAACACTTTATTACCGATTAGAGAGTTCTGATTATAAACCCGTATCTGGTCACGAAAATACATTCAACTCGTCTATTGACAAAAATATACTCGTGATGATTATTATTAACGTAATTTGATTTCAATATAAAAAATAAATAAAAAAAAAACCAATCAAAAGGTTCAATGCTTATTATGGTTTTGCATTGCTGGATCCTATTAAATGTTGCTTTGATCAATCTATGATGCATATTTATAAAAAAAAATATTTTTCTATAACATATAACAACTAAGAAACACTTTCTGAGCTGAATAAAAGAGGCTAGAAGTATGTTTGTCTTTCGCCGAGACATGATAACTAACACCTTGTGTTGCAAGGGGTATAAAACATACGGTTGAAATTAGTCTTATCTGGTACAACGGGATTTAATAGCCTGCAGGACCTGTCTTTGGATAGGTTTCACTGTAACTTCCTCAAAAATCACAACTATGGAAAGAAACTGTTCAAAAGAGTATTTCTGCCAACGTTTTATGTCATAGATCATCACGCTATGCCGAGCACTTCTCATAATTTTCACATACAAAACACTACAAAGAGTGTACGAAACTATAATTTCATTAAGATGTATGCTAGCTATTAAAACAAGCAGGTCGTCGTGGTAGCATATTATGATTATGAAACTCAATTACATTACGTGTTTATGGGATTACCAAATAATTGCTGGTAATTTAAATAGCAAGAAAAATTATCATTTGGAACAATTATATGTTTCAACTACAGTCAAACAATCTAGTAGCAGTATGGTGCTCTTGGATTATGATCATTGAGCATTTATTCATTGTTACTTACGCCCGTTTATGTAATAGCAAAAATATTATAAGGCAGATCGAATTTTTGTTATCCAGCTTACGATCACATCACACGACTGATTTTAATAAAAAATATAACATTTGAAAGGGATAGCAAATCCCTGCAGATTCCAAATTATATTAAAATTAGTGTAGTAAAGGGTCCGCCAAATAACTTTTTTTTTTCGAAAATGCTATAAAAAAAGTGTAGCTTCGGGTGTGTGGCACATAGTGCCGTCCTGTTAAAACCAAATGTTGCCAATATCCTCCTCTTCAATTTTTGTGAACAAAAATTCGTTCAACATGGCCCGATAACTATCGCCATTGACTGTAACGGCCACTCCTTGCTCATTTGTGAAGAAAAATGGCCCAATGATGCCTCTGGACCAAAATTCGCACCAAACAATGACTCGTTTTGGGTGTATCGGCTTCTCAATGTATGCGTGCGGGTTTTTTGTGCCCCAAATGCGACAATTTTGCTTGTTTACGTACCAAGATCAAAATGAGCTTCATCTGAAAAGATGATTTTTTTTGGCAAAATCGGCCAAAGTAATGTCGTAATAGTTCCCAGCGTTGTTCAAGCGTATACACAACCATATTCGTTCAGCGGAAGGATAAAACTAATTATCTGTCAAATCAGACATGAGCTAAGTGTTACCATTCACGAAATAAGCACTAGTGAAAAAAAACGTTAGATGGCGGGCCCTTTATTTTAGGAGTTATAACCCTGAAGGAAACCTGGGGGCAAGTGTCTCCAAGTCACCAGTTTTGAGGACTATTGTGGTGACTTACTTCTCGGCGACATTGTCAACAAAGTGTCTACATTTTTTTTTTTCATTTTCTTTGATAAGAAAAAAATGTATACACAATAAATAAGAGTTCTTATTAAATGAAATGTACCTAATTTACTTTTAATATTTGATATTTAATGAATTCCTTAATATTTTTTTTAATAAAACATCATATATTAACAAAAGTTTCATTAAAGACGTCTATTTCAGAAAAGTATCAAAAGTGTAGACTAGAATTACTTAAATGCACTATTGAATCTCTGGTGACAATGTCTAGCTATGGTCATTAAAGAACTACCTACTCAGTAGTACCAGTGTCAGTAGTAGATTTCCAATGACACGCACATGGTAAATGTCTATAGTAAAAAAGCATTGTCGGGGGTATAATAAGTCAGTAGTACTGGTGACAGTGTCAATAGTGAATCAGTACTGATTCACTAGTGACATTTCCTACAGGGAAGTGATAAAAGTTGCTACTAACACATGCGCAAACCATATGTGTGTAAACAATAAAATAAAGTCTCATGTGTTGATACAAATTTTTTTTGCAAAAAGAGCGCTTTATATGTCTGGTTAGAAAAACAACATAGATTGTAACAATCTAAGCTCCAGTTTAAAGCATGTATTGACGTTTTGTTTTATTTTTTGTTTTAAAGTAAGTTAAAATCAGTCAGTCGGTCAGTATGTTACAGGCAGTAGTTAGAGGTATAGAGACATAATTATTAACTTTTTCATGACTCAGATGAACGGCATTAGTATTGCAGATATGTGGTTTTGAGAGCAAATTAATAGACTGAAAGAAGCTTTTGAAGAACGAAAAGTTTTTAAAATGAAACAGGCCCTTCCCTCGTTCATGTGATTTGACACCTTTAGACTATTTCTCTGTAGCTTTGTAAAGTACTAGATCAATAAAGACGACCCAGGTAACGATCGAGAACTTGGAGGCTACAATAAGGTATAAAAATTTAACCCAAAGTTTACGACAGGTACTCGTTGACGCGGATCCAAATTCTGAAATCATATAAAATCGGATTTTAATGTTAATTTTTAGACGTGTTTAGAATTCCAATATATTAAGAACGTCTTGTCTACCATCTTAAAAGAGCATTCAGGGTATAGTAATGACATAATCAATTGAAAATTAAATTGCTATGATGCCATGGTAGATGAAATGATAATGGTAAATGACTTTATTGAAAATCCTTGAATTTTTTTTGATGATTTAGATGCTACTGATAGGTAGCAAAACAGAGGCATATGAAGTGCGACCTGGCATATACAAATCCTGCTTTCTACAAACTCTCTTGGAAGCAGGTAGGCACTAAGTAAGTGATATTAAACAAATTAAAAACAGATAATTTATTTCAAATAGCCCAATTCCTTCAAATGAAAAATAATAATTTTTTTAGCAGAATTTATCACGAAAAACTCTGAAAATTCTCTTAATATTAACGCTCTTCCCGTTTAAAATGTGTAAACAACAAAATACTACTGCAAAAGACCAATGCTCCATGTGCCTCAATTGACCCACTTTAGTATAAAAACTCTATAATTATTTTTCACAGTATGACAAACAATACCATCTTGCCTCTCTACACAATTAAGCAAAATATATACTGAAATTGTGTTTAATTTTTTTCGCACAACAAAAACAAAACATCACCGTCATTGTCTTCACATCATCATTGTTTCAAACATTTGTTTTGCTCAACTGTCATCTCATCCTCAGAACAATAATTAGTCAGTGTTTTTACATGATTATTAAAGATTTAAACGGGAATTCAATTTCGTATATATTTTGTTAATGTACAAAAAAGATTTATTGTTTAAATTAGTTCATTTATTTTATTATATATTTTGATTTTAGAAAATTCACACGTTCTGTCATTAATTTAGATTTAAAAAATGTTTTTTTTATTTCCATTAAAAATATTTAAAATAATACTTTTCTTAATAAGCCATCATGATCATTATCTCTTTGCCATTAGTAAGATGTCTATGATTTATTTCTACATTATCATTAATTTTAAACGTTTAAAACACCATAAATTATTTTTTTTTTAATAAAATGTGTGAACAGTAGTAATGGCTTTAAGTGGCAAGGAAATACATACCTACGTAAGTATGAACTTACTATATGAGAGACAATTAGGAAGGTTGCAAATTATTATTTCTTTATTGGCTTGTTTGTCTGCTTGTCTTTCCTACAAAAAATAATGTATTTTTTTTTCTTATACGTTAGCGATATTCAAAATAAATATTTTATTACTTTGAAATCAAAGCAAGAGATTCTTAAATTTTTTTATTTTTTTAAATGCGTTTTTCATTGGACTAAACTCCGTTAATAGCATTTTACTTAAGTAATAAGCGTGTAAAGATCCATGCTAACGTTGTAGCGCAACCATTACGTCTTCATAGTTTTCTCTGCAGCCAATGGGTATGCTTTCTAGAACTTGTGCTGCATTGCCTTTCAATGCCAAAATCAACTCCTTAGTGTTTTCTTCGTTGTTCATTTTATAAAAATCATGAAATTGTTCTCCAGTGATTTTTTTGAAATCAGTGAGCTTTTAATTAATTTTAATAAAATACACTCTGTTGTTCACAGCTTCAGAAATTTCCTAAAGTTTCTGGTTCGTAGCTTTTGCTCTATCTTAAACTTCCTTTTTAGCTTAGGCTAATAGTTTCTCATTATAAGCTCTAGAATTTTATTGAATTGCAGCCTATATTTTCTCATTACTAGCTCTAACAGATTCTTGACTTTTATTTACCTCCTGGTATTTTGATCCATTTCCTTCATCAAAGCAGTAAGCATTGTGGTTAGATCCACGTTGCTTGTTGTTGTACGGGTGAAAATTTCCATTTCTTCGTTTTTGTCAAGCTTGTCAAACAGTGTCAAAAATACGCCGCTTAAATTTGTCTGTTAATCGCTTTTGCAATTCTGCTTAACTACCTGCCGTCGGTAGTTTGTTCCAATTTAATCACTTCTCTTTTGAGTTGCTTGACTTTTAATTCATCAAATTTCTTTGTCGTTTATTTTATGCAATCTCACTTCTGACACCAGTTGTTACGTTTATACGCTTTACAAACGTTGGTTTATTTTCTCTAAATTAACCGTGGTTCATTTTACTGTCAAAAAGTGTCATTTATTTAACACAATAGATGAAACTTTTGCGGTATAAGTTAAACTTATGTAGCACTTTTTACTATGCAGCTTATATTGTCAAACTCAGTTTGATATACACACTCTGTTGTATTACTGCTGTATAAGCTGCGCTTGTTCGATCAATTATTTATGTTAGCTCTGCCATAATGTGTGCGATCTACAATGTTCTATTAACTAGTTAATTACATAACCGAAATACATAAGTTAGTCTTATTTAAAAAAAAAAGTTGAATTTTTATTTGCATGTGTGAGTGCCAAGATGCTTAACGCTGATAAACGCTTGTAAAAAATGTAAATCTGTAACAATATGAATAAAAAATTCTTTGACTAGTATGTCCGATTTACCTCTTTAACTATGTTGTTGTTGTGCCTATCTTAAGTCTAAGTCTATGACTAGTCTGTTCTGAGAAATCTCTTTTTATTCAAGCACTAATTAGAAAAATTTAAAAAAATTTATAGAAAATTATTTTAAGAAATAATAAAAGATAAAGGGTCCGCCATCTAACGTTTTTTTCAACTAGTGCTTATTTCGTGAATGGTAACACTTAGCTCATGTCTGATTTGACAGATAATTAGTTTTATCTTTCCGCTGAAGGAATATGGTTGTGTATACGCTTGAACAATTTTACCAAAAAAATCATCTTTTCAGATGAAGCTCATTTTGATCTTGGTACGTAAACAAGCAAAATTGTCGCATTTGGGGCACAGAACACCCGCACACATACATTGAGAAGCCGATACACCCAAAACGAGTCATTGTTTGGTGCGGATTTTGGTCCAGAGGCATAATTGGGCCATTTTTTTTTAAATGAGCAAGGAGTGGCCGTAGTCAATGGCGATCGTTTTCGGTCCATGTTGAACAAATTTTTGTTCACAAAAATTGAAGAAGAGGATATTGGCAACATTTGGTTTCAACAGGACGGAGCTACGTGCCACAGCCGAAGCTACACTTTTTTTATAGCATTTTCAAAAAAAAAGAAGTTATTTGACGGACCCTTTATATTGGGACACTTTTATTTGTATAATTTTCACATTACTTACTTAGACAAGATCTGAGACGAGGCGTAGCTACGATGGTTATGTCTCACATAAATTATTTTTCATACATAAATTAATGCACACTCCCACAACTGTATGGATAAAATAATCTATGATTTTGTTATATAATATTGTCATTGTAGTAATGATGACGATCATGTTGCTGTCGTTGTTTATTAAATGGACGAAACGTATGATTGAGTGTGTAGATTTTATACTCGTTTTTTGTTTGCTGAATGTTGCTGTTGAAGTTTTATTTTTTGGTGTGAATTATTAATGATATTTTCATTTGTTTTGTTGTCTTATGTCTTCGTAAATGTTTAGTTCAAAATATTATTTTTTTTGTGTATCAATTTTTGTATTGTTTTAGTAAATTGTTTTTTTAATTTGTTTTGCTCTTTAACTAAAGTGTCATCGTTAGTCAAAGTGATTCGATGATGAACACCTTTCCAGTGACATAGATTCAAGAAAATTGAAGTGTTTATTTTAATTCTTTGTAATTTATTGTATACATACACAGGTTGAGGTTCTGATAACTTAATATATGTATATTAATAGGCAAGTTGAATTCTTGTTATACAGTTTACGCTTTGGAATAAATTTTCTATAAAAAAAATCTAACAAAGAGAGAGATGTCACTACTACTACTACTGTAGTGTAATATAGGGTTGGGCAAAATATATCGATATATCAAAAAATCGATATTTAGTTTAAAAAATTTTGATATTAATCGCCGATATTTTAAATACCTCAATATCGATACAATCGATATTTATTTACTAATATCGGAGCCGATATTTTTAAAAGTTTTCCAAAAGAAGGTACAGCAGCAAAGGCGAATTTAGTTTTAATTATACTAGTATACTTTTTATATACTTATGCATTAATGCATCAAATTACTGACAGTGTTCTTGTAGGGCTTCTTCTATCAACAATAGGTTCGTTCGGGAACTCACAAATTTGTACGAATTTGTACAAATTTTTACTGCATTTTACGAAATTGCGTTCGTTTACACAAATTTGTAGTAAATAAGAGCACAAATAGAGAGCGAAAAGTGACAGTTCTTGACTGAGTATTTGCAAATTTTTACTACAGAAATTTCTTGCAGTAAGACTTAGCAAAACCAAAAAACATATGATTCAAAAGGTAAACAAACAAAAGTAAGCAAACAAAAAGTATACAATTTGTGAAAAAAATATTAAAAAAAGGAAAATCCAAACACAAGTGCAAAATATTATTAAATTTAAATTGTTTGTGAAATAAAGTTAGTTAACAATGTCTACAGATGAAAGAATGGAACTGCTTGAATCTGGCGCAGGTATACATACTTAAATACATATTTGCACATATGTATGTACATAGTTCCCATTAAACAATACAATATTTATTTGCCATCAGCTGTTGCTTCAATCTTACGAATTTTTACAAATGTCTGTTCGAGTACTTTTTTTGGACAAATTCTCTTTTTGAGAGTAAAATTTTCAATTTACTAAATAAATAATTACTCATTTACTACAAAGTGCAGTAAAAGTACTCGAACGAACCTAATGATGTCACGCTTTTTAGTTTATCGTTTGACTAAACAGTTTTACAACTACTCAGTATTGTTATTTAAGAATTGGCATCACTAGTCATATAATTAATTTTCATCCTTAATCGTAAATATTTTTTCAGAATTTATTTTATAGATTTGGTGTAAACAATACATCAATTGTTGATTTTAAATTTAAGATTGTCTAATGAATTTTTGGTTTATTTTTTGTTTTTATGTTTGATCTAGTCATATAACTGATCTTATCCTTAATCGTAAATATTTTTTCTCAAACTTATCGATAAATTTCCTACACAAAATCTTAACTAACAACAAATTTTTATAAAACAATCTTTACTAATTTTCCATAATTTAATAATGAATAAAATTAAAAATGAATAAAATTTTAATAATGAATAAAAATTAAAAAAAAAGAATAATAAAATTTCTATAAAAAATTTAAGTATCGATAAAATTCTTGTTGACTACTATTGATAAAATTTTTACAAGAATTTTAACTATCAATAAAATTACTGTAGAAGATTTCAACAATCGATAAAATTTCTATGGAAAATTTTAACTGTCGATAAAATTTCTATAGAAGAGATCCACTACTAATAACAATTTTATATAAAATTTTAATTACAAAAAATTTTAATTATCGATAACATTACTATAAAAAATTTCAGCTATCGATAAAATTTCTATAGAAAATTTTAGTTATCTATAATATTTTTATAAAAAATTTAAATTAGCGATAATATTTCTATACAAGATTCTAACTTTCTATGAAATTTTTATAACAACATTAATTTATCGACAATATTACTATAAAAATGTTAACGATTGATAAATTGTCTATAGAAGCTTTCAAATAATGGTGGTATTTTTTAGGTAAGAAATGTTAATATGGATAACAGTTCTATAGAAAAGATCAAGTACCAATAATCTTTTTTGTAGAAAATCACAACTATCGATACAATTTTTATAAATACTAGCGATAAGATTTCTATTAAATATTTCAACTATCTAATATTTAAATTTTAATTCAGGCTTGAGTTCATATCAACATTCTTATTGTAACAAAGAATTTTTAAATTGCGATAAATAAACTATCGTAAAAATTTCTATAAAATATTTTAAAAATCCATAAAACTTCTATGGAAAATTTTAACTACAGATAAAATTTCTATACAAGAAATTTTAACTATCGATAAAATTTCTATAGAAATAACAATTTATCGACAGAAAATTGTAACTATCGAAAACATTTCTGTTTAAAATCTTAACTATCGATAGAATTTATATAGAAAATTTTAATTATCGATAAAATTACTATAGAACATTTTAACTATCGATAAAATTTATATAGAAAATTTCAACATACAATAAAATTTCTATAGAATACTTTAACTACTCATTAAATTTGTATACATTTTCAACTATTGATAAACTTTTTATTAAACATTTTATTTATCGAAAACATTTTTATAAAAAAATTAAACTGTCGATAATATTTCTTTAGAAAATGTTAATTGTCGATAAAATTTCTTTAGAAAATTTTAATTATCGATAAATTTTCTACATAAAATTTCAATTATCAATAATGTTCTACAAAAATTTTCAATTTTCGTAAGTTTTCTATTAAACAATTTTATAACCGATTAATTTGCTATAGAGTATTTCAAATTTTCATAGTTATTCTTTTAGAAAGTTTCAAATAAGCTTCGTTTACCTAAGAACATTTGTAAAAAACACTGTTTGCCTAAAGGGGTAATTTTTAAAATATTTTCAATTTTCCCCTTCAATAACTATTCAATAACCTGTATTGTTATTGCTGCGGCCATAAAATTTTACAAAAAAAAAAAAAAAATATCAATATAGTATACATAAGTATATATGTGTGTACATACCGGCCATTTTTAAATAAAACCCTTCAGTATCATGACTTGTTAAATTGTTAATCAAGTAGTTTATAGAACAAACCAAAACAGCACCAAAGCGACAAGTACACTTTCCTTTTCAATAGGATTTTTTAGTGTAAAAATGTTGTTGGTTTGTTTTTTTTATTTTCTATTTTACTATGTTTTTATGTTTTAAAATGTAGTTTACTCAAGTTTTACAATACAAACGTGACATGGCACTAATGCAAACATAAAAATCTCTTTAAAAATTGAGAAAAAAAAATTTCAACAGAAATTTGTTAAACTAAATATTTTGCTAAAAGGAACTAGTACAAAAAATTCCACAACAATGATGATTTTTTCAGGTCTAGAATAAAATGGAAAAGCCTTTTTTGCAGTCGAGTTGCTTAACTTGAATAAAAAATATGTTTTACTACCGACAGTAAAACTTTACAAATTGTTAAACACGCAGCAGCACAAGCAAAATTACTTTCATTAGAAATGTTTTTTATTTTCTATTTTACGTCTATTAGCAAGACATGGTGTTGTATAAAAGAATGGCACGAGCCGCAGACAAACATGTAGAATATTTAAACAGATGGATTCAAGTGATAGTTACTCAGTCACTTACACCTTCTATCACACTTAAAAAACAACAATAGAAAATTAAAATTTTATGTTCGACATTGCCGATTGTTATATAATCGCAAACAGTTTCTATATCCATTATTGGTAATATTATTATTAAATACGAACAATTTTACTAATTTAACCACTCCTGGAAATAAATACAATTGTTCAGTTCAAAATTCTTTTTTCGATTTTGTATTGCATATTAAAATACAGTTGGCAGATGCATGTTGTATTGTTTGAAGTCAGTTTGGACTATAATACAAGTTGTGAGATTTCCATTACATATTGCAGAAGCAAGATGTGATGAAATCGCTTCGTATTCAAGAAAAAGAGAAAAAAAAATACGATCCGCTTGTCAAATTTTCATCCGTTATTCTCTCATGTCTGCTACTGATTATAATTTGCTTTTAATTTATTCTACTTTGTTCATTCTACACGAATTATTGACAGGTCTTACGACTTGAATTATAGTCGTCACTGACCTTAAACGACAAAAAGTGTAAAGTTGTTAATATCTTACCTCAGTAAAGTTACAAAAAAAAATAATTGAAAACAATTTTTAGAATAAATTTAAAAAAGAGTCGACATAGCAGTTAGGTAAATAATAGTATATTTTTTATTTTGAGAGCAAAAAAATATTGCCAAAATCATTTTTTGATCTCACAAAAAAAAAAAAAAAAAAATGTATTTCCCATCTCTGTACGAATCCAACACTTTTAAAGCATATGAAATTAAATAGTATTATTTTACAACATTACGAAACTAATACGAAAGTAGTGCCATTAGTACATTGCAAGGGTGTTGTAAATTGAACAAATGTTAAATTTCACTTACAAAACACAGTCGTAAAGGGTGCATGTTAATATACTAGCACCGGTTAAGTGTACAATTTGTGTGCTTATATTTCCAATATCTTGAGGTACAGGTACAAAAAGTTACTAAAGTAAGGGTGTTAGAGTTTTGCTTTTTTAGAAATTAAAAGTTTTCGAAACAATTTGTATGGAATTTTTAATTTTGTTAAAACTGTTATTAAATTTTAGCTACCTTTAGGTGTTTAGAGGAAATAAGCGCTATCGATTAATTTACTCAGGAGAATAATGTTATCAATTTATTAATTAATGAAAAATAATGGTAAATTCAATTTATCAGCAAACTTTCTGCCGAAAATATTATTTTGCATCACAAGGGTAAGATAGTCATTTATGTTCTATTTTATTTTCAGTTAATTCTTAGACTTGGTTGATGGGTTGATCCCAAGGGACATGTAACATTTTGTCAAAAACTTTTTAACATAAAATACAATTATCGGTGAATTTTAAATTTTATGTTGAAATTTTAATAGAATTGATTAACTTTCCGGAGAAAATTAATATGCCTGTACGAAGTTTAACAATTTAGCTACAAAATTTTTTTTTATTAATCAGTTGTATATAACTCACTCTTTACATTTAATCTTGTCTCCATAGCCACTATGTTATTAACTTGTAAAGTTTTGCTTTAATTTATCTTCCTCACATACTAAGATGTACTTATGTTCTTTCTATATTGCCTAATGCAAATTAACACTTAAAGTAGGTTGATTGACTTCAATGGTAATTTTTATGTACGAGTTTTTTGTTTTTGTTTTTCATACGAATAAAACAATAAATATGAGCTCATACCCTGCTAGCAACTAAAAGTTTAATTTTAACTGCTAGTGACTGAAAAGTCAAAGTTTGTCATCTACTACATGATGTTTAGTCGTTTTTTTATTGCGTTTGTTTTATGGGAAAAGTTATTTAAATTTTTTGTACCCACAACTGAGCCAAAGGCGTATCCGTATCAACAGCATTTAATTTTATCAAGATAGAGCAACTGCACACAGAGCCGGACTGGTTATGGTGGAGCTCCAAAGAAAATGTCAAAACAAATTATATTCAAAAAATCTACTTTCCACAGGCCCACCAAGGTCTGACTTTTTTTAAGGTGAACAAAACGAAACTTAACATTAATAAAATAATAAATTAGGCGATCTCGATCTTAGGCATTCTGGTCACCCTCTTCATCGTGTGATATCGATCCGGTAATCGACACAGACAATCTCCTGTCAATGAAAAAGTTAAGGGCTTATCAATCCCGAATTAATGAAAATGCATTCTATAATAGCCGCAAGTATTAACAGCGAATAGTCGAATCGCTGTAGTCAGAGCTGCATGCTTAACCATAAGATCCACAGGTAGCCAGTTCAACATGGCAAATAATACCTTTGAGGTAATCGTGCAAAAAGCGATTGTATTAAGCAGTGCTACACTTTACAGGACATTTTCAAATAATCTGCTGCAATTGGAACGGGTTAGTGCTCTCCACTATAAACCAGATTTATCAACCAGGTAGTGTTCCTCGATTCTATGATCCAGGTATTACCAGTGGCTGTTTCATATAAACATATGGTTATAGATGCCTTAAGCACTCCTAATTTAGTGTTCTGAAAGCAATACTAGTTTTAGAGATCTCGCAAGATCAAGTCTCTCGCCAATTTAAAGTGGTCTAAAATTTTTAAAAATTAAACCATTTTTTTTTTTGCAAAATATGACTATTAGAATTATCAAACCGGTTTCTGAGTGATTTAAAAAGCTTTTTATATATTTTTCCAGGTTTTTTAAAGTCGGTTTTTGAATTAATTAAGTAACTAGTACTATGTAAATATTCAAAATCAAAGATGTCGTCGATAAAAATAAAGCAAAATGGCGCAACACTCGGCACGGCCGCATTAAGCACCCTTACTTGTTGACATTTAAGTTATATTGTTAATGTATTGATTTCAGTTTTCAAGGGTAATATTAGTTAAATTATTCTTAGTTTTGAAAATAAAATAAATTTAAAAAAATTTTGTGTTGTTTTTTTAACTCTTATATTAATAAAAACATAACATTAAAACCGGTTACTCAAACCGGTTTTACGTGCAAAAAACCGGAAAGTTGTTTTTCTAAAATCGAAGTTTTTTTTAAATTATTTCAAAACCAGGTTTTCTTATATGCTTAGTATGTATTTGATTACTCTAATGACTATATAAAATGAGAGCTCTTTTTCTGAATTCAACAATTGGCGTATTTGGCATACCAGGCGTATGACTAATGCAATCACACTTAAGTTTAAAAGACGTGTTGATATGTATGTGTCTTATTATTGTTGATAACACAATTTATAAATTATTATTTTGTAAAAAGTATAAATTTTCCAGAAAATATTATACTCACTACCATGGAAATTGCAATAAAATAACTTTAAGTTGTATTTTTTAAATATTTTTTATTTAGGTAATAGGGCCCATACACAACACCATAATAATTGTGCTATCAAGTGATTGTGCAATTCAGCTTTAAGCACACACTACACCAGCATGGTGGTACAAAATTAATTTTTTACCCAAAAATTGTGTGGAAAAGTTTGTAATGAATAACAAAAAATTTGTGCTGCACTTATTATTACTATTATCCTAAAACGAAAAAGAATAAGGAGCAAAAAAAAAAACGTGTTTGGATGAAGAAATGGCTATGAATTGGCATTTATATTTAAAATGTTGTATTTTTTTATGTTTATGCCTTGACGATTTAACTTTTATGAGTTAATTTTGCCACACACGACTAAATCATGCTGGTACAATCAAAAAAATATCAAACTATTTTTGATAAAGCACCATCAGCTAATACAATCACACCACAACCTCATACACGGTCAATCAGCTGGCACAATCACTTAATTGCACAATTATTATGGTGTTGTGTATGGGCCCTATAAGTTTTTCAGAGGTAACAAATGACATGAATATAAGATTATAAAATAAATATTACTGAAAAATGTGTAGAAGAATAAGTTAGTTTGTTCCGTGTTCTAAGTGGAAATAGATAGTTTTATTGTTTTAAATCACAACGCTTTACTTTTTTTTTTGATTTAAGCTGATTCTATCCGTTTCAGTGATGCCTACTTAACTAGTAAATTATTTAAAATAGTATCAAAGTTAAGAATTTAATGCCGAGTTAAAACCTAATCACATATAATTTTCTTTAAAATAATTTGGAAACAAGTTTTTAAATAAACATTTTCTATATAAAGGGTCCGCCAAATCACTTTTTTTTTTGTTTAAATGCTATAGAAAAAGTCTAGCTTCGGCTGTGTGGTACGTAGCACCGTCCTGTTGTAATTAAATGTGACAATTTTGCTTGTTTGCATACCCGCCAAGATCAAAATGAGCTTCATCTGAAAAGATGATTTTTTTTTGCAAAATCGGCCAAAGTAATGTCGCAATAATACACAACCATATTCGTTTAGCGGAAGAATGAAACTAATTATCTGTTAAATCAGTCATTCACGAAATAAGCACTAATAGGAAAAAAAACGTTAGATGGCGAACCCTTTAAAAGAGCTTGATATTAAAATATCCTTAAAGTTATTAATATTAACGCCTAGCTAACCAGAAGACAGAAAGACAGATACCATCTAAAAGTGATCTAAATGATGGTTCAATCAAATAATTTGCACTGGAGGTGTGCAAATTATTGAAAAGCGTGCAAAGGAAGATATGACTTTAAAAACAGAAAAATACTTTGGAGCCAGGGAAGGATGAGCAAATAATGCACGAACCCTGCAAGTCTGGTAGGCGAAACAAGAGACTGCCGAGACCAAAGGCAATACCAATAGTTTTTAGAATATTAACAACTAAATTAAACACATGTTTTTATTAAATTGGATTCAGAACAAATAGCACAAAAAGTAAAAGGTTTAACGTGGGAGAACAGTTTTTCATAAATACTTTAAGAAGTTTGCAATTAGTATTTGCCTTTTTTTCGTCTTTAATTCATAATATTAAAAGTTTAACAGAATAAATATAATTTTAGAAGTACCACAAGGATTTAACATGTGTTTGTAATTTTATTCTTACAATTTATATTAGATAATTCATCACTATATATATTTTTCTTCTCTTTGAATAAAATAGTCGTATCAGAATCAGTTTATAACGCACAGGAAGACACAGTATACAGTGGTAAAACCATAAGCCGTTGATGACAACGAAGAAGGTGAAGATTATTTTCAACCATGACAACGACCAGTTTGTTTAACCATTAAATTTCAGCAAATGCCACTATATTAGGCCATCCTAAAAAAAAGTTCGCTATAATTTTATTTCAACAATTTTTCTCTTTATATCTTTGGAATTTACAGTCGGATATTAAGTTGGGCATAAGCGTGATATGTGTCCGATATGTTTTTCTCTTGGACCGACTTATGGTTTGTTATTGACCCTTAAGAAAAAATGTCGAACTTTGTCGTTTTTTTGTGCGCGAAAGTATCGTATGTTACGTTTTTTAGAAATCTACTTTTTTATGAAAATTGGTTCTACATCTATTAATTCATCTGCTGATAATATTATTATAGCGATGGCTGTTTTAGTTATGGAGATAAAACTGTGTACATTTAATCGTAAATATGTAGCAGTTTTATTTACAAAAAAGTAAATTTATTGAGCCAAACATTACTGTAGACAAAAAACCAATATGTTTTAATAAATATTTTAACCGGGTTATTTTTACGCCACCGCCATAGCTGCCAGATTTGACGATTTATCGTCATTTTGACGATTTTACCTGCTAAAATTAAGTGTTGACGATTTGACGATTTATGCTATGTTTTTGACGATTTTCAAGAATTCAAGTTTGCAACATTTTTCATTACTTTTATATCAGCCTTAAACTAAATAAAAATAATTTCTAACGTTTTTTATGTTATTAATAATAGAACAGAGTGATAGAGATACATCCATCATTATTTAATGTGTTTGTGTGGGTAATTTTTCCTCTTTGTAAAGGGTGTTTTTTTAAGCCCGATAGAACTTGAAATTGTAAAAAATAACACAAAAAATTAAATTGTAATCAAAATTTTTTTTTTATTCGAAAGATCAATACGTGACATTAACATTTGAAAATGATTTCGGGCATATGGGCACCGCGGCTGTTCTTGACGAAGCGCATTCTGGACGTCCAATTTTATCGCAAAATTGTGTTCAGCGATGAGGCGCATTTTTGGCTTAACGGGTTTGTTAATAAGCAAAATTGCCGCATATGGAGCGAGACCAATCCACAAGAGACCCTACAGACTCCATTACATCCAGAAAAATGCATCGTTTGGTGCGGTTTTCACGCTGGTGGCATCATCGGACCTTATTTCTTCAAAAATGAGGCCGGAGCTCGCGTTACGGTCAATGGAGATCGTTACCGCACCATGATCAATGATTTTTTGTTTGAAAATATGGATGACATTGATCCGGAGGAGATGTGGTTTCAACAGGATGGCGCTACGTGCCATACGGCGAACGCAACCATCGACTTATTGAAATCAAAATTTGGCGATAAGTTGATTTCGAGAAATGGACCTGTCAATTGGCCTCCAAGGTCGTGCGATTTGACACCTCTCGATTATTTCCTGTGGGGCTACGTGAAGTCACTGGTTTATGCTGATAAACCAGCAACAATTGACGCCTTGGAGGCCAGCATTGTTCGTGTTAATCGTGACATACGGCCAGCAGTGCTCGAAAAAGTGGCCCAAAATTGGACGTCCAGAATGCGCTTCGTCAAAAACAGCCGCGGTGCCCATATGCCCGAAATCATTTTCAAATGTTAATGTCACGTATTGATCTTTCGAATAAAAAAAAATTTTGATTACAATTTAATTTTTTGTGTTATTTTCTACAATTTCAAGTTCTATCGGGCTTAAAAAAACACCCTTTACATTTTTAACATAGTATATGCCACATATTATCAACTGATACCTACAACACTAACAAATATAAATATTGAAATGCGTTAAAAACAATTTTAGTTTCTTAAGTAAATTTATTTAAATTATTTAAGTGACAAATTAATATGCTTAAATACTTCAACAAAATGGTAAGTTCTTTTTAATTATACATTAAATCAAACATTATATTTTCAATTGAAAACCAAGATGATGAAAATTCTAGCAGCTCTTCCTCTGTAAATAGAAATTTCATCCATTTTTTATACAAAACTTTGTAGTAGCTAAAATTAAATTTTAATGGTGTTTTTCACAGGTAACCAACAAGAAGAAGAAAATTAAGGAAGACTGGTTTGCAGATCCAGAAATAAATTTATGGGCTAAAAAGCGAAACGATGTAGTTTATTTTGGCGTTGTGCTCGTCTTACGCTTGCCTAAAGCTACCTTAATCGGTAGAAACTTTAGAAAGAAATGATTATAATTATTTGTCAATTAGTCTGAATTAGATGCAGCCAATTCATTATTTATTATTTTTTGTATTTATATACATATTAATATTTATTTTTCGAAATTAATTCTAAATTGTATTATATTTATTATCATGTTCTTAACTTAAAAGGATCTAATAAAACCATTGATCTCTCTGGATTTAAAAAGTTTGGTATGTTATGCATTAAATAAAAAATGTTTTGTTTTGAAAAATGCGTTTTTTTATTTTGACGTTTTTATGACGATTTGAGTAAACTATTTGACGATTTTGACGATTTTTTTCCCCAAATTAGACGATTTTGCCTCTATTTTATCTGGCAGCTATGGCCACCGCCTATAAAAAGCGGTCGGCGCAGGTCTCTGATTGCTATTGCAATACTTTTTTTTCACAAAGTTTAATGATATTTTGACGGCTTGAATTTTCTGAAAACAAGGTTTTTAAGGACAAAGAATTTTGAAGCAAAATATTGATCACCATAATACAAATATATCGCTATATGTATCATACTTTAAGATCATACTGTAAAGATGAGCCCTACGTTCGGCAAATTAAAATAAGCTTTTTTTACTTTTACAGTGGTACGCCCTAATGTACATAGTATATAACTTGTATAAATATAATGACTATAAAGGTTTTAGCTTGGAGTCGATATAAACACTGAGTTGCACTGCGTAAGATAGAGTGTAAGACAAATGAACAACAACAGTTTTTTCCCACCAACATCATCGTCATATTCTGTTTTCTTGTTCTGTTTTAATAACACCAACTATTAAATGCGAGTACGAGTATTACAAGTACACTCACTTGTATTTAGAGGATAATAAGTTAAGTAGAGTAATAACACAAACAATAATAATGCTCGTAACAGTATGTACTATAACAATAATGACAATGATTACGCGTATGACAATGACGATGATGATAATCTCCTGGTATGTGAAAAATATTCTGATGCTGATAATGCAGAAGCAGATATAAGCAGTGCAACTGGCAAAATATTCAACACCCTTTTCAACTACGTAACTTGTAATCTTTTGTGGCATAAATGCAATCAGAAGTATGTCACTTAATTTTTATTAATGATAATCATCATTAGCATCATCAATATATTAATGATGCTGATAATGATGATGGCGGTAGTAGTTTATTAGAACAACTACATATAGTCTGTACCCAGCGGTAAAAGTCAACAGGGCTTTATATTTCAGGCCTTCTGGGAATTTACACCTTCTCTTGGGTTAATTATCTCATTCTACCCTGCCTGCCCTTAAACGCCTTTTAGTAGCCCTCTGAACGCCCTTCTTAAAATCCCATAGACCTTCTAACTCTCATTCTTTACAAGGGAAAGAATGGTGTACAATCTCGTGGGTATATTGTTTAAATTTTGTATTCTTAGTGATGAAGATAAAGTTAAAAGGAATAAAAGAAAAGACATTCTAAGAAAAACAATGGGCCAATTCAAAGTAGACTCTCATATTGTACTATGTCATATAATTCATATTAATATGACTAGTGACTTTGAACACCTTTTGTAAACAAATTATGTATTTAATAGAAGAAAGAAGACAAAGAGATGACGCTGTTAAAAATTGTATGTATACAGGAAAGAAGAAAATAGAAAATATTCTCTTTGAGAGGTGAGAAGCGAAGAAATTCTCTCTGAGAGACAGTATGGTTAAAAGTATAACATAAACAATTTCTTATACATAGGAAACAAATGTGTATTCATATTATTTTTTTTGTATGGAAATTACTAACAAAAATTTTATGCATGCATAAAATAATATAAAATAGTACAAATATGCCTGATATGCAACCACTTTGAATTGGCCCAATAATTCATTTAGTTGCGTCTGAAGCTTTTAAAGAGTGAGTTTACCTGTGCTTAACTCAAAACAGTTGGGAGAAAAAACACTTTAAAATTTAAAAATCACAAAGACTCTTAACAGGTCTTCACACAAAGGTTTACAAAGAGGACTTCATTAGAAGGCATTCTAAGGGACCCGTTCTTAAAAGCGAGTGTGGAGGCACTTCCTCTATATCCCAACGCGTATACAAAACGAAATAAAAATGTAATGAGAAGTCCTTGTGTCCGCTAAATGGGTCTAAATAAGGCCTTTTATAAGGCCTGCTTACCCCTACTTTTAACCGCTGGGTAGGTACGTAAATGATGATAAGCACTATTAAGTCGTTTAAATTTTAAGTGTGTCTGTATGTTGGTGCAACTTTGTGTGCAATATCTTTTTAAATGATCTCATAAAAGTCAATTGTGTTCCAAGTAAAAATGACACTTGATTCTCTAACAGAAGGAGAAGTGACAACACAGAACATTAGAAAATATTACTGTAAAATTGCATACAATATTTATTTTTCCTTGTACTCTTTTAATGTTTTTTTTTTTTTATTTTTTCCACATTTACTTTGCAATTTAAATGCAGTTATTCTTGATTTGCAAAATTATTTCGAATACGAAGAAAACCATATTCAAATTTAGTTAAATAGGAAATTAGGTCGACAATTTTAATTTGGTTGCTTCTTGTAGTTTAAATGAGTTTTAAATTTAGGTTTTATATTTTTCGTCAAAAATGAAATTTTACTAAAATCACAAATGCATGCGATATGTATGAATATATATGGAGAACCGTCGAAGTTAAGCTTTTAAATGAACAGTCTTTACTGTTTTATCAGCATAGAGCAGATAATTAACCTATTTCCCACAAAAAGTAGTCTAAGGGTATCAAATCACAAGAACGAGGCGGTCAATTTACATAATTTCATTAGCAAACGCTTAGTTTAACAAAGTCATGGTTTTACCTGCTACCTGGCATATTGCTCAAACTTTTTGGAATCATTTCCCCTGCAAATAATTTGTAATGATATGAGAAATAAAAAAGCACGAATCACGAGATCGATTTGCTGAGACAAGCGCTGAATCGATGTTAAAATAGCGTCTACATCGGCGATAGCTTTGAATATTGTCTAAAAGAATAATTATGGTCATGAACTGTTCAGTACACAGAAATTATATCATACAGTGGTGGACATTAAATTGGTCATTTAATTAATGTTATTAAATTGTGCTCTATAATCAAAACGCGGAATGTTTTTATTTTTATTAGTAAATTGCCACAACTCCACAACACATAAATAGTAGGGTGATCGACTCGGTTTTAAAACCGCTGTAAAACCCGGTTTTTTCCTCTTTCAGCTGGTGGTTTTTTTCTAAATGTTGATTTTTTGAATGCCGAATACACCGGTTTTTTTATCCGAAAACGCAAAATACGTTAGTGCATATTAGTTTAAAAGATCTATTTAACATTTAAAAAATGTACAGAAGCAGATACAAAAATTTATAACAGCCTTATAAAAAGTCTTATTTATTTATGTATTTATTTATTGTATTTATTTATTTCTCTTGTAAAGACTACCTTTTGTCCTTAAATTCAACTAATTAAAACCAAATTAGTCAACTGCATTCATGTCAGTTATTGCGTAATTGTGCAGCCAAACGTATATAAACTGTAAAAATTTCATATTTAGAGATAATTTTTATTATAATCTTTTTTACAAAATTTTTTCTTTAAATATTATATTTTATATATTCGAACCGGTTAACCAGTTTTTACTCAATTTTCAAAATAACAACCGGTTTTTTTTAAATTCTAAATTTCAAAATACAGTCAAACTTCCATAACTCGAACTTCTCTAACTGGAATTTTCTCTTACTCGAACTAATTTGGTTGGCAGTAGCGTTAAAAGAAAAAATCACATACAATTTTCCTTCCGTAACTCGAACTTCCATAAGTCGAAGTTCTCCATAACTCGAACAAAAAACATACACATGAACTCTATAACTCGAAGAATTTTCCTTGTTTCGTTTGTTTTTTGAGCTGGTTTGTCTATTCCACGTGCTATTTTTTTTTTTTTTGGGTATTAAAAATTTTTTTCCTTTTTGGTTGCGTGAGTATCAGTTCAATGCATAATTCGGGCTTGATGATAAATGTTGAAATCAAATCAAAAATGCTTATCAATTGAAAAAAAATACATAAACTTATAAAAGACGTCGAAGACGAATTAAAGAAAAAAGAAAGCGGCTGATATATGTATATGGTATCTCGGCAAGGACGGTCTCAATAATTTTCAAAAATAAGTAATCAATTATCAACTCATTTGAATTTGGATTTCGTTTATGTAGTAACAGAGATAGGACCCCAAAATTCAAAAAAGTCGACAAAGCAGTCCTCGATTGGTTTTCAGCAACGAGAAGCTAAAACATGCATGAGAAACTACTCAAAACCAACAAGAAATGACGTAGAAAGTTCTTTCCGAACATTAAAAAATTATTTACAGACAAATGACGCAACAACTGATGAGCACTACGAAGCTTTAAGCACATTAGAGTTATTTTTTACTGAAAATAACAAAATAAAAGTAAAATGTCAGTCACTTATTTCAGAATATTTTACTTAACTGTAATTTTTTAATTACATATATGAGTACATATGCTTGTTCTTTTATATTCTTAAGTATGTAGTTTTCCATTCGAGGCTATTTTAAATAAAAATATATAATGAAAAACGTTTTATTCTATTTTAATAAAAAAATTTGTAACTCGAAGTCTCCGTAAGTTTTTTTTGGGATAATGGTGATTCGAGTTATGGAAGTTCGACTTTATTTGAAAACCGGTTTCTTAAAAAAGCCGAATAATCGATCACCCTAATAAATAGCTGTTGGTTTATCGTTATGCAGTTTGTATAATTGTAGAAATTAAAAAAATAATATTGTGCATGCATTTTCTGTTAGACACGAATAAAGCACATTTTGCATATATTTAAAAGAAATACGATTTGATAATTTATTTTTTTTTTAATAACAAATTTAATTTTGTCTTTAATAACATTATTAAATATTTCAAAGAAATAAGTATAAGTCATTATTATGGCAAAAGCTTCCTAGTGCTCTCTAACAAATAAAAAAATAATAACCTTTATGAAATATTAAGGAAAGTCCGATTTATAGATATTTTTAATATTAAACTAAGTATAATGCGTCTTGCCAAATTAAGGTATTTAAAATATAAAAAAATTTTTCTCAGGCTCGTCGAAAGTAAAGTGCAGTAAGAGAAGCAACATGGAGTGAGTGTGTCTTCTAAAACTATTATTCGTAAATTAAATGCAAAATGTTTGCGAGAGTGTGCAGCTTAAAAATTCCATACGTGTCAAAAAAAGAATATTGAAGACAGAAATCCGTTTACGAGGCAGCGAGCCGATTAAAATTTTGGAAAAATGTGCTCAGAAGTGACAAATTTAAGTTTTGTTTGTTTAGTAGTATTAGAAAAGGTATGTATGGCGATCCCAAAAATTGCAGCATACCCCAAAGTAGAAAACAGTAAAGCGCGGTAGCTGAAACCTAATGGCACGGTTAGTTATTTCTGGTACGGTGCTGGACCCATTGTTAAAATATATATAATACTTAATCAACATGATCTTAAAAACATATTAACGGAACACATGAATCTATTTTCGTTTGACAATAAGTCACTTTTATGAAATTTTGTGCAGGACAACGATTCAAAGCACACTTTGAAGTTGGTTAAAAAAATGCTTGAAAGAGGAAAAGATAGATAGTGCTGAAGTAGCCACCGCAATCGCCGTTATTGAAAAACAAATTCAAGCAGTTAAGACTAAAGCCGAACTTGGCAAAAAACGCAAAATACATGGTATGCCATTTCGAAGAAATGTTGCGGGCGTTTTTCCCAAAACATTCTCTGGTAAATTATATATTTATGTACCTCTAAAAAACATTATATACTTTGAGCTAATTGAAAAATAAATAGTAGAAATTAAACAAATTTTGTATCCGCCATTTTGGATTCTAACTTTTCAAATTTTACTGGTCAAGCCCTTACATTTGATAATAATATTGTAGGGGTTGAAGGAGGCTAAGCCATAATTTATATATTTGATAATTTTTATATGCCATGTTGGATTTTAATTTTTTCATAATTTACTGTTTTTCAGAGGTTTAGCCCTTTCATGTGATATCAATATTGAGGAATTTGAAGATGGCAAAGCCGTAATTACGATATATGACTTCTATATCCGCCATTTTATTTTGGACGCCAACTTGAATTAAAATTATTTATAATTTACGGTTTTTGAAAGGTGAAGCCCTTTAATTAAAACCAATATTGATTGGGTTGGTTTAATTTTTGTAAAATATTTGACTCATACACAAACTTGATGTTCGCCATTTTGTAGTAGTGGCCATGATTTCTTCATAGTATACCATGACTGGCTTTGGAAATTTATTTCACTCAATTTGTGTCTGGAAACTAATTTTTCATGATATTCTGTCATCAACACAAGGTACTTTAAGAAATTTTAAAATACAAAATTGGCAAATAGTTAAAAAATTAAGTTAAATTTTCAAACTATATTTTTAACATCTAAGAAATATGTGCATTTGTATAATGATCATTTAAAACAAAATATAAGCCGATATGAATAGTATTTAATACAAGCTATTTCAAGACTGTCGATTTGTTGCAAAAGGTTTAAGTTTTTTCTGAATTATTTCTAATTTAAATGTTAATGGTTAATCTACCATAAAAAGTTATTTTGTTTTTATATTTCATACAAAACACTTATCAACAAATTTATAAAACGTTTAAGATGAAATAAACCAACTTAAACTATTTAAGAAGACTAAACAACTGTATTTTATATTTCATAGATACAAATAATAAAAATCAAAATAAACTGTATTTATGAGATCTCAAGATTTAAATCACTTTTCATACCCACCACCAGAAAAAATGGTGTGTGGGGTATATTCGTTTTGTCATTACGTTTGTTACACATCTCATAAAGTACATATATTCTTAGTCCAGGTTTTTTAAAGACAATATAGCTATGTTCGTCCATCTGTCTATTTATTGAAACCACGATAGAGCTTGAGCAGAAAAATCTGGGGAAATAAAATGTTTCTAGAATATTTCTAATACATTCGATATATTGTGTTTTAAAAATAGGCTAAATCAGTTCATTAAGAGGAGTTGACAAAACAGAAAATATATACAAGTTTAACATAGTATAAAATTTATATAAAATATCAAAAAAGTACACGCAAAGAAAAACCATGATTACGACCTGATCACGATGGTCATATTATATTCTCTACACCAATATTTGGTTGCCGAAAACAAGGGTTTATTCGAGTTTTATCATTTAATGTTTACTTTTCGTATAAATTTCGATATGATTGCAGTTTAAAAATAGTATGATTCAAAAAAATTGTTTTGACAAAAATAACATTATAGGCAAAAGCATTTATAATTACAAATGATAATTCAATAATATGTGAGACAACAGAATGATAAGAAAGCAATCAGGCAATGATTTTTTATAATAAAATTTTGATTCGAACTGTTCTTCTTCTTGCTGAATAAATTCTTATTATTTTAGAAGAAAAAAAAAAAAAAATAACAAAAATTTAAAAAAAATTAACGAAATTAAAAAATAGACGAGAAAATGTAAAAAAAATATTGACATAAAAATTGCAATTAAAAAGGTAAGTACAATGAGTTTATCTAACTTAAAGCAAAATGCAATAATTTGCCATAAAAAAGCAAATATTGTCGATTTGAACTATAGTCATATAGTATATGGTTATTGCATGATACTTTAATTCAACATTGTAATGATAATTGGCAAACATTATATGTTTTAACGATAATCATAAAATTCAATCATAGTATGTATGTTGCTCTTAGATTATGATTACCACAACCATGTTTTTTCTTTGCGTGTATTAAAAATAAAATTACTTGAAGTATGAAATCAATACTTAAAACCGTTTACATAAGAAGCATTTCTAAATTTTTCTAATAGATAATTTTTCATTTTTTTATAGATAAGATTATAGAGGTTAATATTTCTTTGTAAAAATTATATTTATTTTTAAAAAAAGTATTATAAGAACAATTTTAGTTGAAGAAAAATTATCGAATGAATTGATAGAAAAAAAAAATGACAATAAATATTTTTAAAAAAATGTTGCTTTAATTAAACAAGTGTATTTGATTCATCACAAGATAAAGAATTTTTTCAAAATTTCTTAGATTATATGGAAGATTATTAAATTCAAAACTTTCTTTTTATTCTTATTACTTCTACTTATTCTTATTATTTCCTTAGAGAAGAGGGTGAATATAAAACCTCTTCAAAAGATTCAGAGACAGTGCTGCATTAGTATTTGCGGCGCCATGAGGACCACATCGACAATGGCCATTGAGAATATACTATCCATTTGGCCTATTGAGATACAGGTAAAATATGAAGCGGCCTTAGCTGCCACAAGATTAATGGCAATAGATGAGTGGCTTATAAGAGAACATAAGACCAGATACCAAAGAATAACGGATATCTTACCGATGGGAAATATTACGGAATTAACATGTGATAAAATCCCGATGAGATATGAGAATATTAACTGCATCACCATTATACCGGAAGAGGGAGAATGGGATGAGATAATCAGGATGGGAAACACCCACGGAATCGATCTTTACACAGACGGTTCAAAGATTGGTGACCAAACTGGAATGGGCTTGTACGACATAAGCCGAAATAGAAGCAAATACTTCCGTCTACCAGATCACAACACTATTTTTCAGGCTGAGATCATGGCGATTACGGAAGGAATAAAATGGATAAAGGAAACGAATATAGAAACTCCGATTCGTATCTTTACGGATAGCCAATCAGTGATTAAGACATTGAGAAAGGAGAAAGTTGAATCCCGGAACGTTTTGCAATGCAAGAGTGAGATAAACTCATATGCAAATTGTGAATATCTGGAGATAATATGGATGCCAAGCCATCACGGGCTGATCGGAAACGAGAAAGCCGACAAATTATCCAAAATGGGAGCTCTTCTGAGTACTATAACTTTGGAGAACGCCAAACCCCTTAAACGATTTAAGGATGTACTTAAACGTTGGGCAATAGAAGAACATGTCAGAAAATGGCAAAGCACTGATGTCGGTAAGGTGACAAGAACACTCTGGGGTTACCCAAATCTTGGGAAGTCAAAGGAGATTCTGAGACTAAGTAGACCTACACTTAGGAAACTAACCGGTGTAATTACAGGTCATACGGAGCTGAGAACTCATCTAGCTCGCATGAGATTATCTGAGGAGACGACATGTAGAGCTTGCGAGGAAGAGGATGAGACTCTGCTACACTACCTCTGTCATTGTCCTGCGTTTGGGCATATTAGGCGCGAAAATTTTACAGTGGATACTATGCCGAACTTGGAATACCTGGTGAACTCGAACTGGAGATCCATAAGGCGTTACATTGAGGGGACTGGTTTCTTGAACTAGTCCGTTATTTATGGGAAATTATGTTTATGGTTTTTTTTTTTTGTTTGGGAATTCCGTTTTCCACATGGAGCGCACAACATGCCAACAATTTTTTTAAAAGTAAATTAAGGTTTCTGATTTCAAAAAAAGTCTTTGTAAGCCTTTACAACCAACCGTTTTTCTGCCATACATACGTGGTTGCCCATGAAAACCACAGAATATAGCAGGTAGAGAGTTTAAGTGACTATATATAAAAGACTGGTTAATAATTAGCCTTGTTCCCGGTCTAAATTTATTTTTAAATTTGTAAAGCAGTCCAGAAGCGCAAGAAGTTTTAAATTTTCAGTGTTGGATATGCTTGTTATAAATTATAGCTTATAATACAAGAGTAGGTCTAAAAGCAATGACTGAGAGTGATAAAATTCTACAAAAACGATGTTTTTCTAAAAATCGTTAAAATCCGTGCAATGAAAGGAGTCATAGATAAAATGTACGAAAATTTACATCGCACTGTGTCTTTTAGAGTTTTTTTTAATTTAAAACGGACTGAATTTGATTAAGATTCCTAAATTTTAAAAATAAAGGTTTATATTATTATATCGAAAAAACGGGTGACACGCCCACTTAAATGACAACCTTCTATATAACGCTTTTTCTTAAATTCCTATAATTTCTCTACGCATAAGGGTATGGGATAATAATGGTTTTTGTTTTTTTTTAAATTTAAATAAAAATGATTATCAGATATTACTTTCGACACGCCTACTTTAAAACTTTAAAATAATAATAATAATAATTAAATGTTCGATTCTGTAATTTTGCATACATCTATATGCTTGTGATTAATAAAGAAGAAGAAGACGACACACCATACTAACGCCCACTTCCCATTAAAATATTTTTCTTAAATTCATATAATTTTTCTATGAACAAATATATTGAAAGTATGAGGCACTCTATGTTACAATATCTAAGTTGAATTCATTAGATGAAATTACTTTGACACGCCTACTTCAACACTCACTTCTCAAACATTGAAATAAAAACAAGTCTGTAACATCACTTCAGTGGCAAAAATGCCTATGGTTTCATTTTGAGACTAAATAGACTTACACCAAGAAACTAATGCAACGGTTTAGTATTAAAAATATTTTCTATAATGTGATAAGAGTTGTTAACAAATAATAAATTTTTTGGTATAAAAGTACTTTCCGAAATTGGTGCTGGGTATCTAAAATTTGTCAAAGCCGATTATAGTGCTCTTAGTTGTTTTGGTTTATTAAACAAAATGTCTGGTATTTGCTAAAGAACATCTTTTGGGTGGAAAGGCGACGAGAAAAGTAAAATATTAATAGCAGTAGTAAATAAATAAAAACCTAAATGTCTGGCGGCAAAAAACATCTATAAACAACTACATTCACACATTTTTACACATAAATATCTAAATAAACATATTTATACATGTCAACATTAAAGTTAAAGAAGTAGAACTGAAATAAAAAAATAATATTTCTTGTCTGTTTGGAGTTTAGCTAAAATTTATGAAAAAGATACAAACATACACACCGTTGGAAGTCATCAAAAAGAAGTCATAAAGTTTTGGAAGCTTAAATGAAGAGTTATGATCTTAATAAAATAAAAAAAGAGAATATAAATATGTTAAAGTTCTTAAGGTTAATACCCGATGACTACGGTTGTTGCACTTCATATTGAAGTCAAAGTTTGGCAACAACTCAGAATGCAAGTGTTTTTATGTTTGGCTTTTCTACAAGGCTACATGGTTAATTCATTAAATTGTTTAAGAGGATTTACTTCAAATAGGTTTAAGGGCTTCAAGTCATAGCAAAAGATTTAAGTAGCTGTAGTAGAACATGTTATTATTTTTTAGTGACTGTTTAGTAGCATGAATCTTAGAATAAAGAGAAAGGTTTAAATAGCTGAATTTAAACATTAAATAGTTAAAAGTTATAATTTCTTATTTATTTAAAATATTCAAACCCTGTTTATTTAGACAATTTTTTATATAAAAACAAGTAAAACTTGCAAAAATGTAAAGTGAAAACATACTGTAACGTCTTTGTTCATAATACGTAAATCTTCGAGCTATATTTATGTTAGGATCTGGGGGTCAACTCTCGTCCTGTGATATAAAAAGTTTAAATATTCATATCATATGGTGCCTTGCACTTTACAAAAAGTTAAAACTTCCCAGTTTCACAGAACTGTAGTTTACACGGTCTTTTACAATTCTCGTTTTTACAATGAAAATATGTTTGAATTCTTTTTCCTATTGTAACTTAAATCAACATTCATTGATGAGCTATAGATTAATATTTACTCATGAAATATTACAGATACAGAGAATAGTGTTTATGCCTCGAAATATTTGGTTTACATTCCGTGATAGTCACATATCCTTAAAAATTTGGTTTCCATGTACCAATGGCGGGTATTGTAGTCGGCCTGTTTAGGACCACTTAGCCATTAAATCGGCAGATAGTCAGTTAACCTTGGAAAAGAGGTTGAGGGTGGGCACTACACCCTACATTCGGTAAAACAAAATATTAAATAATTTTCAAAGTGGACAGCAAAAAAATCCAATATTGATTTCAAAAATGATGGCAAAAGATGTGAATGTTTATCGTCACACTGTTTTAAAAGACATTAAATAGTATAAAGAATAATTAAAGATTAAAATAACACCTGGATCAGAAATGAAAAAAGTCTAACAGATATTGGTTAGGCGAAATAAGTTGAACAACTCCTTTGAAGAGCACCGAACAAGCAGGTAGTAAAATTCAATACCAGAATCTTTTGTGGACAGAGTCAAAGCTAATGATCGGTTGGAGTACTATAAAGTTCTATTTCACAACTTCAGGTTAAGATTTTTATGTGGTTGATGGACGAGGTAATATCCAATAACAATTACGAATAAAAAAAACAAACGAAATTCCCCAAAATTCCCCAAAAAGATTCTTTAGTGACAAGCCATTTTAAGTTGTGTCATCAGGCATGATAAACACAGAGTATCCCAGCAAAAAAAATTTACACAAGTTCAAAATACATAACATTTTTGAATGACTTTTAATTCATAAGTGAAAAAGGAAGCATAAAGAATGCCTTCTTACAATACAAAATAGTTAGCATTTAGTGATGTGCATTATAATACATGCAAATGCATGCAAAATCTCTTAAGCAATTCATGTAAACGAACATTACATCATAAAAAAACACGATCTCCAATGACACGTTAATGTTAAAATGATGCATGTTTTACCTAAATTGAACCACTTCATCATGTGTTTTTGCTGGGATATATTCGTGTCCACAAATATGGCTTTTACCTTTCTTTGACATCATGATACCACGGAAAAAAGCTCTTCAGTGATATTTAAACAATAATATCAATTCTGTACCACGGAAGTCAACTTCCAACAAGGTAACGGAAGCAACTAAAAACTCTTTAATGGGAGCATTTCCAGAAAAAGTAAATAAATTCTAAAATACCGAGTAATATGCCAATATTTTAAGGTTTAATGAATTCGTAAAATATTTGAATAATTTTAGGCATTTTTGAGTATTTTAATATTGATCGGTGTAAGTTTTATTTAACTTAATACATATACAAGTCTTTTCAGTCGCACTCTTTAGTTCAAATAAATTAATTATTTAAACACGTTTTTTAATTGTTGTCCTGTTTGCATAAGAATTCAAAGAACATGATGTTTTAATATTTTAAATTTTTTTAACACAAAAAGGAAATACCACGACATATGTAGGTTGGTATATGCAACGTCGAATTGCTACATTAAAGCAACTTTTTTATGGATGTTTTTTGGAGAGGCTAATTCATATAACAGGGATGGAAAATTTCTTATGATCAGATTATTTCATTACTATTTGATTCAAAAAAGTACATGTAGTTGTAAAATCCATGATTAAAAATATAAACACATTAAATGTGAATAAATGTAGTGCTTTTGGTTTAAACAATAAAATAAAACTAATTTGTTTAATAATGAAAACAAAAATCTAAGTTTCTATCCCTGCACAAATTATTAAAATCAAGGCGAATTCTATAAATTTTGTCAATTTACTACCCCATCAGCTGTTGCGATGGAATGGAATTGTGAATATGCCTTTTTATACCAGCCACCAAAAAAATGGTGGGGGTATATTCATTTTGTCATTCCGTTTGTAACACATCGAAATATCCATTTTAGACCCCATAAAGTATATATATTCTGAATCAGGGTTTGATTTGATGACGATCTAGCTATGTCCGTCCGTCTGTCCGTCTGTTGAAAGCACGATAGAGGTCGCACCGAAAAAGCTAGGGGGCTCAAATTTTGCCAGAATCTTTCTTATAGACAAGGTTTGTTTGGTATTGAAAATAAGCTAAATCGGAATATTAGGAAGAGAGTTATAGCTCGAAAAGCAAGAGTAGGTCGAAAAAACCGTGTCCTTCAAACATCGAATAAAATGGAATTGTGTCCAAACGCATTAACGTAGACTCATAAAACTTCGAATATATATTTCCTGGGTAAAGACAATATTTTTCCCCGAAAATTATCTAAATCTATTCATTAGGAGAGAAGTTATCGATCAAAATGTACGAAAATTTATACCGCACAGTGTATTTTTCGGTATATTTAAAAACAAAAACGTCATAAAAGCAACAAAATTGGATGTACTACTCTGAAATTTTGCACACTTTGCTTTTTGGTTAAACGCTTTCTTGTAACGGAAAATCAATGTGCCACGCCCACTTTTACGCCCACCTCCCATATAACGTTTTACCTAAAATTCATATAATTTCTCTATTAATAAAGATTTTGGAATAATAAAGGGCTGTATTGAAACACCTAAGTTGTACTCATTCGCAAAAATAACTTTGACACGCCTACTATAACGCCCACTTTTCACGTTATCGACCGTTAATAAAATTAAAAAGCTTATAAAACCGCCAAAATTAGAGATATGATGATCAAATTTGCTACGTATATCCTTCTAATCAATGTTATTGTTGTGCCAAAAAGTTAAGGTGACGCGCTCACTTTAACGCCTACCTCCCAACGGTTTATCTTAAATTCATGTAATTTCTCTATTGACAAAGTTTTTGGGTAAATAAAGGACAATATTGAAATATCTAAGTTGTATTTATTAGCAGAAACTTTATTGACACGCCTACTTTAACGCCCACTTTCATTGAAAGACTACATTTACAAAAGCATTTTAGTAGCATATCGAAGTTATAAAGGGTGGTTAAATTTTATGTTGAATTTAAATAAAACACAAATTATTTAGGATATTATTATTATTTCTTTTTGTAATTATAATATTTGTATGGTTCAATTATGTATTTAACAAAATATCTGCCAAATGGCCTCCCCATCCTTCTATGTGATGGTCCAAATTTTCAATGACAATGTTGATGCTCAATTCTTAGGCATGATGATGAGGCGAGGTTGACTGCTCTTTTGCCACACTATCGCAAAAAAACGCCACTGGTGCCCATTCAACGAACTAAGAAGGCATTCACAGATTTTCTAACATTTTATACAGACCTGTTTTGCAGAAATTTAAATATTTTTTAAAATTTTCCCGATTGTGAACGAAATTGAATGATTATGTTGATCAAAAGAATTATGCACAAAATGCATTTTGACTTGAACGCCCATTTTTATAAAAAACCTGAATAACTTTAAAGCGTTGCTCATTTGCGTATCTTTCCACGGATCAAATTTAGTAAGTTTGACATTGAGAAATATCAAGTGAAATGCAGAAAACAAATTTAAACACTAGGTGTAGTTCACCTTCAACATGGGCCCTTAAAATTTAACCACCCTCTACAAAGAATGTGATACATATTTTATTATGAAGAGATTATTCCATAGCGATTAACAAAATAATAAATATTGTGCTTTAAATGTACACAAAATTGGTGGTGGGTATAAAAGATTCGGCACAGCCGAATATAGTGCTCTTACTTGTTAAATATTAAGTTTCAAATTAAGCAGTGGCTTTATAAAAGTTTCCAATTAAAATTTTAACTAAAATTTTTTTTATTTATAGAACTTTTCGAAATTCGCTTCATAATTAATAAATTTCCACCATCAGTTTAAGACCTTTTTCTATTTCTTTTTAATTTGATGTAATTTTTTTTATCCCAAAAAGCAAATTCAAGTATGAAGTACAAACAACCTTTTAAACGCTCCCTTTAAGGGAGCCAAAGTCATAAAAGAAACACTTAAATAATCCTTTTAAAGTTGGATAAACATCTGTATATCCACGAAAGCCTACCAATTATTATTAAGAGTTAGATTTAAGATTCCTTCTGCCTCTACTTATTACTTATACTCTTTCTCACTTTTCCTTTTTTAGTCTCCATAAGGCCTGTCTGTTGCTTATAGTTTTAATATGAGTAACCTTTTGCATAAATTTTTAAATTCAATTGAAGTTTGTTACTGTTAGTTAAAATAAAAAAATATGTTAATCCTTGATAATAAACAATTCAATTAAATTGTTTCTTTAGCAAATTTTAATATTGTTAAAAGGCTTTGTTTTCAAAATAATAGTGTTAAAAGGTTGCAGAAAACCTTTTGTTTTTGACCTTTTCTAAATTAAAAATAATAACACCAGACGTAAGTACTTTATTGTTGTCCTTTTTAAAGGTGATAGAAAAATAAACAAAATTATCGGCCCTTTATTCATATATTTAAGAAAATTGCAAACCTATCCGAAAGTATACGAAATTTGCGATAGTGAAATAATTGGTAGTTTTTTACCCTCTTAAACTCTTAAATGATCAAATTTTTTTGAGCGTAAGAGTTAAACCTAAATAAAAGCTACAGGCATTTTTTAGCTGTTAAAAATTCTCACGCTTTTACAATTTGTATGAAGCAAACCGAAATCCGATTTGAACAGGTCATTTTATTTAGCGCAGCAAAGCAACTGTAAAGCATTTTTTGGCTGTTGTAAAAGTAATACTACTTAAGTTATTTTTAATTCAATTTAGAGATTTTGTTTTTATTTAGTGTTTGTTATTATACAACATAAAACAGTAATACTCACTACTGTTTATTACTCGATGTTGGCGCTCTTGTTTAGGTTTATCACTTCGGTGTTATCGCTAAGTTCCAGTACAGATGGCCAAACATTTGGATGGAAAACATCTGTAATTCTCTTTTGTTTTTTCAATCGAGTACATAGAGACGAACATGTTGTCGGCAGCATTTAATTTTTAGCCCCCGACCACACGTGAGATTGTTTATGACTTAATATAAGCAATATCGCCGACAGAATGAAGGCATCAAATTGCTAATGTTCAAGCTTATATTTAAATGTTTCAAAACATAAAACTTAAAATTTTGCCAATTGAATACTGTAATTAAAAATTTCCCCTTTTTTCTGCGGCATTCTCTTATACATTAGTGTTGTTGTTACATTTTATTTCTTTGCAATTTAAGTTGACAGCTTTTATTAAAAGATTATTGCTTAGCAATGTATTATAACATTTATTGCTAAATATGTTTTCTAATACCTATTCATGCGGTTGGTCCACAATTTCTTATGCTGGGAACAAAATTTGAAAATTTCTGTGGCAATAATTGCCAAACATATTGCTCGTTTGGACGGGGGTTATAGCTATCCCAGCTGGCATTTGGTAGATTTTTTTGAGAGCGCGATCATTTCGCGACGCGTTTTTTAATTGTTCAGGCGGTGGTTGAAATAAAATTACATTTTACTCTTCCAAATGACACTTAAGCGAAACAATTTGCCGATTGTTGGGCGAGTGTATCGCCTGTTACTTATAATAACAATCGTATTTAAATTTTTGCGATTCTGGTTTTTCGAGTAATTCTAATAATCGTTGGACTAATGTTTTTTATTTTATTTAACAGTCGTCGTTTAAGCATTCTGGCGACCTTCTCTTTATGACGATTGTTATGCGAACCGTTATGTATATAAAACTTAAGCAAGATAATGTTACTAGTTCTTCGTTTCAACTCAGTTTTACATCAAAGCAGACGAACGGATTAAAAATAGTAAAAAGTGCGTTTTTAAGTTAAAGTATTTTTGAATTAACCTTAATGTTTAAGATAAAGTCCATATTTAACAAAAACTTATTTTAAAATAAATATATTTATAATGCTATTGACTAATCTGAAATCTGTTTATAATGAAAAAGAATGCAGCCCTTAAAAAAAAAAATAGTTAAAACCAGTAAAAAAGAGTCAGACTCTTATAATGTTTCATATGTGGAAGACACGTCTTCAAAAAAAATTGTTGAATCAAAAAACTTCGAATTGAGATAATTTTTCATTTGAATATATGGAAAAAGTAAATTGGCCAAATAATCAAAGTGTAAAAAGAAAATTTTTACTTTGGGCAGTAAAACATGGGTTAATTATTTACAACTATGATCAACTAATTGCTGGAAATTCTCAGAGAAACTGATATTAAAGTTCCGAGACGTAAGGACGTTAAAAGGTACACCAAAAAATGCAGTAGCCAAACCAATGGGAGACGGGAGGGACGTTAAGAATTAAGAATAATTATCAGAAAGATATTTTGTATCTTGATTTTAAAACTGATGGTTTGTCGATTGGCAGTTCTGGGTAGTGTCTCAAATTATTGTGAGGTCTTCTTAACGAGAGTTTACGAGGGGCGCATTTATATTATTTTTAAGAGCTTTTGTGGAGTGTGTTTGCTTGTCAACAAAGCGTGTCGCCGAGTAACGAACATAAAAACGATATTCTCTTCCCCACCCGTAATATTCTATCAAACTAAATGTTTCCCTTACAAATGTTCGCGCCCGTCTAAACACAGACTAAGTATAATGCTTGATGCTGTGCTTAGGTTTATCTGTTTGTGTGTATGAAAAATAAATTAATTCTGGTACGATCTGTACTTCATTCTAACCAAAATTTACAAATCTTCAATGTCTTTAAATACATACATCCATGAATAATCAAATGTAATATTGAACACAAAAATTAAATGCTTCACCGCATCTCTTTTACTTTTTGTTCTTTTGTTTGAAAAAAAAATTCTTAAATCATTTAACACTCCATCTGTTGTGTTTAAAACACCCAGTAAATAAACAAAAAAAGCAAAAAAAAGAAGATGCAAAAAAAATTATATGAATCTTTAAGTTTCTTTACTTTTTTATATTTCCGCCCCCGCATTTAGCCACTTTACAGCTTGACTTAACAGTCAAACTGTACAGAAAACAGCGAGAAAAAAAAGAAGACCTTGATTGTATGTAAATTTCAACAAGTTTGAGTGAGTGGTCGGTCTCATCAAGTTGTTTGTTTTTGATTGCAACAGAATTTTGTGGCCGTTTCTACAACTGTTCGTATATAAATTTTTAACCACATTGTTGATTTTGCACACAGGCTATTTGCCTAATTTATTTGGTTTGTCCTTTTTTAATATTTTTTTCCTCTTTTTTCTGTGCATCACTTTCGGCAATAAATTGTAAAAAAAAATTAAAGAAAAAAGTAACAGAACTTTTCATGAAATAAAGCATAAATCTTTAAAAAAAATATTAAGATTTCATATTTGAAAAACATATTTCAATATTTGTTGCTTAACTTTTAACTTCATTTATAGAGGGCGATTGTCTGGTCTAGGGAAACCTTCAATTAAGGGTCAAATTGAAAAAATTATCTTGTTAATTATGCGGGCAATTTAAGTGAATAAATGTTACAAGAAATTGAAACATTTCCGCTTTGTTAATTTTATCTTGGGAAGGAAGAATTTAAAAAACAAATCCTTTTGAAATTTATGACATTTTATCTTTTTTTGTGTTCCTTTTTCTAAACATATTCTTTTTTTATTTCTGTTTATCTTAAGGATTAATTAAGGTTTTTTGTAGTTTTTTTTTAAATTTATTATTTTAAAAAGTTCTGTTTTTTTACTGAGTACTTAGTTGTGTGCATCAGAAATAAAAATAATAAAAAAAGAGAAAAAAATCCTTAATTGTTGGTCACCACATTCATTAGAGATCATGTGCATGATTGTGTAAAAAAAACTTGAAACATTTTTGAACTCATACAAATATTTTGAAACTAAGTACAGGGTGGGATAAAAATCACGCATGTATTTTATAAATTTAATAACTTTTTAGTTGATTATTATTTATCTTTACAGATTTTAATCATTGAACCGTGTTACACCACCATGCAAGGTTTAATGACCGAGCAAAGAACCAAAATGTTAGAACTTTACTGTTCTATTGGGCATTCAATTTTACTGACACAACGACCATATCGAAATTATTTTAAGATCAGTAATGCACCAAGCTAAGTCGCATGGTTCCGACAAGGTGCAGTATTAGACTTGCCTGGGGTAGAGTAATTGACTAGCGAGGCGAAAGATGTAAGATGTCTTAGAAGAAAAGGGTGAAGTTATCGCAGATCCCGTTAACCTTGGATCTATTGCAATTTAAAGGAACCCAGTTCAAACACTTTGATAAACAGTTTCTACTAGGACTTGTCCTAGGTTATTGGTGCGGTCTGTTCAAATCGCATGTGGGGACTACGTCTGTCGGTGCTGTTATTTTAAAGCTGGGAGTTTTCAGGGTATATGTGTTCAATATTTTATACTTCCTAATGATCAACTATTAAATCAAATGCAAATATTGTATTTAAGATTCTATTCCTTTACTCCATACGAACGGTAAATATGTCAAATCTTACACTTAGGGTTCAATCTAACTCTGAAATCCAATTAATTGTTATTACGGTGAAGAACAAGTGAAAGAACAAAGTGAAATTTTTGTCGCTTATTTAGTTTTTTTTATTTAAGTCAATGGATTCGAGATCCTCAAAGACTTTTAGACAGTACAAATTAGTTACGTATTTTCAGTTGTTCAAGATAAAAATTATTTTAGATTTTACAATATTAACATTTAAAGAAAAATCGACATATTGATAAACTTTATTAAATTTAGTACAAATTCTTAAAAACGAATCAGAGTTGGTATAATTTCTTCTAAAAACCTTGACAGATAGTGGAGTTAGTTATTAAATTTTAATGTTCTTTCATATGGCATAAGTCGATAGTTTTGGGGATTGTGTTAATTTAGGAAATAGTTAAAATTGATGTGCGGCTATAATATTGCACCGCATTATGTTTTTGGTCTTTGATAGGTTAATAGTATCACTTTAGAAGGGCTGCACCAATTTCGCTATTTTTTTTAATTTTTTATTTGTCATAATCCAACTTAGGTTTACAAAAAAATTTTAATGTACCTCGCCCACTTTTAAAATTATCTAAAATTGGAGATTGGCTGCACTGATTTAGGCGTGGCACCTCCCATCCAAAGCCAAACATTTTTGTCATATATCTTAAGTATTGTAATCTTCAATGTTCGCGTGAAGTATTATAACAATAATAATCATAGTACGGCTTAACTTGAGCTTAAAAACAATGGGCGTGGCACTTTAAATATGTAAAAAGAAATTTCATGAGATGTTTAGAGAACTATAAAATCTACAACAGTTAAACTTTGTGCGCTTTACTTTAATTTTATTTGTCCTTATCATGTTGATAATCGACACGATCCGAACGGAAAAAGTAATATCCCCCATCATTGCTGTACCTAGAAATTTTTTCTAGGGATGGCAAAACGTCCTTCTCTTTAAAATCTTAAACTGAGTTAATTTTTATGTATAAAGTTAATTCTTGTAAACATAATTCTGCACCCCCCAGAACCGTCTAGATTTATCAGTGCCCTATGATGGGCATGATCCACCATAAAATTCTTTGTATGACATATTTTAGATGCTTTAAATGTTTGAGCTTCTAATCCTGGTATTAGACATTTTTATAAAAACTGTTCAATTCATTAAAATAATTGGGAGGGATCGAAATAGGAGTCTTCAAGCATTGAATATCGTTTAATCGCAGGGCTTAGGAGGTCAAATATTTAATTACTTAGCAACTTAAGGAGGGTTAAATTTAAGCGATGGTAGATTGCAGCTTTTGAATAAAATAGCAAAACTTGTTTGTTAATATTACATGTCCCTAATGTCCATTGTGACTTTAAGAATTTAATATCTTACTGTGAAGCTACTTTTTATTTTTGCTACAACCGCAGTTAGCAGTAACGGTAACGCACCGTTAAAACTGAAATAACCCAGCAAAAAATAACTCTACAGAGACTACATTAAATAAAATTAATAAGTTTTAGAAGTATCTACAGCAGTCTTTAATGGTTATTTGCACATTTTTTTTTTTGGCAAAATATAGAATGTTCGCCTGTGTTCTGTATTCCGAGTGAAATTAAATCAGTTGGAATTGGCATTGTAGTGTTATTGTTTATAGTACTAATTTCATAGCAATTCCGAGTGATATAAATTCACTCGGAATGCAGAAAACAGGCGATTAGTTTTGAATTTGCATGCCACTGCTAATAATGACTACCATTAAACGAAAACAAATCATTACTTGGGTGATTCTGTAGGAAACATGTAATTTCTTCTGGTTTTAGTTTTTTTTATTATTATTCACTCGAATAAATGTATAGTGCGAAAAATTATTTTGTGTCATCATTAACAACAACATCATGTTTATACTTTTCTTAGTACACTTGACAATAACAATAAAGACTTGCTGTTTTGCCACTTTCCTCTTTCTTGAAATAAAATTCCCTTTTGCGCTTTTTGTTCAAATAGCCCTTCTTGTGTTTTTATTTTGCTTTTGATCACTACTGCTGCGAATGAATATACTACTAGGAACGTGTTTAAGAAATTAAAAAAAAGTTGGAATTTTATAAGGATGTGTGTGTGTCGTGGTTTATTCTATTTATTCTTTAAACATTGCAACCATTTTACGCATTGTTACACTGTTGAGAATTCTTAAAGGTTTCTTAGGATTTTCTTTTCATTTGGCTTAAATTGCTATTGTAATATTTTTTCTCCATTTTCTTTGCGGTTTATAAGGATAAGCGCATTGTTGGTCAATGTGTGTATCCTTTATGTTGTCATAACATTTATTATTGTTTGGGGAAATTCTTACATGACTCAAGACTTTATTTCTCCGGTAGTTTATTTCATCCACTTCAGCAAGAGTGACAAGTGTAGAAATTGAAGTTTGTCGTTGCGTTCGAAAAATGTTTGTTTTTTAAAACAATTCAAATTATTTTTTCAAAACTTTATTCTGGTCCACGATTACAATAAAATTTTTGTCAGAGATAAAACATTTGTTATTTCTAGAGAAAAAAAATTACATAATTTACTAGATTATTCGGGATTTGGTCCCATAATATTTCAATGATATTTAGTTGGTTGTTGGGTTTAAGCTGGTTTATATGCATTTCACTGGTACATAAATTAAATGAAGCCTACATGCAAAGAAAAAAAATGGTTGTGGTAACCATGATCGAAGAGCACCATACTATGATTAAATTGTATGATTATGGTTAAAAATAATAATGGCTACCTGTTATCATTTGTATGTGTAATTAATGTATCATTCTATAATCATATATATGACTACAATTGAAATTGACAATCTTTGCTTTTTTACGGCAAATTATTGTCGTTTGCTGTAACATACACAATTGATTGTACTTACCAATTTAATTGCAATTTTTATACCAATATTTTTTTACATTTTCTTGTTTATTTGTAAATTTTTCAAAATTTTTGTTAATTTTTTTTTACAGCTCAAACTTTTAAAATAATAAAAATTTATCCAGCAAGAAGAAGAACAGTTGAAATAAAATTATTATTAAAAAAAAAATCATAGCTTGATTAATTTGTAATCATACTGTTGTCTCACCTATTATTTAATGATTATTTGTAATTTTTAATGCTTTTAAATATAATGTTATTGTTGTCAATTTATTTTTTTTAAATCATACTATTTTTAAATGATAACCATTTTGCAATTTTTACGAAAAGTAAACATTAAATGATGAAATTCAAGCAAATGCTTGATTATCGTGACAAAATGAAACAAAAATAACTATTACTTGTTTTCGACAACCAAATATTGTTTTAGAAAAAATAATATGACCGTGTCGTAACCATGATTTTTCTTTGCGTGTAACTGAATTTTCGAATTGAACCATGATTTTCAAACTATATTTAAACATTTGGCAAAAGTTACAAATTGCCAAAATAAACTAACCTTACAACAACCGAAAACTATTAGCTGTTACAGAAAAGAGTGTTGTCAATTAAAAGTTCTCCACCTCAAAAAAAACATTAAAGTTGAAATAGAATTATAATCAAGTAGGGTAGAGGGGAAACTTGCTTTCAAATAAAATATTTTCCTTTATTAAATATAGTCCTCTAAGTTTTAAGTTACTTGAACCAAATCTTGTAGGACGTAAGCGTTGGTCGTAGTTTTAAGAATTTTTCCGAGCAATAAGCAAAAATCTAGAACTGCCGCAGCACTGTTTCTTAACCTAAACTTAATTACAAATCCAAATTTTCATTCAAAGAAAAATAAATAAAATAATTTATTGTTGCATAAATATATTTTGATGAAGGGTTTGTAATAATCGGCATTACCGAATTAGTGCTCTTACTTGTTTATTACATTTATAAAAAGAAAAAAAAAAACAAAAATTAAAAGGTAAGTGTTAAAGGATGGTAGGAAAAGTAATAAGTTTTTGATTACAATATCTTTAGATTTTTTTTTAATTAAACAAAGGTGTTATAAGGCTTTGTATTTAGTGTTAATACCAAAAAAATATTTTATTAATATTTAATAGAAAAAGTTTGTCGTTTAAGAAACAATTTGAAAAGTATAAAATAATAAAGCTAAACTCTAAGGGCTGTATTCATAAAAAATATTTTAGGTTTATTAAACTCTTATTTGACAGATGTTGTAGAGAAATTTGTCAAATAAGCCTTTAATAAACCTGAAATATTTTTTATGAATACGGCCCTAAATTTTTAAATCAACAAGAAAACTCAATTTTAGAAAGTTCTGAACAAAAAAAAAAAAAAAATCATAAAAAATCTACAATTTATGAATTATTTTGATTTCGTTGAAACTTTTTGTTTTTGGCGTAGAATACGTCTTACCTTATGGTATAGGGAGTCATGCCAGATTGTTATTGTTGTAATCTTTATTTCATTGATTATGAGGAAACGGCGCGATACTTTTTTTAAACATTTTTTTGTAGGTAAATGAAGATGTTATCTTTCGTTTGATATACATTTTATATTGGTTGATATCTTCCTAATATTTAAATTTCTCAAATGAAAATTGTTTAAACACATACACTCAAACATATGTGTGGTGTTTGGTTGAGTGTTTGAGTTTGTAGCGTGAACACAAACTATGCTGCTGTTTCAGTGTGGACACAAACCTTCGGCTATTGTTTTGATTGATGAAATATTGAAAGCGAAATATATGAGCGATACATTTAATTTGGATTATATTCTAAACGATGCTCCCACAATTATTGATAACACAACCATTGACTAAGTATTTACGAGAAATTTAAATATTAATTTAAAAACATATTTATCCTATTTTTCCTACCATAAACTTATGTATATTATCAAAAGTAACTATCAAATAAATAAATTCATTTGCTTATATTATTTATCATTTATTGTTAAATATGTTTTCTGTCTTAGCGGATGGCGTATTCTACGTTAAACTTACTGGCTGTGTCTCTGACACAGTCTGTAGGGACTGTCTGCTGTTTTTTTTAACAAAAAGTAGCGGATTTGGAGTTTTAAATAGTAAAAGCGGTACAAGCATAAGAAAAATGACTTGCAAGCATTCCTATTAAATTTAATATAGTGTGTGTACTTATAAAGGTTGTTTAAATTTTAAGGGCCGATGTTGAATGTGAACCACACCTAAACGTCAAGTTTTTTCTTCTGCATTCCATTTGACATTTCTCAATTTCAGACTAATAGGGCCCATACACAACACCATAATAATTGTGCAATCAAGTGATTGTGCAATTAAGCTTTAAGCACACAATACACAAGCATGGTGGCATAAAATTCAGTTTTTACCCAAAAATTGTGTGGAAAAGTTTGTAATGAATAACAAAAAATTTGTGCTGCACTTATTATTACTATTATCTTAAAACGAAAAAGAATAAGGAGCAATAAAAAAACGTGTTTGGATGAAGAAATGGCTATGAATTGGCATTCATATTTAAAATGTTGTATTTTTTTGATGTTTATGCCTTGACGATTTAACTGTTATGAATTAATTTTACAACACACGACCAAATCATGATGGTGCATGTTATCAAACTATTTTTGATAAAGCACCATCAGCTGGTACAATCTCATTACAACCTCATACACGGTTAATCAGCTAGCACAACCAGTTGATTGCACAATTATTATGGTGTTGTGTATGGGCCGTATAACTCAATTCGAACCATGGAAAGATACACAATCAAAGAACGCGTTAAAGTTATTCAGGCTTATTATAAAAATGGGCGTTCCAATCAAAATGAATTTTGTGCACTTCGTGATTATTTTGGTTAACATTATCGCTCAAATTCGTCCACAATCGGGAAAATAGTGAAAAATTTTTAAATTTCGGCAAAACAGGTCTGGAAAACTCGACTCATCATCGTGCCCAACAATTGAACATCAACATTGTCATTGCAAATTTGGACTCTCGGATGGAGGTGTGTCGCTGAAGTCGCGGCTGCAATTTGGCCGATATTTTGTTGCATACATTAGTAAACCAATATTACCAATATTATCATAATAAAAAGAAATGACAATAATTTCCTAAATAATTTGTGTTTTATTCAAAATCACATCGATTCTTGAAACTTAATCACCCTCTAAAAGAAAAACAAAAAAAATTTTCTAGTGTGAGTAGCGAAGCTTAAAAAACCTGCTATCCAAACCGGTTTTATTTGTAGAAAAACCGTATACTTTTTATTTATAAGTTGGGGGTTTTCGAGTAATTTGAAAACTGTTTTATTTTGCATGCCAAATATTTAATTACTTTTATTTTGGAATACGTGCTTCGCTACGTATCAAGTGAAATTATAAGAAAACTTAATGCATTGGATCCAAAGATACAAAATTACCGATTTTACCGATTTTAAAATACAAAAATTCATTACAGATTGTTTTAGCGGGAGTAAAACTACGTTTTTACTTTTTTCCTATTGCTATCCCTCTCAAAGATAAATTCTGTTCAAAAAAGTACCAAAATTCAGTTTTTTCCCGTTTTATGCCCTTAAAACTCAAAATTTTAAAAAAGTACCAGACATCTATCCAATTATTTTTAAAAGGCTCTTTGATCCTTTCTGAATTTTTGTGATATATTTATTAAGCCCGGAGATACTGTGTTACCGATTTTACCCTTTTCTACCCGTAAACCGCTCGATTCGGATAAGTGAGCCCGTTCTTGAGTTATAAAGTCACAACGCAATTGCAAACATTTTTTATATATACAGATTTTCGATTAGTGAGCGATTTGTGGAAAAATTTTTTTTAATATACCTCGGAACATATAATATCTATAAATAGTAGCAAACGTGTCTAGGAATTGGTCTAGGGCTGAAAATTTTTAATTTTTCGTAAAAATAGGGAAAAACGGAGGCAGTCCTGTTTTTGTGTGCAAATCTCTAAAAGGTATGGGACATTTATCATCGATTTAAATATCGATTTATTCGCGAATATTTCCAAAAGATTAATACCACATACAGGTCTGTTCAACATGTGGAGGCTTCTTAAAACAAGGACAAATGGACATGGCTTAATCGAATCCCCTCCCCTATTCATAAGCTTTTAGAAAATAAATATTTTTTTCTGGCAAACTAAGAAAAAATATTTTCATTTCATAGATAATTTTCTATCAGAGGATATCCATATAACTATAAAGTATTGAAAATTAAAAAAGTGAAAAAAAAAGATCGCAATTTTACTACTTTTAGTCTGTCGATTAGTGAATATTTTTGTTACACCATATTTTATTAATTTTAAAGTTTTTGTTTTATGGACTCGTTTATGAAATTAAAATATATAAAAACAATAAATAAAAGGACTTTTCCAACAATAGTTATTATAAGTTCATAAGTTATTTGCGCTTTTTGCTTGAACAAAAAGCTTTTCTATAGTTTTAAGCCTGTTTCCTACGCTACTGATTTGTATATTTATCAAATCAAAATAAATTTTAATTAAGTACAAGATTTTAAACAAATACTGGCCTTAAAAACTCACTATCCTGTCCAAAATAAATTATTATTTTAAAATATTTAAAATTTTTTCAAGCAATGTTTAGCAAAACCTTTTTTAAATTTAAAAATTAATTATGAATATAACGGTTTTTATTTTATGTTGCCTTAAAAAGGTTTACTTTAAAATATATTTATTAAAAAACCTAAAGAAAAATGTAACAAATACTTGAAAAAAAAAATTGGCAATTTAGCAATAAGCCACCTGGATATAAAAGGAAATGTTTTCCTTAACAAAGTTAGAGCGAACAAAAAATTACTGTCACGTATTACAACAAAACAGAATAAGCAATGTTAAGAACAAAAACTATATGATATTGACCTTAATGGGAAAATAACTTTAAATAATAAAAATAAAAAAAACATAAGTAAATAACACAACCCGGTTTTTATAAAGCGAATAAATGGCAAAAACCAGCCACTTAAGTCGTAACATTGACATAGACACATACTTTAATAGTTACATAGATTTGTACTTAACATTTATGTTTAGACATGCTACTACTTTTTGAACTAAGACCCAATGAGACATACATACCTACGTGACTAAATGTATAGATTTTTTTTTTGGTTTTTTTTAAAGACGTTTCCTGTTAAGCATTGTATTTATCTAATGATGTTTGTTTAGTATTGAAGTGAGAGATAAAAAGAAGGGGTAAGTAGGCCTTATAGAAGGCCGTATTTGGCTGAATTTATCATTTATTTTTACACGCGTTAGGAGATAGAGCAAGAGTTTTCATATTCGCTTCAAGAAGACCTTTTGACTAACGCCTTTTTTTGCACACTATGTACAAAGACCTGTTGTTGCTTTTTTAAAAAAATATAATTAATTTCTTGGGCTCAGGACTATTTGACTCACTCTTTAATTAAAAAGCTTTAAATAGAACTTAATGAATTCTTGAATTTTTTTTATTATTTTTGTTATGTTTTGTTTTTACTTAAAAAGTTTTAACAATGTTTTGCTGTTGCAAAGTATACAAAAGTACATACGAGAATGTTCTCTTTCCTTCCCTTCTTAAAGAAGGGGTGTTCAAAAACAATTAGATATTTAGAAAAGAAAGGCCTGTGGCCTTTTATGGGCAAGCAGGATAGAATGAGATTGAAGTTCTAAAAGCTATGAATTTGCTTTCTAGTTGGCCTGAAATATTAAGCCCTTTTGATTTTTACCTCTGGGGGTACTTGTAAAACATATACAAGTATGCATAGACAGTAATATTGCAATTTACAAACACATACTTAGGGATGAGAGTAAGGCCGATTAAATCTACTTATGTGTTACTTTGGCTATGTTTAGACATGTCAGAACATTTTATGAATAATAGTTAACACACACTAAGAAGCCAACTGACTATCAGCAGTTTCTTTTTTAGCGTTAAAATTTCTTACATTAATCGAAAAATCGCCTCCGAATGAAACTATCTTATTTACACTGGCCTTATACAATTTGGTCAGCTAAAAGCAAATTTGATTAGGTGTTCTCAATCTACAAATCTATTTTACGCTTTTAAGGTTTAATCGAGGGTACATTTAATACAGGGTACAGGGCACCATCATAAACTAAAGTAACCACCAGATCGTTTTTGCTTTCATGTAAGAATGTCAAACTTTAAATATAGAACAAGTAATAGTTCTATATTCGGCCGTGCCGAATCTTATATACCCTTCACAATGTGTAGTCATGCAATAACAAGTGTTTGTATCACCATTCATCTCATTAATATGAAATACGTACATACATACGTACATACATACATACATACACACATACATACATACATACATACATACATACATAGATACATACATACATACATACATACATACATACATACATACATACATACATACATACATACATACATACATACATACATACATACATACATACATACATACATACATACATACATACATACATACATACATACATACATACATACATACATACATACATACATACATACATACATACATACATACATACATACATACATACATACATACATACATACATACATACATACATACATACATACATACATACATACATACATACATACATACATACATACATACATACATACATACATACATACATACATACATACATACATACATACATACATACATATATAAAAACATCCCATTGTAAAATTATAAATTGAGTTTAAGTTAAAAAAATATAAAAAACAAGTAAAAAATATATATGTATATATACAAAAAAACAAAAAAAAAAATATAAAAATAATTAAAACAAAAATAAATAAAAATATAAATAATATATATAAAATAATAAAAGAATTTTTGGCTCCGCTGGGATTTGACGCCACGTTCACTCTGACCAGTATACCACGTTTGTATGTATGCATGCATGTGTTGTGTGTTGTTGTTGTGAAAAAACGAGGTATTCGTAGTTTTTTCCTCATATCTCAGTTGTTTATGTACCGATTTTTGTGATCCGCTCCCGAATATGTCAAATATTTTAATACTTCACGCGGGCCCAGGCGATGTCGGGGGCTTCAAAAAGTTGATTTCAACATACACACGGACAGACGATCAGACGGACAGACTAACAGAGCTTAATCGACTCCTCTATTCAGAAAATATACACTTTATGAGGTCGGAAATGAAAATTGTAGAACCTGCACACGGAATGACAAACCTATATATACCCTTTTTGACTGTGTGATGTATATAAATATGAATCCGCCTTTAAAATGAAAGAAAGCGAATTTAGTAGAATTTGCTATTGCATGTACTTGATTTAAATTTTTTTTACTTCACAAATAGTTGGTTTTGGGTTCGCGACTGCTTGCATTGAGAAAAAAATATTTCTGTGGAAAACTTTTCTTTAGTTTTAAAATAATACAAAAAGACTTGATGTTCAAATTTTACCAAGATATAAAAAACAAGTAAAAGCGCTATATTCGGCCGTGCCGAATCTTATATACCCTTCACAACGTGTAGTCATGCAATAACAGTAAATTCACGTATGTATGTTAAAAAAAACAAAAAAAAATAAAAAATAAAAAAAAAATTTAAAAAAAAAATTAAAAAAAAAAAAATTATTATATACATATATAATATATATAAAACAAAAAAAAAATAAAAAAAAAATTAAAAAAAAAAAAATAAAAAAAAATAATAATAAAAATATATATAATATATTAAATAAAAAATAAAAAAATAAAAAAAAAAAATTTAAAAAAAAAATTTTAAAAAAATTTAAAAAAAAATTTTTTTGCCTCAGCTGGGATTCGATGCCACGTTTTCTCTAACCAGTATACACGTTTGTATGTATGTATGTTGTTGTTGTAATGTTGTTTTTATGAAAAGAAAATCGAGGTGGTCGTGGGTTTTTGCTCATATCTCAGTTGTTTATGTACCGATGTTTCTGATTTTCAATACCGATCTACTCCCGAATATTTCTGATATTTTAATGCCTTACCCGGGTCCAACCTATGTCGGGGGGCTTCAAAAAGTTGATTTCAACATACACACGGACAGACGGTCAGACGGACAGACAGACAGACGGACAGACGGTCAGGGCTTAATCGACTCCTCTATTCATAAGCTTTCAGAAAATATATACTTTATGGGGTCGGAAATGAAAATTGTAGAAATTTCACACGGAATGACAAACCTATATATACCCTTTTTCACTGTGTGAAGGGTATAAAAAAATATTAATTATTAGTCGGGTATAAACTAATCTTAAGACAAGCCATAATACAAGTAAAATCATCGAGCCAGCTAATCGGTGAAGTTGGTAAGAGTAATTGTCAAAGTTTGTAAAATTAAAGTTATTCCAAATAATATTGTTCGTTGTTTTGCGCTATAACTTACGAGTTGTCCAAAATAGTTTTAAATAATAGGATTGAAATTATGTTTTTTAATCTCAATATTAGCTTATGTTGACTTAAGCGGTTATTCCATTTAGCCACAGATTTGAAAGCAATATTAAAAATCGATCATGTATTTGACTCTCTGTGTTTGTTGGCGCAATAATCGCAGATTTGATTTCAATTAAACATGTAACTAAAATCTAAATTATTGTTGATTTCTACATTCTACGGCTCTAAACGTCAAACTTCATACTTAAAAAATGTAAACAATAAAGTGCTCTCCCAATTGCAACCACCTTTGAAATTATGGTGCAATTTTTCTTAATACAATTTTATTTAAAAAAAACACAGAAGCCTCACTAAATATTAAGTTTCAATGCAGACTTTGTCAAACTCTATTTACAAAGTTGATTTTATTTTCTATGGGAAATCTAACTAAGTTTCGTCTATATCTCGTAAGTACTAGATTTAGGAGAAATTTCTTATCTGTTGATGTAAATTTCTTACAACGTACAACTTGTATGATACTCTGTAAGTTAAACGAATTTTACATATTGGATTTAAGTTGATTTCAATGCCTTAATCGATCTAATGTTAACACAAATTCATGTGTATATCAAATGGAAAAATTACTACTAAATAATATAAGTATACTTACAAGCCAGTAACATGTAGCAGAACAATTAAGATATAAAGCCCCCATTCGCTCCCCCTTAAAGCAATAATACTATGCAGGCTTCTACTTATTCTTAAGTGCCTAAATGGTCTTGATATCAACGAAAGAAAAAGTGAATTGTTCTTCAGCAAAAGAACAATCGGCAGGCTAATAGACATTTTTCTGTCTTATTGTGTTAATGGCTGAGATATTTTTACAAATTTAGTTGTATGTATTACGAAATTTTCTTTGATTACTATTACAAGCCATCACAGAAAGCAAATAGTAATTAAACGTTAGTAAGTCCTAAGGGAATACATACCATTTAATTCGTTTTCATACAATGATTGGACATAACTAGGGGAGAGTTTGTGGTTAACAATCGGTGTCAGGACTGACACCGACTGACACACCTTTTATTGTTCCTTAAATTAAAAATTGTTATATTTTCCAAAAATGTTACTTAATTTTCTAATTTCATGATGTTAATTTTATTGTTTATTATCAAACCTAAATTCTCATTTCCTTTGAAAAGTTTAAGCATAAAATTTTGTTTATTTTTATACCCTTCACACAGTGAAAAAGGGTATATATAGGTTTGTCATTCCGTGTGAAATTTCTACAATTTTCATTTCCGACCCCATAAAGTATATATTTTCTGAAAGCTTATGAATAGGGAAGTCGATTAAGCTCTGTCAGTATGTCCGTCTGTCCGTCTGACCGTCTGTCCGTGTGTATGTTGAAATCAACTTTTTGAAGCCCCCCGACATCGCTTGGACTCGGGTGAGGTATTAAAATATCAGAAATATTCGGGAGTAGATCGCTATTGAAAATCAGAAACAGAAACGGTACATAAACAACTGAGATATGAGCAAAAACCCACGACCACCTCGATTTTTTTTTTCACAAAAACAACATTACAACAACAACATACATACATACAAACGTGTATACTGGTTGGAGAAAACGTGGCATCGAATCCCAGCTGAGCCAAAAAAAAATTTTTTTTATTTTTTAAAAATTTTTTTTTTTTAATTTTTTTTTTATTTTTTATTTAATATATTATTTATATTTTTATTATTTTTTTTTAATTATTTTTTTTTGTTTTATATTTATTATATATATTTTAATTATTTTTTTAAAATTTTTTTTTAAAATTTTTTTTTTAATTTTTTTTTTTAATTTTTTTTTTTAAATTTTTTTTTAAATTTTTTTTTTATTTTTTTTTAACATACATACGTGAATTTATAATTTTACAACGGGATGTTTTTTATATGTATGTACGTATTTCATATGGGATGAATGGTGATACAAACTACTGTTATTGCATGACTACACGTTGTGAAGGGTATATAAGATTCGGCATGGCCGAATATAACGCTCTTACTTGTTTAGTTTTGGACAGTTTCCTACGATAAATCCAACAGGATAACCAACATTTCGTATTTAATTTTGTTTGTTTTACATTAAAATTTGCCCAGTAAGCAATTTTTCATTAAGTTTTTAATTACAGTTATGGTATTTTTATTATAGTATTTTAATTTTAATTTTAGTTTCAGTTTTGAAAAATAAAAACAAAAAAAAAACAGAAAACTTGTAAAAGTGAATAAAATCCTTATTTGAGGGCATAAATCAGAACATGCCATGTACTTTTTAAGGATTATTTCGTGTAAATGTAAGTGGTCCATACATTAGCATACATTTTCTAGTATTTCGCCGATAACTTACCAATGTAAGTCAATCTGCTAACACAATCATAACAAGTAAGAGCAATATATTCGGCTGTGCCGAATCTTTTATACCCACCACCAATTCGATGTACTTTTATAGCACAGAACTTATTATTTTGTTATTATCAGTAAACGTCATGAAATAATCTCTTTATGCTTAAATATGTATCACTTTCTTTGTAAAGGGTGGTTAAATTTTAAGGGCCGATGTTGAATGTGAGCCACACCTAAACGTCAAGCTTTTTTTCTGCATTTCGTTTGACATTTCTCAATTTCAGACTAACTCCATTTAAACCATGGAAAGATATACAATCGAGGTACGCGTTAAAGTTATTCAGGTTTTTTATGAAAATGGGCGTTCAAATCGATACACATTTTATGCAGTTCGTGATTGTTTTAGTCAACATAATCATTAAAATTCGTTTACATTGTGAAAAATATTAACATTTCAGCAAAAAAGGTCTGTATGAAATGTGAAAACTGCCGTGAATCGCATCTTAGTTCGTTGAATGGAAAACATTGTTGTTTTTCACGAAAGTGTGGCAAAAGAGCAGTCAACCTCGACTCATAATCGTGCCCAACAATTGAACATCAACATCGTCATTGAAAATTTGGACCATCGGATGGAGGTGTGCCGCCGAAGTTGCGGCAGCAATTTGGACGATATTTTGTTTTATACATAATTGAACCATACCAATATTATCATAATCAAAAGAAATGACGATAATTTCCTAACTAATTTGTGTTTTATTCAAAATCAGCATCGGCCCTTAAGTTTTAACCACCCTTTATAACTTCGATATGCTAGTAAAATGTTTTCGTAAATTGAAAGTGGACGTTAAAGTAGGCGTGTCAATAAAGTTTCTGCAAACAAATACAACCTAGACATTTCAATATAGTCATTTATTCTTCCATAAAACTTTGTGAATAGAGAAATTATATGAATTAAAGGTAAACCATTATATGGGAGGTAGGTATTAAAATGGGCGTGTCACCTAAATTTTCTGGCATAATAATGACATTGATTGGAAGGATATCTGCAGCAAATTTCATCGTCATACCTCTAATTTTGTCGGTTTTATGAGTTTCTAAATTTCATTAATAGTAGATAACGTGAAAAGTGGGCGTTAAAGTAGGCGTGTCGAAGTTGTTTCTGCTAATAAATACAACTTAGATATTTCAATATAGTCCTTTGTTTAAAAAATTTCAGAATCGTACATTCAATTTTGTCAGTTTTATTACGTTTTAAATTTTGAATATACCAAAAAGTACACTGTGCGGTATAACCTTTCATACATTATGATCAATAACTCGTTTCCTAATTCATAGCTTAACAATTTTCGGGGAAAATACTTTTTTTACTCAGGAAATATATAGTCGAGATTTTATGACTCTACGTTAACGCGTTTGGACACAATTGCATTGAATTCAATTTTGGAAGGACACGTTTTTTTTGACATAATCTTGCATTACGAGCTATAACTCTCTTCTTAATATTCCGATTTAGCCCATTTTCAATACCAAACAAACCTTGTGTATAAGAACTATTCTGGCAAAATTTGAGCCCCCTAGCTTTTTCGGTCCGACCTCTGTCGTATTTTCAACAGACGAACAGACGGCCGGACATAGCTAGATCGTCATACAATGAAGCTCCGATTCAGAATATATATATACTTTATGGTGGCGGATATAAAAAGTTTAAAGAATGTTTAAGCGAATCCAGAAAAGGCTCTCTGCAAATATTGTAAATATGAAATAAACGCAAAATGTTGAATACTGAACGCTCACACAAAAACAAAAATCATTTTAAGGCAATTGAAAGCATTGTAGCAATTTGTCTTTTAAACCGATTAATGTGAAATCTCAGCAACAGCAGTCATCATTGTGTTTATTTTTATACACACCACCAAAAAGAAAAAATGATGTAGGGGTATATAATTTAGTCATTCCGTTTGTAACACATCGAAATGTTGAATAAAAGCAACAAAAGTATATATTTTCTGAGTCCTGGTTTTACTTTTGGATGAATAATGTTTGGTATAGAAAATGGGCGAAATCTGTAAAATTAAAAGAGATTTGTAGTTTGTAGTTCAAGACTAATAATAATCATGTTTCAAGTTCTTGTCTTTTTGTTTACTGAGAAACTCGATTTTAAACTGTGGCTAAATATGTATTAAAATTGACTGAAAATTTTAAGGTGGACTACAAGTTAGCATTTAAGTAATTTAAGTTATTTTATTAAAACTGTCCTCTGTATTTTTAATTAAAAAATAATTTTACAGAATATTTTTTTAATAAACCACAGTCACTTGCCGTCATAATTTTCTGAGTGTATGTATAAAACTATACATGTTCGATTATTTCCTGTAGGGTCACGTAAAGTAACAGCAATCCCTGAAAAAGTGGCTCATAATTGGACGTCCATTACAAATTTTTTCCGGACTAGAAACCATCTAAACGTGCAAAAACCCAATTGTTTGGAAGATTTCAAATATACAAATTTTGTTTATTTTTAATAACAAAAGATTTTCACTATAAATATTCTAGATTTGGCAATTTTCTAATCATAGAGAAAATAAAAGTTTGAAATAGCAATAAAGAGAAATATTTTATTAACAACTTAGAGTTATTATATTAACAAATAGAGTTGGCAAAGATCAGTCAATAGCAGATCGAAGTTTTTTAAAACAACACCAATTGATTGATAGTATTTAAAATCGTTTGCAAGATTTAATTTAGACACTTATTAAAAATCATATTTTTAGATTGAATACACAACAACAGATTTCTGAATTATTTGGATTTTTTTTTTAATTTGATTAAAAAACTTGTGATATAGAGGATGCTAATGATAACGAGTCTTTTTTAACAATTGTTTATTGGGTAAAACAATTTGTGTATGTAAAATTCAAATTGCATTTTTCTAGCACATTTTCAGTCATATAGTGGTTATTTGCGTTTTTCTTTTGAACGTCTAAATACAAACTAGCAAACGCGAAAAGAATTGAAAAAAACTTGGAATAATTATGAACATTTTCGGGTTACTCAAAATAGCATACAGTTTTGTAAATAGACTCATTAACATACATACATGCGTACTAAACAATAACTACAACTAAATTAGAAAATATTTTCCCTTTTTAGAAAGAGAAACAAATTATAGGATTTTTTTTCAGTTTTACCAAAAGCAAAATTGAAAGAATTTATTCATTTTATAACTTTTCGATATTTTTTATTAACAGCAATAGTTTTAAAGTATATCACAAATATGTAAATGAAATGTTGAATTAAAAGATACAATTCTCAAATCAGTTTTATATGCCAATTTGGCTCTCAACCATTTAGTTATGCCAACAATAGATAATATCAATATTAAAACATCAAAATTGTAATATATTTTTGTTATATCTATTCAATAAATGGAAAAAAATTAACAGCAATAACAATTTATCAATAATTTTTTTCTAAGTAGATAATGAAAAAAAAAGCATTTTTTTTTGCTAAAAACAGTTATTATTGAGAATTTTTTTAGAGCAACAACTTGTATTAAAATAAATTTTTTAAAACAAGAGAGTTAAGAAATTATGTGAATTCTTCTCAAAATTTAAAATTATTTTTTTTAATGTTAAAGATTTTATTATTTTTCATAGCTGTCACTTAAATTGTTATGCTATTTATAAGTAACTAGCCAAGCCCGGCGCGCGTTGCTACGCCTTTTAATAAATTAAAATTTGTTCTGAATTTTAATTGAATATCAAGTGCAAGAAACTAAAAATTATATTTTTTTATGGGCGTGTCACTGCCCACTTCTCTAATCACGAAGTTGTATAGTCATGACAGCTCAATATGTGAGCAAAGTTTCAGAAAAATCGGTCAAGTGCAAGTAGCTAAAAATTATAAAAAAAATTTTTTGGGCATAACCTCGCCCACTTTTTACCACTCATAAACGCTCCCTAGAATGTGTACAACAACTTGCCAAAGTTTTAGTCCGATCGGCTTTATGGTTTCGGAGTCGATAGCTAACACACACAGACAGACAGAGTTTCACTATCTACATAATATGTAGATAGTATGAGAGGATGTTAGTTGCCTTTTCCGTTTACTGAAACTAGTTAGAATTTTAATTTTTTTTTGTTTTCACACCAAATTGTTTGTTACATGGTGGTTTTCCGTTTTCGGCGTCAACTTCAACGAATGTGTTATTTTTCATACAACTGCCACATTTCTGCGGTCATTTAACGTAAGAGTAATGGACACAATAGACGAGTATTTTTCGATGGCTAGTAAAAATCTTTAAACAATTTTTTTTGTCAAGCCAAAATTTGAAATATAGGTATTTGCATATGTGTGTATATGGTTTAACATACTGAAAGCAACTGTATGGATGTGTGTGAATCAGCGAGGCTAATTTAGCGCGTTTCAAGAACCCAAAAATCGCATTATTATTGGTCAGCGTATTTTTTTTTAAAAACGAGCGCGATTTACTTAGAAAAAAGTAAAATTTTCGTAGAGATATAATATTCTTACCAGCATTTAATAATTAAATGCTCGGAATAAATTTAAAGATCTACAGCTGTTCGATAATATGTAAATGTTGTATGAAAGATATAAGTAGAACCTAAATAATATTAAAAAAACACCTTGCAGGGGAATAACTCTGCGAAAAATTAATTTAAAAAAAATTTAGGCAATTACAAAAAATTATAAAACTACATACAAAGGTAGACGTCAGTATATTCATAGATTTCATTTCAATATCAAGCATTATAAGATCCCACTCGCCACACATCCAGTGGAACAATGAATCTTTTGAAAAAAATGTTTGATTATCGCATTATTTCGCGTAAGGGAAAAGTGAATTGGCCATCGTGAGATTTGGCACCTTTAGACCATTTTTTTTTTAATTGAAAGTGTACAATAATAATCCCACTACAGTTTAAAAGCTTAAAAATAACATTATCGAGTAGATATGTATCTACCATTGGCATCAGTTTATTGACAAACGTGATGGAGAATTTTGGAATTAGTATACATTTTTAACTGCAACCTATATGTTATAAACTGTAATAAAAATATTTTAAATATTAAAAAAAACTCTTGTTTTTATTAAAACTAATTTGATACCTTATATTTGGATAACCTTTATTTATCTTACATATCGGCGTTGCTCTAACAAATTTAGTTATGTGTTTTTACAGAGTGTTTTCAGGAGAGCAATAAAAGTATTTGATTATGTTACTTAGCAGTATAAAACTTACACATACCGACTATTACTTATTTTGGAACCACTCAGAACGGGTTGGTGAATAGATGTCCGAACAATATTGGTTCAAAATAGAGTAATATTTTTTTTTTTTATTTGTTACATAACCGATTTCGCTAGAGCAGCGAAGATATTATAAGTATGTGTTAAATTTTTAAAGAATAATTGATTTTCTTAAAAAAAAAAATTGTGCCAGAAATTAAAGCAACATAAAATTTAAGCGCTTTCTAGCGCTATTTTAGCTAATGTCTAGCGTCTTTTGATTAAAAATAGTTGACATCGCTGGTGTGAGTGAGTGCCAAGCAGCCCAACAGTTTGTGGGAGTTTTATCAAATGACTAAGAGTTTAGAGAAAAAGTTACAAAATACTGTTTTGTGTTTTATACTTTAAAGGGGAATTAAATCAATAGTGTAATAATCTTGGTTCTCAGATTATATATTTTGTTCATTTGAACAAAACCGACGATAAAAAAAAACAAACTGTTTTACTATTATTACTTTTCTTAAAGAACTTCAAGAAATTTATAACCCGACCGGTAAATTAAGACTAGACAAAGCTATGCATTGGTTGAAGGCAGAAAGCAAAGTGACTTTATTTATTCAAATCGTGCTCTTTTTATACTATTTTTTCAGTACAAATAATAAATAAAATTGACAATTAATTCAAAAGTATGAAATTTAAATAATAAAATTAGATAGTACAAAAATTCAGTAATAAAAGATTAAGTAGAAAAATAATAATAAATAAAATAATAAATAGATAATGAACTGCTTCAATAGTAAATTAACTGGCCATAAGTAATCTAAGCTGTAGAAAGAAGATTTTTCTTTAACATATTGTCACCAGATCTACAGGTTATAGTGACATCCTTTTATCACAGTTTAGCAACAGTTGCTTATTTTTGCGGACAGCTAATTTTTTGTGTGGCTTAACAGAACTAACTTTGTTGTAATTTTGTATTTCCTTATATAGATTATTGTTTGCCTACAGTACTTATGAACAATTGAAATAAGTTTTAAATATGATTTAGAAAGAATTTGCCAGGATGTTAGTACATTAAAACAAATTATGAGCAATTAGTTCATTGGACAATTGTATAATTTTAATTTTAATTTAAATCGGCTTATTCAGTATTTATTTTTGAAATTAATAAAGGCTTATAAGATAATATCTAAATTGCTCAGGTCCCAGCCTTGACAGTACTTTCTCATATTAACTAAATAGCAGGGACGTTGTAAAGAAGAAGAAATCATGTCAGATTTGTGTTTAATTTGTTTTAATAATTTAAAATTGTGACAAAGATTTAAGCTAAGAAGTAATTTCTACTCTTAAAATAAACTTACATGCACGCAACATGTATTTAACTTATATGCACATCGCCTAATCCATTTGTATTATTAAATCATCTAAGCAGAAGTTCGTTTGTGCATGAAACCCAGTTGGAAATTTAAAATATTTATTTCAAAATTTTACTTTGTTACAAATTTAATCAATCGACAAATTTTGATTTCTGTGATATCAAAAAAATTAAGGAGAAAATCAATAAGTTTTAATGAAATTTATGGGCGGTATTAGTGATTTGTTCAATAAGGAATTCTTCCAACAGTCTTACATTTGGTTTATTTGTCCCACTTTATAAAAACTTAAATATTTCAGCTTTATAAGTAAAATAAATGAATGTTTATGTGCTAAGATTGGCAACAATAAACGTGTTGAATGAAACACAGTGGGGCAAATAATCCACACGTTTCTTGTAGCGATGCCAAGATTTGTGAAAACAATAACAAACCATCAGCTCGTGCAACGTACGGTGAAGAAACGAAAAATTAGGCAATGTCAGCAATAGGCACATGAATAAGCATAAAAAGTTCTACCAACTACAACAAAAATCCACACAGTTTCCCGGTGGCGAATGTCATCAACATTTATCGTAACAAACACTGACAATGTTATAACATCGATGACAAATGTCATTGTCACGTAGAATCATCAATGAAATTTTCTATCAAAGATTATTTCCTGCGAATTGCTACTTAATACTCATTCCGTGACAATGCTTTGTTGTGACAATGTCACTCAAACTCGCCATTGGGTTGTACCATCATGTACTTATATATACAACTAAGTGTGTGTCTGTCAGCCACAAATTGCTTTTGTTGTTGCTTTTTTGTGTGTGTGGCAATCACAATAAAAAGTTGATATACATGCAAATAACTTTTCCGGTAATGAACCGATTGAACCAATGTTTTTTATTAATGTTCTTTATATGATATTATACGTTAATAATAATTTTTTTATTAGTCAAATTTTAGGTGTTTTTATTAAATGTTGTCTCATGTTCTTTTTTAAATATTTGCCTTTTTAAAACCACTTGTTTTGCTTATGTTAGGTTCTAGTATTTACATAAGTATAAAATAATTTAAACAATTATATTATTCTATATCTTATATTGGCATTTAACAAACGGGTCTCAAAGTTATCTGGGAGCTGCAAAATCTCATTTAGCTTGGGCAAAAGACAGAGGCAATCTCTTGCTTATATCTCAGCTCGTAATGTGATTTTCAATAGCAAAATTACTGAAAGCATACCTGATAAATTTATACTATAAAAGAGTCTTAAGTATACGTGGGGGCTTCAAAAAGTTGATTTCAACATACGCATGGACAGATGGACTTATGGCCTTATCAATTTCTCTTTAGAAATACTTTATAAGATCAAAAATAAATATTGTAGAAATTACAAATTTTGCACTCTCGTGTGAAGGGTATAATTAGCGTAGCCGTAACAGCCATTTGGTTGATGATGTTTTCCATTATTTTTATACCCGCCACCAAAAAAATGGTGGGGGTATATTCATTTTGTCATTCCGTTTGTAACACATCGAAATATCCATTTTAGACCCCATAAAGTATATATATTCTGAATCGTGGTTTGATTTTATGACGATCTAGCTATGTCCGTCCGTCTGTCCGTCTGTTGAAAGCACGATAGAGGTCGCACCGAAAAAGCTAGGAGGCTCAAATTTTGCCAGAATCTTGCTTATAGACAAGGTTTGTTTGGTATTGAAAATGGGCTAAATCGGAATATTAGGAAGAGAGTTATAGCTCGAAAAGCAAGAGTAGGTCGAAAAAACCGTGTCCTTCGAACATCGAATAAAATGGAATTGTGTCCAAACGCCTTAACGTAGACTCATGAAACGTCGAATATATATTTCCTGGGTAAAGACAATATTTTCCCCCGAAATTTGTCTAAATCTATGCATTAGGAGAGGAGTTATCGATCAAAATGTACGAAAATTTATACCGCACAGTGTATTTTTCGGTATATTTAAAAACAAAAACGTCATAAAAGCAACAAAATTGGATGTACGACTCTGAAATTTTGCACACTTTGCTTTTTGGTGACACGCTTTCTTGTAACGGCGAATCAATGTGCCACGCCCACTTTTACGCCCACCTCCCATATAACGTTTTAACTAAAATTCATATAATTTCTCTATTAATAAAGATTTTGGAATAATAAAGGCCTATATTGAAACACCTCAGTTGTACTCATTCGCAAAAATAACTTTGACACGCCTACTATAACGCCCACTTTTCACGTTATCTACCGTTAATGAAATTTAAAAGCTCATAAAACCGCTAAAATTAGAGGTATGATGATAAATTGTGCTACGTCTATCCCCCTAGGCAATTTCATTACTATGCCAAAAAATGAAGGTGCCACGCCCACTTTTGCGCCCACCTCCCATATAACGTTTTACCTAAAATTCATATAATTTCTCTATTAATAAAGATTTTGGAATAATAAAGGACTATATTGAAATATCTAAGTTATGTTTATTAGCAGAAACTTTATTGACACGCGTATTTTAACGGCCACTTTCATTGAAAGACTAAATTTACGAAAACATTTTACTGGCATACCGAAGTTATAATGGGTGGTTTCATTTTAAGGGACTATGTTGATTTTGAATAAAATTATTATGAAATTATTATCATTTATTTTTATAATGATAATATTTGTATGCTTCAATTATGTATGGAACAAAATATCGGCCAAATGGCCCCCCAACCTAGGCGGCACACCACGATCCGATAGTCCAAATTTTCAATGACACTGTTGATGCTCGATTGTTGGGCACGATGATGAGTCGAGGTTGCTTGCTCTTTTGCCACGTTATCGTGAAAAGCAGCAATGTTTCCCATTCAACGAACTAAGATGGCATTCACAGATGTTTTCACATTTCATACAGACCTGCTTTGTAGACATTTAAATATTTTTTACAATTCTCACGATTGTGGACGAATTCGAACGATTATGTTGACCAAAAGAATCACGAAGTGCACAAAATGCATTTTGATTTGAACGCCCGTTTTTATAAAAATCTTTAATATTTAAAAGCGTTGCTCGATTGCGTATCTTTCCACGATTCAAATTGAGTTAGTCTGAGACTGAGAAATGTCAAATGAAATACAGGAAAAAAGTTGAAGTTTAGATGTGGTTCACCTTAAACGTGGGCCCTTAAAATTTAACCACCCTCTACAAAGAAAGTGATACATATTTTATTATAAAGAGATTATTCCATAGCGATTAACAAAATAATAAATATTGTGCTTTAAATGTACACAAAATTGGTGGTGGGTATAAAAGATTCGGCACAGCCGAATATAGTGCTCTTACTTGTTAAATGTCAAATCTTTCTATTTAAAATTAAGTAGACATCTGATGATTTCATATTTAATTTTAATTTAATTATCAGGCTATAGGTTTAATGTGATAATGACAGAATATCTAGGAAAATTTATTATTATTATAGTATTAGTTGAACAATGTTTTTTATATAACACCAGGTCCCGTGTTTTGTGTTTCGCCTAAAATTTCACTTGTCAAGGCATTATATATCGATGCCTTACTTCCTCAACCTCGTGCCGTTAAAAATAAAATTTTTCAGGAGAGACAGATAAACACGGTATATCTTTTTATACTTCGGTGTTTGGTTAAAAGTTTAAATGACATTTTTAAAGAATTGATTGTATTTATGTATATTAGTAGTAATAATATACTAATCTTTTTTAGTTAAAGCATAAAACAATCGTTTGATATGAAAAAGTCAAAACCGTATTTGTTAAGATACGATGTTGAGGAAGTAAGGCATCGATATGCAACATAACTTGCTTACTTTTACCCTGTTACACCCACTGTTAGGAAATGATAAGCTTCTGCTTAATAATGTTGCAATATCGTATCAATACTTTAAGTGCAATAAAGTATTGAGATGTTTATGTGTCGATAAACAAAACAAAAAGTTAAACGATTCGTAAAATATCTAAATGGTAGTACGTAAAGTTTGCGTTTGACTTTATGTTTTACCCCACAACTATTCCAATTTAGATAATTACGTATTTACCTGTTTAAAGAATAAATATTGCAGTGACATTTAAATGAACTTAGCAAAACAAAATAGCAATAATATACGTGCTTTAGTGTTAAAGTTAAATGTATAAAACAATACCATAAATATAATAAAAGAGGGAGAAAAATCCAGAAATGTTTGTTCTTTACACCATTCCAAGGAGAGTATGAACTGGAATATAAAAAGTTTTAACTATTTTAATATTTTTTATCTTCTGATGGCCACAGATTTATCGATGAAGAGTTTTGAATTATATAGGGTGGGCCATCTTTCGGTTTAGATTTAAACCGGCGGTTATTTCGAATCTGGTAATGCTTATTTTATTCTAGTCTGTCACAAAATTTTGTATATTGTCTCCGCTGAATGAAATTAATCGATTTACACTCGAGCAACGTTGGAATTTTTAGGAAATTTTTTTTTCCAAAAAAAAGGCAATTTTGTCGGATATTAGACGATGACGATTTAAAAAAAAACATCTTTTTGGATGAACCTTATTATTTCGGGTGCGCTAATAAGCAAAATTGCCGTATTTGGGTCTTAAAAAATCCAATCGTAGTCCCTCAGAAGTCAGTGACTGTTTGATGCGACTTGTAAAGCGGAGTCATCATTGGCCTATATTTCTTTGTAAATAAGGACGGCTCAATCATTACGGTCAATGGAGACACCTATCGCACCGTAATAACCGATTTCTTTGTGCCCGCTCTTCATGATGTTGATGTGAACGATGTTATTTTTTAGCAGGATGTTGCAACTTGTCACACATCTTATGCCACAATCGATTTATTGCGTAAAACGTTTGAAAGGCGTTTAATTAACCGAAATGGTAATGTTAATTGGCCTACAAGAGTATTTTCTGTAATGCGCCGTTACAGACAAATCAGAGACAATTGAGCATTTGAAGTCCAACATTCCTGATGCCATTGCAGAGAACATTCAAAAAACTGATCGAAAATTGGTCCGATCGAAAGAGGTATGGGGTGAGGCCAGCCTCGGCAGCCATATGAATAAAATAATGTTTCATTTCTAACCGGAACAATTGTACTTCACAACAAAAAAACATTTTTGTTTTATTGTATTTTTAAATTTAAACTTTTAAATCGCCCAGCCTATATGATCAAAAACTATAAAGACAGAAGCTTAGTTTTGTTGTTCTTTTAAATTATGTACGGAGATTTATACATGAAAGTTTTAAGCAATTTGCCTGATTCTAAAGAATTAGTATGCATATGTCTGTATGCTTTTTAAAACACATACACAGATTGTTATCTGCTAAGAATCACAACAGCGATACATGTGAACTGCAAAAGGTCTATTATATTCTCTATACATTTTACCAAGAAAACAAAAAGTAACTCCTTACATACATAAACAAACGTACATTCATTCATGATACCAATGACTAAGTATACGCTGCATATAGTTACGCGTAACATTTTCACGTTATACTATAAATACACATATTTAAAGTTTACAAATGATACCCTCTATATTATCATTGAAAAATGGTTAGAAGGCAAAAGAAAAAAAAAACAAAATAATAGTAAAATCAAATAACGTGCATAACCGGAAAACGGAAACAGATTTGCATATTTTGACACCCACACACTCATGATCGAACAAAAAACACGCACAAGATTTTTCCATGGTAACATTTGCACACATAAGGTTTATTTTCGGTTACCCTTGTGGCGAGGGATTAAAGAGGCAAGGAAGGAAACAGCATAATATTTTAAAATATGGTATGAATTTGTATGCGAATATAAACAACAAATTCAAGCACGCATTGCATACATTTTTCATGCTTTTTTTTCTTTTTACTCACTATTTTTGTGTTTTTTTTTTTAATTTTTTAGTTTATAACAACAAAATTCGCAAGTTTAACCATCTGATTTGTGCTTGTTGAAATGCAAAACACTTTTAAACAGACAGACATATGTACATATGTACGTATGAGCATTTGAGTAATCGCATGAATGTGCGAATATGTGCATGAACATCAAGCTGCCTGGCAGCAGACATTTTTCGTATGTAACTTTTGTTAGTTTTGATATTTGATTGTTTGGATGGGAACGGTGGGAATGGATGGATGAAGATCAAATTTGTATTAAATTAGCAATTGAAGTAAAGACACAATAAAAGCGTACGACGATTTATTTTGAATTTATTGATAAAATAAAAAAAATATATATTTTTACTGTTTTAGGACATAGATGCCCAAAAGTGTTTTGCAGCCGTATTAGTTAGAATAGAATTTTGAAGTACATTGACACAAAAAAGTAAGTCCACAGATTTCACAAAAAGTTGTTTTGTGTATAAAAAAATTTACATTTTACAATGAATTTTCTATTTTTTTAGTTGGACGAAAAAGTGAGTCCTTTGGAATTTAAATACAAGATATTGTTTTGGGTGTGAAAAATTATTATTTTATTACTATCGTACTTGGAAAAATGGAAGAAATTTTAAATAAATATGTTTTAAATAAAAACATATTGTTACAGATTTATTTTTAAGTAGCTTAATTTACATTATAATTTATTTTAGTTGTAGCAGTTAAAGTTACTGTAGTTGTATTTGTATTCGTTTATTTTGCTGGTTTTTCGAACATGCTGTTTGTTGTTATGTGTAGCATACTTTTAGGCACTTCTATTATTCGTACCTATTACTTAACGTCTTAAATTAAATTTAACGGTTTTCGAATGTACTAGAATGTACATACGAGAACTTTGTCGAATGTTACCGAACACCACTATGTTACTATAAATAGCCGAACAACACAGCTTACGTAATCAGTATTACAATAGAGCTTGTAAAGTGCGTATCAGAGTGAGTTTGATAATAAAAGTGCATAACTATAAGTGTAATAAGTAAAGTGATATAAAAGCAATCTTTGAGTGTGTTTAAGTAAATAAAGTGCTCTTAATTTTAAAACTAATTTCAACTGTTTTTTTTGATTGCAAGAAAAGAACTCAAGAGGTTTATTTAAAGGAAGTAAACCAAAGTTTATAAAAGGTATAAACGTAACAATATTTTCCTAATTCCATCATAATTTTTTTTATGCACTGTATTTAAAAAAATATCGCCACAGCCGCTAAGCATGTGCACTCGTCGCTGTCTCATCGATGACTAAATTAACAAGTAAGAGCACTATATTCGGCTGTGCCGAATCTTTTATACCCACCACCAATTTTGTGTACATTTAAAGCACAATATTTATTATTTTGTTAATCGCTATGGAATAATCTCTTTATAATAAAATATGTATCACTTTCTTTGTAGAGGGTGGTTAAATTTTAAGGGCCCATATTGAAGGTGAACTACACCTAGTCTTTAAATTTGTTTTCTGCATTTCACTTGACATTTCTCAATCTCAAACTTACTCAATTTGATCCGTGGAATGATACGCAAGTGAGCAACGCTTTAAAGTTATTCAGGTTTTTTATAAAAATGGGCGTTCAAATCAAAATGCATTTTGTGCACTTCGTAATTCTTTTGATCAACATAATCGTTCAAATTCGTCCACAATCGGGAGAATTGTAACAAATATTTAAATTTCTGCAAAACAGGTCTGTATAAAATATTAGAAAATCTGTGAATGCCTTCTTAGTGCGTTAAATGGGAACCACTGCTGATTTTTTGCGATAGTGTGACAAAAGAGCAGTCAACCTCGACTCATCGTCGTGCCCAACAATCGAGCATCAACATTGTCATTGAAAATTTGGACCATCAGATAAAGGAGTGGCGCCAAGGATGGGGGGGCCATTTGGCCGATATTTTGTTAAATACATAATTGAACCGTACAAATATTATCATTATAAAAAGAAGTAATAATAATATTCTAAATAATTTGTGTTTTATTTAAATTCAACATCGGTCCTTAAAATTTAACCACCCTTTATAACTTCGATATGCTACTAAAATGCTTTTGTAAATGTAGTCTTTTAGTAAAAGTGGGCGTTAAGGTAGGAGTGTCAATAAAGTTTCTGCTAAAAAATACAACTTAGATATTTCAAAATAGAAAATTACATGAATTTAAGATAAACCATTATATGGGAGGTAGGCGTTAAAGTGGGCGTGTCACCTAAACATTTTGGCACAACAATTACATTGATTAGAAGGATATACGTAGCAAATTTGATCATCATACCTCTAATTTTGGCGGTTTTATGAGCTTTTTAATTTCATTAACGGTAGATAACGTGAAAAGTGGGCGATATAGAAGGCGTGTCAAAGTTATTTTTGCGAATGAGTACAACTTAGGTGTTTCAATTTAGCCCTTTATTATTCCAAAACCTTTATTAATAGAGAAATTATATGAATTGTAGGCAAAACGTAATATGGGAGGTTGGCGTAAAAGTGGGCGTGGCACCTTAATTTTCTGGCACAGTAATGACACTGCCTAGGGGGATATACGTAGCAAATTTTATCATCATACCTCTACTTTTGGCGGTTTTATGAGCTTTTAAATTTCATTAACGGTAGATAACGTGAAAAGTGGGCGTTATAGTAGGCGTGTCAAAGTTATTTTTTCGAATGAGTACAATTGAGGTGTTTCAATATAGCCCTTTATTATTCCAAAATCTTTATTAATAGAGAAATTATATGAATTTTAGGTAAAACGTTATATGGGAGGTGGGCGTAAAAGTGGGCGTGGCACCTTAATTTTCTGGCACAGTAATGATATTGCCGAGGGAGATATACGTAGCAAATTTTATCAGCATACCTCTAATTTTGGCGGTTTTATGAGCTTTTAAATTTCATTAACGGTAGATAACGTGAAAAGTGGGCGTTATAGTAGGCGTGTCAAAGTTATTTTTGCGAATGAGTACAACTTAGGTGTTTCAATATAGCCCTTTTTTATTCCAAAATCTTTATTAATAGAGAAATTATATGAATTTTAGGTAAAACGTTATATGGGAGGTGGGCGTAAAAGTGGGCGTGGCATATTGATTTTCCGTTACAAAAAAGCGTCTCACCAAAAAGCAAAGTGTGCAAAATTTCAGAGTCGTACATCCAATTTTGTTGCTTTTATGACGATTTTGTTTTTAAATATACCGAAAAATACACTGTGCGGTATAAATTTTCGTACATTTTGATCGATAACTCCTCTCCTGATGCATAGATTTAGACGGGGGAAAAGATTGTTTTTACTCAGGAAATATATATTCGAAGTTTCATGAGTCTACGTTAATGCGTTTGGACACAATTAAATTTTATTCGATGTTCGAAGGACACGGTTTTTTCGACCTACTCTTGCTTTTCGAGCTATAACTCTCTTCCTAATATTCCGATTTAGCCCATTTTCAATACCAAACAAACTTTGTCTATAAGAAAGATTCTGGCAAAATTTGAATCTTCTAGCTTTTTCGGTGCGACCTCTATCGTGCTTTCAACAGACGGACAGACGGACGGACATAGCTAGATTGTCATCAAATCAAACCCTGATTCAGAATATATATACTTTATGGGGTCTAAAATGGATATTTCGATGTGTTACAAACGGAATGACAAAATGAATATACCCCCACCATTTTTTTGGTGGCGGGTATAAAAAGAGAATACAAATAAAAGAGGTTTAATGAAATGTGCACCGATGTTTTAGGCACATTATTGAAAGTTTTTTTTATAAAATTTATTTAATAGAAGATTTCTGTTTAATATATTTTCTTCTTTCTGCCTCTCTCTTTTAATTGATTTATTATTTACCGTCACTTTATGAGAGAATTAAATAGTTAAAATAAAGTACTTCTTATTTTCTCTATAGCAAAAGCAATTTAAGATTTATTATGTCAAAAAATGCTCAAATTACGTTTAAAACAAGAAAAGTACCTTTTAGTCATTCTGTACAATTTTCAAAATCAAGTAGGGACTATTAGTCCCTAACTTTAAAATTTTTTATTCATATTTTTAGAAAGCACCACACATTAGAGAAAAGTACGTTCTGGGTCGGCAATTTAAGTTTTAATCTCAACTAGGATCAACAGAAACTAATTTCAAAATTCTCGATTAATAAATATAGAAAATACAGAAAGAGTCATGTAAATTTAAAAAAAAAATCTTTTTTGGGTCACCCATATTATTTACAGTCTCAATTTAGATGTATGTATGTACATATGTACCTTAATTTTAAGTTTCTAGTCGCATAAACTTAGAAAATAATGTCAGTTAGGACAAAATATTTTATATATAAATTTTTAATAAAACACTAAGTTAAATAGTTGATTTTTACACACAACACTTGCAGTTCTGGGTATCAATTCTCAAAACTGTGAAATGAAAAGTTTTTGTCTGTCATATCATATGGTGCCACCATACCATTTTGAAGTACAAAACTGTTTTATTTAACAGTTTCACAGAACGAGAATTGAGCAGCTGATCAAACGAGTGCTGATGATAAAACAGTAGCTGGTTTCGAAAAGCTAGTATCAATCAGATAACTAACTTTTTTAGATATTCTGTCATTATTGCATTGAGCTTATTGTCTAAATTAAATTTTTAATAAATAAATTCGTTTATATTATTTTTAATTTCAACTTGTATCTATATTGAGTACCAAATTGAAAAATTCTAGATTTATAAATTAAGAAAGTAATATAAAAAGTTATAAATTTCCTTACCATTTTCAATTTGGCTCAGTAGCCCCAAGTTTTAAATTGTAGTTTCATATTCTTAGTAAATAAAAAAGTACCATAAAATATGAAAAAGCACTTTTTGAAACTCACATTCGAATGTATGAATTCCGAGTTTACAATTTAAAGCAATAAATACATTTAAATAGACATGTTTTAAAGTGAACAAAAAGTCCAAAGTCTTTATCGAAATTATTCCTTTTCCAGCCCATTGCAAACGTGTTCTGTGTTTGACTTAAATACATAATGTTTTATGTCTGGAGCAAGGTACTTATATTTAAAATTAGGAACTATAAGTTTTTTTCCGTCCACCTTAAATATTTAGTTTCATATTCACAAAAAATATTTTAGGTTTATTGAAGGCAGATGCTGTAGAGAAATTTGTGAAATAAGCTTTCAATAAACCTCAAATATTTTTTATGAATACGACCCTTAAAATTTTTATTCAAATAAGAGTCTACATATTACAAGGCGGCAATAATTAATACTTCACAAAAGTTTAGGTACGCAACTATCTATGTATATATATAAAAGTGAAACTCTGGACTCAAACTTTGGCAAGTTGTTGTACACATACCAGGGAGTGTTTATGGGTAAAAAAAAAGTGGGCGGGGCCACGCCCATAAAAAATTAGTTATCATTTTTAGCTACTTGCACCTGACCGATTTTTTTGAAACTTTGCACACATATTGAGCTGTCATGACTTTATAACTTCGTGATTAGAAAAGTGGGCGGGGCCACGCCCATAAAAAACTTATAATTTTGAGGTACTTGCACTAGACCGATTTTTCTGAAACCTTGCACACATATTGAGCTGTCATGACTATATAATTTCGTGATTAGAAAAATGGGCAGGGCCACGCCCATAAAAAAAGTTATAAATTTGAGGTACTTGCACTGGACTGATTTTTCTGAAACTTTACACACATATTGAGCTGTCGTGACTTTACAATTGCGTGATAAGAAAATTGGGCAGTGCCACGCCCATAAGAAATAAGTTATAATTTTTTGCTTTTTGCACTTGATATTAAATTTAAATTTAGAATGCATTTTTATTCATTAAGGGGCGTAGCAACGCGCGCCGGGCTTTTCTAGTAAGCATGTAAATATAAGTGTTTTGTAAGACAGATTTATACTTGCTTAATCTTTGTAGTTGTGTATTCATGGAATGTCATCATGTACATACATATGTAGGCACTTGAGCGTGATCATGTTCATGCATTACTTTATGGGGCCGCAAATGAAAACGGTAAAAAAAGGCACCAAAAAGGGGAAAATAAAAATTAATAAAAAAATTTTTACAGGGAATTAAAAGAAATATTCAAATATAGTTTTACCCGTTTTTGTCCCATCTTAGGTTTTACAAAATAAAAAAGGAACAGACATAAGCTTATTTTTTGAACAGATTGTAATACCTTTTCAAGTTGAGCATTTTTTAGTTTAGCGGATATAAAGTTATTTTTACCCCTAACCCCCTTTACGTTTGTATTTCCAAAAACCCCCTCTTACCCATACATCAGAAGCGAAACCCAGTGATCAAATTTCGTGTCTTTATGCAGTTGACTCTCTTTTGTGTTTAGAAATAACCTGAGGAAACATTTTTCGGTTTCAACACAACATCGGCTACAGCGTGGTGATATGGCCTTATTTTAGTTGTACCTCTAATGTACATATTGTATGCAATAGATTTTTAATTTTTCATTTCGAATAAACGTTATTTGCTTTGAATTTGTCTCTTTCTATTTTTATTTTAAGGAATGATCGATTTGTTAATAAAAATTGTTTTTCTTAAATCACCTTCTTTTAATAGACAATTATTTTTTTTAGGTTGTCCCACTGTTCCGTGTCACTTTTTACCCACATTTTGCAAACAATAAAGACATATTTTACAAGATTTTTTTCTATAAGTTAAAAGAAGACTTTATACGGCGAAAGAAAAAAGAAAAAATGTTAAGCGAGCAAAACCTTTACATGTGATGATAAATCATCTTTACGACTAGTTTTGCCAACAACTTGAGTGTGCAACTATGAATTTAGTACTTGTACTTACTTCAAATACACACGGTTTTCGTTGTTAGTTTTGTTGCAAACATATCATAATAATACCACAACAACAATATGCAAGAAAAAAAAAATGATGCGATATGATATGATGTTGTCTTCTTAGGTCTCACGTAACAAATGTTAAGTAAGACTTCAACACTAGAGAAGAGAGTGTGTAGTACTTAGGGTGAGTCGAAATTATTTAATACTTTTTTAAAAAGTCTGCTATTTATATTTAGTTATCTGCCCATAAATTAAATCATAATTCAATGTTTGGCATCAGTGTTGGTTTCAATCATCAATGAATATAGCAAAGGGTGTCTCAGCAAGAATTCACTTTTCCTTTTTAAATTAAAAAAACACCTTTTTTTTTTAGATAGTTGTGATTTCTTTATAGGATTGTAAAGAAGACATGTTCAATCGTAAAATTCTAGTATCACAACTAAACAATGTGATTGGCAACAATTGTGGTACTCACAACCGATACTGCTTTCTTTGTGTATGGAATAAAATGTCTGTCAAATGACCCCGCGGCTATAATATTAGGCAATTACTGTTCTAATTTAAGTTTTCATGACGTTTTCACAGGAAAGTTACTAGCATTATTTATTTATATTCATTAGGCTTACAATTAAAATTATTAGCTAATGTTAGTATTAGGCAATGGCAGCATGGCCTTCAGCACAAATGTTTTTATTAATTTGTTGTTATCCAAAGAAGGGTTGGAAAGTAGGTCTAGAGGATTAATATTCTGATAGATTCTTAATCTGGGATTATGGGTTTTTGGGCATTCGCAGAGGAAGTGGGATGGTTTTGTACGAGAGGATATAGCGCAGTTGCAGTTGTGTGTCCAAGTTGAAGTCATTCAAATTTAATGTAGTCTAATTTATTGAAATTTTGTTGATTACTTGTCATACAATTTTTGAATGAGCCAGAATGAGCTAAGGTCAAAGATAAGCTTTCGATTGTGTTGTCTTTCTGATTATAATTTTGTGTCATATGAAGCGGTTGTTTCGCAGCTTATTTTGCTCCATTATCTGCAAATTTATTTCCCTGTATTTGACAGTGACTCGTTATACATACTAGGATGATGCTTGGGGATTTATCTATTAGGATGTTCATGATTCTAGAAATATATTTGTTACTGTTAGAAATATTGTTAATTGATTGAAGAGAAGAGAGGGAATCTGTGCAGATAGCAAATTTTCGAAACTTTCCTTTAATTTGTTATAAAGCCTGATATATTGCTTTTAGTTCTGGAGAGTATATTGATGTGTGTAAGGGTAAAATTGACGTACTGATTAAGAGGTTTTCTGTGGTAATGCTAAATGTTGTATGTCTGTTGGATTTAGATCCATCTGTGTAAATAAATTTGTAGCCTTTAAGGGTGTCTTTTATAATTGCAAACATCATTCTAAACTCTTTGGATTTAAGCTAAGCTTTTCTAATTCGTAAAGTATAGTGCTTATCGATTAATTGGGTAAAAGCCAAGGTGGTGTTACTAGAATTACTGGTTTATTAGCATAAATCTGAAATTTCACAAAAACCCCAAACAAATAAATGACACGGCATTAAATCGCATGATCTTGTGGCCAGTTGACATCACAATTTCTTGATATATTTTATTCTGGAAATCTATATATATAAAAGTGAAACTCTGTGTGTGTGTGTGTGTGTTAGCTATAGACTCCGAAACTGTAAAACCGATCGGGCTCAAACTTTATTAAGTTGTTGTACACATACCAGGGAGTGTTTATGGATGGAAAAAAGTGGGCGGGGCCACGCCCATAAAAATTAGTTATCAGTTTTAGCTACTTGTACTAGACCGATTTTTCTGAAACTTTGCACACATATCGAGCTGTCATGACTAAATAATTTCGTGATAAGAAAAGTGGGCGGGGCCACGCCCCTAAAAAAGTTTTGATTTTGAGGTACTTGCACTGGACCGATTTTTCTGAAACTTTGCACACATACTAAGCTGTCATAACCATATAATTTCGTGATTAGAAAAGTGGGCAGGGCCATGCCCATAAAAAAAGGTTATAATTTTGAGGTACTTGAACCAGACCGATTTTTCTGAAACTTTGCACACATATTAAGCTCTCATGACTTAATAATTTCGTGATTAGAAAAGTGGGCAGTGCCACGCCCATAAAAAATAGGTATCATTTTGAGGTACTTGCACTGGACCGATTGTTCTGAAACTTTGCACACACATTGAGCTGTTATGACTTTACAATTTCGTGATTAGAAAAGTGGGCAGGGCCACGCCCATAAAAACAATTATAATTTTGAGGTACTTGCACTGGTCCGATTTTTCTGAAACTTTGCACACATATTGAGCTGTTATGACTTTACAATTTCGTGATTATAAAAGTGGGCAATGCCACGCCCATAAAAAAAATTATAATTTTTAGGTTTTTGCACTTGATATTCAATTAAAATTCAAAATGCATTTTGATTCATTAAGGGGCATAGCAACGCGCGCCGGGTTTGGCTAGTAAACAATACAATACAATAAATGCATTGTTTCATGCGTTGTGTGGCAGGTGGCGTGGTTTTGTTAAAATCAAATGTCGGCCAGATCCATTCCGTCTAGTTGAGTTGAGCTCATCATATTCCAGTTGTCGAATGCTGTTTACATTCGCTGCAATTTCGGCCTCATCCTCAAAAAAGGCCTACTCACGGCGTCTAGCCAAAATCCGCAACAGACAGTTGCTCGCTGTGAGTGCATTTCTTTCATATAAATTAAATAAGGATTTTCTGTTCCCTAAAGTTGACAATTTATTTCATTCAGGAAGCCATTCGGAACAAAAAAGCGCTTAATAGGAGAACATGAAAAATTGGCATTCTCTTCCCTTTACTCCATTACCTTACCCACTGAACGAATTTCTGTCGCTTTCCATTGTGGAGTCATGCCCAAAAGTAATCCATTTAGAACTTTTTATACGATATGATTTTTGTTTTTTTTTTATTTTTTATTATTTGATTTATTGAAGCCTTTGTATTTGAAACGTTTGCAATAAAATAAATTAAGTTTCAATAAAAATTTCTTTCGAAATTCGCTGCATACTGCTTCGTGAGTTGTTGTTGAGATGTTTAGAACTATACAAAAGTGATGGCATCAGGGTTTCGGTGTTTACAACACCAACGTTTTTAAGGGGCCGACAGGAAAGTTGACGCAGAGGAGTCTTACCAGGTTTGTTTAAATATTTAATCACTAGTCGAATGGTTGACACATTAAGTCAACTTTCTCGACTGACAATTATTTGCAGCTTGCAAGCAGCATAACTTTCAAAATTTTTGTTATAAGTTTTCACATTTGTAAAGCGGTGTTCTTTTGTTAAGCGCTCCGTTTTAATAAACGGTATAAACATATATGACAGCTGCCAAATTTCAGAGTTGCCATTTGCACAAAAAAGTGACACTGAGAAACCCTTTAAAATTGATTTAAATACAATGAGTGCTGTGACTTTGTATGCCACGTTGTTAGCTCTAATTTAACCTCGTTTTTCTCCAAATAAAATCGGAGTAAGAACAGTAGTGGCGATTTCTACTGCACTCATAAAAAACTAGCAAGTGTGTTTTTCACACATTTTTGGCCCGCCCTAGTGTAGAAAGCGAAAGACGATTGTATCATCATCGTTAATATTATAAAAAAGGAAGAAGAAAAAAAACTTTTTAAGAAACACTGCACAAAAAGTGTTGCAATAAAAGCATGTGTTTGGTTAACTTTTTTCGCTTTTTTCTCTATTTTTACTACAATGAAGTGTTTGAAAAATGATGTAAAAGTTCATGAGTTTCATGTTTGTTAAGTTTGTGCCACAATTTTAAGTATATTTTAGGACCAGGCATTTTTAGTTTTTTTTTGGTTTTTCTTTTTAATTTTCAAATGAATTGTTTAATTTTTTGATGAAAAGAAAGATAGCCAAAGCAATTAATACTCTTTCAAAATTGTCTTTGTTGTACAAGTACCAAACAGCAAACTACTAACAAATATTCATAAATGCACGCACATTTTTTTACTTGAAATCAATTTTCAAGCTAATTAAATGATTAATTGCCTTATTTTTTCTCAGCTTCTTATAACTTTCTTTATCATTATTTAATGTTTTGCATCCACAATAAATCTTCTTCAAATTTACTTCTTTTTTTCTCTTCGTTAAACTCCTTCCTTGGAGAGCAAACGCCACCAGACAAGAACGCTTAGAAAAAAGTTTATGAAAAGTACTTTTTTCGACAGGCGCCAAAAAGAAGACAGGGAATCACATATTCCTGACAAAAGAAAACGTTGATTTTTCAAGAAAAAGTGGCAGAGAAAATGCTAATAAAAAATATTCTTATAAATACTTGAAAACTTTGTGAATGTCCTGTAAAAAGAGGCTCGTATAAATTTCCATCAACTTTTACTGATTTTTTTTCAATTGATTTTTTTTACTTATTTAAAACAACTTTCATCTTGATCATCTTTCCCTTTTGTTGATGCAACATAAACCAATTTTATTGTGTTCGTTGTAAAACAGTGAGATTTCTTTTTGGCCGGGGCATCCTTTAAGAGGAAATACAGATATTTAAAAGAGTTTGTAGAGAACATTAAAATTGAGGAAAATTTTTACAAGGTACGCGATACTACAATCATGACTTTGTTTAAACAATGATTAAAGTTGTTCTCATATAAACTTATCGGATTCAGAATAAACGCACTAAGAAAGTGTTCGGGGGAGAATGGAAGGTCAATAATTTAAAACAATTCTATATGAAGAACAAATTTATTTACTTATTTACAAACTTATTTACATAAAATGATTCTGTAGTGAATTGTCTATCAAAAAATTTACCACAAAAATTTTTCCAAAACCGACTTATTTATAAAGAAATTGCTGAGAGAAGAGAATTTTTTAGATGAATTAAAAAATAACACATTTTTCTACATACATTTTCACGTTGTTAATTTACTCTTTTAAATCATTTGTAAAAATCATCACTTGTTGTCTCTTGGCACATTTTGTATGACAAATGACAATGTCAGTTAGAAATGCTACAATCATTGTTTAGTGTGTATTGTAGGCACATTCCTTGTAGTAAAACTGATTGAAAAAAGGATATAATACATGACAAAAGTTTTAGCTCCGTATTACAGCAAGCGAAAGCTTAACAAACATAAATGAAAATTTTTAAACATTGCAATATTAGTGTGAGCGTGTGTACTTGTACGAGTGATGTCCAACAGCCAGATATGCAACAATGTATTAGATTGTATAGCAGACTTGTACAAATTTCATATGAAAATTGTTTTTTATTAAATAAAATCATATGACACACACATATACTTGACATAAAACGACTACACCGCATTATTTAAAAAATCCCATCGGTTCTGGCGATTATTAACGAAATAAATATATTTACATGCAAGTAACGATAATTACTTACGCGTTTGTGGTCTGGTGGCCGAAGTCCACCCAAGTAACAATTAAGCGGAAGTTGAATATGGTTCAGAGGATTGAGGTATTTGTGGTGCGATGTGTACTACACCGACACAGGCAATGAAGTAGTGCTCGATTTCTGCCTTTGTACCTGTTTAAAAGAAAAACGGCAGCAATGGCGGCATTGCGGATCATGAGGGATGGTATCGCTTTTGGTGCGTTTTAAGGCATAGATGTAATCGGAATCTAGTTCATAAAGTGGTTAGGGAGACTTAGATTTTTCACACGTTCATAGCATAATAAGTGCATGAATAGTTATATCAGTATTTTTATCGATGGCTCTCTTAAAGACGGAAGGGCAGGAGCCTGGGTTAACCAAGTTGAGTTGAACCTGTCTTGATTCATGAGAGGAGAGGGGTTGTCGCGACTTTTTGAGGACCGGAACAGGGGTCTTACAATGGGTAGAATCATCGAACCTGAAAAGGAGGATAAAAACAATCACATGTAGACATGCACGTATTTATGCTCAGAGAGCCACCTGTCAGGAATGCAGTTAGTTGCGATGAGGATTTTAGATAATCCTCGGTCTACAATGTGAAGTCATAATAGTTTTGAGTAAACGTTTGTGGCGGCACAAGACTAAGTGAAGCCGGTGATACCTCTTTGGTATTCTTGTAATCACTGAGGAACGAGGTCGTAAAAGGAACCCGTTTATGCCAGAGGTCTGCTTCAGCATCCACCCTATATGCATTGTATGACAGCTGTTAAAAAAAAAGAATCAATTGACTTCTTTAAGATTGTATATGAAACAAACAAAGGATCTATTTCGTGTCCTTTATTTTCTGTTTTCACTATCAAGGATTTATATTTAGCAAATTATAAAATACATATCGGGATATATCAACTAAATTCTACTCTACAAGAGAAAATTGCCCCAAACACAACTGCAGGGTACTTTATACGTGAATGTACAACACAAAACAAAACACTGAAACGAGCGTAGCAACTTTAGATGGCAGCAGCTGTTAACTGTTGCTAATTGATGTGATTTTAATTGAGGTTGCAATTTGCTTCAAGAATTGATATTATTGACATATTTGACATGTCTACCATGTATTCGCAGTTATAAACAAACACAGATTCATGTTAATGTCAAACTGAAAATTTTATCTAAAAAGTATTTTTTTCGAAAACTTTTTATAAAATTAGATTTACACGAAAGATTCTATTATAGATATTTTATTTTTTTAAATAACCAAAACATTGTTTGATTTTTTTTTAACATTAATTTTTGAAAATTTCTTTAGGCTAAATATTCTAAGAAAACTGTTTCCTTTAAAAGGAAGTTAATGGTCGATTTTCTATTAAGAAAAAAATTTATTTTGCATTGCATTTGGTGTAGATATTCTAATAAGAATTTTAAAGTTTAAATCACGTTGAAATGCCGTAATTTGCATTCTGTTGTAACAGTTTTCCTAATAGGAAAGAAAATTTTGTGGAAAATTGCATTTTTTTAAATTTTTTTTATAGAGAAAACTCTTAGTAGAATTTAGGAAGTAAAACTGTTTTCTAAAATAAAATTAAAAAAAAAAAAATTTTTTAAAATTAAAAAGAAATGCATATGGGCTTTTTTTAAACTAAAATACTTAAAAATTTAAATTTTTGTGGTAGAAATTTAATTAAAAATTACCAAGAGAGAACGCCTTTTTAAGTGTTGTCAAGTTGACAATCTCAACATGTATTATTTAAAAAATAAATTTTTAAGAAAGAAAACTTTCCACCAAACTTTGAAATATTTTTTTTTTCTTTCCTAAATTTTCTACAATTGAAAAATGCATGTAAAAGTTTATTTAAAACAAGTAAGAGCACTTTATTCGGCTGTGCCGAATCTTTTATACCCACCACCAATTTTGTGTACATTTAAAGCACAATATTTATTATTTTGTTAATCGCTATGGAATAATCTCTTTATAATAAAATATGTATCACTTTCTTTGTAGAGGGTGGTTAAATTTTAAGGGCCCATGTTGAAGGTAAACTACACCTAGTCCTTAAATTTGTTTTCTGCATTTCACTTGACATTTCTCAATCTCAAACTTACTCAATTTGATCCGTGGAAAGATACGCAAATGAGCAACGCTTTAAAGTTATTCAGGTTTTTTATAAAAATGGGCGTTCAAATCAAAATGCATTTTGTGCACTTCGTAATTCTTTTGATCAACATAATCGTTTAAATTCGTCCACAATCGGGAGAATTGTAAAAAATATTTAAATTTCTGCAAAACAGGTCTGTATAAAATGTTAGAAAATCTGTGAATGCCTTCTTAGTTCGTTGAATGGGAACCACTGCTGGTTTTTGCGATAGTGTGGCAGAAGAGAGTCATCATCATGCCCAACAATTGAGCATCAACATTGTCATTGAAAATTTGGACCATCAGATAGAGGAGTGGCGCCAAGAAGAGGGGGGGCCATTTGGCCGATATTTTGTTAAATACATAATTGAAGCATACAAATATTATCATTATAAAAAGAAATGATAATAATTTCTTAAATAATTTGTGTTTTATTTAAAATCAACATCGCCCCTTAAAATGTAACCACCCTTTATGACTTCGATATGATAGTAAAATGTTTTCTTAAATTTAGTCTTTTAGTGAAAATGGGCGTTAAAGTAGGCGTGTTAATAAAGTTTCTGCTAATAAATACAACTTAGATATTTCAATATAGTCCTTTATTTTCCCAAAAATTTTGTCAATAGAGAAAATACATGAATTTAAGATAAACCGTTATATGAGAGGTAGGCGTTAAAGTGGGCGTGACACCTTAACTTTTTGGCACAACAATTACATTGAATAGAAGGATATACGTAGCAAATTTGATCATCATACCTCTAATTTTAGCGGTTTTATGAGCTTTTAAATTTCATTAACGGTAGATAACGTGAAAAGTGGGCGTTATAGTAGGCGTATCAAAGTTATTTTTGCGAATGAGTACAACTGAGGTGTTTCAAGATAGGCCTTTATTATTCCAAAATCTTTGTTAATAAAGAAATTATATGAATTTTAGTTAAAACGTTATATGGGAGGTGGGCGTAAAAGTGGGCGTGTCACATTGATTTTCCGTTACAGAAAAGCCTCTTACCAAAAAGTAAAGTGTGCACAATTTCAGAGTCGTACATCCAATTTTCTTGCTTTTATGACGTTTTTGTTTTTAAATATACCGAAAAATACACTGTGCGGTATAAATTTTCGTATATTTTGATCTATAATTCCTCTCCTAATGCATAAATTTAGATAATTTTAAGGGAAAAATATTGTTTTTACTCAGAAAATATATATTCGAAGTTTCATGAGTCTACGTTAATTCGTTTGGACACAATTCCATTTTATTCGATGTTCGAAGGACACGGTTTTTTCGACCTACTCTTGCTTTTCGAGCTATAACTCTCTTCCTAATATTCCGATTTAGCCCATTTTCAATACCAAACAAACCTTGTCTATAAGAAAGATTCTGGCAAAATTTGAGAACCCTAGCTTTTTCGGTGCGACCTCTATCGTGCTTTCAACAGACGGACAGACGGACGGACATAGCTAGATCGTCATAAAATCAAACCCTGATTCAGAATATATATACTTTATGGGGTCTAAAATTGATATTTCGATGTGTTACAAACGGAATGACAAAATGAATATACCCCCACCATTTTTTTGGTGGCGGGTATAAAAATTAATTGCACTTTTTACGTAAAAAAATTAACTTAACCCCGTTTTTTTGCTAAAATGTATTTTTTCTAAAATTTTCTATTAAAGTTGAAGTTACAGAAACCGTTATTTCTTAAGGAAGTTTTTAAAACATTTTTTTGATTAAAGAAAAGAAAATGAGAAAACTTTATCTTGATTAAAGAAGTAAATTTTAATCCTCCCCTCTTATTTAGTATTTTTTTTTTACTCTTTTCACATCATATTTTAGCTATTTTATATTGTTTTACTTTTTGTTGGTCGAATTGACATTCTTTTTGGCCTTGTATTACATTTTCCCTTTGATTGTTTTTATTTTTGATTGTACACTCAAATGAGGTTGTACAACAGATTGAGCCTTTTGGCCAATTTAATCAGTGGGCGAAAAAAGTTTTTTTTCCAATTCCTACGAAATGTATGTTTGATTACTGCAAATGGAAGTTTAATATTTGTTTGTCATGGAATTAGATGGTTGTAGAATGAATATACACACATACTTATTAACCGCAAAAGATTATAATCTTCTTATTGTTTTTTCAAAAATGAGGTTTGAGTTTTTCAAATGTTTATTTAATTGATGTTGGAAAAAATCTATTTAAATTTAAATTTGTTTAAAGCAATATTGATTAACTTGCTTTAAGTAGGCTTTCTAAAGTTTTCTAATTATAATGAGGATTGTAATGCAAGATTTTCCAGAGAGTGTCACAGTCTATTACTTGGGATATTTTAATCATACATACATACATGAATACATATGTATGTATATAAATAAATATTTCAATAACACTTTATTGATAAATTGATATAATCCTGTGTTGTTTATATAACAAATTTTAAATTCTACATCCTTTTATAAATTAAACGTCTCCTTCTGTTGATATCCTTTAAATTAAATATAGAATTTTTACCACTTACCTGCTTGTGCTCTGTCTAAAATTGGTGTCAACACCAATACCAATGTCATGCTGATACATAGAAAATTCTCCATGAATCGCCTTCTTTTAAAACTTCGTTTGATGTTCAAGCGATTTATTTGTTGAGGCATTTTGTATCCAGCTTGATAATAGTTTGTATTAGAGAGTGGTGTTAAACCCATTATTTGATATTTTGATCGCGTTTTTATATTTTATTTATTTGAAAACTGAAATTAAAAATTTATTGAAATAAAAATATTAGTTTTAATATTTTTTAAAAATAAAATGAATTTATAACATCTATCAATATGTCAAACAAAAAAGGTTTGAGTTACAGGGTGCCGTAAAATTAGCTTTATAGTTTGGTTTTTTTTTAACTTTCGAAATATTGTATTTAAAGCATTTTGTAATGAAGACTTAGGGAATTTAATATGAGCGACTACATAATCAAACAACGTACCATAAAAAGCGAAATTTTATTTTTTAAACCATCAATTCGTTGTATTGACACACAGCGCATATCGCCGTAATCAAGGCATTTTCATACAAGTAACCTCATCGCAACTGCTAATCGTGAAGCACAATGCAAGGCATATTCATACAGGTAAATGCAACGACGAATTGATACAATAAAGCAACTTTTTAGGGGATGTTTTTGGTCATGGTGAATTCATATATCAGAGATGGGAAAGTCGTTATGATCCTTTTAATAAAAAACTGATTACAAAAACGATATATCTATATGTGTGACACCCATGATCATGGGTGTAAAACAACAAATATAAACAAATTTAGTACATTTGTTAACAAAAAAGTACACTTAAGTTGATTTTATTTAATACCGAAACGAAAATTTAATTTTCCACCGCTGCATAAATAAATAAAATCAAGACGTATTTCACAAATTTTGGCATTACGTTTCCCAATCAGCCGTTGCAACATGGTTACCTGTATGCCTTGGCACTATGTCAAAATTTGTTGGATTCGCATTGATTTTATGTATTTTTGCAGGGATGGAAATTGAGATTTGATTTTCGATATTCAAAATTTTGATTAAAAATGGAATTTGAACAGGTTCATTACATTTGTTACCAAACAAAGTACACTAAGTTAATTGTTCAACACCGAAATGAAAATCTCATTTTCCATCCCTGCAGTAATATATGAAATCAAGGCGAGCTATGTTTCCTATGAAGCCTATTTCCTATTTAATTGCTATGCCAGCTTACAAAACTCTATGATTTAAGCAGTTTATCAACGGCATTTACAACCACTTAATTTAATACGACAGAACATCGAATAGAATAAAAATGCTGATTTTTTTAATAAAGTTTTCTTCAGTAATAAAGCTCATTTCTCACTCGGTGGTTGTGTCAGCAAGCAAGATTGCAGCATATGGGAATTTGCATGCTCAAAAAGTGATTGTTTGTGCGTATCATGGTCTGCAGGAATCCTATTTTTTTATAGATGAAAACCACGTCTTAATCAGCATTTTTTACGTTTTCTTCAGTTGTTAAACGATTCATATTCGTTAGTGTAAAATCTTGTACGTAATAAATGACACTTCTGATGAAATATATTGAACAGCTGACAGGCTTGCCAGACCGACAGTTTTAATAACCCTTTAGATATATTTTTATGTTTTTATTATTTAAATGAAGCACTATTTGAAGTTAAATTTAGGCATCAGTTTATAGTACAAGAAAGCCAGGTAAAGTTGTTGTTTGTACAAGTCAAACAACGGGCAGTTTGGTTTTGTACAAAACACCAAACTATCATCATATATTTAAAATTTTCCTTTAAGTATGTCAGGTATGGACATTTTAAGTTTTTTGCTGAATCACAATTTTTTATGAATATTTGATTAAAAAAAGTTTATTTTTAAACTATGAGCAAAATTCTGAGTACCACGTTACTTTAGAATATCAAATCTTATTAATTAAAGTTCACGCAAATTAACTTTTCCATCCCTGTATTTTTTATTTTTTTATAAATTCTGAGTTTTCCTTTTCATTTGCTTTTCCACACACATACATATTCACAGGAATTTTCTTATATTTCAATGACTTTTCAAATTGTACAAAACAATTTAATTTTTATTATCAAAAAACTTATTTCCATCTTGTGAAATATTAAAAAAATTATAGTGTTTGAACGCTCTTTTACAATGTTTTTAATTTTATATCAAATGGCATCTGCCCAAATATAAATAAGGAATTAACACAAACTTTGACGATTTGGTTTTATTATACCATGCGTCAGTTTATGTTTATTTCTTTTAAATTTTATTTTTTTTATCCTACACTTTTCACCCTTTTATTTCAATCGAACCTTGAGAATTGCTTATCAATTTGTCCAAAGGTTTAGAGATCCTAAAGATGCAAACTAAAAAACATCTTGCTTTAATTAAAGTTATTAAGTTTTACTCTATACATTTTTGAAATTTAAAATATTATTAAATTTCTTAATATTTATAATAATCGTTATTTACACATTTTACAATTTACACACATACTTGTTGTTGGTTAGTTTTTGAGTTTAATTTATAAAATGATGAACCATTTACATTAAGTTATTTAACTGAATTTTGTGTTTTTAGTACATATTTTTTATTACAATATTAATAACTTAATTTCATTTACTGGCCAGGCCAAGCCAGGGCAAGACCAGTAACCAAATGAACAACTAAGAGCACAAAACCAACTAAAGCAAACCAACTCAATAATGATGATGCATTTTTAGATGATGATAGTTGGAAGCATATGAGGTTACAAACAACATTATTATTTATGTAGTGACTGAAATGGGAAAAAGAACTGAGTTTTATAAATAAATAACTGTAAATACTGGCTGGTTTTAAATTAGTCTGTTGTTGGGCAGTCTGATTGCTCTAACAATTATTTAGTATAATAAAACTACTGTTGCAAAAAAAAAAAAAAAACTCCACCATATAATTGTTTTAAATTTTTTATAAACTTTTTTTATACCCTTCACAGTGAGTGTAAGGTTATACTATATAGGTTTGTCAAACCGTGTGAAATTTCTACAATTTTCATTTCCGACTTCATAAAGTATATATTTTCTGAAGGCTTATGCATATAGGAGTCAATTGAGCACTGTCCGCTTGTCAGTCTGTGTGTGTGTAAGTTGAAATCCATTTTTTGAAGCCCCCAGACATTTTAAAGACCCGTGTAAGGTACCACAATATCAGAAATATTCGCGAAAAGATCGGGTAAATCAGAAAAATCGCTCTATATACAACTGAGATATATTGAAAGAATCTAGACCACATTGTTCTTTCACACCAGTACAAACTGGATGAACGTAGGCTCGAATCCCAGTTAAGACCAAAAATTTTTTTAATTTTTTTTTTCTTTTAATTTTTTCAATTTTTTATTTTTTTATGTATTTGTTATTTTTTTAAAATTTTTTTAATTTGTTTTTAACATACATACATAAACTCAATTTATAATTTTACAATGGGATGTTTTTAAGCGGATAAAGTCATTATAAAGATAATGACACATATACATATGTATGTATGTACGTATTTCATATTAATGAGATGAATGGTGGTACAAACAATTGTTATTGCATGACTGCACGTTGTGAAGGGTATATAAGATTCGGCACGGCGGAATATAGCACTCTTATTTGTTTCAACTACAATAGTAATTCCCCAAACAGACAAATGCTTTTTTTGTCGTTAAAATTTAAACATTCAACCCTCAACTACTTGTATTTTCAACCAAAATGATTATCTATTTACACTGGCGGCACAAACATTTATGTCTAACTTTAATTATATTTTAATATGATGCGTGTGTGTACCTATAAACAAATGAGTTTTTATTTGAATTTATAATATTTTAACACCTCCACAGTTTTAATTCTATTTAATTGGTATTAAATTTTGTAGAAATTTGAAAATTATTTTTAATGAAATTTCGAACAATTTTCAATTTATTATGATGTTCAAGGCAAGTGGTTTTTACTTTCTATAATTGTTTAATTTATGGTTAATTACATAAATTGTATGTGAAATTAGACCCAAAAAGAAGAATTTCTGCATCATTCGTTTTGTCTTCTTACCTGCGATTTGAAGTTAGTATTGATTTGAAGTTAGTACTATCGTATAGGGGAATTTATCACGTTTTAGGCCCTGTTGTTTGACATAGCTCGACAACCACTAGCCCAATTTAGTTGAAATAAATTTTAAAAAATTAAGAATTACAATTCCCTTAATCTGTTCATATATTGTTTTCCTATACAAGTAACACTTTCGAAGTTAAAAATGAATGTATGAAGGGAAAAAATTATTTTTTGCCTAAAAATTTTAATTTTTTTTTAAATACATAAAAAATCCAAAATGGAAAAAAGTTTCAAGTCTAGTTATTTTTTCGAAAAGTCACATAACCTATGAGCAAAATGAGACAAAGATCATAAAAATCGATGCACGCGTTTCGCTTTTATTCGCAATTGAATAAATGTATGAATTTCAAAAATTTGCTCGAGATATGCACAACATTATTTGGAGAAAACATTGACACCTTTTTCATGATTCTGAGAATTAAAAAAAAAGGAATAAACAAAAGGTTATTTGATTTTTATGATTGCGGTAATAAATGTACGTGGACAATTAAACGGAAAGTGGACCTTTTTATTATTTTGGTTTTTCCGGTGGCTACCTATATGATTTTTTTACAGAAATTGCACCCACATTTAAGGGTGGTCATTATTTTGAAAGTTTTGCACAGTTTGAAACGTACAAGTGCTGAATCAGGTATATAGCCAGCCGCCCTTAAAATATGCGCCGATTTATAAGTACCTGGCAGTAAAATATTCAAAAATACGTAGTATTTATAGGTGTGCATTGATCGATTTTTGGCATTCAGCCAGTGCCGACGAACGCGAACAGTAAAAGTGATTTTTCTCCAGTTTTTTAAAAGTGAATAACAACAAAACATAAAATATATCAATATGGAAAACAACAAGTGCCCATATTTGGATGAATATTGTTACGTTTGTGGTCATATCGTCCGAAAAATACAGAAAAAAGATCGAAAAAATTTGTTTACTGAGCAATTCAAAACCGCGTATTGTAATTATTTCGATGAAGCAGATTTAAGTGGTGCAAATTTTACGACGAACAATTGAAAACAAAAGTATACACTGCTGCATTTACTGCCACACTTCCAGTGCAACGCCCTGCTGATACCGATGCACCTAAACCTCCGAGTGCGGATACTGTGTCCCTGCTAGCCGAAACCGTTTTCACCAATCCGACCAATTTGGATGATGCTGATTGGATACCCGATATTGAAAATAGTGCACCACAATCGCTACCACAAATCGAAATGGATTACATTGTGGCCAAGCTGGGACTATCACAACACGACTCCGAATGGCTGACATCATTTTTGAAGAGAAGAAAACTCACACAGCAAAATGTCAGCGCAACATCATACCGACAACGCCAAGCTGATTTTCAGAAATTTTATTCCGTTGACGAAGCAAATACGTTCACGTACGGCCATGATATCCCAGGTTTAGTGAAAAAATTGGGAATGGATTATATCGCTGGCGACTGGCGTTTATTCATCGATGGTTCAGTTACTAGTTTGAAGGCTGTGCTGCTGCACAAAAAAAATAAAAAACCATGCATTCCATTGGGATTCAGCACAACTATGAAGGAAACGTATGAAGCATTGGGCGAAATTTTGAAGAAAATCAAATACGATGAACACAAATGGAACATTTGTTGCGATCTGAAGGTGGTCAACATACTACAAGGGATTATAGAAAAGGGCGGATATCCAAAATACTTCTGCTTCCTTTGTAATTGGGATTCACGATACAAAGGAAATCAATATCAATGTAAAGATTGGAAAGGAAGAACTCCCGAGCTCAACAAACAATTAAAATTACGCAATGAACCTATGATAAAGGACCTGGATGATATTTTGTTGCCACCGCTCCACATGAAACTGGGAATAGCTGGGAAATTCGTTGAAGTGGTGGTCAAAAAAGTTAACGGCGCCTTTGACTGTTTGAAATCCATCTTTCCGAAACTCAGTGATGAGAAAATTAAAAACGGTACGTATCGTACTCTGTATTTCAATATTGTCATATCTAAATTTGTTAATTTCTATACATTCGCATTACCAATAATTTTTTCGTTTTTCTTATGTATTTAAAACAGGTATTCTCAATGGACCTAATATTCGGAAATTGATCAAAAGTGATTATTTCACACATTTGCTTTCAGAGCATCACGACCACCAACATGCATGGAACGCATTGAAAGAAGTAATAGAAGGCGTTCTAGGAAAGAACCGTGTCCAGCGAGAAGAGATACAGCAACGAGTGGACAGGTTGATGTTTTATTTCGAAAAAATCGGTGCATCCATGGCGCTGAAATTGCATTTCTTGCACCACCACTTCGATACTTTTTTGGCACAATCACCTCAGGAATCAGACGAACAAGGAGAGAGGTTCCACCAGGTGACCATGCCATTTGAAAAGCGGTTCAAAAGCAAAAAATTGGATGCATTGCTTGCGGAGGTTTGTTGGTGGAGTTCCACAATTATGCAGTTTGAAGAAAGCACCGAAGATGAAGACATTGAAATTGGTGGACACAGTGAAAGAAACACGCCCTTGAATAGTATGTGTATCTCGGATGACGATACAGACTCAGACCATGAATATGAACAACCTACGAAGAAAACAAGATCATCAGTACCACAAGCGTCAACTTCTACAAGGGTGGATATTGCCAATAATTGAAAAAATGTTCTAAATTTTGTTTTTATGCATATTATAATTGCGTATTAATTGCATATTATTTTATTTTCATTAAGTTTTTATAAATAAAGTTTTTTTTCATGATAATTTTTTAATTTATATTTTTATTTTTATTTTAAGGGTGGTGGCTATAACTGATTTTTGAAATTCATACATTTACTCAATTGCGAATAAAAGCGAAACGCGTGCATCGATTTTTATGATCTTTGTCTCATTTTGCTCGTAGGTTATGTGATTTTTCGAAAAAATAACTAGACTTAAAACTTTTTTCCATTTTGGATTTTTTATGTATTTAAAAAAAAATTTAAATTTTTAGGCAAAAAATAATTTTTTCCCTTCATACATTCATTTTTAACTTCGAAAGTGTTACTTGTATAGGAAAACAATATAGGGAATTGTAATTCTTAATTTTTTAAAATTTATTTCAACTAAATTGGGCTAGTGGTTGTCGAGCTATGTCAAACAACAGGGCCTAAAACGTGATAAATTCCCCTATACGATAGTACTAACTTCAAATCGATACTAACTTCAAATCGCAGGTAAGAAAACAAAACGAATGATGCAGAAATTCTTCTTTTTGGGTCTAATTTCACATACAGTTAACAGAATTGAGTTGGCAAATCATGTGTTGTACTGTGTTAGTAGCAGTAGAAATATTTGTTGCGCATGTATTCATGTCTACATACATACGTATACATATGTATTTAAGTAAATGATTAGAAAAATTGTATATAAAGATGTAATAGACGACCATGCAATACCCTAACAAGAATAAGAGTAAGAATTAACTTGATATTAAGAATTAAAAGAAAAACACAAAACAGAATAACAGCACAGTTTAAAATATATATTAAAATTTCATTAAAGCTTATTTTATTTTTTTATTAAATAATTTTTTCTAATTATTCTAATTTTCCGATACTTAGGGGATGGAACCTATTCATGCAATGCATTGTGTTGGTATTAGGAAAATAGATTTTGGGTAGGAGGATAAAGTGAGTAGTGTTTGTGGACATTAGATTTAAACTTTTCCAGATTGTAAGTGGCTGGAAAAACTTCAGCGGGGAGTCTGTTCCACATACGAACAGTACGACTAAAGAACGAATTTTCCCTGTAGTGTGTAGTTCGATTCACTGGCCAATCGGCCACATATGGGTGTGCTTTTCTGGAAAGACGAGTATTACGTGCAAAATCGCAGTTTTCGGGAACAAGATCCCTTATCTCATCGGAGCATATTCCATTGTAATATCGATAGAACAGTGAAACACAACCCACATTGCGACGGTGTTCAAGGAAGTCAATAGAGTTGGTTCCCCGACTGTCTCCAATAAGCACCTTCGCAGACTTCTTCCATAAACGGGTCCCCTTTCGACCCCCTTTGTTACCCAGAGATTACAAAGGTTTCCATAACCTTACTAAATCCCGTGCCATCCCAGGCGTTTGCCCTAGACTTTTGTGACTTCACATTGCAGACTGATGATTATCTACAATCCTCATCACAGAGTCCTTTGCAATCGCCAGCATCTGCCCCAGACTAATTTCACCCATAGCACTTACATCCAACATGTGCCTTCCAGTGGTACTAAGTCTATTGCCAGCTATTACCGGACATTGATACGTATAGTCACCATATAGTAGGTTATCCTAGATTTCAGATTCAATGTTATACGCCACTTTGTTCTGTTATTTCCGTCGCTTTATTCTACTATTCAAGCTCTTATGTTTGATATCCATATCAATGGGGTGGACAAAAAAATATACGGCAATTTGTTAAGGCCACCATCTTAGATTTAACCCTAGTCCAATATTGCAGGGTGGAAGAACAAATTGTAAGTCGTAATTACTATTTGTAAGCAATAGATCCGCTATTTTATTTTTGACGCCATCTTTAATTTTATTTTATCATAGTTTACAGTATTTTATTGGTCAAGCCCTTTTGTTAGATTCCAATATTAATAGAGGTTTAAATTTACTATTAGATTTAACCCATATATAAAATTATTGTACACAATTTTTTAGTGGCGGTCATAATTGATTTTTGTTTAGAGTGTATTACATTCTGATTCTCGAACCCTTTCTTTTTTTGAATATATCTCTTCTTTGTTGTCCAGAAGGTGGAAAAAATCCGTCTTCTTTTGTAAATTTTAGGAAAAACATTGAAGTAAATGTATTGCAGCGCTTACATCTCAGTTAGTTTCTAATCGATTTGTCAGTTTATCTTAGCAGCAATTTTCGAGTTTACGGTTTGTTTTCTTGGTGTCTTTAGGGTGTTCAAAAATTTATTACGATGTTTAGCAACTTGATATATTTAACTAGAAAAAAATATATATTTTCGCCTAAAACTTTGCGTATTAGTGACCGATTTGTCCAATATTATAGAAATTACAAACAAAATGACATGGCTAGATATACCCTTGGCACCTCAGGTAAAAGGCATAACTAAATGTGTGTGAGATATCATTAAGATTTTATATTCATTTGAAAGGATTTCCGTTGCCATTATTTATGAAAAATATTATCGTAAAAATTACCGCTGCGACTTCGCGTGAATTAATTAATAAGACTGAATTTGATTGATAAAGCCATGTTCGCTTAGAAGGCCGAAATTGTATAATACTTATATACGTGCAACTTAAAAAAAGAAAACAGCATAAGAAAAAGGATAACGAAATCAGATTGCCTGATTTCAATGGCCAGCGCGGTAATGTGACGAGTCCTCAAATCGCTCTTGCATAATGTTCATTATCTATATGGAACATATTGCCGCCCTGTTGAAATCTTAAGTCTTTAGTATTCATAAGTCAAATTGAGGCCAGAAAAAGCTGGTAATCATAGACTTTTAGCGCTTGCCGTTGACCATGACAAAATGGCTAACGTCGTTTTATAAGAAATATAGACCTACGAGGTTGCTAGCCCAAAACCACAAGAAACAATGACTTTCTTGGCATATAAAATGGTTTTGAATCTTATGCGGATTGTCTTCGTTACGAAAATCTACTGTTTTGTTTGTTAAAGTATTTATCCAGCTCTAAAATAGACATTTTGATAAAGCGTTGTACCTGACGTTGTCAGAACAGAGTAGTAATTTTGATAAAATATTTTATTATTGCTGAACGCTATATCAGTACGTGCTGATTTGGCAAAACAAACTGAACAAATGACAGGTAATTCGACAAATGTAGTTTCAATAATATGATCGATACAAACTGTCTAAGTCCAGGAGTTTCTATTTTAAAACCTGTTATATAAAGTTCTATGTTAAAAGTCAAAATTACATTGTATTTGTATAATAAAACTGAAAAAGTGGTGAGTGGTTAGATGTGTGATTATAGAGTAATTATAAATTTTAAAGGTTACCATATGCTATTTTGTCGCCATAGGCAACAACTGGGGCCGAATTACGGCATTCGATATCGATCAAAAATGATAGAATTCTTATTAGAATCTAATACAAAATGTAAGGAAAACTTTAACGTTCGATTGCAGTTTCGATCGATATCGAATGTCGTAATTCGGCACGTGGTTTAGGTACCTTGCGGAGATTAAAATTTTTTTCTCTTTTTTTTTAAATCAAAAATCAAAGAATTTGAATTGGTTGGCGTGTGGCCTTAACAAGACAATGCTATATATGCCGTAATAATATAAATCTATTGAAAAGCGAGTTTGGTCAGCAGTTAATGTCTTGTATTGAAGCAGTGCAATGGGTGCCAGGATCATGCGATTTGACTTCAGTAGACTTTTTGTAGATAAACGTGAAGTCCCTCGTGCACAGAGACATGCTAGTCATAAATCTAGCTCTAGAAGACAACATTACAGCTGTCATTGAAAAAATACTGGCCAAACTGCTGGAAAAAGTATGCCAGCTCACAGATGAAACACCTACGACGTAGCTGCAGGCAACATTTAGTTGAAATAATCTTAAAATAAATGGCACGAATTCCTATTATACACTTAACAATTAGTATATTAATATAAGAAGAAGTAATTTTAAACAATTGACTAACATAGAGTAGACAGATAAAAGTAATAATTTTAATTTAAATTTACTTGCAGTAATTGATTTAACAACTGATAAATATTCTACAGTTTACCTCAATATTGATATTTGCAATGATCTCAAAAGTTCTTAAAACATCATTGTGCATAAATATTTTATGTAGAGTAAAAAAATTAACGCAAAATTATTGGTTTTTGTAATTAATTTGTAAACATATTATCATGGCATCCCCCGACAGTGAGAACTATCTTACAAGCTACAAAATAAATTGATTTTAAAATTGTTTCTTTAAACATTTGCAAGTTTATAATGGCTAGTAATTTATATAAATTTTTTTCTGTAATCGTCAGATTATCGATTGTTAAAACTTAGTGCAACATAGATTTTTTGTTTAGTGTGATTTATATTTTTTACTCTGTGTGTTAGTAAGTATTTACAATTTATCAACATGTAATTGCTAATGTAAATAATTTTTATTTTTGTTTTATTTAATTACGTTTTTTTTTTTTCATAATAAAGTCTAATAATACTTTAATACTCATACTAATGCATATAAACGTGCAATTAAAACTCAACAAAGGACATAAGCAAAGGATGTTATTTATAATGGGAATGTCTGCAAATAATATAAAAATTAAAATTTTAAGCAAAACAGCTGTAATGAAGTTCGTAAACATTATAAATGTGCATGAATTTTGTTAATAATTGTAATTTGTTAAATTATAACTAAATTGCTTGTAAAGTAGGCGTTGTATTGTGTAGATAAACTTTTGAGGTGATTTTATTATTGAATTCTAGTTTTAATTTGCATAAAAAATTTACAATTATTTTGGTACTAAAGAGGTGCTTAGAAACAAACGATTGAATAGTTTGATCTGCTGTAAAATGCGTACAACGGAGAAAACCTATTGTTCGGACGCATTGTTATTGAGGGTATAACCGATACAAACATATTTACCCAATTCTTGATATATAAAATATATTTTAATATCTACACAATTATCAGACTTCTACTGAATAACGTACAAAGTCACTCGCATTCCCAACAATCATACAGTAAATTAGGTCAATCATGATTGTGTCTTGTATAAATCTTATTGGAATACGATTTTTTCCCCTGTAAAACGGGAATTTTCGCTCCTGTTTTAATATTTATTTGCTTTATTAGAGCTTTAGCTATTTTGTACATCTCACTACAGCAAAATAATAAATTTATTGAAAATTTTCTTTATAATTACAAAACTAAATACATTAATATAATTCGTTTTGTAATTATTCAAGTGTCAGTTATAAATGAGTTTATATTTTAATTTAAGTTTTTTTTTTGCTGTTTTCGTTATAGTTTTACTGTTTTTTATTCCAAAACTAATTTATATTTATGACATATGATAGCATACATATGTTTATAATATTTTTCGATTATTACTCGTGTACAAACAGTTAGAAAATTAAACAAGAAAAAACTAATTTGTTTGAATGAGTCACCATGGAGCTTAAAAATTTAATAACTTTGTCGTCTATATATTTTATTTATATTTTAAATAAAATATACAAAATGGAAACTTTTGAACACTAAGTATGGAAAATAATGTCACTTAAATGAACTCCGTTTTCAGTTTCGTAATATTGGAATCGTTTTAGAGCATTTTTCAAAACATCTTTAAAAAACCTAGATGGCGTCCGAAACAAAAGGTCGGATAATTTTTTTTAAACCAATTATGATGGCTTTTGAAATAGCCAAATGACGTATAACGTTAAATCAGGGGTCTAGCATATACTACGATAAGGTCATTTTACCTATGTACTTAATGGCGAAGAGTATTATCAGATTCGGCACGGCCAATTATATCATTCTTACTTGTTGACATTAAAGTTATACAATGTTTTAATTATTTTTTAAAAACAATTTTTTTAATTTTTCTCAATAAATAAAAAATTAACTTAATAATTTTAATATTAACAAAAGCATAATTTAAAAACCGGTTTAGTGTGTAAGCAAACTAAAACCCGGGTTTTTCAAATTTAGATTTTTCGAATTACTCTAAAACCGGTTTTCTTATATGCCGAATATTTGATTAGCTTGCTGTAGTTTTAGTTTAATTGTAAATAAAGGGCAAAGTTGTAACGAATCCAGCCATTATCCGTCGAGAACATAGCCGGAAGCCAAATGATTGCTACCTCTACTCTAAACTCTTACAAATTAAACTTTAGTTCGTATTTTTCCCCTCTTAACATATTACATGCTACAGTTAGATAATTTTTATTAAATCTTTTTTTAAGTGCGCCGTAGTGACAAACGAGTAATTTCTAGCTAAGCGTAATGCCTTGTGGTAGATAATTCTGGAGGCAAATTACAGCATTCGAACGTGATTTAAATTACGAAATTCTTATTAGCATCTTTATAACTAAAGAACAGCGAACTCGATCGTTCGAGTAAAATCTCAATCGTGATCAAATGCCGTAATTTAGCCCCTGGTGCAGCGTTGCCATTTGTCAAGATTTCCCATTTCTTGCAAGTTTTTTGAGATGCCAAAAAGTTTTTAATTTATTTAAAATTTTTTCAAGTTTTTTAAAAATACATACAGTTTTTTATAAATACATAACTTAAAATTTTCAGTTTATTGGATAAAAATATTAAATGATGTTTTTAGACAATTAAACGATTTTATATCTGTGGCTTGGAGCTAAAAGGGCCAATGTCACTTTTTTGCTCTTTTGAGTTAATCATTGCATTAGATTTGTTTTCTTGCTCTTTTTCTCTTTACTTAACCCAGAACAGCTTCATTAATAAAATGCTGGCCAATGTCACTATGAAAGCATCTATAAAAGTTAAAGTTCAATTCCAATTTTCTTAAAAGTAAATATTTTGACATTGGCCCTTTTAGCTCCAAGACACAGATATTCTCTCACTCCTTTATCAGTGCAACAGTGTTTAATTTTGTATACGCCCTGTAAGTACAACTAGGTCATTTTTATACATTGACCATTTGTAGTTAACTTTGTAGTGCGGAAACATGGACAAATATTTAACGAAAAATGGTAAGAATATTAAATATTTATGTTTATTTTTAAAAAACATTTCATATTGTTTTAGTCCCATAAAAACGAGGACGTAAGACGTTGTGATGGGTCCGAAGTTTATCCATATTTAAAAAAATTATTTTATTCAATTTTGTCGTTACCAATATCTACAGCAAATGTAGAGCGTATTTTCTCAAAAATTAATTTTAAGAAAAATAGTGTTAGAAACAAATTAGAAATACCAACTTTTTGTGGTATTTTACGAACAAAAGACTTTTTGAAACAAAAATAACAGTGATTGTAGAAACTTTAAGCAATCAAAAGAAATGGTTTTAAATTTTAATAAGACAATGTACAAATAAAAAATGTATGTGATAATATGCGATATTTTAAAAAGATCTGCTGGGCGTTGCTACGACCCTTAATGAATAAGAATGAATTCTGAATTTTAAGTGAATATCAAGTGCAAGAAGCTAAAACCTACAACTTTTTTTATGGGCGTGGCACTGCCCACTTTTCTAATCACGAAATAATATAGTCATGACAGCTTATGGGCGTAGCCCGCCCACTTTTTTCCACCTATAAACACTCCCTGGTATGTGTACAATAACTTGCCAAAGTTTGAGTCCGATCAGTTTTACAGTTTCGGAGTCTATAGCTAACACACACACACAGAGTTTCACTTTTATATAAATAGATTGTTATTATATGTTATGTTTTTTTTAATATGTGTGTATGTAGTTCCTTGTAAACTATTTTATATTTAATTTTTTATATCTTTTAATAAAATGAATTCCTAATACATTTTCGTATTTTCTTTTAAAAATTTGGCACTTTGAAAAAAAAAAAGGGTTTTCTTGCGAAAACAAGTTTTTTTTCTGAGAAAAGTTTTTTTTTTAAATATATGGTAACGCTGCCCTGGTGTTTCATTAACACTTTGCTCTACAAGTAACATTTTTGGAAGTGCGAGTCAAACGTGGTATATTTTGGTGGCCATGTTGGTGGCTGGTGACAATGAACTAAGAAACGAGTTAAAAGCTTTAGTGGTTAAATTTTTGACGTTAAAATGTCGACAATATGCTCTTTTTTAAAATAATTGATCGCTGATTTAGATAATAAAATTCTATTATTCTGGGTCTTTGTTTAGTAGTGAATCTCTGCATTATTTATTTTTCAGGTGTTTTTAAAATCTCAAATATAAAAAAAAATCTAAAAGAAAAAATTTATTAAATTTAAATTAAACGAAAAATAAATTTGTATTAAAGAAATTGTTAATTTTTTTTTACAAATTCTCTAGTTATAAAAACATTTGAATTAAGTCTTTATTAAAATACAAATGTGGTTACACTTAAAAAAATAAATTTTTTCATAAAAAATATGCCACCAACAACGAATTTATAAATTATAAAAATACTAGCGTATACCTGCGACTTTGTCGAGAAAGTTAGCTTATATGTTATTGCAGGTTGTTACTATCTGTGCGCAACTCAAATTTTTATAAAATTTTATGTCTCTAGCCTTATCCGTTTTGGCTGTACGGTGATAATGTAGTCAGTCGCGTCTGACTAAAACTTTGCTTAGTTATCGCGATATAAGGTAGGCTGAGTGTTAATCTAGTCTATTATTCTTATATATCTGTGTGCCAAATTTCATTAACCGTTTTTCGTGATTGAGTAACAAAGATCCAAACATTCGCATTTATTAAACTCGTCTTAGTAGGATAAGTTTTTTTTATATATTTTGTGTTTTTTAATATTTTTTACTTTAGACTGTTGTACCATTTACACAATGAGAAGGAAGCAGCGTGTGTAAAAATTAGTTCTTTAAGTTTCTTCTTAAATTTCCTCGTACATACTTAGAAAATGAAAGGTGAAGACGAGGCTGTATATTAAAAATATTAAAATTTTAACGTTTCCCTTTAAATGACTTTATACTTACATAAAAGAAATTAAGTATGATATTGTATAATATATTGAAAACTTAAATTTTCCGATTTTAATCAAGAATTGTTTAATTTTTTTTTCTTTACAAACCATCTTTTGAAAATTTCGAATCAAATAGAAAAAATCATTCAAATCGGTTCAGCCGTACTTACGTGATGCGATTACATACATAGACCCAAGGTCTATTAATAAAATCTGTTCAACTAATCAGCTGATAATTTTTTGTTCCCTTATGTTTAGATACGATAGTTGTCAAAATTTTCCATTTTTATTTTTCTACTTTTGTTAACATTCTAAAGTGCAGTGAAATAAATATTATATAAAAAGTGTTTAATAAATAAGTTAAATAAAAAAGTTTAAATAAAAACAATTCTTTTATACTGAAAAACAAAAAATAAAGTTTAATTCTCAAAAATTAAATAAAAACTCAGTTCAAAACTATTTTAAACATGCATTATTGCTCATTGTGTAAAAAAAAATTATAGTGGATCTGCCACAACACTTTTTCGTGTTCCAAAAGACAGGAAAAAAGAAGAAAAGGAAAAAATGGATGGAAATATGTGCCAAAAAGTTATACGCATCGAACTTTATATGTGAGGATCACTTCTTTCCAAGTATTGTCTGCACTGGCAAAAGAATACTCTTATTGCCAAATGCTGAGTCTTCTTTTAAGCAAATGAAGGAAGCTAATATTTGCGCTGAAGCTTGTGCAGTTTCGAACACAGAGTAATTTCAGTTTTTAAAATGAGCGTAATTATTTAAATAGTGAATTAAACTCATACATAGGACTCTGTTTGAACAAAACCGTTCACCACATGTGGCAACTGCAACTCACTCTGGTCTTTGCTTGGAACAATTTGCCAATTCTGCTCCACCTTTATTATTTACGTGGGAGCAACTCACAACAGAAGCGATCAAAGTGGCTTGGTTTCCACACCAGTTTTTGAACAAAATTAAAGGATAATAATCAGCCAGACCTACATATGTGGGTGAAGAAATAAATAAAATTTGTCTCTTGGGTCTTTGCTGTATTGTAAAAACGTTTTGAACATTTGAAAGATGTCATACAAAACCATTTTTTAAATTTCGTTAATAACAAGCTTTTTGTAATCCATTTTTTTATATCAAAAAAACGTTTAAAAATATATTTTTCTAGTATATGTATGTATATTGAACAAAAAATAAGAACAAGATAATTTGTTAATTTTTCTGATAATTTTTTTTTTGTATTGCTGTTGCCAAGCAGTCAAAACTTTATTTGTTCAAAAATGAAAAGTTTTTTAACTTTGTAATGAAACTGTTAACTATATTTATTTATTTATTTATTTATTCAACGCAGCAATGCAAAGCCTTCCAGGCTAAGTTATAAATATGTATTACTTAGTATTGACTTAATTAGTATATTGACTTAATTTTTTTCCAAAATCAAAATAAAAAATTTCACTATTTTAGTTAATAAGCAGTTCAAATAAAAAAACCAAAATAAAAAATTAAACAAAAATTAAAAATGGGAGTATTTACTTCACTTAGTTTAAATCTCAAGATTTATTTTTTTTACTATGTAATGCGTTAAGTTTTCCTAACAGGCCTTGTTCGTTCGTTTACTCAAAATTATTCACTATTTTTTACTGAAGTTTACTGGATTTTTTTTTTTACTAATTTGAACTTTTTATATAAATTTAAAAGTAGGTTAAACTAATTTATGATAGTTAACTTAAGCCGGAATTATAGATATTCAATCGCAACCCTAATTTAAAACTTTCTTTTAGAGACGTAGTCGCTATGCCAACAATATCTGCACTTTCTGAAATTAAACTTCATATTTTTGACACTGTTAACGAATTCCTTTTGGGTTTATATACCTTTTAAATATTATATAAATAGCCAAGTCTTGTAACATAGTTTATGCTCATTTTATACAATGGGTTTAAAAAAAAGTAAGAGTGCTATATTCGGCCCTCTTTGATCTTCTCCTCGATTTCATTGAATATATAAGTATATATTCATCTTGGTATTCTTTCAATATTAGCCTTACGACGACGAAACACTAAATTAGCTGTGGTAATCAATTGTATGCCACAATGAAAACTATCTGTGGCATTTTTTGCAAAGTACGTCCTTATTTATTTACTTTTCCAGAATAGTTATATCACCGCCTTGAATTTTCTCCTTAATACAACTCTGGATGATTTTCTTACCTAAACCATAATTGATTTCCATTTCGGTGGTTTTTAGGGTGACCTTAAAAAATTAAAATTTTTATTAAACTGTTATTGTAGGTAATTAATATGTTATCTCAGTCTTCTCTTTAATACGTACATTTCTATACGTATATTGTAAATATATATATATACATTTCTAACGAACATATTTCCGAGCCGGACATGCTGGTAAAAGGCTTTTCTGTACCCAAGGCTTGAGCCACATTAACAGCTAAAACAGTCTTGCCAGTACTTGGCTCACCGGCCAAGAAAATAGAACGACCAACTATTTAGTTTTCACGCACCATTTCTACGACAACACCAGCAACGAAACGAGCAATTTTTTGGCCCACCATACCTTGTGAAACAGCACGCTCCTCCAAGACATCCACGAATGTGCTCCAATACGATCAATGCGTGTACTTCTATTTTATCTCCATCAGCCATTATTTTAAAATATATTTTTAGTACATATTTAGCGAATAAAACTTTGCAATAAGTAATAATATTATTTATTTTTGTTGTCTTGTAAACTGAAAAATTGTTCAACAAAAGGAAAACACAAAAAATACTCAAAAAGGAAAGCGTTTTTTTGGTATTTTAGTCAGCTGTTTTTGACAACCTCGTTATCGTTTTACACTAACAAAATACATGTAAATTTTTTTTAATTTTTGTTTTTGTAGAGTTGCACAGACCTTATTAAATAGACCTTGCATAGACCGTTTCATTTTTATGTACATAGATGGATGCATTTAACCTATTCGCTATACATATTTACGAAATTTTCAATAAATTATAACTTTTTTTCATATTTCTGGCCAAATATTTTTTTTGTATAAAAATTTAATTTTTTACTAAATTGTGTAATTCTTTACAAAACTACTTTCATTATTTGTTCTTGTTAACATAAAGAGATGTTAATTTTCATCATCATACAATCAACATTTAATTATTATTAATAGAATAATAATACATTAAGGCGGAAAAGACAGCAAACTATTGAAATGAAAAACTGTAGAGCATTAATTAAGTTCTATCAGTGGCAATTGAAACTCAATACAGTCTTAATACTCTATTAAAACCGATTAAACTGTTTATTTTATTTATTGGTAATAAATAATTCAATACTTCATTATTTATTAACAAAAACAACTAATTGATCGCGTCATTTATTAACAAACTATTCGCAACGAATAGTGTTGTGTGTTACTTAAGGTGTCTCTTTGTCGTGTCGTGACTGTGTATCTGTCTGTCTGTATTACGGCTAAAGTTTTAACCATGCCGATGATGAATGAGTGCATGAATGAATGAATGAATTGATTTTTGTTTATTTATTGATTGTAATAAATTATTATTATTTCGTATTTATTTCATTGTGCCTTTCTGCTGCTGTTGTTTGAGTAGTAAATAAAATAACAATAACAGCAACAACTAATTAATATTTAACAACAATAATTGTTTGCCTTTTTTTTGTAGACGAGCAAAAGAATAATAAAAAGTGAATTAAAAACATTTAAATGCTGTTTGTTATTAATATTTTCACCTTTTTCCTTCTCCTTTAATTAAATTAAATATTTAACAACTATTACAGAAGGCGATAAAAAAAAGCTGTGCATTTTAAATCGTGTTAAAATAATTTCTGTAAAAACAATGCAAACAAAAACAACAACAACTTAATTCATCAGTCGTGAGATAAAAAAACTTAAGATTGAAAAAAAAATCATTTAACATTTTATCGTCATAAAGAAAATGTCTCTTTTAATTTAAAGCTGTTACATGATTAATGACTAGTTTTAAAGCAAAATACTAAATTTGATAGAAAGTTCTTTATTTAAAAAAATAAAATAAATAAATATTTTGTTATTTGATTGTTATTTTCTGTATAATGTTAAACAAGACATACTCATAAGGTTTATGCATCGCGGCAACAAACACAACATTTGAGAGACACATGCATTTTGTTTTTGTATACATGCCTGCATATGTCAAACAATGGTTTTATTTTTATACCCTTCACACAGTGAAAAAGGGTATATATAGGTTTGTCATTCCGTGTGAAATTTCTACAATTTTCATTTCCGACCCCATAAAGTATATATTTTCTGAAAGCTTATGAATAGAGGAGTCGATTAAGCCCTGACCGTCTGTCCGTCTGTCCGTCTGTCCGTGTGTATGTTGAAATCAACTTTTTGAAGCCCCCCGACATAGGTTGGACCCGAGTAAGGTATTAAAATATCAGAAATATTCGGGAGTAGATCGGTATTGAAAATCAGAAACATCGGTACATAAACAACTGAGATATGAGCAAAAACCCACGACCACCTCGATTTTCTTTTCATAAAAACAACATTACAACAACAACATACAATACAACATACATACAAACGTGTATACTGGTTAGAGAAAACGTGGCATCGAATCCCAGCTGAGGCAAAAAAATTTTTTTTTAAATTTTTTTAAAAATTTTTTTTTTAATTTTTTTTTTATTTTTTTTTTATTTTTTATTTAATATATTATATATATTTTTATTATTATTTTTTTTTATTTTTTTTTTTTTAATTTTTTTTTTATTTTTTTTTTGTTTTATATATATTATATATGTATATAATAATTTTTTTTTTTTTAATTTTTTTTTTAAATTTTTTTTTTTAAATTTTTTTTTTATTTTTTATTTTTTTTTTGTTTTTTTTAACATACATACGTGAATTTACTGTTATTGCATGACTACACGTTGTGAAGGGTATATAAGATTCGGCACGGCCGAATATAGCGCTTTTACTTGTTTTCTTTAATTTCAGGAATATTTAATAAACATTAATGTTAAATTTTTCTATTCGCGGTTTTTTTTTGTTAGAAACATTTTGAACAAACTAAATTGCAAATTATTAATTGTAGAATAATGATAAGCAAATTAAGTTTGACAAATGCAGACAGACTTTTGAAAAAAGGTGGTAAGTCTGGTAAATTGTTTGAAAAAAAACATATAAACGATAAATATTTTATTTTAAAGTTTAATTTAAAAAGACAGTGTTTTCGAATTCAGGGTACTGAAAATCACCGAATAGTGCATCAGTTACAACTACACGTTTTCGGGTGTACTGGTTGGTGTAGCTGACACAGTTATCGGTTCATAGTATTTCGCAAATGAACCTGGGAAGAAAGAAATCATTTTTGGGACAACAAACTAAAACGGGAATTTTTTTCATGTCCGGTAGTTCTTATTAATTATTACGTATATACCGCGGGAGAGATAATGGAAAAATAAAAACTCGTACTGTTTAAGATACTTGTATGTATATATTTTTTTCTTTTTGATTCTAAAGCAAACATATTCCGAATAAGTTGGAATAAAGTATCTGTCAAATGGCTCCTACGGCTTTGACGACAGGTCATTTTTCTTTTTATGAAATTTGCCTTAACTTTTCACAGAAATGGGTTGTATCTCACCGATTACGCCATGGATGCCGAATTTAAGCTCAAGAATTGTTTCTGGTTAATTCGCATAAGACAGAGATTTCAAAAAACCCCAAAGAAAAAAATCGCATTGCGTTAAACCGAATTATCTTAGTAACCAGTTGACATAATTTGTTCTGCAAAACGCTGCTGCAACAAATGGATTGTTTTATGCGCGGTATGGCAGGTGGTGACGTCTTGACCAGACAACATGTCATACAGATCCATGCCGAATAATAAAAGACACAATAGCTCCGTTATCATGTTTCTGTTACGAATTTCCTTCACAGTAACTGCAATTGCGGCTACATCCAAACAAAATTAAGGTTCAATTACGCCGCCTGACCAAAATCCACACCAGATAGCATGGTGTGTGCCATGGATTGAATTTCAATTTGGTGAGCTCCAAATTCGCTAATTTTGTGTATTCAGGAAGCCATTTTAATGGAAATGCGCTTTATCGGTTTTTAAGAGGACGACCGCTACGTTGACGCACGGGAGTGTTACTGTCCATAACCGACCTAGTTTCTTAAAAGTTTTTGACCACTCATCGTATGCACATTAGGTGCACTTTTTCGACTGAAAATTCTTCGAAATTTGCGAGCGAACTTTTTATCATTTTGTAATAAGTTTTCCCAATTTTAATACGTTTTTCCTGGGTATATAAAGTTTGTCATTCCGTTTGTAATATCTACAATATTCATTTGAGACCCCTTAAAGGATATATTTTGAATCCCTAAAGAAGGAGGAATTAACTAAGCTGTATGTGCGTATGTTGAAATCAACTTTTTGGAGCTCCATCACATACCTCAGATTTTTATATAAGATCAATTAATCAGACATTCTTTTGAAAATCTTGCTATTGAAAATCAGTTATGTAGAACAGGATTGCCTCCATTTTGTACACAAACAAAGTCATATTCTGCACCTTCTGTAGAATTTTTGAAACGTTTGTTACGTTTAAATGAAACATGTATCTTTGGAAACATTCGCGGAAGATCTTAGTTCAATGGGTCAAACACCGCCAAAGATATCGGCAAAACAGATTATTGGCAAAAAATTTCAATCAAAAGTTCAAATTATCGATTTCCTAAAATAGTTTTAGTCACAGTTGCACCATATAATTGTCAGTTATGGTCCAATAACTGTTAGAATTGTATGTAAATTTCTGAGATATAAGCAAAAAACCACTAGTACTTCTGTTTTCATACTCTTCATAAGAGAGTGAAAAAGGGAATACTTCTGGTTTGATTTACGTCAGCAGCGATACCTAGTGCCATAATCCTATGGTGCTTTCATCACTAGGTTGGGTTCCGTGACGCCCAACCACCGTCCCTGTGATCATATTGTGCAGCTCCAATTATTATCACAGGTGGCAAAATTATCTACATTAATTCTTGATTCTTTGTTTAAGAGCTCAGGCTATCTATGCCTTAATTAGTGTTTTTTTCTACAAGGCTACAAATTAATCAGCAACAGAATAAGATGTGCAGTAAAAGAAGCCGAATAATGCACCAAGTAACGATTTCTACTGCAAGAAAACAGCACTCCAAGATATAGCTGCTTACCCTTAATCCACAGTGCCGCTTCTGCAATGCAAGAATTAACTATTAAACCATCGCGATGCATTGTTATATATTTCTGTTGAAAAAGGCAACAACAGCCAAAACCTACGTGGTTACCCGAAGTCTGACCAAGGTCAAGCATGAGACATTAACCACTTCCGAATTTGTTTTCCCGCATCGGAGCGACCATAGCCATCACGTGGTCTCCGAAGAGACCTCATCAATAATCCGACCAGAACAAGTTCTATTGGCTTACTGGTTATCGTGGTACCAGATAAGCCTCCGGTCAGCACTAAATTAATTACCCAGAAAGAGTTAACATTCTCTCAAGTTATGGCTCAAAGAAGCAAGAGGTGTTGGTCTCATCTCTTCACCCCGTAGTGACAATACACATTGACCTGGGAGTAGCCAAGGAAACATGATTTTGGGGAGGATGCAATAGACATATGTATAAGTTTGTTATTCAGTACGCATAGATGTATGTGTATGTATGTGATGGTACAAATTGCGTGAAGGGTATATAAGATTCGGTACAGCCGAATATGGTGCCCTCACTTGTTTTTATACCCGCCACCAAAAAAATGGTGGGGGTATATTCATTTTGTCATTCCGTTTGTAACACATCGAAATATCCATTTTAGACCCCATAAAGTATATATATTCTGAATCGGGGTTTGATTTGATGACGATCTAGCTATGTCCGTCCGTCTGTCCGTCTGTTGAAAGCACGATAGAGGTCGCACCGAAAAAGCTAGGGGGCTCAAATTTTGCCAGAATCTTTCTTATAGACAAGGTTTGTTTGGTATTGAAAATGGGCTAAATCGGAATATTAGGAAGAGAGTTATAGCTCGAAAAGCAAGAGTAGGTCGAAAAAACCGTGTCCTTCTAACATCGAATAAAATGGAATTGTGTCCAAACGGATAAACGTAGAGTCATGAAACTTCGGATGTATATTTCTCGAGTCAAAAGAATATTTCTCCCCAAAAATTGCTTAAATCTATGCATTAGAAAAGGAGTTATAGGTCAAAATGTACGAAAATTTATACCGATCAGTGTATATTTGAAATTTAAAACGTAATAAAACTGACAAAACTATATGTACGGTTCTGAAATTTTGCAAACATGGATTTTTGGTCAAAGTCTTCGTTATAACGGAAAATAAATGTGCCACGTCCACTTTTTTTTTTAATTTTTATAAAAATATATTAGTCATATTCATTTGCATTTATTCATTGCAGATGGCGACATCTGTTGAAGGCGCCACTACATTTTGCAAACACTGAGGATGATGTCTTTGCTAAACATCACGTAGAACACTAGATGACTCTAGTAACATTTTTTTGCACAAACTACAAAGGAATTTTATAGGGGTTTGTGAAAACGAAAATGACCGAAGTTTGTTGACAATAATTAACTACCCAGCCTGCACAAAAGTACGACAATGTCTGAATCAGACAAGTCTTACAAATATCTGACTTTTTTTACGGACATTTCGTACAGATTTCTGTAAGACATGTCTGGGAAATTTAATGTACGACACGTCTGATAGATTTCTGACTGATTTCGTACAGATATGTCGAAGGGATTTTATTCTTTTTTGTTTACCGACATGTCTGATAGATATCTGACTGATTTCGTACAGAAATGTCTAAGTTGTTTTCACTCCTTTTGTTTAGGATTTTTGTTTTTTTCTTTACTTTACTTTCTTTTCTTTCTTTGCCTTTACCAATTTTGTAATCTTGATTTTGTTTGTTTTACAAATTGTTTATTTAAGTCATAAAGTGCAACAAAATAGGTAATATTAAAAAATTTAATTTATTGGTGTGTTAAAAAAGTTTAAAAGTAATATAGAAAGTGATTGTTTTGTGATTTATAAACAATATATATATATAAAGAGTGTCACGTCAGGCTTTTCGGAAAAATGTTCAAAAAGATGTGAATTTGGTTTTTCAAGTTAGCTTAAAATATTTAAAATAATTGTTTTAACTATTATATGTGGCATATAAACAATGTATATGAATATATGTAATTAAGTAATAAATTAAATGAATAAAAAAATATAACATAAAACTGAGTTTTATTTTATTAAATATTTCAGACAAACATCCGACAAACTTTCAGAAATCTGTCAGAAATCCATACGAATGTCGTATAATAAATCAGAATTTCCCTGCTTTTTCTTTCAGATTTCTGTTAGATTTCTATCAGACACGTCGGTAAAAAACTCAGAATTTCCCACGACATGTCTGTCAGAATTCGTGTCAACCACTTCATATGTTTGGCGGTCAGAAGTCTGACAGAATTCGTATAGAATTCTTACTTGTTTGTCGACATTTCTTACAGACATCTGACAGATGTCGGACAATTTTGCAGGCTGGGTAGAGTAATGATTTGTGCCCAACTTTACATATAGTTGTACACACAGTCTTATGAGGTTTAAGATTTAAAAATATTAAAAAAACTGTGCATCAGTAGATTTAAAATAAGTATTTGAATATTTAAAATACATATTTTAACTAAATTTTTTTTATTTATCTATTTTTTTGTAAAGGGTGGTTAAATTTTAAGGGCCACAGGGTGATTCAAAATAGACATACTCAGCATTTTGCTAAAACGGGAAACTTATTAGTAAGATTTTGATTTTTAAAGTTCTATAACATTTTACTTTTAAAAGATTTTCAAACGAAATAAGTTTTGTATAATTTTAAAATTTGTTAGCCATTAGTACATGAAAATAAATAGTTTATAATGTTTAGAGACAATTTTTTTTGACTTAGGTCAAAATTTTCCTAAATTCCTTTTTTTAATACACCATAACTTCTAGAAAACATAAGATAACAAAAAGAAATTAGCACCATTTAGTAGATAAAACTCTCCTCTATACCCCTATACCCCACTGTATACCCGGGACGATCCGAGCGTGATCACCAGACCAATTTTTGTGACACAAGGTCAAATATTTTTTGCAAAATTTTAGTAAAAGAGCTAAACAAATTTTTTTGTAAAGTGTTTTTTTTAAGTATTTTAGTTTTTATACCCGCAACCAAAAAAATGGTATATATATATTCTTAATCGGGGTTTTATTTTATGACGATCTAGCTATGTCCGTCCGTCTGTCCGTCTGTTAAAAGCACGATAGAGGTCCCATCGAAAAAGCTAGTGGGCTCAAATTTTGCCAGAATATGTCTTATACACAAGGTTTGTTTGGAATAGAAAATTGGCTAAATCGGAATATAAGGAAGAAAGTTATAGCTCGTAATGCAAGAGTAGGTCGAAAGAACCATGTCCTTCCAACATCGAATAAAATGGAGTTGTGTCCACCAGCATCTACGTATGAGTCATGAAACTCCAAATATAAACTACCTGAGCAAAAACAATATATCTACCTAAAAATTACCTAAATGCATGCATTAGGAAGGGAGTTAGAGATCAAAATGTACGAAAATTGATACCGCGCAGTGTATTTTTCAGTATGTTCAAAATTTTAAACCTAATAAGAGTGGCAAAATTAGATCTACGATTCTGAAATTTTGCAGGAATTGCTTTTTGGTCAAAGGCTTTCTTCTGACGGAAAATAAATATGACACGCCAACCTCCTATACAACGTTTGCTCTCAAATTCTTATAATTTCTCTACAAATCGAATAATAAAGGACTTTATTGAAATTTATAAGTTGTATTTATTAGCATAAATAACTTCGACACACCTACTATAACGCCCACTTTTCACGTTATCTACTGTTAATGAAATTTAAATTTATAAAACCGACAAAATTAGAGGTATGATGATAAAATTTGCTACGGAAATCCTTCTAGTCAATGTTATTGTTATGCCAGAAAATTTAGGTGACACGCCGACTCTTACGCCCACATCCTATACAATGCCTTATCTCAAATTCATATAATTTCTCAATGAATAAATATTTTGGAAGAATTACGGACTATATTGAAATATCTAAGTTGTATTTATTAGCAGAAATTTTATAAACACGCTTACTTTAACGCCCATTTTCACTGAAACACTTAATTTACGAAAACATTTTACCAGCATATCGAAGTTATAAAGGGTGGGTTAATTTTAAGGGCCGATTGATGATTTTGAATAAAACACAAATTATTTAGGAAATTATTATCATTTCTTTTTTATTGATAATGTTTGTATGGTTCAATAATGTGTGGAACAAAATATCGGCCAAATGGCCCCCGCGACCTCAACGGCACACCTCGATCCGATAGTCCAAATTTTCAATAACATTGCTGATGCTCAATTATTTGGCACGATGATGAGTCGAAGTTGACTGTTTTTTTGCCACACTATCGTGAAAAACAGGAATGCTTCTCATTTAACGAATTAAGAAGGCATTCATAGATATTCTAACATTTTATACAGACCTGTTTTAAATTTAAAATTTAACCACCTTCTACAAAGAAAGTGATGTTTATTTTAGAGATTATTCCAAGCGATTAACAAAATAATAAATATTGTGCTTTAAATGTACACAGAATTGGTGGTGGGTATAAAAGATTCAGTACAACCGAATATGGTGCCGTCACTTGTTTTTTCTGACTTAAATGGCTTAATTTTCTTAAACTTTATGATTTGCTCATCATAACAAAATGTCCTCAACTTGACTATTCTTATAACAATTTGACTTCCTTTCGACTTATTGTTTGTTTTAGTTGTTGTTCGTTTTTATAAAACAACTCCCGTACTCGTATACGTTGTTATGATTTATCTTTTTCTCTAACACTTTCGAGTTTACATGTGACAAATGTCTGTCAAATTTTTGCAAAATTAAGATTTTTCAAAACATTTTCAGATAAAGTTTTATGTTCTTTTATTTGCAAACAATTTACTGGAACGCTGCAGCAGCTACAGACACAATTCTATTTATTTTTTCTGAATTTAATAATGCAAAACGATACAAAAGATTTGTTTGCTGGTGATAAATTTTTAAATAACAGGCTTTAGATAGAAGAAACACACAGTCCTACATACAACGCATGAGATAGAGATTATTTAGTCATTAATCAAAATTCCGACGGTTTGGAAGAACATGAAATTGTTTTAAAATTAAAAAAAAACACCAGAGTATTGCATAATTTTGGGAATTTCAAGGAAACTTTATTAAGCTGCTGGTAAATGTTAAAGTTGAATAATAAACAGTGCAGTTTCAAATTGTATTGAAAACAAGTTAAGGATGAATGAACAGGGATTGATAATATTAATTTTTCTTAAGAGCACTCTTAAGGACTTAACTTTATTGTTCGCTAAAACATGTTAGTAAATTATTGATGTTTAGCAAAAGCTTTATTTGGTAAAATAAAAAATATCTTCTTTCAACTACGATCCTTGCAACTTAAGGCCGGTGTAAAGTTCTATCTGAATTTTAGTGTTGTATAAGAAGTATGTGTAAGAAAAGCATATTGAAATTCAAATTTGAAGAATGTAGTTAAGTGAGTTAAATTTAAGGTTAAATTAAGTTATTTTTCCAAATGATATTGTTCGTTGAAATAATAAAGTCAATCAGTTTTTACGCTATAATTTACTGTAAAGTTGCTCAAAAAAGTTAAAAATTCTCCTGAGAGTACTTTTATATTAAGACATTGCAGTGATAGTATTATCTAAATTTTAGCTTATGTCGACTTAGGCAGTTATTTGTTCTTGCTACAGATTTGATTTTTGTTTTTTTTTTTTTTAATTTTTATGCAACTGCACCTTTGTTCTGTAATTTTAGTGAAAATTTTTCGCATCAAAAAGTCATGAAACAAAAGTTTACACCGTTTTTCGAAGTGTGTGTATCTGTAACTCACGACGAGAAATATTAAAAATGTTTACGACATTACGTTATAACCCCAAAAAAAAGAAGAAAATTATAAATTGAAAAAAGTGTTAAGTGACAACATTTTAAAAGTGTTTATAAAAAATAACTATTCAAATAGAAACCAACAATATATTCTAAGGCAGAACAATAACCAAAGGAATTGCTTGCGGATTAACCGTAGAAACTTACGAGATTCACCAATTCAATATGACTTTTCGGAGTCCAAAATTTAGGAGTTGTATGAGCTAAGGAGAACATAGGCAACTGTTCTTTTTAATGAACTAGCTCCTTTTATGTGTCAAAGTGTAAGAAATATATTCATCTCAAAACCTATAAGAATGTGTGCCACAAATTTATGCATAAATGAATTAAATTTTCCTCCGTTTCTGAATTCTGAATGTGACTTTATATATTACAATTGCAAATTAATATATACATTCCTTTTCTGTATTTTTACTGTATATTTCTTTGTTATTGGTTGCTTATTTCCCTAAAAGTATATATTTTCTAAGTGCAGTTATAATTTAAGACGATCTAGAATTGTCCGCCCGTCTCTATATCCTACATTTGTCAATCCTTCGAAAGAACGTAGAGCTCGAACAGAAAAAGCTGAAATTTTGCTGGAATATTTCTAGTTGTAAATTTGAAATGTTTGGTGTTGAAAATGTATTAAATCGCTTTATTAGAAACAGAAATATTGCTTATAATAAAAGAGTAAAAAATATATTTTGAGAGTGATAAACCTTTAAAACAAAAGAAAAAATTTTTTTTTTTTTTCGAAACATGCTCAATTCTTTATATTACAAAAGAAGTTGTAGATCAAGATGTACGAAAATTTACACATCACAGTGTCTTCTTCGTCTATTTAAAATTGAAAACGCCTTAAAACCGACAGAATTAAATAAAAAATTCTGCATTTTCGTAGATAAAGCTTTTTGCCCAATTTACTTGTAATAACGAAAAATGAAGATGACACACCCACTTTAACCACCACCTTCCATATGAAGCTTTTTATTAAATTCATATAATTAAATAAAAATGGACAAAGATTTTGGTCTCTGTATTTAAATATTAAAGTAGAATTCATTATCAGATTTTACTTTAACATGCCTTCTTTAACGGCCACTTTTTATACGATTAAATATTAAAATAATTTAATAATTGAAAATATAACTTTTTGGTTAATAGATTTGTTACGGAAAATGCCCATCTCTCATAATTTTTTTTTATTTTAAATTATTATAATTTCTATATGGGCAAGAATGTTGAAAGAATGAAGAAGTCCATAATGCAATGTCTACCTCGAACGCATTAAAGGATATTTCTATAGCACGCGTATTTTAACGCCCGACTCTACCACACATTATAAAATAATATTTGAAAATCGTTGGTGTAGTTATCTGGCAGATAAACAGACATGTCACAAAGATACATCTCGTTCGAAAGTAAAATTGAATTCCCATTTCGCTTCTTTAGAAAAAGCCAAACGAAAATTCAAACCACTTTATATTTCTAAAATGAAATTTTTGTAGACATTCCTATTAACATTATTCAAATACAAAACAGCATATTCTTAGATGTGAACTGCAATTACAAATTTAAAACCATTCCAATCGGTATGTGTGACAGCCTGATAAAAAAATAAAAAAAAATAATAAAAACAATATCTTACGCCTAAAGATAAAGATTTTAAATAAAAATAGAAGGCAAGTTTTCATTATTTAAGTTGACTTAAATTTTTTTACAAATTGTGTACCTTTTTAGCAATTTTGTTATTTTTGAAGTAGGAAGTGCTATGCCAACACATTCATGGTCTCCAGTTTCCGTACATAAACTGGCTTTAATCGTACCTTTATTATCAAACATTTTTTATTTTGCTTCGGACTTTTCATATTTCCCCGTTTTTGATACAATGTTACATTACAATCTACATACATGTATCATTAAAACTAATTTATTTGTATTATAATTAATAAACAATTCAATTAAATTATCTTTTTAGGCAAGCCAGTCACGTTTACACACAAAAAAAAATTGTTTGTTATTAAACAGGGTCAATATGTGAATTTAATTGACTGAATGACAACACATGTGATCAAGGAGATGTTTTAATGTTTATCGAGGAGGTAAGAATAAATAAGTTTATTTATGTTAAATTTATATATGTACAAAATTATTGCTTAAAAATGTTTATTAGTAAAATTTAACCCTTTTGCCGCCTGATGTAATACTGTTAATTATTTCGACTTAAGTTTATTTTCATAATTTTTTACACTTCTTTAATTATTTTTTAAATTAAATTGTCAACACTTAAAGATACTGAGAAATTATTCGGATAAAAGCCGAGTGGAATGCATTTTCGAAACCACCTACAATTTCGTCATCAGCACTCTTTATCGGTATACATATACTTGATTTAAAACTACTACTTATGTATCAGTTTAATGGAACTAGGAAATGAGAAGCATAGCATTTGTATGTCGTATAAACAAATAAATTTTCTCTGAACTACGAGAACCTGATGAGCGAAATATTATTTATCAATCACCTGCGAGGGGTAAGAAATCGATATTCTAGAAACACAGGCAGAATTGATTCGTAAATTAACTACGAAACGCCGAAACATGGTTTTCTAATATATAAAATTCTCGAGTCGTGGTGTTTGTAATTAAACTCCTCCGAAATGGCCCGACCGATTTTCATGCAATTTTGTGTGAGAATTGGTCAACATCTATTTTTCATACCCCTCAACGCCGCGCCTTTTTTCACGACCCCTCAGGTAGGCCAGACTGCTGTACCGATCTTCTTGAAATTTTCAAATAATATAACTAAGATATGATATGAATAATAGGATACTTTTTTTACCACGCCTCCTTTAACACTCACTTTTTTTAATTATATACTTGCATCGATATAGTTTTTAGTATTTTTCTTTAAATTGTATACAATTTATAGTTCAACCAATGCAGAAATAAACGTTTAGAATCGGTCGACATCTATTTTTCATACTCCTGAAGCCTTTTACGAAAATTGGCGCTCAAATCAAAATGCATTTCATGCACTTCGTGATTTTTTTTTCTGGTCAGCATAACCGACTAAATGTATTCATAATCGGGGGAGTTGTGCGCAAATTTTATTAAACTTGGTCTGTAGGAAATGTTAATATTGCTTTTGTTCGTGTCAGAGGAGTTGCTAATCCTCTCATGAACATTACTGATGCGAATTTTAAATAAAGATTTTAACTTACACGCTAACAAGGTTTAATTGACTTAAGAGCTTAAGCCTACTGACCATTTCAAGCGTCGTCAATACACCGAATGGTTGGTTAAACAGACAGCAGTACATGGTGACTTTTTGAAGAAAATCATCTTCAGCAATGAGGCATACTTTCATCTCAGTGAATTCGTCAACAAGTAGACTTTCCACATTTTGAAAAGCCTATGCATCCTACGACTTTTTGTTGCGGATTGTAGACTGTCTGTGTCATCGGACCGTACTTCATTGAAAATGAAGTCGGCCAAATAATTACCGTTAATGGTGTTTGCAAGAGCAAAATGATAACAGACTTTTTGAGGCCAGAACTTGAGGATATGACCTGGTTCCCTCAGAATGGTGATAGTTGTCACACAGCTAACGAAACAGTGGCTCGTTTGCGCGAGAAATTCAATGGCAGTGTTATCACATGTAATGGCGATTTTAATTTGCCACCGTTGCACTTCTTTCTTAAGGCATATTTAAAAGAAAAAGTGTACTTCAACAACCCAAGAACAATCCAGAAGCTAATGGATTGCAAATAAGCACATAAGTAAACGATATTGAACACTGCAAAAAAAAGGACCATCGGATAGAAGTATGCCATTGAAACCGTGACGTGATATTTTTAGTTGTCATAGATCCTTCTATCGTGATAAAGAATTGTAAGATAATTTCTGAAAACACTTTGTTTTATTAACAATTAACATTGTGTATTTTAGTTGGGCCTTCTATACATACGGCACGCTACAAATCTATTCAGTATACATATAAGTAGAACTGTTTATATAATATTTAATAGAAAACCGCACATCTTTTTCTCTCTTAAAAAAGCATTTAAAATTGTTTTCTATTAAGTATTTCTTATACTTAAGTATATTTTTTAATTTATACAAAAAAAAATTCTTCAGAAAGTGTTTAGATTTTTTTTTTACCAAATTTAGCTAAAGGTCAATTTCCCTTTATTATCGAAGCTTTGTAATACCAAATAATTTAGTATCGACAATATCACAAAAGTATCTTCTACATTTTTATTGAAAATTATATTTAGTTTCTATTAAACTTTTGATTTTGCACGCCTGCTATTACTCCATACAACAATTAACAAAGTAAGTGTTTAACAATTTAAAATGATCATCAAAATTAATTGTAATAAAAATTTATTTTTATCGACTTGAATATTTTATAAATAATGTGTGTGTGTGTTTGTGTTTTTTTTTCGAGCATGCATTAAATAATTTCCAATTTGTTCCTATTGTAATGTTATTTGTTGAATATGTGACAATTTTGTTTTTGGATTTAGTCATTGTTTTACAAAGTTATTGCAGTTGTTGTATTGAATAGCTAATTAAAACATCTATACGCAATTAGTAAATATTGTTAATACGTGTGTTATGTATGTGTATGTGTACATACATTTTACATACAGTTTAACAAGGCTAAATCATGTGTTCATAGGTCGAACACTAATTTCAAACAAATATATTTAATTTATAGAGACATACATAGATATGTCATTCTATAGGTATGTATGTTTGTATGTATGTTCACATATGAAATAATTAAAAAGCTTTAGTATTCCTTTAGTTTCATATATTTAAAACCGTTTGAATTGTCAACAGGGACAAAAAGTAAGTCAACCAATTTGTAAAGAACTTTTGGCAAATGATATATTCAGGCATGTCACACATTCCGATCGGAATGGCTTTGATTCCGTATGTGCAATTCCGATACACTTTGTTTTAGGTTCTTTAGATTGTGAGCGAATTTGTCAATTCCCAAAAACCTTAAAATCCCCTGCTTTTAAAACAAAGTATGGCAGTATTGTCCATGGCAAAACAGAAAGACTAATCCTAAGAAGAATAGAGGCATAATATTTAAGTGAATTGCACAAAAAATAATGTGGCAATACTTCGATTAAAAGATAAATCAGTTTGTTTGGTTCTTCTCAACAAGTTAATTAAATTAAAATGTTTATGTATAAATATTAACTAAAGGCTTAACAAATCAAGCATACCTTTTGATATTTCATTTTTACTTAGTTTTATTAATATTTTTTTTAATAATTCATTTAAAATAGCAATTCCACTTTGAAAATTTGAAGTGGTTTCATTCCGAAGAAATTTTTTGTTTTTCGTTTTCTAACCTTCAGACTACATGAGCGCTTGCCTATGGCTTAATATGACAATAACACCGGCAGAATAACGGCGTCAAATTGCCAATGTTCAAGCTTATATCTCTAGCTGGTGAACGAACACATAAATATCTTAAAATATAAAATTTTAAATGTTGCTGGATAATGTTCTGTAATTGAAAATTTTACAAAAAATTTATGTTAATAAATTTTAACAAAACCACTTGATTAACATTATTTTTTGGTCCTTAAAAACTTTTTTTTTTATTTTATAATTACAATGTTAATTTTAATATTGTTTTCTCTCTTTTCTGCGGCGTTCTCTTAAACATTAGTATTGTTTTTACATTTTATTTCTTTGCAATTAAAATTGACAGCTTGTGTTCAAAGATTATTGCTCAGCAATGTATTATAAAATTAATTGTTAAAGGCCATGACTGACTATCCTACAAAGTCGCGCGATTATGTCAAATAAAAATCTGATGGAGTTCTGTCCTACATGAGAAAATCGCAACAACATGTGTGATTCGGTGCCACACTGTCATACAAAAAAGATGCAAAATAAAAAGGCAACTCTAATCGCACAGAAACTACTATTTTATGAAAATTTCCAAAAGATTATCAAATCGGACACACTTGTCAAAAAATCTGTGGCACATATGAATTTTTTGACCACACTATCACACTTTCTGAACACACATACAATTTTTGACATATCGAACGACTAAATCTGATAGTCAGTCATGGCCTTAAATACGTGTTCTAATACCTATTCATGCGGTCGGTCCACAATATCTTGTGTTGGCAATAGAATTTGACAATTGCTGTGGTAATAATTGCCAAACGTATTGCTCGTGTGGTCGGCTTTGTTATTGAAAACTTTTTTTGATCGGAATTGCATTCTGTGACATGGCTGATTATTATATCTGTGGCAAAAACAAATAATTGCTTAATTCGACAAATGCTTAATTTTAGAATATAACGCAATTTAAGACTATTCCAAGAGTTTTCCACAATTTTGGACATCTTTGCTGGAATTCATAGCGTAATAAGAGGAGATAAAAGTTTTCACTGTGGTTTTTCAAGTATTAAAAATTTAATTTGCTTCAATCTCCCTCCACCCATCATTCCTTTCCTGGAAGAATAGAATAACATCATGGATAAAGGTCACCATATAGACGGAGGAGGTTGTTTCTAGGCAACTTCAGATGGCAGCCCAATTATCCTAGGACCTACTACAGATCAATCATCTACTCAGCTGGAAAATAACCAGTTAACGAAACTGACACAATGCAACATAACAAAAGACTAAATTTGATGCCTACAATCTGGAAGGTGATTTGAGGAAGTCATATGCTCCTATGAGGGGCATACAATTTACTTAAGTTTACGAAAACTCATATCTTATTAAATAAATACAGAACCGGTGCAATATAATAGTCTTAACTTTGAAGGAAATTTATTAATAAAAAGCAACTCAAAAATTTAAAAGTGCTTTTCTAAAAAACCATAATAACAGACATAAGCAGTTTTTCCCTATTGGCTTAGTTTCCAAATAAAAACACAAAAAATTAATGAAATTTAATGTGTCCACTGACTTCGATAAAATTATCTTTTACTCACTCTAAGATTTTTCCACTTCCAGAAAAAAATTTTTAAATATTTTTGCCACCCCTATAAAAATTCTCAGACACGCCAATATCTTTGGCTTGAAAAAAAAGAGTAAGTTGTTATTGCAAAATGAAACATTTTAAAAATAAAAACAACTTTAAGTCTTACCGAAGAAAAATTAGAAATTAAACTGCAAATCGCAACCGTGTAATCTTAATTTGAGCTTAAATCGTCTTAAACATAAACTGAAATGACAAGACGAATTAAAAAAGAAAACAATTAGAAGCAAATTAGCAGCATAAGAAGAACCCAAAATCCAATTCAACTTTAAACGTTTTTCGACTTCAAAATTTATACTGCAGTAAAATAAAAAAAAAGTAAGACATTTTATACTCGTACACTTGTATCAACGTCTAAGTTGTGGGATTTAAAATGTGACATTTTTTCTCTCTACAATAATACATTGTGTACAACTGAACGACACAGTTACAACACTGCTTTCTTATTACAGAAAGTATAGCGCACAAAAAGGTTAAGACATTTATATGACACTGACATTAAGCCCGAGACTAGAGACTGTTATAAAAATCCACAATAAGGACTAGAAGTGGATATACACATGACTAGACAAAAACTGCACATGATGATATTTTGTGGTTAGGAAGATAAGAAATGAAAATGGGAACAGAGTTCTAAGGATGTAATTTTTTATATATAAAAAATTAAAGTTAAGAGTCATAACTTTTAAGACTATAAGAAAACTTAAAACTAAACAAAAGTTAAACAAAAGCATCAGGGTTTTTTTACACAACGTTAGATAGTGAAGTTGGCTGCACTACAAATGTTGCAGAGTTTTTCGCTTTTGCAGCTAATGAAAATGCCATTTCAGAGATTTTCGAGTCAATCTAGCGATTTTATTAAAATTTGTATCCATATTTCGTTCACGTTACTGCTTATTACACTACGTTAAATTTTTCGTTTAGGTTTGACTGTTCCGCGTTAGCTTAAGTGCAACGCTGGCCTTTCTACTTCCTGTTTGTCTGTAAGAATGCAATACTTCTTATAACCTTCCAAAAATGAGCTCATCATTATAGTGCATAACCTAATAAAAAATATAAATCATTGTTCTCTAATTAAAAAAAAAACATCCCATTTTGTTTCATACACCATCTTGGTTACTGGATTTTTTTTTTTCATATGTAATGTATTCTACATATTAATCTCTTGCTATGCCAACAAAGAATCTTATCAGTTATTTTGATGGTAAAAATTTTAGCAAAAATAACGAGGCAGTTATATTTTGGTGTTTATAACTCAGTCGATTTTAAATCGATTGCGCTTTTTTTTGTAGGAATTTTGAAGACTATGGCTATGAATTTGCAGTCATGAAGATTTTACTTTTATGATTAGGAAAAAGCTTGCAAATTAACTTATCTCGACTTAGGAAATTTTGTCTAAAGTCTACATCTAGAGGTCAACCTAAAGTCGCCATTTGGTTTAAGAAATTAATAACATTTACGTTTATTTCAGATTAAAAATTTAATTTTATTATGGAAAATAATCTTACTTAAATTATGACCTCGTTTTAGAGCATTTAATCGATATAATAGCATAAAATCTTTAAAAATGTGTGCCGAATTTCTGCAGCAATGTTTGCCTTGAGTTTAAAGAATGTCTCGGGCTTGACACATATCTTTGCCCCTACAAATAACGCCACCGAAAGCAGTTGGGTGCTGATAAATCTGGCGAATGCGCTGGTTGTTTAATTTACAAATTTCTAGAACTCTTTAAACTCTCTCCCTCTCGCTCTTTTAAAAATTGACCTAGAAATGCCATTGTGTCTCAGGCGGTATGAACAGTGTCTCTATCCTGCTGAAACCTCATCTCAGGTTTATTTTCAAGACCAAGACGTGAAAACTGTTCTATCATAAGCCGATGCAGCACTTCCTTTACGATTAGAGTACTTTCATTTTTATTTTCGAAGAAGAAGTCCCAGTGATATTTTCATATGTAATGCCACACCATAGTGTACATGTAGTTGATGGATGGGTTTTGGATTTCTAGAACACCAAAACCTACAGTTTTTTTCCTAACAAAGACATTCAAATGAAAATGAACTTTATTACTCTTAAACAGACGATAAACTAACAAATCGTTCCATCATCGGTCCATTTTTCTTTCAAGACGACCGTGAAAGAAATATTACCGTCAACGGCGAACGATATCGAGCCAGGATACGCAACTTTTATTTTGCCCCAATTGGCAGAGTTGGACTTGGATAATATGTGGTTTCAACAAGATGGTGCCACATGCCACACAGCTCGTGAAACAATGAACATATTGAAGGGTGAATTTGGTGAGCAGTTTATCTCTCGAAATGGCCCTGTGAGTTGGCCGCCAAGATCATGTGATTTGACGCCTCTTGACTATTTCTTGTGGGGTTTTGTGAAGTCGTCGGTCTATTTAAACAAGACAAACTCGATTGAAGCCTTAGAGTGTAACAAAACATGTGTTATTCATGGAATACAGGCCGAAACGCTCAAAAAAGTGGACCATTTGAACTGGAGCCGCCGGCAACATTTACATGAAGTTATTTTTAAAAGACTAATTTATCAATTCCAATAATTCCAATTTTGAATATATGATGCAAATTTGAGTGTTTTATTAAATTAAAATAAACTACGCTTAATAAATCACTCTATACAAGCTGAAAATAATTAGAGCATAGAAAAGCGAAAAAGCTATTAAATTTAAAATCCCATGGACACTTTTGCCTCACGCTGTATGTGTATTACATTTTCATAACATTTTAATTAATACAACCATAAATTTCTAGAACTTCTTGAACAATTAATTATTTTAAATTTCTGAATCAAGTTGTTTTCAATTTGCCTTTAATACCACTTCATTTTCACTGCTCTATAAGCAACAACAAGTGTTTTTCTTGCTCAAATATCTAGTGTCTCTTCCTCTAATTCTTTTTCGCCGTGTCGTGTTAAAAAATTCAGAAAAAATTTTTTTTCCTCTCTCCTTGTAATTTTCAAATGCTACCAGAAGGAGTGACCAGGCCACCATGTTAAAATCTATTTAGAAGTTATATAGAATGGAAGAACCAGTATAAATGTTGAAATTCTAACAGTTTGAGTTCTTGAACAAAACGTGGGAAAATTAGTTTAGTTTTCGGTTTCTTTTTTTGTCTTGTTTATTAAAGGCCAAAGTGTTAAAAGCAAATTGCCATTAGCAACATGATAAACGAAAAAACAAACAAACTTTTGCAACGAGTTTAAGAGTTGAAAATGCTGTAGTTTTTCAATTACAAATAGAAACAAGAACTCAGCACTAATTGTGCTTAAATTCAAATGGTTTTCGTGGGAGAAATATCAGAAGATTTGAAAAACATGAAGGGTTAAGTACAGTCCCATTAGCATGGTAAAACTCCATGATCTACGTAGGAATGCCTTAAATCTTTATATAAAATTCTACGAAACAAATGTTAAATCTCAAGAAGTTATAATAAAAGTACTTAATCAGCTTTTCTGATATTTTCAAATCTCCCTTTAATTTTCAATACAACTTTCACAAAAATTCATGACCATTTTATTGCCCCAAGTTTTATGTTCAATTTAGAATTCTTTAAAAACTACACATCACTTTCAAAACTGCCCGCATACAAACTCCACACAAATTTAAAGTCATATTTTTTGTTCACTTATAATTTTATTCAAACTACGTCATTAAATCGTGAAAAAAAAACAACAAGAAAATAAATGAACATCATAAATTTTTTTGTTACTCAACGTTTTGAAAATATCCCAAGAATTCACACGCACTTTAAAATGCGTGCAGAAAACTGAAAAACGCAACAGGCAAAAGGGAATAAAAAAATAACAAAAACTGTAGATGTTCATCTGCAACAAGTAATTAATGGTATTGAATGCACAATACGAATGATGAAGGGAAAAGAACGGGGATACATATTCTTTGGCCTAACAAGATATCGTGACTTGTTAAAGTTTTTTTTAAGTTCCTTTCTTATTTTCTCAATGCTCCTTTACTGCTTAATGCGTGTGGAATTCAGGTTCTCAATTTTAGGTTTATTGACCTCACTACTACACTGCAGTGCACTGGTGCTCTAAAAATTGCTTTATGCACATGTACTACATGTGTGATTTTTCTTACGTTTTCCCTAAGGAAGTGAAAAAGACATGGACTGTTGGTAATGGCCAAAATTCCAAAGCAAAAGAAATATTCTTTTTTTTTAATTTGTATATTACATGGTTTGAAGTGGTTGGAACTACAACAAAGGACCAAAATTTAAAGTAAATGAAATCATCGGATACACTCGAATGCCCATAAATTAACCAGGATGGATTTATTTAAAAACCTCACCACTTAAGATAATGCCATACGTGTCATATGTCATAGTGAGCCGTGATTCTGCCGTGGTAGAAGTGACTAATATAATTATAAAACTGAGTAGACCAATACTTAGGAGACTAATTAGTAAAATAACAAGTCATATGGATTTGAAATACATATTTGGCTTTGCTGGCAAAGCATGCCAAGCAAACGTGGAAGTGAATTAAACATTGGAGTACTAACTCTGTCGGTGCCACTAGCATGACTATACGTAGTCGCAAAGAAAAAATCCTGGATATATTAAATTACGAGACCTTTTTAACACCAAAGAGAGATGGTATCGTTGCGTATGTGGGATAAAAATAAACGTCGCGTCATACACAACAATATATACACTAGGCACCAAAAGTCTGCGTACAAACTGTTTTCATATATGTATCAAAAACTGTTGAACAGATAACTCATCAATTCAATAAACATGTATTCAATAACACTGTGCGTATACTCTAGATTTCTGGAAAAAATTGGTCATGAGCTAGTTTGGAGAAAGCCGTGTACAGACGTGATAAATGGTAAGTAAACCTGTGGGTAATTTAGAATTTATTCTATCAACAATTATAGAACAAAATCTGACCGAAAATGTCAGTAAATCGGGTATTCAAGATGATTTTATATTCCAACAAGACAATGATCCGAAGGGAGCTGCGCACAATACAGGACTTCGGTTACTGCATATTTAGAAAGAAAAAAACCATTGAAAACTTCTCCACAGAGCTAAATCCTATAAAACATTTTTGGGATCTGCTGGTCGGAAATATACGAAAGCACTTAATTACTTCAAAAGAAGTGCTTCAAATAGTACTAACGGAGGAATGACAAACTATCAGCTCTAGGTTCACAGAAAAACTGGGTTCTTTAATGGCAAAACGTATAAATGAGTTTCTCGCACTTCTTATTCGAATGTGTATAATTTCAACAAAAATTCTGTTTATTATTTTTTTTAATGTACGCGACTTTTGGCGAGCCATGAAATTCATTTTTTTTCCTTTTTAATATGAATTTTATAACGCTATATGCTTAAATGAACTCTAATAAAAAAATCTGATCACATTTTTTTTTTCTTTTCACGCATTTTTTGAGTCTCGTTATTGTAAGCAGATTTATGCTGCTTATTTCATTAAAATTTTTAATGGAAATGTCGTTTGAGGAATAACCAATTTCAAGGATTAAAAATAAATGGGCAAACCTGGGGTTTCCTTAGCACTATGGGCTACCAAAGCAATATTCTTAAGCCACGTGCACTAGTTCGATCCTTCATATTACTAATTTGCCCCAACACCTTAATTTCACAAACTCTGGAAGATGAATTTCATGCCGTTTTGGAATACATACATTGGAACATTTAATTAAAAATATATGATTCTGTAAGCAAAGACTTGGCGGCTGATAATGTTTTCCATTATTAATGGCATACGCATCTCGTTACAATGACATAAATATCCAAAGATTTCACTTAAAATGACTCGTTTTGAAGGCTTAATACAAATAAAAGACTACTGAACATGTGATTTGCCTTTTGAAGACCTGAAACGTCGTATGCTAGGTCGGCTAACAAATTTTTATACTACATTTACACCATGTGTGTGAAGATAAATACGCCGAGTTAAATACGTTTTTAGTGATAGAAAAAAAAATATCGCATGCGATAAAAAAGTTTTTAATACGTAAAATTAACAAATTTGCACTAATTTTTAAATTTTCTGTGTGTTAAAACATTAAAAATTAATATTCGTAGTGCAAATGAACAATACAATAAACATTTAGTAAAATTATTCTTTTTTTTGTATTTTTTTGTTCTCAAGCAAATTGTTCATATATGAGTCCTTTTAGGGATTCAGTTAGTACAATCATATATTACCATCTCAATACACTAAGCCTAGTGGAAATTGAAGGTAACTACCTATGCTATCAAACCACATTTATACTTTTTCCCAATTGTATTTGTGAATATTTTTATAAAATTTTTAAAATTTGACTTAGTGCAAATTTTCTAATATATGTAAGAGCTCTTGGAGGGATGTGGTCAGTATGACCATATCTTCACATCTTAATAAATTAAACCTAGTGGAAATTGAAGGTAACTACCTATGCTATTAAACCACATTTAAACTTTTACCTAATTGTATTTGTGAATATTTTTATAAAATTTTTAAAATTTGACTTAGTTCAAATTTTCTAATATATGTATGAGCTATTGGAGGGATGTGGTCAGTATGACCATATCTTAACATCTCAATAAACTGAACGTAGTGGAAATTGAAGGTAACTACCTATGCTATTAAACCACATTTAAACTTTTTCCTAATTGTATTTGTGAATATTTTTATAAAATTTTTAAAATTTGACTTAGTGCAAATTTTCTAATATATGTATGAGCCCTTGGAGGGATGTGGTCAGTATGACCATATCTTCACATCTCAATAAATTAAACCTAGTGGAAATTGAAGGTAACTACCTATGCTATTAAACCACATTTAAACTTTTTCATAATTGTATTTGTGAATATTTTTATAAAATTTTTAAAATTTGACTTAGTGCAAATTTTCTAATATATGAGCTCTTGGAGGGATGTGGTCAGTATGACCATATCTTAACATCTCAATAAATTAAACCTAGTGTAAATTAAAGGTAACTACCTATGCTATTAAACCACATTTAAACTTTTTCCTAATTGGATTTGTGAATATTTTTATAAAATTTTTAAAATTTGACTTAGTGCAAATTTTCTAATATATGTATGAGCCCTTGGAGGGATGTGGTCAGTATGACCATATCTTCACATCTCAATAAATTAAACCTAGTGGAAATTGAAGGTAACTACCTATGCTATTAAACCACATTTAAACTTTTTCATAATTGTATTTGTGAATATTTTTATAAAATTTTTAAAATTTGACTTAGTGCAAATTTTCTAATATATGAGCTCTTGGAGGGATGTGGTCAGTATGACCATATCTTCACATCTCAATAAATTAAACCTAGTGTAAATTGAAGGTAACTACCTATGCTATTAAACCACATTTAAACTTTTTCCTAATTGGATTTGTGAATATTTTTATAAAATTTTTAAAATTTGACTTAGTGCAAATTTTCTAATATATGAGCTCTTGGAGGGATGTGGTCAGTATGACCATATCTTAACATCTCAATAAATTAAACCTAGTGGAAATTGAAGGTAACTACCTATGCTATTAAACCACATTTATACTTTTTCCTAATTGTATTTGTGAATATTTTTATAAAATTTTTAAAATTTGACTTAGTGCAAATTTTCTAATATATGTATGAGCTCTTGGAGGGATGTGGTCAGTATGACCATAACTTCACATCTCAATAAATTAAACCTAGTGGAAATTAAAGGTAACTACCTATACCACATTTATATTTTTATAAAAATATTCACAAATACAATTGGGAAAAAGTATAAATGTGGTTTGATAGCATAGGTAGTTACCTTCAATTTCCACTAGGTTTAATTTATTGAGATGTGAAGATATGGTCATACTAACCACATCCCTCCAAGAGCTCATACATATATTAGAAAATTTGCACTAAGTCAAATTTTAAAAATTTTATAAAAATATTCACAAATACAATTGGGAAAAAGTATAAATGTGGTTTGATAGCATAGGTAGTTACCTTCAATTTCCACTAGGTTTAGTTTATTGAGATGGTAATATATGATTGTACTAACTAAATCCCTAAAAGGACTCATGTATGAACAATTTGCTTGAGAACAAAAAAATACAAAAAAAAGAATAATTTTACTAAAAGTTTATTGTATTGTTAATTTGCACTACGAATATTAATTTTTAATGTTTAAGCAGACAGAAAATTTAAAAATTAGTGCAAATTTGTTAATTTTACGTATTAAAAACTTTCTTATCGCATGCGATATTTTTTTTCTATCACTAAAAACGTATTTAACTCGGCGTATTTATCTTCACACACATCATTTACACCTACACAAAATCTAGTACTTATGGGATTTTGAGCGAAATCTTGTTCATTTTTACGAGATTTCCCATACAAAACGAAATCTACTTCGCCACTAGATTTTGGCAGAATCTACTTAACATCTAGTACTAGTGATGCAACTGTGTTTTTTATTAAATTGAAACCAAATATACTACGCTACACACAGAAAAATTAAATCATAATATATAAGGTGGTTGCAATCGCACAAGTACTTTATTGTTAACATTTTTATACCCACCACCAAAAAAATGGTGGGGGTGTATTCATTTTGTCATTCCGTTTGTAACACATCGAAATATCCATTGTAGACCCCATAAAGTATATATATTCTGAATCAGGGTTTTATTTGATGACGATCTAGCTATGTCCGTCCGTCTGTCCGTCTGTTGAAAGCACGATAGAGGTCGCAACAAAAAAGCTGGGGGGGCTCAAATTTTGCCAGAATCTTTCTCATAGACAAGGTTTGTTTGGTATTGGGCTAAATTGGAATATTAGGAAGAGAGTTAAGCTCATAAAGCGAGAGTAGGTCGAAAAAACCGTGTCCTTCGAACATCGAATAAAATGGAATTAAATGGCATTAAGGTACAGTCATGAAACTTCGAATATATATTTCCCGAATCAAAACAATATCTCTCCCCAAAAATTGCTTACATCTATGCATTGGGAGAGGAGTTATAGATAAAAATGTACGAAAATTTATACCGCGCAGTGTATTTTTCGGTATATTTAAAAACAAAAACGTCATAAAAAAAACAAAATTTGATGTACGACTCTGAAATTTTGCACACTTTGCTTTTTGGTGAGAGGCTTTTCTGTAACGGAAAATCAATGTGCCACGCCCACTTTTACGCCCACCTCCCATATAACGTTTTACCTAAAATTCATATAATTTCTCTATTAATAAAGGTTTTGGAATAATAAAGGACTATATTGAAACATCTAAGTTGTACTCATTAGCCAGAATAACTTTGACACGCCTACTATAACGCCCACTTTTCACGTTATCTACCGTTAATGAAATTTAAAACCTCATAAAACCGCCAAAATTAGAGGTATGATAATAAAATTTGCTAAGTATATCCCCCTAGGCAATGTCATTACTGTGCCAGAATATTAAGGTGCCACGCCCACTTTTACGCCCACCTCCCATATAACGTTTTACCTAAAATTCATATAATTTCTCTATTAATAAAGGTTTTGGAATAATAAAGGACTATATTGAAATGCCTTAGTTGTACTCATTAGCAAAAACAACTTTGACACGCCTACTTTTCACGTTATCTACCGTTAATGAAATTTAGAACCTCATAAAACCGCCAAAATTAGAGGTATGATGATGAAATTTGCTGCATATATCCCTCTAATCAATGTAATTGTTGTGCCAAAAAGTTAAAGTGACACGCCCACTTTAACGCCTACCTCCCATATAACGGTTTATCCCATATTCATGTAATTTCTATATTGACACAGTTTTTGGGAAAATAAAGGACTATATTGAAATATCTAAGTTTTATTTAATAGCAGAAGCTTTATTGACTTTAACGCTCACTTTCACTAAAAGACTAAATTTACGAAACCATTTTACTATCATATCGAAGTTATTAAGGGTGGTTAAATTTTAAAGGCCAATGTTGATTTTAAATAAAGCACAAATTATTTAAGAAATTATTATCTTTTCTTTTTATAATGATAATATTTGTATGCTTCAATTATGTATGGAACAAAATATCGACCAAATAGCCCCCGCGATCTCGGCGGCACACCTCGATCCGATAGTCCAAATTTTCAATGACACTATTGATGCTCAATTGTTGGGCACGTTGATGAGTCGAGGTTGACTGCTCTTTTGCCACATTATCGCGAAAAATAGCAATGTTTCCCATTCAACAAACTAAGATGGCATTCACAGATGTTTTCACATTTTATACAGATCTCTTTTGCAGAAATTTAAACATTTTTTACAATTCTCACGATTGTGGACGAATTCGAACGATTATGTTGACCAAAAGTATCACGAAGTGCACAAAATGCATTTTGATTTGAACGCCCATTTTTATAAAAAACCTGAAAAACTTGAAAGCGTTGTTCATTTGTGTATTTTCCACGGATCAAATTGAGTAAGTTTGAGATTGAGAAATGTCAAATGAAATGCAGAAAGAAAATTTAAAGACTAGTTCACCTTCATCGTGGGCCCTTAAAATGTAACAATCCTTTACAAAGAAAGTGATACCTATTTTATTATAAAGAGATTATTCCATAGCGATTAACAAAATAATAAATATTGTGCTTTAAATGTACACAAAATTAATGGTGGGTATAAAAGATTCGGCACAGCCGAATATAGAGCTCTTACTTGTTTATATGGAGTTTGAATTTTGGAGAAGTAGAACATAGAGAGCCTCTCAGACCACCTTGTAAATAAATATATTTTTTCGAAAACGAAATCTTGCAAAATGTCAAAAAATAGTGGTTTAAACGGTTTAGTTTTTAATAAAGATTTTAAATCAAATGTACTAGATTTCGCTTAAGTGTAAATGTAATATTATACTGAAAAGCGTAAGCCAGGATGGCAGCCGGCAAACACAGAACGAATGTTGTGATGGGCACACGGTATTACAACGAAACCTACCTACCTAACCTAAGGAAGCTTAACGTGCGGGCGGCTACCAAACTAGCCTCACCATAGGGATTATTAACCTAATCAAATTAACGTTGACATTGATTGGTTAACGTTCCTGAAATAATTGCCTTCTTTATTTCGAATGTTGTAGATTTTCAAATAAATTTTTTTTCATATAGTTTTGCTCCACTATGCAAAAACGAAATATACAACAACTGTATAACAAATAACGATATCAACACTGCAACAGCGATATTATCATTAACATAATCATTACATTCTATAAAAGACAGCCATTCAAAACCAACGACACATATTCTGCATCGAGTTCGTAGAAAGAAAAAATCTCACAAATCAAAAAGAGTAATCAGGAATGTTAGTCGCACGTTTGTGTGCTTGTGTGTGTCTGTCCATTTGTCTGTCTTCTTATGCGAAAGTACACGTTAGTAACGAATGTTTCTTCTTTTTACACCCTTCACACAGTGAAAAAGGGTATATATAGGTTTGTCATTCCGTGTGAAATTTCTACAATTTTCATTTCCGACCCCATAAAGTATATATTTTCTGAAAGCTTATGAATAGGGGATTCGATTAAGCTCTGTCAGTCTGTCCGTCTGACGGTCTGTCCGTGTGTATGTTGAAATCAACTTTTTGAAGCCCCCCGAAATCGCTTGGACTCGGGAGTAGATCGGTATTGAAAATCAGAAACATCGGTTCAAAAACAACTGAGATATGAGCAAAAACAACATTACAACAACAACATACATACATACAAACGTGTATATTGGTTAAAGTAAACGTGGGGTGCCCAGATGGACTAGTCAGCAGTGTGCTGTTCTGCTAGTTTGGGGGTTGCGGGTTCGATTCCCGCCGGAGACTCTGGACTTGTCTGCTTCCTTTCTATTCTATTCTTACTTTTGTATTCAGGTATCACAATGGGATTAATATAATGGACCCAAGTGAGCTGCACAGCAGCTGCCTGTTCTACCTAACCTAACCTAAAGTAAACGTGGGATCGAATCCCAGCTGAGCCAAAAAATTTTTATTTTTTTTAATTTTTTTTTTATTTTTTTTATATTTTATTTAATATATTATTTATATTTTTATTATTTATATTTTTATTTTTTTTAATTTTTTTTTTATTTTTTTTTGTTTTATATTTATTATTTATATTTTAATTATTTTTTATAAAATTTTTTTTTATTTTTTTTTTGATTTTTTTTTTAATTTTTTTTAAATTTTTTTTTAATTTTTTTTTTAATTTTTTTTTAATTTTTTTTTTATTTTTTTTTTAACATACATACGTTAATTTTTAATTTTACAATGGGATGTTTTTATATATGTATGTTTTTTATCTGTATGTACGTATTTCATATGAGATGAATGGTGATACAAACTACTGTTATTGCATGACTGCACGTTGTGAAGGGTATATAAGATTCGGCACGGCCGAATATAGCACTCTTACTTGTTTGCTTTTCATCTTTACACATAAGTATAAAGATGTGTTGTTGGCTGTTTGACTGGTTGCTTGCTTGTTTGGATATTGTTGCTTTTGACCAACAAGAACTTAAGATATTTTTAGTGTTAGATACATTTGTATGATTCCCGTGATGCGTGAGATCATGTTTGTATGTGTGTTAGTTTGGACATGTGGATCTGTGTAGAATACCTTTGAAGTGTCTTGACTCTTTAATACCTTCAAGGCATGACTATCTTAGTTCAACTGCAATAAAATTCTTTCTTTCATTTAATTCCAGTAGCATTTTACGATGACCATTTATGTTGTCCTGAGAATATTTAATGCTTGCAAGCTTCAGGAGATTTGTTAGCACTCATGTTTAGAACTTCATGATTTGATAGTAACGTAGATAATGTTTCAGTTTCTGTTGTTGTTGTTGTTTAAAGTTGTGGCATCATTGTTGCCACTACATCTCAGTATTAAATATTTTTATGGTGTTGCTTTTTTTTATAGGACTTCTTCATCTCAAACTTGATATTTTAAGCATATTTTTCTAGTTACCAGGTACAAGTTTAGAATTTGAAGTTATTTTAAGTCCTTTTCTATTTTAGTTCCTTTTGCCTTTATTACAATAATCATTACCATTTCTATATGTTATTAACAGAAAAAAAAGTGGATTTTTTGTTCTTTAAGCAGAAAAAGAAAATTATAGTTATTTTATGGTTTCCCTTTTATCTGCAATGCATTGCAAATTATATGTCTGTATATCTTATGTTCATGTACATATACAAATGAAAATGGAGTTAAAGGCAACTTGGGCCTTTTATTTTTAGACATATAGACAATGCAATTACGATCTGTCTTGGGTGATTAGTTTATTTTTATACCTGTTTATATATAGAAGGGAAACATTACATGTCTATTTGTAATTATGGCTTTAGAAAAATTTATTTTTATTGTTATTGTTGGTCTTATTGTTTTTTTTAAAGAAGTTATTTTTAATTAAGGCATGTGGAAAAAATGATGGTAAAGCTATAAATAACAAGAGGAAGACAATTATGGCCACAAAGACAATAATGGTTGCTTAAGACATTTTACAAATGTTTGCTGTATTATTTATAGAAACTCATGTTGCATTATTAACAACTTAAAAGCGACAATACACTTTGAAAATATATTTGAGGCCAGCCATAGGGAATTAAAGTCAGCCATAAGTCGTTCATAAGAAATTCATCTCTGCGATGTATAAAATCCTATGTCGGCAATAAGTTTTTTGTGGAAAATTTTTATTAGCCAAACATTGTCTATTAAAAATGTATGTCAGCTATAAATTTGCAACTGAAAGTAGGTGTCAGCGATATATTTTTCAATAAAAATTTATGTCAATGTTTACTGACATAAATTTTGTGTCAGTTATAAAGTTTTCATGGCAAATTTACGTCAGTGTTAAATTTGTTATTCAAAAATTGTTGTCAGCAATAAATTGTAAATGAGAAATGTACGTAAGCTTTCTATTAAAAGTTTATATCAGAATTTAACTTTCTGTGAACAGTTTGCTTGGAAGGTGAATTTTCTCCTTCAAATTTATGTCAAAGATAAATTTGTTAATGAAAATTTCTGTCAGCGTTACATTTTTATACCCGCAAACCAAAAAAATTTTGTCATTCCGTTTGTAACACATCGAAATATCCATTTTAGACCCCATAAAGTATATATTCTGAATCAGGGTTTGATTTTATGACGATCTAGCTATGTCCGTCCGTCTGTCCGTCTGTCCGTCTGTTGAAAGCACGATAGAGGTCGCACCGAAAAAGCTAGGGAGCTCAAATATTGCCAGAATCTTTCTTATAGACAAGGTTTGTTTTGTATTGAAAATGGGCTAAATCGGAATATTAGGAAGTGAGTAATAGCTCGTAATGCAAGAGTAGGTCGAAAAAACCGTGTCCCTCGAACATCGAATAAAATGGAATTGTGTCCAAACGCATTAACGTAGACTCATGAAACTTCGAATATATATTTTCTGAGTAAAAGCAATATTTTCCCCCAAAATTATCTAAATCTATGCATTAGGAGAGGAGTTATCGATCAAAATGTACGAAAATTTATACCGCACAGTGTATTTTTCGGTATATTTAAAAACAAAAACGTCATAAAAGCAACAAAATTGGATGTACGACTCTGAAATTTTGCACACTTTGCTTATTGGTGAGACGCTTTTTTGTAACGGAAAATCAATGTGCCAATCAATGTTGCAGATTTGTTTTTTTTTTTTCATAGACCAAATCCGACTGACTGGCCATGATCCTATTTTTATTCGGTTTCGTTTGGCAATCACTAAAATCGCAATAACATCTCCAAATTATTCAGATTTAATAAAATAAACGAAAGTTTTGTAAAAAAACGTCTTCCGTGCACTTCGATTTTTATAGGATTTACATCGTCGAACTTTCAAAACCACTTCTATTAATACATTTGGTAAATTTTAGTTTCAGTGCACGTGCTTGAATAACGTGCAACCAGATACAGTCCAACGTGAGTAGAATATTGCGGCTGTAGCAGATATTCGACGTCGCAAATCTCATTTAAAAGTTTTGCGATGCAAAATCCAACTTATTTAAGAACTTAAGCTTTCACGCTTTCATTTCAGTCAATATGCTCTGCTACAGCTCAGTGAAGATCAACTGTTTTCGCGACGAGTCTTATTCAGTGTCGACTCATCACTTACGAGACACTTTTCTTGCCAAATTAATTTTAAAAAAAACTATATTAGCGCATTTGGGTAATTTTTATCCCAAAAAGATAACAGCAATTATACACGGTTAGCAAAAAGTCACCATAGTGCTAAAAATTTAATAAAATTCGTCCTCGAACGTGACAAGGATGAAGAACATTTACGTAACTGGTTGTGTCGTAGATTAAATATCTGTTGTAACACACATTATAATAAACTTATATTTTAATACCAACTTATATATCTTACTGGAGCTGACAGAGGGTTAACAGTAGAGTTAAGAAAATCTAAACTTACAGCAAAGGGTTTGCAACGTTTTATCACCTACTGTAAATAGGTTTTTTTTAACATCCATTTATGAAAACATCTTTTATGAATACATACATACATCCCCCATATGTACATATGTAATCGACAATTTTCTTCTTTTATAGAGAATTTTCATTATTTTAAGACCCGCTCCATCTACATAAAAATAAACTGTCTGCCTGCATTTCTTCATCTATAATTGTTAAGTACATGTGTAGTAGACAGTAAGACACACAGTCAGTCACACAAACTCATATATCCAGTCAGTCAAATAGTCAATCAGCTTTTATTAATTTATTTATTACATATCTTTGATTTTCTGCTTCATTTAAAATTAAGTCAATTATAATTATATGCGCGTAACTAGTAGCAGAGAAAGGGTCGCAAACATTTGCAGAAAAAAACATCTCCCCAAATAAAATCAATAAAAATATGAAAACAATCAAAATAGGAAAAATTCAATTTTTATTTGAAAAATACTTAAAAAGGAATTAAATTATTTAAAGTTGTAGAATAAGAAAATGCGTTTCAATTAGCAGAATTTATATCATTCAATTTAAGTTGATTGCTTGTAAACTTTTTCTGCAAGTTTTTACTTTTTTTCGTATTAAATACCAAGTGATAGACGTTTTGTTTTTACTTCAGTTTCAATTTGTTGTCAACTTTTAAGTTAAGGCTATAATACACGGCATGTTTTTCACATCTGACTTGACAAATTCCACACTGATAAATACGAACATGTCGTGTGTTACCTTAAAAACATTACTTCTGTAAAAAACATGTGTTGAGACATCTAACAAAATTGCAATTAGAGCGTGATTTATTTTCTTCTGTCAAAACATGTGACATCAGTCGTGTGCAGAAATTTCTGCTGCTGCAAAGCAGTAAGCCACGGTTGCTTATATAATTTTGACAGACATTAAGATTTACATATGTCTCACAAATTTTAAAGTCAGATGTAAAAAAAACATGCCGTGTATTATAGCCTTTAGCTGGAAATGGGTGGAAGTTGAATAATATGGCTTTAGTAGATGTATCTTCAATAACTTTCACAGTTAAAATTTATGTATGAAAATTCAGATATAGTAATAAAGTTGACAGTAATGGATAAAAGGTACTAAATGCATATTAAATATATTTTTAATGTCTCGTGTAATTCATTAAGTGCTTTCAAAACCGCCGGCTTGGCAACGCTGTTAAATATTTGCTATCTGAGGTGACTGAGATTGACTTATATGTTTGCCATTTACGTATAAGGATCAGAGTTGGGATTTGCGGTAGAATTATACCAAATTTGGTACAATCAAAACTTTAATGGTACACTGGTAAACTCAATGGTTTTTTGGTACATTTTTATACCCGCCACCAAAAAAATGGTGGGGGTATATTCATTTTGTCATTCCGTTTGTAACACATCGAAATATCCATAAAGTATATATATTCTGAATCAGGGTTTGATTTGATGACGATCTAGCTATGTCCGTCCGTCTGTCAGTCTGTTGAAAGCATGATAGAGGTCGCACCGAAAAAGCTAGGGGGCTCAAATTTTGCCAGAATCTTTCCCATAGACAAGGTTTGTTTGGTATTAAAAATGGGCTAAATCGGAATATTAGGAAGAGAGTTATAGCTCGAAAAGCAAGAGTAGGTCGAAAAAACCGTGTCCTTCGAATAAAATGGAATTGTGTCCAAACGCATTAACGTAGACTCATGAAACTTCGAATATACATTTCCTGAGTAAAAAAAATATTTTTCCCCGAAAATTATCTAAATCTATGCATTAGGAGAGGAGTTATCGTTCAAAATGTACGAAAATTTATACCGCACAGTGTATTTTTCGGTATATTTAAAAACAAAAACGTCATAAAAGCAACAAAATTGGATGTACGACTCTGAAATTTTGCACACTTTGCTTTTTGGTGAGACGCTTTTTTGTAACGAAAAATCAATGTGCCACGCCCACTTTTACGCCCACCTCCCATATAACGTTTTACCTAAAATTCATATAATTTCTCTATGAATAAAGATTTTGGAATGACAAAGGGCTATATTGAAACACCTAAGTTGTACTCATTCGCAAAAATAACTTTGACACGCCTACTATAACGCCCACTTTTCACGTTATCTACCGTTAATGAAATTTAAAAGCTTATAAAACCGCCAAAATGAGAGGTATGATGATAAAATTTGCCACGTATATCCCCCTAAGCAATATCATTACTGTGCCAGAAAATTAAGGGGCCACGCCCACTTTTATGCCCACATCCTATATAACGTTTTACCTAAAATTCATATAATTTCTCTATTAATAAAGATTTTGGAATACCAAAGTGTTATATTGAAACACCTAGGTTGTACTCATTCGCAAAAATAACTTTGACACGCCTACTATAACGCCCACTTTTCACGTTATCTACCGTTAATGAAATTTAAAACCGCCAAAATTAGAGGTATGATGATAAAATTTGCCACGTATATCCTTCTAATCAATGTTATTGTTGTGCCAAAAAGTTACGGTGACGCGCTCACTTTAACGCCTACCTCCCAACGGTTTATCTTGAATTCATGTAATTTCTCTATTGACAAAGTTTTTGGGAAAATAAAGGAGTATATTGAAATATCTAAGTTGTATTTATTAGCAGAAAGTTTATTGACATGCCTTCTTTAACGCCCACTTTCATTGAAAGACTACATTTACAAAAGCATTTTAGTATCATATCGAAGTTATAAAGGGTGGTTAAATTTTAAGGGCCGATGTTGAATTTAAATAAAAAGCAAATTATTTTGGAAATTATTATTATTTCTTTTTATAATGATAATATTTGTATGGTTCAATTACGTATTTAACAAAATATTTTTTACAATTTTCCCGATTGTGGACGAATTTGAACGATTATGTTGATAAAAAGAATTATGCACAAAATGCATTTTGACTTGAAGGCCCATTTTTATAAAAAAAAACCTGAATAACTTTAAAGCGTTGCTCATTTTCGTATCTTTACACGGATCAAATTGAGTAAGTTTGAGATTGAGAAATGTCAAGTGAAATGCAGAAAACAAATTTAAAGACTAGGTGTAGTTCACCTTCAACATGGGCCCTTAAAATTTAACCACCCTCTACAAAGAATGTGATACATATTTTATTATAAAGAGATTATTCCATAGCGATTAACAAAATAATAAATATTGTGCTTTAAATGTACACAAAATTTGTGGTGGGTATAAAAGATTCGGCACAGCCGATATAGTGCTCTTACTTGTTCTTATTTAAGTCTGGCTCAGGTACACTTTAAACTTCTTATAAACAATTTTATTAACATTTTGTATAATGCAGGAATAAAGTCAGAAAAGCTAGTCAGGAAAAAATGTCAATACGTTTTAGATATTTTTTTGTTGTTATTTCATGCATTCTTAACTACTGAGCGGGTGCAGAAAATATATATATTCACAAATCAATTGTTGTTCGTTTGTCTCGCCAGAACTCGAGAACGGCTGGACCGATTTGGCTAATTTCAACTAAAATATTGTAAGAGCCCAATACCGGCTTAGACAAAGCTAACGGTAATATACATAGTTAACGAGTTCAATTTGTCGCGTCAAACTAATTACACAAGTATACACGGTTTTAAAGCTGAGCAACTATAAGTAATTCCTAAAACTATTTGAGGCGCTGAATTCGAATCCGGGTTCCGTTTTTCCAGATTGGTTCTAGTTTTCGAGATATTGCATAATCAACGTCATTTGCGTTTTTAAGAAAATGACACTTAAATGCAAAATTTCTTCAAAAATATTCGTCGGTTTATGTAATTATTATTATTTATTGAAAGATAATAAAATTGCTAAAATAACCATGGGTCGTCTGTGAGGATTAGTCAAGAAATGAAAGAAATGGTGTTACAGTGGACACAATATCAAAATTCATAAAAAATTTAAATTAAATTTTGCTCTATTCAACTAATTTGTTTTACTTCAATATGAATATTTTGCGCCGAACAAGACCCAGATTGGTACAAAAATTACAAAACTACAGAACATTTAGTGAATTAACTCACTTTCAGCTTCAAAATGATTGGCGGTTAGATGTCGACAGCAGCAGGGTAAGCTTAAAAGCTGTTTTGTTGCACAAAGGTTATGAAAAGCAGTTAAGGTTAAAGAATCATATGAGTCCATGTCTAAATAACTGTTGAATGCGGATACGCACCATTTCGTTTAAGATAACAAAACCAGAGATTAAAATTTATTTCTATTCAATAAAAAGTAATTATTTAGAAATGAAGAGTCTTTGAACTTAGTCGTTTGTATTGTTTGGGATCTGTTTCACGCATTATAGTCCAACAGTAGTCGCTCATCATGCCCTCGTCCTAAAATCTTTGATAGCGTCTTTCTACTTTTTTGATTTCCTGTTCTGTAAACAGTGATTTTGTTTCAGTGTGAAGACAGTTCCACTCCTGCAACCGTGATGCGAGCAATTCTGCTTTTTGTTGCGATAAATCCAAATCACGAATCAAGCCATTCAGCATACTTTGCGATATTATATGTGTTTCTTTCCTGTTAAAAACTTTGGTCGGTGACGAACTGAAAGTTTCCCTAGAATTTGCACTACACCTGGTCAAAATGACAAAGGGCCATTGTTCGTACGGGGAACTGGCTTGGACACTGATGACACGTTAGCATATTTATACTTTTCGATACCCACGGCTTGTAAGTCTTTTCGGCACAGAAACCAAAATAATAAACATATGCATCTCTCAGCGCTTTTGATATAGTTTTTTCACTTTTTCCGATAATATAACATCCGCAAACACAACCAAAACTTTGCACTTCTTTTTTTCATTTTCACACGTTTTGGAACAAAAAATAACTTTAAGTTTACAATTGAAATGCCATTTTTACCGATGCCAACAGCTGATTGCCGTTATTACAGTGCAGTGCAGCTAATATGCAAGAACCCGAAAACTAAAACCAATCTTGAAAAACAAAAACCGAAATCGAATTCAGCGCCTCAAAAAACGTTTAGATTTGTTCTCAACGGTTCAGCTCCAAAATTTCACCGGAATTTGTAAACTTGTGTTATTATCAAAAAACACAACTCTTAGTGAAGACCGAATCCGAATCTTCTTGCGAAAATTAAAACAGACGTTGAGTTAAGGTCTAAAGAAACCGCAGATGAATGGAATAAGTCATACAGTACCTAAATAAGTGAGCGGACGATTCGGCGCCGCTTGAGAGAGGCATGCTTTAAGACTTACATTTCAAGACATACTCCATACATATCAAAACAAAACAAACTCAAGCGTTTTGGTTTTCCTAATGCACATGTCCAAAAGCCGGAAGAGTTTTAGAGAAAAGTTCTTTGGATTGATGAAAGCTCATTCCAATATAATTTATCGAAAAAGAAGATTTATGTAAGACTTACACAATCAAATTTCAAGAGCGCATTTTTAATGTTAAAAAGAAATAAGTGATTTTTTTTCTTGTCAAAATAATTGTGCCGACGACTGTATTTTTCAAAAATATATGATTCAAAATTCACTGGATCATTAAGTGATTTCTATAAAAATATTTTATTAAAATCCAAACCATTAGTAACGATCCCTGTTAAGTTCTTATTAGTTTTGTTGCTGCAACTTTTGTTGTTCATCTGTAACATTTTGGAACAATTAATGTGTATTTGTTTGGAAGTCTTAGCAACTGAAGAACAAGTATAAATTGAGACAACTTACTAAAAATTGGTATTTCAAACGTGCATTTTTAATCGTGCATTTTGGTTGGACCTCTCTATAGAACAGCAGCAAACACACACGATATCAACGATATCTCTAAAATCATTGGGATAAATCAAAATCAATATAAGCACGACTTAAAGTTATTATTATTGACGAGACGTGGTATTTTTTTAACTGAATATGGTGAAACGTTTTCAAGTTATTCCAGTATGTGTAGTGGAAGTGCGTTGAATTTCGACATAACGGTATATCGTGAAAAGTCGAGCTGATAGGAAAAACCAAGTACAGATTTGAATTCAGCGTCCCAAATCACCATAAGAACAATATTCCGTTTTTAATCAACAAAAACCTTGTTCCCTTGTGTAACCATATATGCCAATGTATATAGTCAGATATGGAGATATTTGTCATATACATTTGTTAAAATGTATGAAAATTTTTTATAATATGTGATTTTTGTTCTTATATATCAATATATTATAATACGCATATACAAACATGTATTAATTTATATGATTCCAACTTTTTTTTTGTTTTAAATTCACATATGATTTTTTCTTTCACAAAAATATAAACGATTAGCGATATTCATAATCGAATAAATTTTTAAATTTCTCAAAAGTTTTTTAAAGTTTTCATGCAAAATACGTTAATTTCAAGTTTAAAACAATTGAAAAGTAACTTTTCATACATACGAGTATTTATCTTAAAAAGATTTTTTACCTTTTTTATTATTTATATAACAAGTTACCTGCAAATGAAAATAAATAATAAAAATTAATTTAATACGGCAATAATATAGAAAAAAGTCATATACATTTTTATAAAAGAAACAGAAATATAAAATTATGATAAATTTAAATTTGCAAAAACTTAAAATTGCTGCTCTGGTTGTTTTAATTTACAATAAAACTAATCACACATAAAAACTTAAAATAAAAAAAAATTAATAACAAATTAAAATTAAATAAAAATATTTACCCGTGATAAAAAAGTTCTAGGTTTTAACACAGTATTGACCCTTGTTGGACACCACTGATTGTTTGATATAAAAAATACAAACTTAAATTATGGAACTGTGTTACACAGTAAGTTTTTTGATAATTTTTTAAATAAAAAAATTTAAGTTTTCAAACACTTTCAAGAAAATTAAAAAAAAAATAAAAATAAAATTACTAATTTATTATAATCATGTATATCAAATATAACCGTAGTCCTGAATTGAACACTGAAAATTAAATTTAAAAAAAATTTTATCTATTCGTATAGAAGAATTAAAAAATAATGAACTCAAGCCAGAAATAAATAAATATTGTCTATAAAACATTATATAGATATATATTAATTAAATTTTCCAAGCACAAAACAAATATTTTAAATATTGATACGTCTGTTTAATTAAAGTTTTTACTTTTAATGAATTGCTTTCGGTTCAATATAGGACATTCAGTTAAAAATAGTAAGGCCTTTTATTAAACGAATGCACCTAATAATTCAACTTAAATATATATATTTAAAATTATAAATAAATTATTTACAATTATAATTACTTATATTTATTGGAACTTTTTTATATATATTTTTATTGCAAATCCTTTATTCTGGCTTATTTTTCTAGATTACCAAAGTTTTTCAAACGTTTTCAAATTAAATTGTAAACATTTTGAAATACGCAGATACAGAAAGGATATAGAAAACATTAAAAAAATGTATTAAGAACATGAGAGAATATAAGTATGAAGATTATGTCATACAAAGTGAATGAAATATTTGATAAAATATATGCTATGCTTCCTATTTTCTAATTCCATTATATCTAATATGAGTATTCCGATGAAAAAGTGCTGAAGTGAAATCGTATCTGGTTTCGAAAATTAATTAACTAGAATAATATCGGAATAATTGTTCAATATGATAACAATTTAATTTAAAAATGCCTAATACCCTGTTCAGACAGATATTTTTAATTGTTGCAATTTAGTGTTGATTGAGCAATTAAAATAAGTGTTCACACATACTCAATTTATCGTACTCAATTAGCATTTGATAGCTGTAAAAACACGATGTATGTATACCAAATCAAATAATGCCTTCTTTTCAGTGTTTTCCTGTTCATAACACATATTTACAATTATATTTATTTACTTATATGTATGTATTTGAATTTATTCAAACATTTTTTTAAAATTTTCTTCAAAAATTTTTCATTTTCTTAATTTTTATTTTTTGTATATTTATTTGTTTGACATTAGAAATGCCACCTATAGAATTTTCTTCTCACTGAACATACTTCTCAAGAGTTGTATTTCGAGTTTTAGACAATTTAATACTATTAAGTATATATTGCTCAATTTAAAAATAATTTTTAGTATGTTAAATTGAGCTCAGTAAGGCCTTTAATTGCGATAATATTATAAATTGACAATTAAGGCGCATGTGTGGTAAATTGAGCTCAATAAGGCCTTTAATTGCGATAATATTATAAATTGACAATTAAGGCGCCTGTGTGAACATAGTATAAGGACGTTTAATAATTTAGGAAAATTAACTAAATCCTGTATTTACAAACTACATACATATATGTTTTATAAAGTGTGAACCATTTAAAAGCTTAAACTTAAAAAATGCAATAAAACAAAAACGATTAAAGATTTTTTCAAATTTATTTTTTTGTTGTGAAGTACAATTGTTTCGGTTAGAAATTAAATATTATTTCCTCCATATGGCTGCTGCGGCTGGCCTCACAATACTCCATTCGATCGGACCAATTTTCGAGCACTTTATAGATTTTATGGGCTTGTATTTCGATAAAGGCATCGCGAGTGTTCGGATTCAAATGCTTAATTATCTCTTATTTGTCTTCATAACACTTGTGTTTAACAGACAGCGACCCACAGAAAATAGTCCAAAGGCATCAAATTAAAACTTCTACACGGCCACTTGAAATCATCATTTCGGCTAATTCAACAGCCGTCAAATGTTCTACGCAATAAATCTTATTATGGCATAAGATGTGTGTCAAGTTGCATAATCCTGTTGAAACACATCGTTCACATAAATACCATGAAGAGCGGGCACAAAGAAATCGGTTATCATGGTGCGATAGCTGTGACCGTAATGGTCGCGCTATCCTCATTGTCAAAGAAATATGGGCCAAAGATGCCTCCTCTCCACAAGCTGCACCAAACAGTCACTCGTAATGGGTGCATTGGCTTCTGTAAGACCACGTTTGTGTTTCAAATTTCTAATTTCTTAGTTTTGAAAATTAAATTCCAATAAATCCCAACGATGCTCAAGCGTAAATCGATTCATTTTGTTTAGCGGAGATAATATACAGAATTGTGACACAATAAAATGACATTAGTATTGGCAGATTCGAATTAACCGCTTGTAAAAACTTAAACCGATAGATTGTCCACCCTTTATTTTCTTTAGTACTTACACGTTTTGCCTAAGAATTAATATAATTTCACTTTGTGTTCTTTGTTTTGCACAAGCGTCAACAAGCTTTAATAGATTTCATTATTAAAGTTCTGCATTTGAAATCATAGAAAAAACAAGTGAGAATGCTATCGTAAAAATTGCCGTATCGGATATGGTAATTCCCTTCACTATAATGTATATGGATTAAGTAATTACATCGTAACTTAGCCTAGATTTAAGATTTGATGCTTCACACCATTTCGCTTTACTATTTCATATTTGATTTTCAAGTTTTACATAGTTAATTGTATTGTACTAGTAAATACTTTTCAGTTGTTATCCACATTGATGGGGTTGAGAAAAAAAATTATTTTTTTTAATTTTATTTATTTAGTTGTTGGGTTTAAGCTGGTTTATATGCATTTCACTGGTGCTTATGCCAGATCATCAGTAAACCTTTTATCCAAATTCTTGAAAAAGTTTAAAATGTTATAAATTATATTCTCAAATTCTCATTAACAAAATGAGAATTCAAAAATAAAACAAAAATCTATAAAAACCTTTTTCAAAAACCCAACCAAAAAATTTTTCAATTTTAAAATTGAAAAATTATGGGACCATATCCCGAATAATCTAGTAAATTTTTTATAATTATTATAATATAATTATTATAATTATACGCCATATTGTAGTTTACTGCATTCTAACCAGTATGCCGCGTTTGTATGCAGAAGTGATCGGATTTGAGACGTTTTTTCAATATTCATAGTGAGTCATAAAATTTGAGTATAAGTGCGTATAAATCATTGAAATTTAACTGAGCTTAAGTACGCATACCCACAACAACGTTGATTTATAAGTACAACACACAATGATCATAAGTACTACGTCGTACTTATACTTATACCATCCCATATTTATATGGCAAGACTACTTACGTTGATTCATATTTTTAAGAAACTACTTATCTTCATAGAACGATTCAAGTTGATTCAACAACAAACACACTAGCAGCTCTCATTTGTATGAAGAAAAAATAATGTTGCCAGGTCGGAGATTGCAAGATATTTTTTGGCCGCCAAAAAATTTGCAATATTACAATGTGTAATATACAAGTATCACTATTAAATTTTTAAATAAATGCAACAGGTTATGGCCTTTAGGCTAAATTTTGGATGGCTTCTGTAATAAGAAGTAAACAATAACAGTTAACTTTTGTTTTTTATTTTCATGTTTAAATTTTTTGCAGCAAATTAAAAAACTGCGTTCTTAGGTGTTGACTTAAATTTGAAAGATAATACACAGAAACAAAATCTAAATCTCTTAAACAGACATCAAAGCAAGCACTTTATTTTTTCTTGTTGTTTTTGTATTACATTGTTAAGTTTATATTGTCTATTTTATTAATCCACAATTATTATGGTGAATGTTAAATTGTAGTCTGGCAAGCCTAGTTAAAATACACAACTTCATATTGAGTACGCGAGTCAAACTTGCTTTTGGTCGTCTTTTTATCTTGCATGAACGACAATAGCAATCAATTAAGTTATACGTGTTGCTGAATATGAGTACTATAAGTACCTTAAATTTAAAAGTTAATTTGAATAGTAAAGTCTTTAGTAAGTATGGCGTATAAATCAACGAAATAATGAATCATGATTCAAGTTGTCTTACTTCATGAGTATCCGTTGCAGATCTCTGGTATAGAGGTATTGTGAACAAATGGGGTGGGCTTGGTTTTATCTTTATATCTCAGTTCTTTATAGACGAGTTTTTTTTATATTTTTAATACCAATCTGCTCCTAAATATTTCTGATATTTTGATACTACAAAAAAACTGATATTAACATACACACAGAAAGACGGACAATGCTCAATCGACTTTCCTTCTTATATGCTTTCAGTAAATGTATACTTTATGGGGTCGCAAACGAATTTTGTAGATATTTCACACCGAATGACAAACCTATATATAACCTTGGTTAAATAAAAATGTATAAAAGTAACGGTTAAACAGATTGGGAATAAAACATTTAACCGCAGAATTTGGTTTATCTTTGTATAAATTTATATCTTTGTATTGTATGTCTACAAAAGTGGTAAGTTCTTTTTTTGTTCTTTTATTTTTTAAACTAGTATTTAATTGTAGTTAGATTTTAAAAAGTTTTACTTTTTTACATTATCTTCTGCTGAAATGCAATTCCTTCAGCTAGAGTCTGCAAAAATATACTTTTCAGATCGTTTTTATTACTACATATTATTATTATTATTATTATTACAATTAAACTAAATACATTTTTAAAAATAAAAAAAAAATAAAAAATTACCACAATTCTGAATAAAATTTAAATAGATAAATATAAAGTGTTGTTATGGGTTTGGTTAAACTGTTGTTGCACCTGTTCCAACAAAATATGCATTTTGTTTTAAAGAAAGAGTGAAATGAAATACATACTCGTTTATGTACATTTGATAATTTTAAAACTTTTAAACATTTTTGACATGCGCGCCTTAAATTTCATTCAATAAAACTGAAAACATTGAACCGGTGCACGTTCAAGTTGTCAATTAATTGCAAATTTCCTTTTTTATTGAAAAATACCTAGAGAGTATTTTGTTTTGTTTTTGTTATTTTTTTTTGCGAGAAAAACCTTTATAGACCTGCTGAAAATATTAATGTTTGAAACGTTTAAATATTTTTATTAACGTTCACTTCAGTAATAAATAGACTAAAAGCTTTTAATTTATGAACTTGCTAAAAGTTGTTGTTAATATTGCTTTGTTTTTGCTGGCAATTGTTTAATATGCACGTAAATTAATTTATTTGTTTAAAAGATTTCCATGTTTATTTAAAAATTAGCAAATAAATATATTTATATTGGCAACTAAATTAAACTAAATTAAACAAATAATTTTGGGGTTTGGCATACATACATACATACATACATACATACATACATACATACATACTTAAGTACATCTGTATATATGAATGTATGTTAAATAATATGTAGGTGGGTTGCTGAGTAACCTGTTGCTAATCATAATCAACCCTTTTGCGAATAAGAAGTGAACTATTTATTCCCATGAAATTTTCATTCCCGTCGAACTAAAACTAGGTCTTGTGAATTTTATTTGAAATTTTTATTCCCTCAATTGAACAGCTGTTCAAATTAAAATAACTACCAATGCACATTAAATGCAAATAAGAAACAGGAGTAAAAAAATATTTGGGGAATTTTTTCACGATTGATACATTTAAGGGATAGGGATAAACATTCATGATACGAGCCTATATTAATATGTAGCAATTTGTTTTTTAAAGTTAATTATTCTTTGTATTTGTAAACCGCCTAAAGGACGCGAACCATATTAATGAAGTCGTTTTAACAGAGGGTGATTATTTTGAAGTTTTTTTTTTGCCATTTCTGCGTGATTGAGTTACAAAAATTCACACAAACAAACATTCAGTTGTATAAAAATGGTAACCGATAGCCCTGCTGTGACATTTACTTTTGAAAATGCCCAAGACAACGTTATATTTAGATCAATCAGAAAATAAAATTTCCAACATTTCTTTCAGTATCTGACGAATTATTCCAAAGTCTTTTGCCTTCACATACTCCCAACAAGAAACAAGTAACAATGCTGTATTCAGTCTTGCCGAATATAAAAGTTCCCTTTAACATCATGAACATAAAGGGTCCGCCATCTAACATTTTTTTTCAACTAGTGCTTATTTCGTGAATGGTAGCACTTAGCTCATGTCTGATTTGACAGATAATTAGTTTTATCCTTTCGCTGAACGAATATGGTTGTGTATACGCTTGAACAACGCTGGGAAATATTGCGACATTACTTTGGCCGATTTTGCCAAAAAAAAATCATCTTTTCAGATGAAGCTCATTTTGATCTTGGCGAGTGTGTAAACAAGCAAAATTGTCGCATTTAGGGCACAGAAAACCCGCACGCATACATTGATTGCGGATTTTGGTCCAGAGGCATAATTGGGCCATTTTTCTTCGAAAATGAGCAAGGAGTTACTGTAGTCAATGACGATCGTTATCGAATTTTTGTTCACAAAAATTGAAGAGGAGGATATTGGCAACATTTGGTTTCAACAGGACGGCGCGACGTCCCACACAGCCGAAGCTACACTTTTTTTTATAGCATTTAAAAAAAAAAAAAATATTTTTAGTCGGACCCTTTATAAATAGTGAGCACGGCTTAGCTTTGCCTGGATTTCAGATTTAATGTTACACGCTTTATTATTTCCGATTCCGTATTCGATTTTGAACTTTAACATAGTTGTATTCTATTAATCAAGCCTTTTTATTTGATACCAATTTTAATGGAGTTAAGAAAAAATAACCGCAATTTTATTTAGAATGTCATCTTGGGTCTAATTTTTTCATAGCTTGCTGTCTTCTACTGGTCAAGCTCTTGCATTTGATACCCATATTGATGGGGTTGAGAAAAGTTATACTCTGTCTTTAAGACGCCATCTTGGATTTAACTTTTTCAGAGCGTACTGTGTTTCCCTACTCAAGCTTTTTAATTTGATACTGATATTGTGCTACTTGACGGTGAAAAAGCCGTTAATTCTATATTTGACCCGTATAATCGAAATTATATATCTGACGCCATTTTAGATTTTGCCTTTTTCATAGTTTATTGGACCCTACACTTCAAGCGCAATCGTTTGGTACCAATATTGAGAGTGTTAAAATGAGTATATTTCAAAGTGCTGGATTTTACGCATATATAAATTTATTTTACGCCATTTTGTAGTGAAGGCCATCGTAGATTTAAAATTGTTAATAGCGTATTATACCAATCCCTTTCTTTGGTCTCGGTATCGTTTCTTTTTATTGCTCAGAAGCTGAAAACAATCGATTTGGGTTTGTAAATTTTATGAAAAACGCCGAAGTAATTGCACTTTTGTGCTTATATCTCAGTCAAATTTATACCGATTTGTCAGATCTTCTCAGTTATTATTTTTAAGACTACGAATTATATTTTAATGTCTTAGGGGTGTCGAAGACTTAATTAGAAGAACTTTTTTCTTAAATTTTTTACTCTTAGAGACATATCATATCAACATTATTCTAGAGTTGAAGATAGTTGATACTTATGGTATAAATATGAGAAAAACCAAAGACACTTGAAAAGTATGTTGTTTAGTAAGAGCAAGTCATTACCTAATTTTTGCTTGGCAGACATTTGCAAAAGATTGATACTAAAGGGTCCGCCATCTAACGTTTTTTTTTCAACTAGTGATTATTTCGTGAATGGTAACACTTAGGTCATGTTTAATTTGACAGATAAATAGTTTTATCTTTCCGATGAACAAATATGGTTGTGTATACGCTTGAACAACGCTGGGAAATATTGCGACATTACTTTGGCCGATTTTGTCGACCCTTTACATACAGAGCTGCACAATATGTGGGGGCTACTTAAAGTTGATTCAACCAACACGCGGATAGACGGACATCAATCAACCTTAAATGTATACATTTTAGTGTCGGAAATTTATATGGAAAAAATTACAAGCGAAATGACAAAGCCGCTTGGCACCTCTGGTAAAGGGTATGAAGGGGTGACAAATATTTAAATATTTAAAAGTTACCGGCTTTGCCAGCCGCAAAATGGATAAGGGTTAACTATTCATTAAATTAATTCCTTTAAGAAATTTTTTAAAATTTCAAACTGTGCTTAATTGATAATAATTACAGATATTTATAAAATATTTGATTAAATTACAAGAATTTCATTTAAATTAATAATTTCATTAAAATTATATTTTAGAAAATGAATTAAAAACATTTATACGATTTTTTAATTGGCAAAAATATTTGACAACAAATACATATTTTTTTTTAAATAATTAATAAAATTTAATACAAGTTTAACAAATATTTCTTTGATTTGATTTCTTCTGTTCTTCTTTTTGAATGTGCAAATATAATGAAACAAATTTAAAAAATTGATAAACAAATTTCATTTATAGAAATTCCATATTTAATAAAAGGTTTTTTGTTAATATACATACATATTTTATTTTCTTTGTGTTTTTGTTATTGTTGTAAATGACCTAACCCAACAATGCGAGTATAATTTTTTTTAAATAAAACAAGTAAGAGCACTATATTCGGCTGTGCCGAATCTTTTATACCCACCACCAATTTTGTGTACATTTAAAGCACAATATTTATTATTTTGTTAATCGCTATGGTATAATCTCTTTATAATAAAATATGTATCATTTTCTTTGTAGACGATGGTTAAATTTTAAGGGCCCATGTTGAAGGTGAACCACACCTAAACTTCAACTTTTTTCTTGCATTTCATTTAACATTTCTCAATCTCAGACTAACTCAATTTGAACCGTGGAAAGATACGCAATTGAGCAACGCTTTTAAACATTAAAGATTTTTATAAAAATGGGCGTTCAAATCAAAATGCATTTTGTTCACTTCGTAATTCTTTTGATCAACATAATCGTTCAAATTCGTCCACAATCGGGAGAATTGCAAAAAATATTTAAATTTCTGCAAAACAGGTCTGTATAAAATGTTAGAAAATCTGTGAATGCCTTCTTAGTTCGTTGAATGTGTCAAAAGAGCAGTCAACCTCGCCTCATCATCATGCCCAACAATTGAGCATCAACATTGTCATTGAAAATTTGGGCCATCAGATAGTGGAGTGGCGCCAAGGATGGGGGGGTTCATTTTGCCGATATTTTGTTAAATACATAATTGAACCTTACAAATATTATAATTACAAAAAGAAATAATAATATCCTAAATAATTTGTGTTTTATTTAAATTCAACATCGGTCCTTAAAATTTAACCACCCTTTATAACTTCGATATGCTACTAAAATGCTTTTGTAAATGTAGTCTTTCAATGAAAGTGGGCGTTAAAGAAGGCATGTCAATAAAGTTTCTGCTAATAAATACAACTTAGATATTTCAATATACTCCTTTATTTTCCCAAAAACTTTGTCAATAGAGAAATTACATGAATTCAAGATAAGCCGTTATATGGGAGGTAGGCGTTAAAATGGGCGTGCCACCTAAACTTTTAGGCACAACAATTACATTGATTAGAAGGATATACTTAGCAAATTTGATCATCATACCTCTAATTTTGGTGGTTTTATGAGCTTTTAAATTTCATTAACGGTGGATAACGTCAAAAGTGGGCGTTATAGTAGGCGTGTCAAAGTTATTTTTGCGAATGAGTACAACTGAGGTGTTTCAATATAGCCCTTTATTATTCCAAGATATTTATTAGTAGAGGAATTATATGAATTTTAGTTAAAACGTTATATGGGAGGTGGGCGTAAAAGTGGGCGTGGCACATTGATTTTCTGTTACAAAAAAGCGTCTCACCAAAAAGCAAAGTGTGCAAAATTTCAGAGTCGTACGACGTTTTATGACGTTTTTGTTTTTAAATATAGCGAAAAATACACTGTGCGGTATAAATTTTCGTACATCCAATTTTGTTGCTTTTATGACGTTTTTGTTTTTAAATATAGCGAAAAATACACTGTGCGGTATAAATTTTCGTACATTTTGATCGATAACTCCTCTCCTAATGCATAGATTTAGATAATTTTCGGGAAAAAATATTGCTTTTACTCAGGAAATATATATTGGACGTTTGATGAGTCTACGTTAATGCGTTTGGACACAATTCCATTTTATTCGATGTTCGAAGGACACGGTTTTTACGACCTACTCTTGCTTTTCGAGCTATAACTCTCTTCCTAATATTCCGATTTAGCCCATTTTCAATACCAAACAAACCTTGTCTATAAGAAAGATTCTGGCAAAATTTGAGCCTTCTAGCTTTTTCGGTGCGACCTCTATCGTGCTTTCAACAGACGGACAGACGGACGGACATAGCTAGATCGTCATCAAATCAAACCCTGATTCAGAATATATATACTTTATGGGGTCTAAAATGGATATTTCGATGTGTTACAAACGGAATGACAAAATGAATATACCCCCACCATTTTTTTGGTGGCGGGTATAAAAAAAAAAAAAATTAATTGCAAAAATATTTATTAAATGTATTGACTTTTAGTTCTCGCTGTTGTTGTTGCCTGGCCGATTAGGCGGGTGGTGTTGGATATGAGTGCGACTGTAAAATATTTTTGGTTAATAAATGTTTTTTTGTCAATTGAATAATGCAGGCTTGTTACTGTTTTTGTTTAAAGCATTTATTGCTGTCAATTGTTATAATCGCATTAAGGTAAAATCGTTATTTTGCAGTTGCTTTTGTTATACAAACTGTTTTTTTGTTAAAGCACAACATTTTAGCAACATGTTTAAGTGATTTCAATTAAATTGATTAAATGAGTTATTTCAATATGTATGTATGTATGTATATGTATGTGTTGAAAACCATCTGCATTAATAATTTAACACACAAAATTTTGCTAAAATGTATTTAACTTTTTAAACATATTTTATTCGGTAGATATATTTTACTTTTTTCACTCTTTTTAAACTGTATTTAATATGTATTAAATTTACATGCCTAAGTTTTAGCTTCGTGTATTTTTAAATAAATTTTAATTCATTAAGGCGGTTTGAGGATTAATTTTATTACTATTCTTTTTGCTTCTTATTTTAGAAATGCACAATATTATTATTAATTTATTATTAATTTAAAATTTTCCCTTAAAGTATTTTACAATTTTACTCTTATGTCCTTTTCACATATTTACGTACATACGAGAGTGTTCAAAGCCGATTTATTGCTTTTAATTAAAAATATTATTCACTTAATTGTTTTTTGTTTTGTTTTTTGTAAGACTCTTCTAAACTGCTTGTTATTTTACAATAATAAATATTTATTGAAAACCATGACAACTTGTTATATACTTGAGTCGTTATGTGAGAAGGATTCTGATCAGCAATAAATAAAATGCTAAAAATAATGTAGTAAGTTTTTAATTAAAAACTTACTTAGTTGTACTAATAAAATAATTAAAACAACATTTAAATTAGTTTAAGTTTAGCACTTCGGATACCTTCCCGTTTAATATGTTTATTTTCTCACAATGTCTAGCGTAAAAGTAGGACATTATTTAAAATGTAAACAAATTATTTACAATATTTACAACAACAAAAAGCCAGTTACTCAATTATAGCACACAAGTAAACAATTGTGCGTTTGTGTGTTAACATTTGTACTAATTTCGTTGTAATAATTTCCAGAGTGTTGCTGTGGTATTTTGTTTTATTTTATTTTTTTAATAAAAAACAAGTAAGAGCACCATATTCGGCTGTGACGAATCTTTTATACCCACCACAAATTTTGTGTACATTTAAAGCACAATATTTATTATTTGGTTAATCGTTATAGAATAATCTCTTTATAATAAAATATGTATCACTTTCTTTGTAGAGGGTGGTTAAATTTTAAGGGCCCATGTTTAGGGTGAACCACATCTAAACTTCAACTTTTTTCTTGTATTTCATTTAACATTTCTCAATCTCAGACTAACTCAATTTGAACCGTGGAAAGATACGCAATCGAGCAACGCTTTTAAATATTAAAGATTTTTATAAAAATGGGCGTTCAAATCAAAATGCAGCTTGTGCACTTCGTGATTCTTTTGGTCAACATAATCGTTCGAATTCGTCCACAATCGTGAGAATTGTAAAAAATATTTAAATGTCTGCAAAGCAGGTCTTTATGAAATGTGAAAACATCTGTGAATGCCATCTTAGTTCGTTGAATGGGAAACATTACTGTTTTTCACGATAACGTGGCAAAAGAGCAAGCAACCTCGACTCATCATCGTGCCCAACAATCGAGCATCAACAGTGTCATTGAAAATTTGGACTATCGGATCGAGGTGTGCCGCGTAGGTTGGGGGGCCATTTGGCCGATATTTTGTTCCATACATAATTGAAGCATACAAATATTATCATTATAAAAATAAATGATAATAATTTCATAATAATTTTATTCAAAATCAACATAGGTCCTTAAAATAAAACCACCCATTATAACTTCGGTATGCTAGTAAAATGTTTTCGTAAATTTAGTCTTTCAATGAAAGTGGCCGTTAAAATACGCGTGTCAATAAAGTTTCTGCTAATAAACATAACTTAGATATTTCAATATAGTCCTTTAGTATTCCAAAATCTTTATTCATAGAGAATTTACATGAATTTAAGAGGAAGGAAGTGAATTTAAGGTTAAATTTTAAGGGCCACAGGGTGATTTAAAATATACATTCTCTGCATTTTTCTAAAATGGGAAATTTATTAGTAAGATTTTGATTTTTAAACTTCTATAACATTTTGCTTTTAAAAGATTTTCAAACGAAATAAGTTTTGTATAATTTTAAAATTTGTTAGCCATTAGTACATGAAAATAAATTGTTTATAATGTTTAGAGATAATTTTTTTTTTACTTAGGTCAAAATTTTCCTAAATTCCCATTTTTAATAGAGCATAACTTCAGGAGAACATAAGCATAAGTTGTTAGCATGCCATCTAGTAGTTGCTAGTAGAGTCATCTATCTTATCATCTTTATCTTATATTTAGCTACAGTACGATAAATGGTGCAGTGTAAGATGTATAAATGCTAATATATATGACTAATATATTTTTATAAAAATTTAAGGAAAAAAGTGTGCGTGGCACATCTATTTTCCGTTATAACGAAGACTTTGACCAAAAAACCATGTTTCAGAATCGTACATATAGTTTTGTCAGTTTTATTACGTTTTAAATTTGAAATATACACTGTGCGGTATAAGTTTTCGTACATTTTTATCTATAACTCTTTTCCTAATTCATAGATTTAAGCGATTTTCAGGGAAAAATATTCTTTTGACTCGATAAATATATATTCGAAGTTTCATGACTACGTTTATGCGTCTGGACACAATTCAAAAGTGAAAGTGGGCGTTATAGTAGGCGTGTCAAAGTTGTTTTTGCTAATGAGTACAACTTATATGTTTCAATAAAGTCCTTTATTATTCCAAAATTTTTATTAATAGAGAAATTATATGAATTTTAGGTAAAACGTTATATGGGAGGTGGGCGTAAAACTGGGCGTGGCACCTTAATTTTTTGGCATAGTAATGAAATTGCATAGGGGGATAGACTTAGCAAAATGTATCATCATACCTCTAATTTTAGCGGTTTTATGAGCTTTTAAATTTCATTAACGGTAGATAACGTGAAAAGTGGGCGTTATAGTAGGCGTATCAAAGTTATTTTTGCGAATGAGTACAACTGAGGTGTTTCAAGATAGGCCTTTATTATTCCAAAATCTTTATTAATAGAGAAATTATATGAATTTTAGTTAAAACGTTATATGGGAGGTGGGCGTAAAAGTAGGCGTGGCACATTGATTTGCCGTAACAAGAAAGCGTGTCACCAAAAAGCAAAGTGTGCAAAATTTCAGAGTCGTACATCCAATTTTGTTGCTTTTATGACGTTTTTGTTTTTAAATATACCGAAAAATACACTGTGCGGTATAAATTTTCGTACATTTTGATCTATAACTCCTCTACTAATGCATAGATTTAGATAATTTTCGGGGAAAAATATTGCTTTTACTCAGGAAATATATATTGGACGTTTCATGAGTCTACGTTAATGCGTTTGGACACAATTCCATTTTATTCGATGTTCGAAGGACACGGTTTTTACGACCTACTCTTGCTTTTCGAGCTATAACTCTCTTCCTAATATTCCGATTTAGCCCATTTTTAATACCAAATAAACCTTGTCTATAAGAAAGATTCTGGCAAAATTTGAGCCTCCTAGCTTTTTCGGTGCGACCTCTATCGTGCTTTCAACAGACGGACAGACGGACGGACATAGCTAGATCGTCATCAAATCAAACCCTGATTCAGAATATATATACTTTATGGGGTCTAAAATGGATATTTCGATGTGTTACAAACGGAATGACAAAATGAATATACCCCCACCATTTTTTTGGTGGCGGGTATAAAAACATTTTGGAGTCATTGTTGAAGCCAAATTGGTTGCATTTGCAGAATAATTTTAATTTAGCTCAACTTAAGTTGTCAAAGATTAGGAAAATATTGAAAGTTTAATACTACATACGGGTATGTGCGACAAATGGAGTTTTAATTAATTAATTCACCAGACACAGGGACAGATTGGCATGGCGCAATCCATACTCATAAGCTTTTGGGAAATATATATTTTATGGAATATTAAAATAATAAAGAAAATAAATGATATTTTTTGTACATACTTATAGTTGCGAGCCACCACTGTTTCAAAATATAATGTGATCACGAACAACGTGTAGCTACTATATAAAATCGCTACTTTAAAGTAAAGTTATCATAGTTATCAGCGTTCTCTTCTAAATACTTAAATTTAGTAAATTTTTAGAGTTTCGTATTCTGGTATATAGACCCCAGTGACGGTCAAAAGTAGTTCAAAACCTTGAACTATTTTCCGCTTGTTTGTTATCTTTTCTATTTTGTGTGTCTATTCTAATGGGTGTCTCAGCCAGAATGAACTTTTTAAATTTAGTGTATTTTTTTTTGCAAGTTGCAACTCTGAATGAAATTTTTTAGCTCTCACATTTTCTATTCCGATTATGTGCATGGAGTGCTTCACGAAAGAACACAGGTGTTATGATTTAAAATAGAAAAATTAAAAGTAACGCTGAAAAGAAATTTCAATTGAAAAAGTGCATCAACATAAATTCGTCATCGTGCTCAACAACTTCAAATTTCACGATGCGCTACGCAGCAAATTTTGACAAAAGACCACCTTTGGTTGCAAAAAATGCAGCTTACTCAGGAGCGCAAACCAGCAAACCATGAAAAACATTTTCTTATATAAGAGCGTAGTATTTTTATTTTTTTTTTAACATGAAAAAGTGCATTTTTATTGAGGCACCCTTTACAGATGTACTTTAAATTTGACTCATTTGCGACTTTGTCACGATATAATTTTATTAAACTTAACCTGTTATTCCGAATGAAATTTTTTTTTTATTTCCGACCCCATAAAGTCGATTCAGCTCTGTCAGGATGTCCGCCTGTCCGTGTGTATGTTGAAATCAACTTTTTGAGGCCCCCCAATATCGCCTGGATGAGGTATTAAGATATCAGAAATATTCAGAAGTAGATCGGTATTGAAAATCAGAAACATCGGTACATAAACAACTGAGATATGAGCAAAAATCCATGGCCACCTCGTTTTTTTTTTATAACAACAACATACAATACATACATGCAAACGTGGTATACTGGTCAGAGTGAATGTGACATCGAACCCCAGCTGAGCCCAAACATTTTTTTTTTTAATTTCTTATTTTATATATTATTTATATTTATATATATTTTTTTAATTTTTTATTTTTATTTTATATATATTATTTATATACATATTTATTATTTCTTTTTTAATTTTTTTTTTAAAAAAATTTTTTTTTGGTTTTATTTTTTTAAGTTTTTTTTATATATTTTTTTTAACACACATACGTAAATTTATAATTTTACAATGGGATGTTTTTATATATGTATGTATGTACGTATTTCATATGAGATGAATGGTGATACAAACTATTGTTATTGCATGACTACACGTTGTGAAGGGTATATAAGATTCGGCATGGCAGAATATAGCACTATTACTTGTTTATATTAAAATTCAGCTTTTTTGTAATACATTTTCAAAACCAATCGGGTATAAAAACACTATGCATACATGGTTTTGGTCAGAGGAAAATATTAAAAAAATTTTTAAGATAATTTAATCAAAAACCTATAACTGCGTCGTTTTACTATCAATTATTTAAATTATTTTATGTCTAGCATGCAGATAACGTTTGAACCTATTTCAAATTCTGTGTGTATGACATATCCTAGAAATCATTTCGACAGTTACATGTCGAAAACTTCCCTAACTCGTATATTTTACGATAGTTTTTCCGTGATTCCAATACATTTCACACAAATATATCTCGACATAAAAATTGAATTCAATAGTACTAGAATCAAAAAACAGTTTTTATTACGTTTTTGCGAACTCCTATAAAGTTACAATTATTTGAGTTACGACCTTTCTATCTGTGACCTACGATATTTGTGTTACTAAAGTTGTTACCTGTTTGAGAAGTTTTCATTTCAAGCTTTTCGTCTAATTCATGAATTGAATTGAATTTATTTTCAAAGTAAAAAACTAGAATAACTGTTGACGCATTTGATTTGACGCAGACCTACCTAAGCTTAAAAAAAATT